>OX459055.1:8017361-9217361 GCA_949775005.1 Orthosia gothica
GCTGTTTGCCTTTGGCTAATAAATCAGAGATATATAATAAAATTATTCATTAAAAATCTTTTTATTAAAACGAGCATTTTTCGTATTTTCTCAGCAAACCCTTTCATTTGATACCCATATCATGGCAGTGTACAAAAAAATTTTTTTTCTGCTATCTCGGGCCGTCCGCCATATTGGATTTAGAATGACGTCTCTTAGCTAACCATGCATTGTCATCCAAACTAAACGTGTATGCAAAATTTTATCTTAATCCGTGGAGGATAAATGCTTTAAAATTCAGTTACAAGATTTAACCCGAACATACATACATACATTGCAAGTTAAATAAAAGCTTGTAATATAGTAAAACTCGATGGTCCGATGATTATTTTGAGCCAAAAACGGGTCAAACACTATACTTTATGCCTAAATTTGTTAGGTTTTCGGACTACAAACAAGTTTTCAAAGTTATACTCAACTTCGATTTCTTTATTCAAAAACCGAGTTCCGGTCAAATATATTTATTCAATTAGGCCAATAAACGGCACTTTTGAACGTCAAATAAATTAAAATTAAAATTTACAAGTAACAAAAAAAATGGTTCTACCGTGCATTCGGAAAGTAGATTGTTATGGAGAAGAACGCACAAGAATCTCCATACTTACTCTTTTTTAAAAAAAAATAGGTGTTTACATTTACATACGTACCTACATACATTAATATATGTGAGGACGATGCACCCGGGAGTTTATAAGTTGCCTAAAAGTAATATCTAGATTTACAGAGATGTAAAAATAAAATTAATTGTTAAACCATCTTGTACATTATCTTATGTATTAAGTCCAGCGTCTTAAAGTCTTCCTTTCCCCCTAAATTGCCATCTCAAACCTCAGGACACTTGAAATTAATAACATCTTCTCTACGCCGCAACCCAAGACGTTGTCAAATCAAATTAGAAGCAATATGGCGCCGTTGCTAGGCAACCAACGTCTTAGAACCGATCACAAGCCATTTCAGAACTTATCACTTTAGATTTTGGGTTCAAAATCGGTTGGTAATGTGTATCAAGGGGAGGGGAAAAAGATGTGTATGTGAAAATGGGTCTAATTGTAGAGCATTAAAGGTTGGAATTGTGTGCAGGTGGTAATTTGATTTGGTTTCTTTTCAGTGCAGCGTCTTGGCAGTTTAATGATTTTTGTGTAGTGCGTATGGTTGGGTTTTCAAGATGGAGGCGCTTAGGTTGATGGGGGAATTGAAAAATATGAAATATAAGGGATATTTATGGGTTTTTAGGAATATTTGACCCATGTATAGGCAATCGAATGTACTTATTACGATAACCGCCCTTGCTGCAACGAAATACATTTTCATTTTATCCACATAGTGTATGATTGAAAACGTATTTATTTCCATCAATCAATATTTCAGGTTTCTGATTACCCTTATCGACTTTCAAACAACAACATGTCAAAGTCAAATGTATTAATTTCAAATAGGCCATGAATCGGCTCTTTTAAACGGTAACAATAAAAAACAACAAGTAGTAAAAATGTATTCTACCGTGCATTCGGAAAAGTAGCTTGTTATGAAGAAGGACACACAAGAAACTCCACATATATTCTTTAAAAAAAAAATACTATATTTACATAAGTAATACATTAATAAATTCATATACGTGAGACCGATGCACCCAGCACTACTATATTATATATAGGTATAAAGTATTACAAGCACTAACAGGTAAATTCCTTCACTTGATAAATAGGAACATGGTTCTCACATACTTACAAATATTGCAAACATAGGTAAATTATCTAATTCAACAACAACGGAACAGTGTGCGAAAAGAAAAATAAATTAAGCGTTACTATAAATATGAATATAATACAAATTAACCAGTTTAATTTTGTCTACACTAAAGATTGCTCTATGGAGCAGGACATGAACGACTGTGAATACGTATTTATTTACACTAATGGTAAAAAAAAAATACAATGAAGTTGTAGGCGCCTATGTAGGTTGCTACGGCGTAGCGCTTGCTACGGACGAACCTGTTACGGCGTAGCAAACATCCGCAAAAATTTATGACCAACTTGAAGTTTCTGTAAACAAAATAATAATACCAGCCCTGTAGTTCCTTACTCAAGACGGGCTGGTGATTTGAGTGTTCTTAGCAATGTTTGCATAAAATCGGTTCAGCTGTTCAAAAGTTATGGGCGTTTTACTGTTTGAACCGGGCTGTTTTCGCAAGATAAATGTGACGAGGGTTTTTAAAATTTTGAAATTTTACGTTTTCACGATGTTTTCTTTCAACGATGTCAGGAAGGTCCAAGGTACAACTTAAAAAGTACATACATATGAATTGAATTTTAAAGACAACACGGTTGGCGTATTGGTTGAGTGATCTGCTGCTTGAGCTATTGTGTCATAATTACGTGTACAATAGATTGTCGATCGAAGCGTGTCTACTACTAGATAAATTATGTGGTGTGTCGGAGTTTTAAAAATTTAAAGTTTTGCTTGTTGTAATAGAATTTATTTCTTTGCCTACAGGAGGAACTACAGCTGTAGATTTCACCACAAAGCATCCAGCGACACATTCTGAATGTCGAAAAGTAAGTGTTTTCATTTCAATATCTACTTAACATTTTTCAAATAATTTGGGTTCGGCTGCCAGTCTACCAGAATCAGTATTTTTCATGGAGCCTATCTGATCTCTACAACGGTTACTGGTTAGCATGATACCCTTTGGTAAGAGTGGTTTTCGGATGATGAATTCAGGCCAGTAACGGCAATAAAAAAGTTGTTGTCGAACAATGAATCCATGACAGTACCGGCAATATAAGAGTGGTTGTCGGACGATGAATCCATGCCGGTACCGGCAATATAAGAGTGTTTGTCGGACGATGAATCCATGACAGTACCGGCAATATAAGAGTGGTTGTCGGACGATGAACCCATGCCTTTACCGGCAATATAAGAGTGTTTGTCGGACGATGAATCAATGACAGTACCGGCAATATAAGAGTGGTTGTCGGACGATGAACCCATGCCAGTACCGGCAATATAAGAGTGTTTGTAGGACGGTGAATCCATGCCGGTATCAGCAATATAAGAGTGTTTGTCGGACGATGAATACATGACAGTACCGGCAATATAAGAGTGGTTGTCGGACGATGAATCCATGACAGTACCGGCAATATGAGAGTGGATGTCGGACGATGAATCCATGCCGGTACCGGCAATATAATAGTGGTTGTCGGACGATGTACCCATGCCGGTACCGGCAATATAAGAGCGGTTGTCAGACGATTGAATCCATGCCAGTACCGGCAATATAAGAGTGTTTGTCGGACGATGAACCCATGACAGTACCGGCAATAGAAGAGTGGTTGTCGGACGATGAGCCCATGCCGGTACCGGCAATATAAGAGCGGTTGTCAGACGATTGAAACCATGCCAGTACCGGCAATATAAGAGTGGTTGTCGGATGATGAACCCATGCCAGTACGGGCAATATAAGAGTTGTTGTCGGACGATGAAGCCATATCAGTACCGGCAATAGAAGAGCAGTTGTCGTTACTGTCCCACTGCATCGCAAAGGCCTCTTGTCACAGAGAGAAGGCATGGCCATTAATCACCACGCTTGCTAAAGGTGTGTCGGTGATTTCAAACTTTATCTTTATTAACTGAAAGTCAAGTTTCCTCACGATGCCTTGGATTAATTTTTTTCCTAATAATATGTTTTATTTCCAGGCTGAAAACTCAAGAATGTCGACAGATTCAGACACGGAACATAGTGACAGCGATATAGACATTGTTGGAGAATCAAACTACGCACAACACTATACAGCAAATAACACGTAAAAATCTATTTGAACATAAAACTTAATTTTGTGAAAATCTTCATTAAGTATAAGATTCCTTAAGACCACTTAAACTTCAAAGTAAGAATGGTGTTTATAAATTATACAGTGATATAAAAAGACAAGGACAGTTGGACCCATTTTCGCCAGCATGACTCATGCTCAACTCTCAACTCAAACTTGAAATTGACAATAATAGTTTGGTATTTTTGGCATTAAGGTTACACTAGTCGAAAATTTTAAATAATCTTTGGGCGGAAATAAATACCATAAGAAGAAGGCAAATTACAAAACGGCCTCCATACAGGCAACAGGCAAATAATAGGCAGGGGGATTCAACAATGCAAATAATTTTATTTTGAAAACATACATTTAGTAGTTTTTGCATGATATCTAGACTCCCAAAGGTCTGTTTATAAAAAACACGCGCTCGTTTTCGTCCTAAATCCTAATCCATTTCGCTACAAACTTGCAAAAGTACTAATTCGTACACGAGCTAGATTTTTACTGCTCATCACAGCATCTATTTCTTTCGCACGTGTTGTCGGATAAGCTAGCATGCATTTTAACCCCGCGCACAAATAGTTCGTGCCGTCGACTAGTTCAACTTTAAGGTACTCAATAGAGCAGTCAAATGTCAATGAGTTATTCTTCTGCTTGACATATTCAGCTCTAACTGTCAGATGAGTTTTCAAGATGGAGTTGAGCATGAGTCACGCTGCGGAATTAGGGACTTAGTGTTTATGGAAATAATTTTGAGGGTTAAAAGCAGGCTTAAAGTAAATGGGAATGATCTCTATTTTAAATAAATAATTTAGAAATTAATAAGAAATTAAATAGTAAAAATAGTTGATTTAATAAAAGTACTAGTCAACTTGTAGCTGTTATTATTAAGTGCAATAATAGTAATATTTTGTATTATAAAAACAATAATGATTGACAATTTGAGTGTATCTAGTCTAGTCATAATAGTAACTATTAAATAACTAGTATTTATTAATAAAAAATATTTAGTTTGTACAGTTTAAGATTAAAATGTGTTTTAAAAACTGATAAAAAGTAGTACTTATCTCAAAGTTAGCTAACTTTCCATACAACCCGTGTCAATGAGTGTCACCGTTAAAACTCAAAGAAATTGTCATCATTGTCGACAACTGGATAAAAATAATGAATTGTATTAGGTCCGTCAGTTAGATTAACAATTACAACATTCGCGAGCTGGCTGACCAAAACCAGATGTTGCATGAACCATGAACCAGATGAACTGCACAGCATGATTTTGTTCTAGTTTACGTATTTTTAAGCATGTTCGCTTATTAAGCAATCGGCAGGCGTATTACGTATCTTTTGCAAGAGCAAAACGATAGCGATTTTTGCGATAATTGCTCTTCCATACAGAAGTTATAGAGTTGTTGGTGGTTCTTTTTTATAAGTGCATTTGACAAACAGCGAGCGATTAGCAAACGATTGTGTAGGACCTACCATACCTACACTGCAGGTAATGGCGACTTTTATGACCTAAAGCGTTTAATCGCTATCGTTTTGCTCTTGCAAAAGATACGTTATATAAGCCTGCGGGTTTTTAATTAACTTTTTTTAATTATAATTTTTTAGTTAACATTTTTTTTTCGAACTTACATTTGACCATATAAGTATTGTATATTTTTTAAATTGCTTCTTATAATTCTTTATTTTGATACTCCACACGACAATTACGAAGAAAAAAAAAAATTGGCCTCCACAATAAGGCGCCAAAAATCCGCCAGTTGTCTATTTTCCAATTTTAATGTACCCAGTGACACTCGCAAGGTTAAGACGAATCGATTGACGTAAGATTAATCAAAATCGGCCAACGCGTTTGGGCTCTAGAACGCCACATAAGACATAGACTGAAAAACACATTACCCTCCTTCGGCAGTCAGGTAAAAAATATTGGCCACGTATTTTTTGCTTATATCAAATCGATAAAAATTGAAGGTAAAACGTGTACCAAGGCTAAACGCGTGTACGAGGTTCGTCGCGCGAAACTTCAACTGTACTGTACTTCTTCTTAACTGTATTGTTGTCATTTTATGCCTCCGTGGCAAAAAAATACGTTTGCAATGTTTTATGGTAATCTAACTGATGGACTAAATAGAATTTTTCAGGAATCTACCCTATTTGGACTGTGGCTATGAGACCCAAAACTTGTGCTCAGCGAACATTGCGCGTGCACGAATATTAGAAATGGTGATGGCGTCTCCATACAGCGATTCCTTGCCCATTAATTTCACCTGTGTATAAAAAAGATTGAATGATAATAAATTAGTAATAACTCAGTATTATAAAGATTGTATTATTGTACGATGTAAATAATTATTACTAGCAAAGGAAAGCTCAAAATATAGATGTAACTATGAAAATTTGGTTGTTTGTTAGACACAATAAATATTAATTTTTGTAGAAATAATCAAAGCAAGTGGTCAATTGAACACACTTTTCGTTGTTTTTCTTTCATTCGTTCTTTTCTTTCTTTCTTACCTAGTTTTCTTTCTTTTTTCATTTCTTTCTTTCAAAAGCTTCTGACAACTTAAAGTTTCATGATTAGATTTTCGTTGGGTGTCATTCACGATAGAAATAGATATAATATTTTCAGGATGAACATATATTGATATATTTATAAAAAAATACACTGCCTCAATATCTGAGGGCTAAACACCTGAAAATATAATAATATAAAATATATATATAATATTCTTGAAGGAGTTGAAGGAAAGTTCCGCCACTCCTATGGACTTAATTGCCATGACAACAGAAAAAACCCTCGGTTTATGAAAATAGTATATTATTAGTAGGTTATACTCGTTCATCTGGGGGGTAACCACAAGCTCTTAGAGTAAGGTTATTTTGAGATCGAGTAAGGGACAGATGTATCTGACTTGTATACATCTGTCACTTACTCGATCTCAAAATAACCTTACTCTAAGAGCTTGTGGTTACCCCCCTGTCCCTTAGGAAAAAACTCTGATGAGTAAGTATTTTCATATAAATATGTGTATCAAGTATCCAGCAGTTGATTTTATTTTCTGATTTCCTCTTCCCCTTCTTTTTAACAATTTAAAACAAAAATTATATTTATGGTTTGCATGAAATAAAAGGGCTTCCTTATTTTATTTATTTTTACTACCTACCTACTTAAGTATGTTTATTTTTTATCGTGAATGGCAAATTAAATAATTTTACTATAGATCCTCGTTGACGGTTTTGCAAAATAGTTAAAACGAAGAATTACTGTTTATTAATAATACTGTACATTTGTTTGTGATGTAGCTATTAAGTTATTAAAATAAAATTAATTGGAAAACATTAATCGACTTGTTTTTATTATAAGTAAAATTTAAAAATCCCCCGGCACATTTTTATTTCATGTTACATAATTTATCTAGTAGTAGACACGCTCCGATCGAGAATCTATTGAACGCAAAATTATGGCAGACACACCCCGATTTAAACAGTAAAACCCACTTAACTTAGAACCGTTGAACCGATTTTCAAGGAATGCTATTTGTCGAGAGTGTTCTTACACTCTCGATAAATATCGGATGAACCGATTTTGATATCGTTTTTTTTTTGTTTGGAAGGTAAAGTAACCTTAAAAAAAAACGATATCAAAATCGGTTCATCCGTTTAGGAGCTATGCCATGCATACAAAACACACAGGTACAAACGTCGAACTTATAACACCCCTCTTTTTCCGTCATGGTTTAAACATTCAAACTCAAAACGGCGGAGGAAAGTATTGTGAGGAAACCAGCATGTCATAGAAATAATAATTCGAAGACATCCACCACACTGGCCAAAGGAGGTCTGTGTCCCAGCAGAGGGAAAATTATGCGTATGCTTATTAAAATTGGTACAAAATCGTTTATCTTGGATGAAACGCATGTGACTAGAGGGATAAATCTATGAGGGAGAATCTAGGGGTCTTTAAGTCAAGAGTGAAAAGGTTACTTCTAGGCAAGCGTGCTCCACCGTCGACTCACATCACCACATCCACATCCCACATCATCGCTTACCATCAGGTGAGATAGTGGTCAAGTGCGAGCCAAAAACGAATAAAAAAAAATGAATAATATTGAAGAGGGAGGCCGTAGAAAGGGGAATGAATAGGGTAGTTGACAAAAATATCTATTTAGTCTGTCACTTAGATAAGGGGGCGTCCGTAAATTACGTGAGATGTTTAAGTCGAGTCAAATCTCATCTAATCTTACTTTGGAGAGAGGGGGGGTCTCGGCAAATATCACGCAATTTTTTATCTGATTGGAACAAAAAAAAAATACTATTTTGGTCCATTTAATCCAGATTGTACATGCTTAAGATTTAATCATAAGCGTAATCGTAATACGATTAAGATCATTCACTAATTTGTTCGAAACAAAATAATTTCATTCATACGTTATACATCTACTGACTGTCAAACCACCATATACTGCATATTTTTTTTCTTTTTACAATAAAAATCCAACGCTTTTACGTAGGAAACCCACATTTTGAAAAATCTCACGTGAGATCGGGGGCTGGGGAGGGGGTTGAATAAAATCTCACGACATCTCACCAGGGGGGAGAGAGGGACAAAAAATAAAAAAAAATACCTCACGTAATTAATGGACCACCTAAAAATATTGGACACGTATTTTGCTTTTGCCACGTAAACAAAAAATACGACGTCACAAGACCCCGCTCCTGAACTTTGACGCGATTTATCTATGACAATTTTTACATATTTGATTAAGCAACAAATACGTGTCCAATATTATTTGATAATCTCACTGACGGACTAAAAATAATTATCATTTTTCTACCCAGGAAACATACCTATTGTGTGAGGAATGACTATGAAAGAAAAGGAAGTAAAGATAGCGTGCCGGAAGACAAAGAGAGTGGAAGAAGAAATCGCGTTGAGCAGGCTCCAAATAAGCCGAGGTTGGCAATATCAAAGCAGCTGGAAGCCCTTCCAGAAAAAGTTGCCAGAAACGCTTCTTACGGAATTAATCTTAGGATTACTGCATCACTAGCCAGCCTAGCGAGCATGGGTGTAATTGTGTAATTAATAAGCATTGATCACCATACACACAAAATGAATTTATTGCCATTTGGTGCAGTAATTAGAAGCCAAATATATTTTTTTTCAACTATAAAATTTTATCACCACCTCCGAACGAAAGTGATAAATTTTTCTAAATCATCTGTCAAAATGTGACATTTGTGACAAAATGGGTGCGCCCGTATTAGCAATTAAGACCCGATGAGTCCCAAACAAACGTCAGGCAATTTTCTCACGCCGCCGCCGTGCTAGCATTTAAGACAAAATGAGTTTATCGCCCAAACTGTGATTAAAAGTGTGACTTAAGCGATGTCACAGTAGGCCATGCTCGCCGGGCAGGGAGAGTAATTTCAAGGGTATTCATTTTATTTATTTATTTATGTACACACAAAACTGTGACTGATCTTGTGACTGATCGGCTCGAGCTCCTAGGCATGGAGTTGACATCCAGTCTCAACTTCAGCGCGTCCATTGAGTACAAAGCCCAAATTGCGGCCAAAAAACTGGGCATCCTAAATAGAGTGAAGCGATACTTCACGCCTGGACAGCTTTTAACCCTATACAAAGCGCAAGTCCGATCCTGCATGGAGTATTGCAGCCACCTTTGGGATGGCTCAGCAAAGTATCAGCTTGCCGCGCTTGACTCGGTGGAACGCAGAGCCAAGAGGCTCATCGGCGACGTTGAACCGGTGGATGCCAAGCTTAATAACTTGGCTCATCGCCGCAAGGTTGCCTGCTTGTCGGTCTTCTACAGACTGTACTTCGGTGAGTGTGCTCAAGAGCTCCACGACCTCATCCCACCAGCCCCCTTCTACCATCGGACATCTAGACGCACTGCAAGTTACCATCCTTACCTTGTTGCCATTCCACCAATTCGTACCAAGCGCTTCAAAACATCCTTCATAATGCGCACAGCGAATGAATGGAACTCACTACCTGCGTCTGTGTTTCCGAACGCATTCAACCCGAATCTCTTCAAAGTTAGAGTGAACAGGCTTCTTCTGGGTAAGCTCACTCCATCGTAGACTCTGTCTCTGTCACCTCTGACCTAGACTAGAGTCAAGAGCAAAACCATCATAAATAAAAAAAAAAAAAAAACCCATAACAGAGTAAAAGAAATAATACAGATAGAAGAGCACGAATGTACTGCTTATTTCAATAGAAATTTCTTACAGCAGACCTGCGACAGGAATGTTGGATGTAATAAGGAAACTTAAAAATAAAAAACTTTTTTGCAAAAAATACTCCCGACTTCCAAATAAAAAACTACAAAGTAAAAATAACTTTATTTTTGGAAGTCGGTGTGTTTCTTTTTTCCCATTTTTTTGTGATATGGACACCGACTTCCAAAAATAAAGTTTTTTTTCACTTTGTAGTTTTTTATTTGGAAGTCGGTAGTATTTTTTTGCAAAAAAGTTTTTTTATTTTTCCCTTTTTAGTTGTACTTTCCTAAAATAGGCAAGTTGTTTAGTAAGGTACCTATAACGCCAGAATAAATGACCCGAATAACATGAAACTTGAACATAACCGGTGAAATGAGAGATCTGCGTATCCCTTTATAGTGAACTGGCGTGATGTTATGTTATGAAATGGTATAAACAATAAACAGACATGCGATTGCAGCAATCCCGAATGATTTGCCGTTATTTATTGAAGGGTTCTGTTGTATATCTCCGAAGTTCTTTATCAGATCTTCACCATATTAAAATGGGACCAATTTCGAAACATACTCTATCAAACAAAAAAAGAATTTTTAAAATCGGTCCACAATTGACGGAGATATCGGTGAACATACATAAGAAAAAAAAAAATACAAGAAGTCGAACATAGAACCTCCTCCTTTTTGGTAAGTCGGTTAAATAGACTAACAACATTAGAACTATATAACTTGTATATATAACTTTTATTTAAGTAGGCTTATTAATTTGGTCGTTATAACATTATTCACCGCATTTTTAGGGTTCCGTACCCAAAGGGTAAAAACGGGACCCTATTACTAAGACTTCACTTTCCGCCTGTCTGTCTGTCTGTCTGGCACCAGGCTGTAACTCATGAACCGTGATAGCTAGACAGTTGAAATTTTCACAGATGATGTATTTTTGTTGCCACTAAAACAACAAATACTAAAAATAGGATAAAATAAATATTTAAGTGGTTTTGTTGCCGTTTTTTGCGATAGTGGTACGGAATCCTCAATGCGCGAGTCTGAGTCGCACTTGGCCGGTTTTTGATCACAGTTTTACCGACAATCAATCTACCTTGAATTTAACAACTATGTAGGCGTCGGCATCCAGTCTACTCGGATGCTTCTGCAGACCAGTGTTGGAGCGACTACCTATCTGTCTTTAATAACCCAGTAAACGGAGAAAATTATAACCCTTGGCAAGACTGGTAGGTATCAGGCTTCTGAAGTTCCCGTAACGACTGTCAAAGATCTTCAAATGACAGCCAAAGGCTTAACGTGCTGTACGAGGCACGGAGAAATCTCGGTATGTCATAGATCATCCGTCTAAGAACAATCCATGAACTGACCTCGGCAAGCCTTGCTTTACCTTGAAGTTTGACGAGTGCGTGTGTAATTTTTTAGCCAATAGTTTTCCAAGTTATACCTGTTGGGGCCAGATCGTAGATTTGGTCACTTCATAAATTGGCCTAATATTTAATAAAATTGTTGTATTTCATGAAATGGCAAGTACCCGTTGCTCACATCATGATCTCGTCTAGCCAGATCAATGCATAATCAGCGTTTGACGATAAGAACAACTAAACGCACGGCTACTTCATGATATGGTCAAACATTAGTGACCATGTTGTAAAATAGTTAGATTATCCACCGTTAGAGGCGCTGATATCGTTTTGTTTTTGCATTTCAATAAGGCGGCGGATCTGATAAATAACTGATAATAATGCGGCAATCTATACTAATATTATAAAGCTGAAGAGTTTGTTTGTTTGTTTGAACGCGCTAATCTCAGGTACTACTGGTTGGAATTGGATAATCACACTACGACCAATAGGAGCGGAGCATAAATGAAAAATGTTGCAAAAACGGGAAAAAATTAATAATTTTTTGAGAGCTTCCGTTGCGTGCGCTGCGTAAACGGTTTTAGTTACGCAACAATCATGTATGTAGGGTAGATGGGTAGGTAGGTAGCCAGTTGACGGTAGCGAAGCCGCGTGGGACAGTTAGTTAAACATAAAAGATGATGTAAAATGTTGTTATGACTCAAAACTACTTATTTTTACCCGGCTGCAAGGAAAGGGTTATGTTTTTCGCGCGTATCTTGTATGTATGTATGTAATATTCTTTATTACCTCGTATCTTTCAAACCACTTGACGGATTTTTATAATTAAGACATCGTTAGATAGGTCTTGGCCGCCCAAATGTTCTTAGATAAGTGCCGTAAAAAAAGGTCATGGCAGATTTTGTGCGCCATATTGAAGGGGCTGCGATTTTTTTTTTCTTCTAAACCCATCGAGTGGGGTATCAAAATTAAGGGTTTTAGAGGTGATTACAAAAATATATAACACTTATATGTTTAAAAGAAATTCGAAAAAAAAAAAAACGAAAAAGTTGTAAATAAAAAAAGTTAATAAAAATCAAAAAACCCGACTGCAAAGATGTAAACAAGAAGAAAATCATGCTGTGCAGTCGGAGGATATTTATAGTTTTGGTCAGCCAGCTTGCGAATAAATGTATCCTACGACTGCACAGCATGATTTTCTTCTTGTTTATATCTTTGCAGTCGGGTTTTTTGATTTTTATTAACTTTTTTTTATTTTACGAAATTCACACAAAAAGCGAATGGAATGAAAAACAAAACCTAACATGGCCAAATGTGGGCATATATTATTATCATGAAACGTGAGCATTAACGTAGGAATTATAAAAAGAACCGCCAATTGAGTAAAATAATAACCGCTGAAGGATAACATTTTCTACGGAAGTTCGTCATTTTTGCCGATGGGAAACCCCATCACAGTAGATTGTTCATTGATCGCAAATAATTTGTTTAAGGACCCCCGACAAGCAATCAAAAATATCCCTCAACAATAATTAAATACATTTCACACAATTTTCTAAACATTCACTGATAATAACATTTGTAAACAATGACGTTGTAAGGGGGTGCACACAATACAGAAAATTAGTGTCAAATTGTGCGTGTGATTGTACTGAACGTCGTAACAAGGTTATACCGGACGGTGTGACTTTGTTAAATGCAGGCGACGACGGGGCAATAGCTTGTGTCATTTCCTTTGAGTCCGTTATCGTTTTGATTTTGTTTATCACGTAGTTGTTTTGGGAAAGTCTGCGTTCGTGTGTGGGTTTCCGATAAAAATAATTTTCCTAAAAATAGTCCTGTCGGTCAGTCTATATATGCATTGAGTTATTAAATACTTTTTTGTCCGCTTACTTGGTCTAAATTACTAATTTTGTTAAGGTTTTTTTTCACTAATAATAATTAAAAATAAAAATCTTTATAAAATAAAAAAAGTTAATTAAAAAATCTAAAATCCCGACTGCTTAAGAAGCGAATTAAAACGACGTAAAAAAGAAGAAAATCATGCTGTGCAGTCGGAGGATACATATTCGCGAGCTGGCTGACCAAAACCAGATGTATCCTCCGCCTGCTCAGCATTATTTTCTTCTTGTTTCTGTCTTTTTAGGTCGCTTATTAAGAAGTCGGGATTTTTTGAATTAACTTATTTTGTTTATAACTTTTTAGTTAACTTTTTTTTTCGAATTTGGTACATTTAAACATATAAGTTAAAATCGCCTCTCAAAGCCCTTTATTTTGGTACTATACGCGATAGGGTCAGCAGAATAAAAATTGGACCGCCACAATATGGCGACCAAAAGCCGCCATTTTCTATTTACCATTTTATATGCAGCCAGTGACAATCGCAAGTTTTAGACGAATCGGCCAACGCGTTTGGTCTCTAGAACGCCACATAGGAACAAACATACATGCATAGACTGATAAACACATTACCCTCGTTCGGAAGTCGGGTAAAAAGCTTTTAACTGGTTGAATGCCGTTATTACCGGAATGAATAACAAGTCATTGTGTCTCTTGTGTATCTACGTGTCGGGCACTCAACGGGTATGGATTATGTATATTAGCGATATTACATTTCGTACTTTTAAGATCGAAATGTAATATCGCTTTTCAACAATAATCCAATGAGCCCAAACACGACGGTCCTATCTTGTCTGATTGAGGCAAGATAGGACCATAGGAACATCATCAGACCAGCTTCATAATACCACATTATTTCAATGTTTCTAAAGTTACATAATTACGCCAAGTTTCAGCTTAATCGGATGCCAAGAAGTACTTGAAAAATGCTTAAGTTGCCAGACACATACGAAAGCAAGGTAATATGAAGCTTTTAATAATGATAAATAAATTATTCATTAGAAAATATTCTCGTATTCTTCTCAGCAAACCCTTTCATTTGATACCCATATCATGTCAGTGCACAAAAAAATAACTAGTCCGCCATCTTGGGCCGCCCGCCATATTGAATTTAGAATGACGTCACTTAGCTAACCATGCATTGTCATCCGAACTAAACGTGTATGCAAAGAAAGAAAGAAAGAAAGAAAGAAATTGCTTTAAAATTCATTTGCAAGATTTGACTCGAACATACATACCTACATTGCAAGTTAAATAGAAGCTTGTAAAAAGTAGATCTTTGACATTTGTTACTTGTAGTCAGAAGTTCGAAAATCTGACAACTTTTGACTTTGCAGACGAATTCAAGCATCATTGGAAAGAGTTATTGTTCATGTTCATTCAAAGCGTTTGCTTACATTCGCTTCTACGAATATTAGCATTACAAGCACTAGAATAAGGGTCATATTTCTATACAAAACCAATGGTGTCTCATCCCATACAAAGAAACCGTGCCGACGTTCTATACTGATTATTTTTTGTACATCGATCGCATTCGGTTCCGTTCCGTTCCTTTCCGCGGATATAGAACGCGATCAATTTACAAAAAAATAATCGATGAAAAATGCTAGTTACGTCGCCACGGTTTCTTTGTATGGGATGAGGCATCTGTATGTTAGTATTATATTATCTGTGACAAAACAAATATTGTAAATAAAAGTCAATAACGGGTCTATGAATCTATCTTGGGACTAGTATTATATTGTTTGTGCTAGGGGGCTTTACCGCCGTGACGCACCGCTCGAGATATCTACTGAATGGTCAAAAGTTATCTGTATGAAATAAACTATTCATACAAACTATTATCAAAGAGTCTCTTATCATAAATACTCTTTGGGGTTCCGTTCCTAAAAATAACCCGAATAGAATCAATTCGTTGTCTATAAGACCATTTGCTCAAGAATGTCTGCAGGTATCAAGTTCAAATTAATATCAAATACTAAAAAAAAACCGGCCAAGTGCGAGTCGGACTCGCGCACGAAGGGTTCCGTACTTGGTAAATTGCGGTTTACGATTTATGACGTATTAAAAAAAAAACTACTTACTAGATCTCGTTCAAACCAATTTTCGGTGGTAGTTTACATGGTAATGTACATCATATATTTTTTTTAGTTTTATCATTCTCTTATTTTAGAAGTTACCCCCCCGTAACTTCTAAACACACATGGGGGACACACATTTTACCACTTTGGAAGTGTCTCTCGCGCAAACTATTCAGTTTAGAAAAAAAATATTTATTTATTTATTTATTTAAACTTCATGTACAATGGTGATACATAGGCGGACTTAATGCAGCAAGGCATTCTCTACCAGTCAACCTTTGGGTTAAAAAGAACACAACAGTGGTAGGAGTCCAAATCAAAATACATACCTACCTACATGCATACCTATCCATAGATACCCCACACATAATGGGTTTGATGAAAAAAAAAAATAGTCTCCGTTTCAAGTATGGGGACCCCCAAAATTTATTGTTTTTTTTTCTATTTTAGAGTGAAAATCTTAATGCGGTTCACAGAATACATCTATTTACCAAGTTTCAACAGCATAGTTCTTATAGTTTCGGAAAAAAGTGGCTGTGACATACGGACGGACAGACAGACAGACAGACATGACGAATCTATAAGGGTTCCGTTTTTTGCCATTTGGCTACGGAACCCTAAAAAAAGGTCTGCAACGAACGACTTGGGGATGGAAAAATCAAACTTTTAAATCAACGCAATCAAAAGATATTTAGGTGAATGTAGCTATTTGTACGGAACCCTCGGTGCGCGATTCCGACTCGAACTTTGGCAAACATAAAACAACCGGTACTGTTACATATTCTGTTGTGGACGCATCTTCCTCCGTTAAAAAAACTGTATAGTTCTGAAGAAAAATGTTTGGAGCGCAAATTGTCCTGTTATGAGTATCTACTGTTCGTCGGGCTAGCGCATGCTTGAGGTAAGTATACTAAAAACTTTTATTTTATTTATTTATTTAACACTCACAAAAACGGACACAGGTGAACAAGGGCGGCTACGCACTACAACCGATCCGAGTCGAGTTCGATTTGAAAATATTCTGAATTAAAACGGACTGAGTTCGGATGTAGTGTTGTAACCTCCCCTACAATAATTACTACGGCTACTTCAAAGTCAAAGTCATTTATTTGCATTAAATGCGGTACAAAAGATGGTATAAATAAGACATTAGCACAATGACACATTTCGCCATAAGTTGGCATGCAAATATTATATTGTGTTAAGGTGCTTACAATAAGCAGATCTCTAATAATCGAATAACACATTATTTTTATTAGGTATTTAACCTGTTAAGTTTAAAAAACTCTTCAAAACACTTAGTTTACTAGACTATGAAATTATATGGTTAACAATACATAAAATATAAATCAAACAATATCATAAAAGGCAGTAGGTAGGAATTACAACAACTAAAATCACCTCTTAAAACCCTTTATTTTGATACCCCACACGATGGGTTTGGAAGAAAAAAAAATTTGGGCCCCCACAATATGGCACCCAAAATCCGCCATTTTTCTATTGTCCAATTTTAGTGTAGCCTATGACACTCGCAGGGTTAAGACGCATCGATTGACGTATGAATCATCAAAATCGGCCAACGCGTTTGGTCTCTGGAGCGCCATATAGGAACAAACATACATACTTACATACATACATACATACATAGACTGATAAACACATTACCCTCCTTCGGCAGTCGGGTAATAACAAGATAATCTACAATGCATTCCTGTAATGATAAGATTGACATGGTGATCTTTTTAGAAATTCGTTTATAGAATAAAAGCTGTGAGAAATGAGCCACTTTTTTAAAACTATACAGAATTTTTTATAAGGGGATCTCCCTGGGATTGGGAATTTTTTATAAGGGTTATAAAGGTTGGTATAGAATTATAAATAAGAGGGGCCATAAAACACAACTACGCCTAAATAATTCGATTCAGAACCGAAATATCTCAGATTCGGATCGGATGATCATAAAATGTTGACAGTGTCTAGCGATTGTGTAGCACATTCTGTATTCAAATTTTCTATAGACAATTATTTGAATAAATAATCTGTTTCTCAGTTGTTACACAGCGCAGATGGATAGGATACCATAGATGGAACCCTTTCCCGCCCTTAGTCTCGCACTTAGTCTCGCATTTGGTCCGTTGAACGTGCAGGCCTCCTCTCTGTGAGAGGGAATGGGCCTTAATCCACCATGCGGGCCCAGTGCATGTTGGTGGATGTCACTTGTCTTCGATTTTTTGGTTCTAAGACATGCCGGTTTCCTCACGATGTTTTCCTTCACCATTTTGATGTAGCAATTTACACAAAGTAAAGCGCCTGCCTGGGTTCGAACCCACGACCTACAACTTTTAAGTGACGGCCGTTACCACTGGTTCACCACCGGGTCACCACTGCTCTCTACACAGCACAGAGGTTTACATATTAAAATTTCTACATTGCGTCTTGCGCACATTACTGTAGTTCCTCTACTATTGCCACACACCTCGAATTCCTCAGATATGCCAGCGTTTGCTGAAAAAGAGACCTATTTTTAGGAGATGGAGAAATAAAATAACATACTATGGGTAATCTCAATGGCATGACAGTTCGTCTTGAGTTTCTTAAATTAATCTTTTGTTGCAGACATCGCCGTAACAGCAGGCAATCGTTCAGAATTTTATACGAATGACGGAGACAAAAAATCCACTGTACATCTGAACTTGCGAAATCTGACGGCGATAACCTATGATGAAGTTCATAACCTGCTGCTGTACGTCGACAAACAGAGCGACAACGACGCTATATGTGCTTACAACATAACTTCTTCCAGGGAATATAAATGCTTCATAGAGAGGAGCGGTAGAAACATCCAGGGTCTGGCTTTTGACCCTGTCACAGAAGTACTGTTCTTCACCGACACTAAGGAAAGGAGTATTAATTTGTTTTCACTGAAACAAGAACAATGTTGAAGGCAATCTTTTAATACAAATTGATGACAGGATCCCCACAGAAATCGTCGTAGATAGCTGTAGAGGGTACGTTACCAATCATAGTGATTATTAACGTACCCTCCCTATGTTAGTGATAAATAATTTAAAATTTGACAACACTCCTCTGCTCCGTGATATTGATAAGGTTTTCAATTTGCAGATACATATATTGGATCAACACGAACCGTACGCCTTCTACAATAGAGAGAGCAAGACTGAATGGATTAGAAAGAGAAATTGTTATTAATGCTAAATGGAACTTGGACCTACACAGCTTGGCCACCAAGCATAGAAACTGTTCTGGAAAATGCATGAGACTAGTATAATAGGCTCTATTTATAGTGCAGATTTTGACGGGAAAAACAGGGCATCAAAAGCTGAAATGGAAAATCGCAATACTGCTGATATTGCGATTGTTGGCCCAAATACGTTAACCATTTCAAAACAATTCCTCTTGTCGGTGAGCAGGTGCTCGTCCTGCACTGAGAGAGCGATTTACAGATTTTCAAAGCCATTAGGAACTTATAATTACAACAACATCATTCAGGTTGATACTAAAGGCTCTATCGGAATAACCACCACCAGTTACTATTCCTATTCCTTCTCTGTCCGTGCTGTAAGATTGTGGAACTCACTTCCGCCTAGCATCAGAGATTTAAACACTATCTCACTATTCAAAAAACGTTTAGAAGAGCATTATCTATCCTCTCAAGTCTGATCTTTATTTATATATATGTGTATGTATATATATATTATACATAAGTATCTATATATTTTACTATTACGTATTTATATTTGTATATGTCCACCATCACACTATTCGTGTAGGTGCGCTAATTTTTAAATCTTAGTTTAAGACGTTCACTTTTCTTATTAACCTGCAGCCTAATTGTGTAAGTAAATTCGGCAAAGGAAACAATCTGTTTCTTTCCCAAAAACACACACATACACAAAAAAGTTGACTCTTTATTCAACAACAACAACAGATTGTTTCCGTTGCCGAATTTACTTACACAATTAGGCTGCTGGTTCTCACACACTAGTGTCTACATTTCTTTTTCATTTTTTCCTTTTCGCTGGTCTGCTGGCAGAAATTTCTTAAGAAATAAGCAGTGCCCTTGTACTCTATTGTCTTGATGTGTTGTCTTTATGTATTATACTGTGTGTGTACATTAATTATTAAATAAATAAACTTACCAACGACAACATAAAATACCAATTTAAGGGCATTTCGGCGTGCAATCAGGTAATTCATGACTATGAGACAAAGAATTCATTGAAAACAATTGCTAAAGAATATTATGTAGCTCCATTTTATGTTAATGGTATGAAATGGACATTCAATGGACAATCCCATTGCAAATGCATTCCTGGGTACACTGGTGTGCGATGTGAGGTATTAGTCTGTGAGAACAGCTATTGTTTTCAAGGTAATTGTAGTACCAATGATGACGGGCTTCCTATATACAGGTAAAACATATTCTTCACCTTCTTTTGGCAATTTTGTTTTATTTAATTTGGTAGATATCCTATTTCACACTTATTGCAGATGTAATGCTGGTTATTCCGGCGAAAGATGTGAAGTGAACATGTGTCATGGATATTGTTTGCAAGGCAACTGTATTTTCAATGAAGAGAGGCTTCCCGAATGCAGGTAACACTTACTTTACTCCTTCTTATGGCATTTTTTTTTAATTTAATTTGGTTGATACCCTATTTCACTCTTATTTTATTGCAGATGTAATGCTGGTTATTCCAACGAAAAATGTGAAGTGAACATTTGTCATGGATATTGTTTGCAAGGCAACTGCATTTTCAATGAATAGGGACTTTCCGAATGCAGGTAACACATACACTACTATTTCTTCTGGCAATTTTGTTTTATTTAATTTGGGTTTTACCCTGTGTTTCACTCAAATTATTTTATTGCAGATGTAATGATGACTATTCTGGAGTCAGATGTGAAGTGAACGTGTGTCATGAGCATTGTTTGCAAGGTAACTGTAGTTTTAATGAAGAGGGACTTCTTGAATGCAGGTAATACATATTCAACTTGATATATTGGCTAGCTTGTTTGATTATGTTTGGGTCAGCTTCCTGTTCATTCTGATGCAGTTGAGTACCAGTAGGAGTGACTGCCTATCTGACCTCCACATCCCAGTAACTGGGTAACACGGTACTTCTTGGCCAGATTGCTGTCATATTTTCTGGCTTCTGACTACCGTAACGACTGTCAAAGTCAAAGATCTTTATTATGAGACAGTGGTTAGGGTTACAGAGTTGTTATTGAGTTATTTTTGTGTGCATTTGCACTGCTCTACCATGTTAGGCATTCAATAGTTTGAACAATTTGTTATCAAAGTCAAAGTCAAAGTCAAAGTCAAAGTCAAATATATTTATTCAATTAGGCCAATAAACGGCACTTTTGAACGTCACATAAATTAAAATTAAAAATTAAAAGTAATAAAAAATAAATTTAAAAGTAATAAAAAAAAAAATATAGATAAAAAAAAAAAAAAAAAAATGATTCTACCGTGCATTCGGAAAGTAGATTGATATGGAGAAGAACGCACAAGAAACTCCATACTTACTCTTTTAAAAAAAAAAAAAATTGGTGTTTTACAATATTAACATACGTACATACATTAATATATGTGAGGACGATGCACCCAGAATAGCTCTACACGCAGGTATAAAGTATTAAAAAGCATTAACAGGAAAATTAATTAATTTGATAAGTAGGAACATGGTTCTCACATACTTACAAATATTACAAACATAGGTAAAATACCTAATTCAACAACAACGGAACAGTGTGTGAGTCAATTTCCTAAAAAAAAAAAAAAAAAATACAATGAATACAATAACTATGAATGGGAATATAAATTAACAAATTTGATTTTGTCTACACCAAAGATTGCCCTATGGAGCAGGACCAGCATGTTTCCAAGCATTCTTATCTTGAATATAATCATCTAATTTGTAATATGCTTGTTTACAAAGGGTGCTTTTAACTAAAGTTTTAAATTTACTTTCATTTAGTTTTAATATATCACAAGGTATTTTGTTATAGAATTTAACACAGTACCCCATGAAAGATGATTGTACTTTAGCTAGTCTGTAAGAAGGCTGATCTAACTTATCTTTATTTCTGGTATTACAATTGTGTCTATCACTGACTTTACTAAAGAGATGTATATTTTTCCTTACATACATAATATTTTCATAAATAAATTGGCAAGAAACTGTCATAATATTAATATTTTTAAACAGTTCCCTAAGAGATTCACGGTGACTTAACTTATATATGGCTCTGACAGCTCTCTTTTGCAATATAAATATGGATTCAATGTCAGCCGCTCGACCCCACAGTAAAATACCGTATGACATTATGCTGTGAAAGTAACTAAAATAGACCAAACGCGCGGTTTCTACATCCGTTAACTGTCTTATCTTTCTAACAGCATAAGCGGCTGAGCTTAGCCGACCCGCAAGAGATGTTATATGAGGACCCCATTGCAATTTGTCGTCTAGAGTGATTCCCAGGAAAACTGTTTGATTTACAAAGTCCAGCTTTTCGCCATTCAATATGATATCGCATTCGGTACTTCTAACATTCGGCAATGTGAATCTAATACATTTGGTTTTTTTTTCATTTAGTACTAAATTGTTTGCCGTGAACCAATTTTGGACCTGATAAATGGAGTTATTCACGTCATCAAGATTTCGTGACCGCCGATCTATTTTAAATATCAAAGATGTGTCATCAGCAAACAACACCATCTTCGGTTGATTTTGTAGTAATTGGGGTAAATCGTTAATATAAACTAAAAAGAGGAAAGGACCCAATATCGAGCCTTGAGGCACACCCATTGTCATTTCAGACCCTAGTGAGTTTACGCCGTTTACCTGAACTTTAACTTGTCTGGCTTTTAAATATGATCTAAGTAACTCAAGGGCTGTGTGTCTAATTCCATAGTGCTCGAGCTTCAACAATAGAGTCTCATGGTTAACGCAATCGAACGCCTTCGAGAGGTCGCAAAAGATTCCAATGGCGTCCTGTGCTTCCTCCCAGGCCTTAAATATGTTCTTTATTAGGGTGACACCCGCGTCAGTTGTGCAACGCCCTTTGGTAAAACCGTATTGTTGATCATAAAAGATGGAATGTTTGTTAAAATGACGCAACAATTGGTTGAGCATTAACTTTTCGAAGACCTTACTGAGAACCGGCAGAATTGACACTGGCCTATAATTATTGGCTTCTTTGCTATCCCCAGATTTAAACAATGGAACTACCTTACTGTGTTTCATGAGGTCCGGAAAAACTCCTTGCTCGACACTAGTGTTAAATATGAAAGCCAAATAGGGTGCAACAGTTTCAATGATTGGTTTACACACTTTTACAGATAGTCCCCAAAGATCTTCTGTTGATTTAATTTTAAGATCTTTAAAAGCTTTTAAAATAGCCTGGGGGTTTGTATGTTGAAACTTGAACTCCGAAGGGCACGCATTTACGTTCTTTCTAAGTAAGGCAGCAGACAATGCAGGTGAGGAGTTTAAGGCTGCTGTAGTTTTAAGTGGAATATTAACAAAAAAGTTTTCAAATTCCTGAGCTACCTCTATATCTGAGTGTGTGGGGCCATGTGCAGTCGCTAAATTAAATTCTGTGTTACGCTGTTTTTTCCTACCTGTTTCATTATTTATTATTTTCCAGGTAGTTTTTATTTTATCATCTGCTGATTTTATTTTATTGCTAATATACAGCGCTTTAGCTATTTTGCATGCAATCTTAAAGGTTTTTGAATATTTTGAAACATATTTATCAAAACTTGTACTATTCATATGTTGCTTAGACCTAAGTTTATCTAAACCAATATTATAAAGAGGAAAGGTTTTTTGTTTGTTTGTGTTTGTACCGAATAGGCTCCGAAACTACTGAACCGATTTACACACAGCGACAGCGACCTTATTCCCGAGTAACATAGGCTATAATTTTGACGGGAGCGAAGCCCCGGGGGTTAATTTAAATAGACATTTCAATTGAAATAGAGATTTATTTTGCATCAAATCATAAAAAATAGTTTGGCACTAACTCATCACGAATCTGTAGAACAAAAATTCATGTACTGTATAATATCGTCGTTGCGACTTTAAGATCTCTTATGTGTAAAAATCACTTTTGCAAGATAATCGATAAAAACTGTCCACTGAAAAAAATATAAAGAATCTTACTGCAACAAAAAATACAGGTATCAGTCACGTGGTCTCCTGCTTTCTACTTTACTATGATTTGTTAAAAAAAAAAGGAGTAACATAGTAAAAAAAAATAAAAACAATTTCAGTTAACACATAAGAGATTTCGATTGCGCTTCCTGATCACATGAGAGGTTATGAACTAAAATGCCTACAATAATTTCAAATAAAAAACTATTAATGTTGTAGAAAAAAAAATATATTTCTAAAAATAAGACAAGTTAGGTTTTTATAGTTTTACACTCGCAAACTTAGTAAATTTTCGTTTTACACAACGGAAAACAGGTACCGACCTGCAATCTGCAATACACCCGCACTGACTGGCGAAATAAATTATTACGAATACCTAGCTCCATCTATCGTCTAAGATTGGAGAATAATCGTATGATTTATCTATTTCGCTCGTCTCCGTGCTATATTGGTCTATGGGTAGTAAATCGTGTTTACAAACATTCTGTCTAAGTCGTCCTGATGCACATAAGATATTTTGTTTTAATAATAGTCGCAAAAACAACGGGTATGATTCGTAACTAAAATCTCGTATGTATAAATTTTAAGTACCTTTTTAAGTACCGTTGACACATAAGACATTTTAAGTACCAACTTTTGTTTAGCAGACACATTGGCGATCTTGTTATTAGTAAAAATACAACGATAGAATCTCCGTATATACATAAGAGTTTTTGCATTCGATAGAGCTGAAAAAAGTATACACAGCTGGCTTAAAAAAGCGATTTTGCTAAAAGTGACACATAAGAGGTCTTAAAGTCGCAACGACGAATTATGGTCTATTACGGTCTATGGTTATATGGTCCATTATAATAAGTCCTTAAAATGATAGCCGGGATCAACAGCTTACCGAGGCATGGAGGATTCTCGCTATTCAAAGATGGTCAGCCATCAACGGACCGTTCCTCTATTAAAAATGTCAACTATTTCAGATGCAATACTGGCTATTCCGGAAAACGATGTGAAATTAATGTGTGCCATCAGTATTGTTTAAACAAAGGCATCTGTTCTTTGAATGAAGAGGATAAACCGGTTTGTGAATGCACTCAGTCTGAACAAAGATGTTGGTTCTTTTAACGTGAAGGCTGAGCCTGTAAGAAAGTGTTTTACTTGCCTTACTCACCAACTAGCTCAAGTATAGGTGATCAGCATGAGACTATGTAGGGTATGGTTTCGCATGAAGTTGACTGAAGTAAAAGTCACACAGTTTGGTCAACTAATTTAATTCTTGAACATACAATCCGTCATCACAATTTCTTGAGGTTAAACAAGTACAATGAAACTTACTTTTATTTGGGATACAATTTACCCATTATTTCCACTACCGGAGGTATGATGTCTCAAGTAGTATCATCCGCCTGGGAAGCCATAATCAAGCCTCGTGCAAGCTAAAGTGTCATTTGTGTTCGGTACCAAATGATGGAGCTCAGATGCTGTTTTCTTCAGGAATTGTAGTCATATGTGTAGATGTAGTTATATATAGTTGACCATTTTCTTATTTATCTATGTACTAATAAAAATTAATCCTAGAGTGCCCTGCCAAGGAGAAGAAATGCATAATGAGCATCACACGCACATGTTTTCACAAGTATGGAAATTTAGTTAAATTCAACTTTATACTTACAGCGAATGCTGACACATTATATATTTATATTTAGGGCTTGTTCCCTGCCGCCTACGAGTCATGCAGATCGTTTCTTTTTCGCTCTTATTGGGATGAAAGTTTTATCGACTGCACTGTCCCAATACTTCCAATCCAAAAAGAATTGTCATTCTTGTCAGTCATTCATAGACATTGAAGTTTAACCAATAGACTTGACATGTCTGGTTTTTCTATAAGTATGTATTTTCAAGAAGTTAATCATTTAATATTTTAGTGTTGAATTGTGTGTTTGTTGAATTACATTGATACACACAAATTGTAATTTTATTATATCATTTTATATAACTGCAGATAGCAACGCCATCCCGTATCACGCAATGATCAACTCCCATGCCAAGCTGGTTCTCATCTTTAACACAAGATGTCGCTGTGATACCAAAAATAATCGTTACAAGCCGACCTGTCAATGTGATGGTAACCAGGAGAGTCCTAGACTTAAAGCTGATAAAGCCTAATCTAACCTAACCCTAGTGTTTTATTGGCAAATTGGTGAAAATCTGTCGCGATAATTAATGTATTTGTTGAAGTAAAACCTAATAATTAATCGTAAAGCGGTTTTTGTTCTTTATGCCTGATATTTTTTTTTGTTTTACCGTGGTACTTATTCCTTTTATGTATCGTTTCTTACCGACTGTTCGACAATTTACTTGGCTATGTCTGGATCGTTTTTTGCCCAAAGCAAAGAATTACCATTCAAGGTGGCAAAGCTGCCTATTTTCTGGGCACGTTCCCGGATGACAGCGGTGTGGAGGAGTACTTCTACGCCTGTTTTTAACCGACTTTCCTATAAGGAGATGTTTTCTTTGTTCGACTTTATCTTAGTTTATTTTTTTTAGTTTATGTACATCGATTTCTCCGGCAATTGTGGAGCGATTTTAAAATATTTTTTTTGTTTGTAAGAGATAAGAGTATGTTACCAAATTGGTCCCATTTGAATTTGGTGAAGATCTGATTATGAACTTCGGAGATATATAACAGATCTCTTCAATAAATGATGGGAAATCTCTCGGGATTGCTGTAATCGCATGTCTGTTTAATGTTTATAGTATAAACTAGCTTGATGTTATGAAATTGTATAAACTTTATACCATTTCATAACATAACATCAAGCTAGTACGCTCTAAAGGGGTAAGCAGATGTGTACAGTTCACCTTGGTACACTTTCATTTCACCGGTTATGTTCAAGTTTCATGATATTCGGGTAATCTATTCTGGCATTATAGGTAGGTACCTTACTAAAGAACTTACCTATAAGGTACAATTAAAAAGTGAAATAAAAAACTTTATACAAAAAAATACTACTGACATCCAAATAAAAACACTACAAAGTGAAAAATAACTTTATTTTTGTAAGTCGGTATCCATAACTTACATTGGTAAGTACCACAGAACAGATAAAGTTTTATCTGTTCTGTGGTAAGTACCAATGTTTTAGTGTTTTTATTTGGATGTCGCATGTCGGTAGTATTTTTTTGTATAAAGTTTTTTATTTCACTTTTATCGACTTGATGTTTTTATTTGGTAGTATTTTTTTGTAAAAAAGATTTTTATTGTATACAATATAACGTACGGTTGAAGTGCTTGAAAAATGGACACATAGAAATGCAAGCTTGCCAAAAAGATCGGCTTGAAAAACCTGAAAATAATCGAACCGGTTAACGCCTAAGTACATAGGGCACCTTTTCTTTCGGTTTTGTTCTATCTTTAACCACAATTAAACGGTTTTAGGCAACAAAAGTTCGTAAATAGGTTTTGCAAAATTAACCGGTTATGAATGGTGAGAGAGCAGTGGTGGCCCAGTGGTAGCGGCTGCGACTTACAAGTTGTAGGTCGTGGCTTCGAACCCAGCCAGGCGCTTTACTTTGTGTACATTATTTCATCACTACTGCTCTCAAAACGGTGAAGGAAATCATCGTGACGAAACCGGCATGTTCTAGAACCAAACATTCGAATACATGTGACATCCACCAAACCGTACTGGGCCCGCGTGGTGGATTACGGCCCATTTCCTCTCATAGAGAGGAGTCCTGTGTGCCAGCAGTGGGAACATTAATAGGCTGACGATGAACGGTTTTAGTCGCAAAGTCAAAGTCAAAAATATTGTTGCCAACTAGACCATTAAATCATCGCCTACCCTGAGCAACCTACACAAAAACTATTCAGTCGTAAACAAACACACATTGGAAACGGCCATACGTCGTACAAATCTACACAAATAATTATATTTGTTCAATCAACGTGCACGAGGCCTATGTCCAGCAGTGGACGTATATCGGCTGATATGATGATTATGATGATGTATCAACGTGAAGGGAGACACAGAAATTAGGGTTCCGTACCCAAAGGGTAAAAAACGGGAACCTATTAATAAGACTCCGCGGTCGGTCTGTCTGTCTGTCTGTCACCAGGCTGTATCTCATGAACCGCGATAGCTAGACAGTTGAAATTTTCACAGATGATGTATTTCTGTTGCCGCTACAACAACAAATACTAAAAACATAATAAAATAAATATTTAAGTGGGGCTGCCATACAGCAAACGTGATTTTTGTGCCGTCTTTTGCGATAATGGTACGGAACCCTTCGTGCGCGAGTCCGACTCGCACTTGGCCGGTTTTTTAAGGTATAGACTCAGAAAAAAATAAACGACAAAACCGATAATAATATTTCATAACCGGTTAATTTTAAATCTGTTCCAAGACTTGGCGATAAACGAGGAAGGGTTATGTACTATATAATTAGTCCAGTGTATTTTTTAAAGCTTTTAAAAAACTACGAAATTCTGATGATGAGGGGTATACGTGTCAAAGTGACATAAGGTATAATAACTAATATCTCTCACAGTAGGGTAGTATTAAGTTTTTGTCACAGGTACAATAGGGGAGCAGGGTACTCGCTTGGATGGTGTAATGTTGAAGGTAGGCAAAATCGACACGACATTACTTATACATTTTTTAGGGTTCCGTACCCGAAGGGTCCAAATGGAACCCTATTGCTGTCACTCACGTGTCCGTCTTTCTGTCCGTTTGTCCATCGTCTGTCACAAGTGTTTATTTGCCAAACGGTTGGAGCAAAAGTTTCCAATTTTTTTATTTTTTTTTATTTAAACGTTGCCCCACACTAGGAATTTCTTCCTGTATCGTGGGTGCGTTTACAAACATATAAACTCACATACACAACACCCAGAGCCGGAACAACTACCTGTAGGTCATACAAATATTTGTTCCGTGCGGGAATCGAACCCGCGACACGCAGCGCAGCAGTCAATCGCTCAACCACTGCGCCAACCGTGCGCCCAACAAAAATGTTCACAGTATAATCATCTTGTTGACTTGGGTCAACAAGATATGATTATACTGTACTAGCTTTTGCCCGCGGCTTCGCACGCGTACACTACATCCTTCTCCTTACCATAATTTAACAGTATGTAGAGAAAAAGTAAAAAATAATTATGATAAAAATAATGTAATATGAAAATTTTACCAGACTATTTGATGAGCTAACACGTGAACACGCTACATAGAACTGTCCATGGGAAAAGCAATTCTCCCTCAAATCAACACCAGCATACTTCCAAACCCAAACAACAACAACACAACACAAACAAACAAACGTCCAAACTTTCATCCCCTATTTCACGCCCTTAGTGGTGGAATTTCCAAAAATCCTTTCTTATTGCTCACCTACACTACCAAAGGAACCTACATGCCAAGTTTCATGATTGAAGCTTCAGCCGTTTGGGCTGTGCGTTGATGGTCAGTGAGTGAGTCAATCAGTCAGTCACTTTCTTCTTTTATATGTTTAGATGATTATACAGACATACAAATAGTCAACAAACAATTTAAAATGTTTTTAAGGAGGGCTCCCTTACATACAAAGAGGGGGCGTGACAAGTAATTTTGACCCCATTGAGTGGGTTATCGTTGTTTAGAACTCGTTAAATAAAGAAATACTGTACTTTTTTGTTTAAAAAAAGTTAATAAAAAAAATAAAAAAACGAAAATCATCAAAAAGAAGAGAATCATGCTGTGCAGTCGGAGAATACATCTGGTTTCGGTCAGCCAGCTCGCGAATATGTATCCTCCGACTGCACAGCATGATTTTCTTCTTGTTTATGTCTTTTTAGTTCGCTTTTTAAGCAGTCGGGTTTTTTAATTAACACTTTTTATTTACAAATTTTTACTTATTTTTTTTAGAATTAGGTACATAACATATAAGAGTTAGAAAACAAAAAAAACCCCACAAAATGGCGCCCAAAAGCCGCCACTTTTTTTCTTTACCTATTTTAATGTAGCCAGTGACACTCGCAGGGTTAAGACGAATCGATTGACGTAAGAATCATCAAAATCGGCCAACGCATTTGGTCTCTAGAACGCCACATAGAAACAAACATACATACATAGACTGATAAACACATTACCCTCCTTCAGCAGTCGGTAAAAAAATATTGGAAAACAAAGTAGGTAATGAGAAGCCACCAAAGTCAGTTATTTTATAATTTTGTTCCGAATAATTTTTTAACATTCCATTGATCTATGAACTTGAAATTTGGTGATAATGTTTATTATTTCGTATATTTTTATTAACAAAAATACCAATATGTTGATAAATCAGATTTTTCCGAGAAATTCCATATTTTTTTTCGTATTACAACTTTACAACCAACAAAATTTTGTGGTTTGGTTCGGAACCCTAACCCTAAATATAAAATTGTTTAAAAAATACAGTGATATCCATAATATAAATACTAGGAACAAACACAAATTTGTAATACCTACAACAAGGCTCAAGAAAATAGGTAGCTCGTTTAGATGTCAATGTGTGCGCTTTTATAATATGCTTCCAAGCCACGTACAAAATCTAAGTCTTAATAAATTTAAATCATTCATTAAACGTAAGTTGTGCCAAAAAGCGTTTTATAGCATTAAAGATTACGTTGAGGATAAAACGGCTTGGGAGTGAGCTGCTCCAATTAAATTAATTTAGTTTTTTTTTTTTTTTTTTGTTTAAATATTTTGCACCATGAATTTTGTTATTTTAAAAAAAAAAATATTTGTTTTCTTGCAATGACAAGAATATTTACTTTTTAAAGTATTATATTAATTTATTTTAATTATTGTGAATGTGAAGACTATGTGGATCATTATTTTGTTTTTTAATTTATCTTAGTTTTTAACCATGGTCTGGCAGTTTGAGTAGTTTATGCGGCCTACCCGAATGTCCTTTCTTTGGTATTGTTCGTCGAATCGTTGAGCTCCTTAAATTCTGAGTTGAGCTGCTCGGTTATTGACAAATGCGTGCACTGACTGGACAGGTCCACTCAATCTGGCTGGTTCTTTCCTCAAAAGACCATTTCAGACATCAGTCTACATGGTCTTCACATGATCGAACCAAGATTTTGTCAGGACTTTAAAAGAGACTGTGACCTCTGAGTTTGTTTCGGCCTTTCTTCTCAGAGTAGTCAGATAGGAAACGCCGACCTCATCTAGTTTTAAAAAAGAATATGTTAGACATGTAAAAGCGTTTGTACAAACCAACTTACAGAAATAAAATCATTTATCATTTATCATAACAGTGTGAAGTCCGACACGCACTTGGCCGGTGTTTTTTTAATTCTCGCTAGATTAGGATTTCAGATGAAGTCGATGATAAAGTGAAGATTGCGGATCGATTTTGACTTCTACCAAAAGATCTGACGCATTGTAGCATTTGTAGCACAAGATAGAGGTGTCAAAAACTAGGACATAGAAATATGCGTCTCACTTTTGTACAACATTAGGTAAATCTTATCTTACTAATATTTATATATGTGAAAGCTTGGAAGGAATCGGAAAATTCGATTTGTATCGGGTATGAAATATACAACTTACATGTAATACAAAATTATTTTATTTAAGGCCGTACCCTGACCAAAAAATCATCATGAGATATTAGCATTCCTACTGGCCTAGCGGCACTGGTGGCGCATGAATTACAGTAATGAATACGCCCAGATTTTAGAATAAAATCTTTATAAAATCGAATTTAAGTCTTTTGAAAAAAAAAATACGACAAAAATGTTCGTTATTAAATTGTCTATCCGTGTTAGTACAAAAAATAAATAATGAAAACTTTACGAGGAGATGCATGCTATCAATAATTATTTCTCATTTTATGGTTTTGTTGGAAGGAGATTAGTGAAACATATACCTCTTTTAAAAAAAGTATACGACCATTTTAGAATCTATATGTAGAAATTTAATGTATTTTATTAGTTGATATTTCTTTTTGAATAACGAGTAGATAGATCCTAAAAACAGCACGAAAAACGGCTAGCGCGGCGTTTTGCTCGGGGTACTGCCTTAATACGAATACATATTCATATTGCTGTTCGGAGGATAACCGTGGTCGTATGCTACTTTGCAGAATGAAGTGTAGGTGGCATGCGACCACGGTTATCCTCTTATTTTATTATACATACAAGATACAAATCGAATAGTCTTTACATAACAATTTGAGATGAGAACATATTCTTGTTTCATACTTTTTAGAGCGTGATTTTTTAGTCCTAATAACTAAAGTTTGCATAAATTTAAAGTAACAAAACTTGTTCGGTTCATATAAAAATTTAATTTCTAGCCCAATATTTTTCCAGAGTTGAGTTCGTAATCGGCACGCACAACTCTGCGGTATGTGGAATTAGACTAGTCTAAAGTGTAACCTTGTTTCTTACAACAACGAAAACAAAAAACAGCAACGAACAACGACCAACAACAACAACAGTGAACGAAAAATAAAAGGCCATGCACACCCGTAGTATCACGTTTACTCAAACTTTACCACAACGAAATATTCCTAATTTTTTTTTGAAAATGGTTCCGTACACAATTCGGTCGTCCCTTCTGTAATCAAATCACGTCGATATTGAGCCTTCTGTTCGCGAATTAAAAGAGTTGTTCTCGATCTCACCCCTTTGTCACTGTATACAGTACCAACAGAAAGTCAAGTGTGACGTGTCTTCGAAAAAGTACCCAGTGTCATTGAAGATTAGAAAGAAACTGGAAAAAAAACACAAAATAATAAACCGGCTTCCAAAGCAGAACACTAAAAACTGCAAAACTAACTTTCGTTTCGGAAGTCGGTTTCAAAAATTATAAAAACAAGAGGTATCAAAGAAAGTTTGTATTTCTCTCTTTTTAGTTTTTTCGTACACCATCACAACATGTAGTACCTACGAGAACTATCATCCATAGACGAGTAGAAACTCGCAACGTCTACGTTCTGAAAATGTATTGTGTAGGGGCGTGTGCGATCACCTGTCTACCGACCTTCGACTTTTCTTCCGTTGTTGAGGAACTCTTCAATAAAATACGTCCGTTGCAAATGAATTCAATAATGAGTATATATTCAGTAAGAAAAAACGATTTTTACAAAATTCGAGGAAGAGGGAGATGGGAACAATATTTGTCGCTGTTCACGTGACCACGCGCGATTGTGATTGGCCTACGATGATGACAGATGACACAGCTAATATAAAATGATAGTTGGAGACCACAGATAACGAATATCAGTCTTCAACATGCCGCCGGCCTTGAAAGCACTAGCTTTCTATGTCTTCCTGAACTGCGTGGCTTCCTGACGTTATTCGGTCTTGCTCGACGAGGGGACAGATTTTCGCGAAAGCTCGTCTCACTATGCCAGATGAAGTGCGTATATCTGCCACTCTGGAAACACCATCTTTGCCAGGAATCGTTTTGAGTATGCGCCCCAATTGCCATTTAAGTGGTGGCAGGTTGTTGATTGGTTGAAAATAATACCTGCAATTATTTCAATGGGTGTCTCGCACAAACATTAAACAAACCCTCATATAAAAAAAAGTTTTTATAATTGCAAATTGTATTAATATGAGAAACAAACCACTGTGAAAAATTTCAGCTCAACCAAACATCGGCAAGTGCGTCAAATCAACTTGCATATTTTGATTACAGACACAGACATGTGAAACTAAAATAAAATCTCGTAAAAACCCTTACAAAATAAACTTCTGCCATTCTCTGTGCTTCACCAACAATCTGCGAAAGCATAAAACGCCCATCGAGGCAATTTTTCCTTCCCAACTTATAACAATCCCAAATCAAACCTTACTACTCTAACACAAACTCCAAAATCCCTTACGCAATCGAAAATTAACTTGGCATCCAGTAATTTGCAGTTATTACAAGCCGGAATGCGGCGCTTTGATCCAGTTAGAACCGGATTGAACCGGTTTTAGGGTAGGTGCGACCGTCAAAGGTGGACTGAAATGGATTTTCGTAGCTAAATATGATTATTTCTGTTTTGTTTGATGTAGGGGACTAATAAATATAATGTGATTTTGATAAAGGTTTATTAAATTAAATGAAGTGGATGAAAAGGGGGTTAGTAGAAGTTATTGGTAGAAGTGTTTTGATTTTATTATACCTAGGTGGTGCATCGTCTTTTATGTTGTCTCATTTATTTATTTATATAACAACTAGCGAACGCCTAGCGGTTTCACCCGCGTAGTTCCCGTTACCGTGGTAATACAGGAATAAAAAGTAGCCTATGTCACCCGAGGATAGTGTAGCTTCCTAATGGTGATAGTATTTTTGAAATCGGTCCAGTAGTTTTTAAGTTTATTCGTTACATACAAAAATACAAATCTTTCCACTTTATAATACTATTATTATTATTAAGTATAGATTGCTTGCTATACCTCCGGTATGCACCAAAGTGTACAGCAAGTCAACGACATCATTCATTAACTAAAAAAAACTTTAAACAAACATTTTTAATACAGATATAATGAATGCACATAAATATATCGACGACAGGTTCCTGAACGGTTTGGGGCGTTCAGCAAATTGAGTGGCAAGCAAATCGGCAGGCACAGGTGCGCGATATTCGCGTTCTGTCCGGATCGAATAGTGAACAGGCTACCGTGATCGCGTCGTCGAATTGTCGAATCTTAGTTTACAGCCTCTTGTCTCATAGATTGTGTCTTGTCTTGGAGTGGGCGCAACAAGTTTTCTTCTTCCTTTCCGTCTTGTTAATTGCCACGCTATCACTGACACTCTTTTCTTTCATATCACTCCTCACACAACCCATCCACCTCCCTCTCCATTCATCTCATATTAGGAAAAATCCTATATCAACCTGTGAATACGACTTGTATTTGTATGTTCGCCCCGTTCTCATCAGTAGATACCTACTACAGAGTTACGTCGTAAAGTCCATCATTTAAGGTTACACTAGTCGAAAATTCTTCCATCCAAGAATTTCCAACCGAAAATTCTTCCAAACGTAGTCTAGAGATTATTTCAACACTAATTCTGAAATAAAATTCTAATTCGCATTTTTGGGCGGAAATAAATACCATTAAAAGAAGGAAAATTGCAAAACGGCCTCCATACAGGGATAGATTGGTAATTCAACAATGCAAATTTTATTTTGAAAATATACATTTAGTAGTTTTTTCATGATATCTAGACTCCCAAAGGTCTGTTTATAAAAAAATCGCGCGCTCGTTTTCGTCTTAAATCATCATCCATTTCGCTACAAACTTGCAAAAGTGCTAATTCATACACGAAATAGTTTCTTACTGCTCATCACAGCATCTATTTCTTTCGCACGTGTTGTCGTATAAGATAGCATGCATTTTAACCCCGCGCACAAAATAGTTCGTGTCGTCGACTAGTTCAACCAATAAATCTGCCAACAGCTTCAACTTTGTACCGACGTCGTAATATAAAAATTAGCGCGCCGTACAAAGGTTAAACTTCGCCTGGGGGCGCGACATTTAGATAAAATCGCCATCATAAAGACATGTCACCCCTTTTTAACGCACTAGGGTGATATGTTAATAGATTGAACATGTTTTAATATGGGACTTAACCTTTTGAATAACCTCTCGGGGGATTAAGGGTAATATGACTGTTAAAGGTGGCAAATAGATCCCAACAAGGTTGACGGAAGACTTGAGGCTTTAGAATAAGCGAAATTGTGTAAGCGATAACCGATGGTCGTTAATTCATTTTTTTATTTTTTTTAAACAAGCTTTTTTCGTATTCTTCTCAGCAAACCCTATCATTTTATACCCATATCACGGCAGTTCACAATAAATAACAAGTCCACCATCTTCGGCCGCCCGCCATATTGGATTTAGAATGACGTCACCTAGCTAACCATGCATAGTCATCCAAACTAACCGTGTATGCAAAATTTCATCTTAAGGTTACACTAGTCGAAAATTCTTCCATACAAACGTAGTCTAGCGATTTCTCCCCTGTTTGACGATGTACGTTCAAAATTAAAAATGATATCAATTTGTCTCATCATTATCTAGCCCTGTATGGAAACAAAAAAGTAACAAAGATATATATATATATATATATATATATATATATATATATATATATATATATATATATATATATATATATATATATATATATATATATATATAGATAGATTTGAAAGTTATGAGCGTTGAAAGTTCCATATTTCAACACAAATTTTAACGCATCTTTGTGTGGAAATAAATACCATAAGAAGAAGGAAAATTGCAAAACGGCCTCCATACAGGGATAGATTAGTAATTCAACAATGCAAATAATTTTATTTTCAAAATATACATTAAAACGTTTTGTCATAATATCTAGACTCCCAAAGGTCTGTTTATAAAATTTCGATACAAAATTTGCAAAAGTATTTAGTATTCGTACGCGACATAGCTTCTTACTGCTCATCACAGCATCTATATCTTTCGCACGAGTTGTCGGATGAGATGACATGCATTTTTCCTCGCGCACAAAATAGTTCGTGCCGTCGACTAGGGGAACCTTGGTGGAGGATAAACAAATAAAATAGTTTTAAAATTCAGTTGCAAGATTTGACCTGAACACACTTACATACATATAAAAGTAATAAAAGGAATTAATCACGTGGTATTATTAGAGCCTGCCTCAGATGGGTTGGATTTTTTCACTATTCATATATAAATAGGGAGTTGAAGAAGAAAGCGAGGAATAGAAGAAGCAAATGTGTTGTGACCCCAAGTAACATGGGATAAGGGCCGGAAGATGATGATGATGTCTGTAGTATACTTAATTCTTTATTCCAAGAGTTACTTTGTCGACTTATGCACAAAATCTTGATAGGTTTCAATATAAGAGCAAAAGAAGCGGGTTCAAACATTATAGCATCCCGCCTCTGATAGGTTACATTTTATTTTTAACTCCTGACGGAAAAGTAAACAGCAATATTATATACCTCAAACTTATAAAGTCGTAGCCTCTCGTATTATAAGTTTGAGGTGTATTGATGTTTACTTATGTGTCTGTGTATCTTTCTGTGGCATCATAACTCCTAAACGGATGAACCAATTTTGAATTAGTTTTATTTGTTCGAAAGATGACTTTATCGAGAGTGTTCTTAGTTATGTTTGTTTAAATCGGTTCAGCCGTTTTAAAAAAATATCCGCATTTTACTCTTCGAATCAGGGTTTTTTCGCAAGATATCATGTCATATTTGTTTCGATAGATTGTTGATCGAAGCGTGTCTACTACTAGGTATATTATATGTAGTTTAAAAAGCATGAAATAAAAATTAAATTATAAATTTGAAAAACTCTCGACACAAAAACCTCTTAAAAGCAAAAAATAAGGCTCGTCCTCGCGTCTGGGAACCGCTTAGTAAATAAAATAAACTGCTGTAAATGTTGGCGGTTCCCCGACGCGAGTACGAACCTTATTTTTTGCTTTTTAGAGGTTTTTTTAAGTATCCGACTGAAAGTTCGGTTCTGGTTTCGGTTTCGGTCGAGTTTCGGCAAAAAAACGAGTTTCGGTTTAGTTTCGGTTTCGGCGGCAAACCTGCAGAAACTACGACTCAAACTGAAACTGCATTCGGGAGTTCTCGCGCTGAGATCGGTCATGTTCGGCGCGTTAAATTCCATCCAAGCGAGTAAGCGACGAAGACATTTTGCCGCGTCCACGTGCTTAATCATGTCGTGACTGGCTCGTGTTTGCAGTTCGTTTTGTTTGTTGTGCGTCTTCGTTTGATTTATTTTGATGAAGATAAAAAAATAAAGATTGACTGATTATAACAACGTTTTCATTGTTTTTGAACACGGAAGGACATAGTCTTTGAACTGAAACCGTATAAAACAGACTTCTTCAGGAGACAACCGTGCTACATGGGTATATAATAAAATAAGTAAAATTACACAGTTACATAACTTACCGACAAAAAAACTAAAACTTACCATAGATAACTTCCTTCTCTCTCAAAATTATGAAAACACTGAAAATTTACTAAAACGTATTTAAAGTATAAAATAAAACAAATAAAATAATAATAATAAAACCAGTCAAGCCCATGCACGCTAACACATACACATCCACACATACACACAAACACACAAACACAACACATCACACACCAGAATACCACACACACACTATCTTCATACTCACATGCACACTACTACTACTTACTTTAGCACCGCACCACACTTGTAATGGCAGCTCGAACACGGTGGTGACGGAAGTAACTGGTGCTTATAGCACAGGAATCCTCCTAGTTTAAGCCCAGTTGCACAAATTTTGTATCTTGCCACTAACTTAATGATTCTAATTTAAGGTACAATCATTGTAATTAGGTTTAAGCCTTGAAAAATAAATATTGTTTTTCCTCAAAACATGATCCTTGTGAGAAAGTTTCGGTTTCGGTTTCGGTCATAAAACCAGTTACGGTCGGACAATAGATTTTGTGTCGGTAGATTTTCTAATTTTTTTTTTTTACTATTCATACAGATGTACTTACGATTGAGGGAGGAGTGATTATTATGAAAGCCAAGGGAGTTAGTGTTAGTATGACAGTTTTTAGGACGAAGTTGAATATTAAACGTGCTGTGCCGACCCCAAGTAATATGAGAAAAGGGCACGAAGATGACACAATTGTAGCAGTTACAATAACACGCACAAACCCGAGAGTTCAATGATGCAAGAGCGAGCGTAGCAATTTCGAATATTTTAGAACCCGCCTCGGATAGGTGAAAATTTCTATTGATAGAGTAGAAGTTATGGGGCGTTAGTAGAGCTTGTCTAACTTGAAAAACGGCAGGATGGTAGACATTGCCATCTGCCACTTCAAGCCAAGGCTCTCAAGGCCATATTTTTTTTGACGAATTGAAACCTTCAAAAGGCGCTTGGACTTTTGGGGAAAACACCAAGGAATGTGGGATTTTTACCTTACTAAAACCACCCTGGTGAACACCGTCAGCACGTAGAAGAGGCCCCGTGACCTCTCAAAAGACCACCCCGGAACCCCCTCTGTGCAACGTCTGTTAGGCCACAACCCTGGGGAGACTAAAACCTCTTCCCTGAGCCTCTCGCCTCTTGGCCTAAGGGTAAATACGCTACTGCAGAAATCGACTGCAAAACCAAACTTGCATCTGTTGGTGTACGTTACCCCAACAAGAAAGTCACTCCTAGAGTGATATGAGTTTACTCATTTAGGCGCTGCGATTTTTTTTCGGGTAGTCAAAAAATGCGGTTACTTGAAAACTATAAATAATTACTTAAATTTAATTGCGGCACAAATGCGCACATATCAAGAGCTACTCGTGTATGTTTATTCTACAGGCGCACATACAATGGTTTTAGAGATACACGATTCTGCAAAACGTAACTCCAGCAGGAAATGCAATATCTGGAAAACATGATGACGCACCAATTATATTTTCGGCGCACATTTTTGCACAACTATAAGCTCTCTGCCCATGCACAATATTTCTCACTCCGATCATTCGTTTAGAATTTTCCAGCTGGAACAACTTTACTCCAGCAGAAATCGTTTTTCCGTTTAAATTCAAAAACGACTACACGCAGTATTTTTTTTATGTGGCGCACATTCACAGCAGATTGCTCACTAACTATACGTAAATGTTTCACTCATATGACATATCACTCTAGGAACGACTTTCTTGTTGGTATATTGTGCCCCAGAGATGTGTCCAAAAACAAGTAAAATTTCAAAATTTAAAAAACTCCCTAAACTACTAACTAACTCCAAACTTAAGAAATAAAGAAAGTTGGTGGATGTCACACGGTAGATGAACTTGAAAGAAAACTAAAGACTTGCAAAATTTGTACAAAAAGGGTTCGAAAGGTTGTCACACATTTATCTTGCGAAAACACCCGATTGAAACAGTAAAACGCCTATAACTTTTGAACGGCTGAACCAATTTTATTCAAACATAGCTAAGAACACTCTCGACAAAATCACCTTTCAAACAAAAAAAACTAAATCAAAATCGGTTCATCCGTTTAGGCGCTATGATGCCACAGACAGACACACAGATACACAGACAAACAGATACACAGCAACACACGTGAAACTTATAACACCCCTCCTTTTCCGGCGGGGGTTAATAAACTTACCTAGGTATATTGTAGCTCTAGCATTATAATAAAAACTTTTAGAAACTCAAAATAGGATAGCGAAACTGAAAAACCAACAAAAACTTACCAGATTAAAGTTTATCATTATAAACAATTAAAATTTAATACATCAGCAATCAGCTAACGCGAATTACCGCCATTTCGCCGTCAACGGACGCTTAATGTCAATTATCAAGTGATTACGCTACTCGACGGTAGATGGCGCACATCGGATTACCGTCCATTGGGACTTGTTAGGGCGTATCACTGACTAGGTTATATTGACCTGTGCTCTTACTAAAATTATTAGAATTGTAAGCTCATTTAATATTGGTTGTTTCTTCAGAGGTTACCGTTGGGAATTTAGTCTTGTAGTAAAGAAATAAGGTTGGTTTTCCAATGTTAATGTTTGTTAATTAGGTTTGGTTTAGCAATCAGTTCTGTTATCTGCTTATCAGTGATAAAATATTATTGATTGAGGGCGCGGAGTGAAAATACTCATATTGTGATGTAAGTAAAGTCATTGTATCTGAGTAGGTTCTTATTATTAGATATTATTGTTACCTACCTAACTGGTATTAAGATCGATATATACCACCAAATATACTAATAATTATGTAAATGGTTTAGTTAGAGCTCATGGCTAAATTATAACAGCCATAGGGTAGGGTGACCATTTCGAAAATTTAAAAGTCCTGACAAAAATCTGGACTTTTGAAAAAAGTCCGGTCATTTTAGTTTTTTAGGAAAAAAAACATAGGTTTATAAACTAAAACCCGACCACCAAAAAAACCCCGATCTGAAAAGTATAAAACAAGAACATATTCTTAAAGGATAGCCGTGATGGTATGAAAAAATACCGGCCAAATGCATGTCGGACTCGCACACGAAGGGTTCCGTACCATTATCGCAAACAACTTTAAAAAAATCACGATTTTTGTATGGGAGCCCCTCTTAAATATATATTTTATTCTGTTTTCAGTATATTTTGTTATAGCGGCAACAGAAATACATCATCTGTGAAAAAATCAACTGTCTAGCTATCACGGTTCATGAGATGACAGACTGACAGACAGTGGAGTCTTAGTAACAGGGTCCTGTTTTTACCCTTTGGGTACGGAACCCTAAACACACCATTTTGTCCAAGTTAAAAAGCCCGACAAATTAGAAGGCCGGAAAATGTCCGGACAGAAGGCCAAATAAAATAAATATAAAGCCGGACAAATGGTAACGCACGTGTCGATCTTCAAGGAACAAAACGCAACTCACCGCTTGTCGAGGTCACTGACTCCTCCGTGCTTTAGAAAGTACGTTCCAGCCGTGGTTTGCAGATCTTTCACAGTCCTTACGGTAGCCAGAAGTTATACAATCTGACACCAGTTTTGCCAAGGGCTACGGTGTTTCCCAGTTACTGGGTTGTGGGCAGATAGGCATTCCCTCCATGTTAAATACTGGTTGTCTGTTGCGGCCAGTTAGACTGGAAACCAACCCTTACATAGTTGGGAAAAGGTTAGGCAGATTGGTAATTAATCGCTGATAGAAAGTCACTTTTATCAATACTAGTACTCTGTTGCGGCAGGTTAGACTGGAAACCAACCCTTACATAGTTGGGAAAAGGTTAGGCAGATTGATTAATTAATCGCTGATAGAAAGTCACTTTTGTCAATACTAGTACTCTGTTGCGGCAGGTTAGACTGGAAGCCGACCCTAACATAGTTGGGAAAAGGTTAGGCAGATTAATTAATCGCTGATAGAATGTCACTTTTGTCAATACTAGTACTCTGTTGCGGCAGGTTAGACTGGAAGCCGACCCTAACATAGTTGGGAAAAGGTTAGGCAGATTAATTAATCGCTGATAGAATGTCACTTTTGTCAATACTAGTACTCTGTTGCGGCAGGTTAGACTGGAAGCCGACCCTAACATAGTTGGGAAAAGGTTAGGCAGATTAATTAATTAATCGCTGATAGAATGTCACTTTTGGCAATACTAGTACTCTGTTGCGGCAGGTTAGACTGGAAGCCGACCCCAAAATAGTAGGACAAAGGGTAGGCAGATTGATTAATTAATCGCTGATAGAATGTCACTTTTGTCTCATCATCAGCCTATTAATGTTCCCACTGCTGGGACACAGGCCTCCTCTCTGTGAGATGGAATGGATGGATGGGCCTGGTGGATGTGACATGTCTTCGATTATTTTTTCTATGACATTCCGGTTTAATCACGATGTTTTCCTTCACCGTTTTTTAGAGCATTGGTGATAAAATAATTTACACAAAGTAAAGAGCCTTCCTGGGAACCCACGACCTGCAACTTTTAAGTAGCGGTAAATACCACTGGGTCACCACTGCTCTCTTCTGCACTTTTGTCTGGCGCGTTTTGTTAACAGGTATCTGGGTATGTGAGGGCTTGACGTTCCACTTTCATTTACATGATTGTGTCCATAGTTAAAGATAAGATATGTAACCGGATTACGGAGGTGTGAAAATCTTGACAATACTTCGTCTGAATTGACTCAACAAATACTTCTTGGAAAGAAAACTCTTTGACGTGAATAACACACAGCGACAGTGTGACAGCGGGTCGCGCGGTCAGTGCGGACGTGTTTTTTATTTGTTATTTTGTACCAAATTTATGGTGAAGTAATCTATGCAATATTGAAGTTTGATGTATATTGACAATAAGTGCAAAAAGTACTAAAGTGGTGTGAACTGATTTAGTGAATATTTTTCGCGAGCCCGACGAATGGATAACGTGAACATTCAGCGCGGGAGCCAGGCTAATTTCTCACCTACAATCATGGATAATGATTCTATATTACTCGAGGAACTAAGAGAGTTTAGGTCAGATATGGTAGCTCGCATGGACAGTCAGGCAGAAGCGATAACATTATTGTTGAATCATTTTTCTCAAACGAAAACAGAGTTGGACAACATAGTTCAGATCATGAGGGTACTCGAAGAAAAAGTGGATGCAAAGCTGTCTCAGGATAGGCAAACAAGAAACACCTTCACACATGAGGTATCTGTTAACCGTTCTTCTACTTCTGCATCTAGTTTTGCAGAAGTTGCTGCTCAACCAAGAGGTTCTTCTAAAAATACCTACGTCAAAAAGGTAAACAAAGGCGGGGCCACGAAGTCAGCGCTATTGGCGGAAAGCTCTAGGGTCATTACTAACCTACGAGCAGCTGATGAAGTAAAGACGATAGAGATTGAAGAAAACGAATCGGGGTGGACGACTGTTCGTAATAAGAAATCTAACAGACAACCCAAATACGTGCAAATAGGTACGAATAAGGAGTTGAAGGCCATCCAAGCTACCGAACGGAAAAAACACCTTCACGTATGGCGATTACATCCGGACACCACTCTGGAGGCCGTAACTGATCACGTGAAAAGTATATGTGGCTCTGATTCGGTTTTTAAGGTAGAAAAAATTAAGCATAAGACGGAGCGAGATTACTCGTCGTTTGTCATTGGAGTGTCTGAACACTGTTTTGCTAAATTGAATCAAGCGGAGTTCTGGCCGATGAATGCAGAATTTAATGAGTGGATTTGGTTTCGCAAGTCAACAAAAAGAACGCCAAATGAATAGTATCGATATATACTATCAAAACGTACGTGGTCTTCGAACAAAGCTGGACGAGTTCAGAAATAACATTGAATCTTTGAATTTTGACTTATATGCAATCACGGATTCTGGTTGCAATGATTCCATTGAAGATCTGGAAATCATCCCACCTCGGTATCAAATACTGCGTTGTGATCGAACGGATGGTCGGAAACACGGAGGCGCGTTTTTAGTGGCCACACACCGGTTCGAGCTACGGCAAGTACATGTTACGGACGTATCGATAGACAGTTGCGTTTTTGAAATGATTTGTGCGACAGTACACTTAAATAACAGATTTTTGTTTTTGTGTTCGGTGATTTATATACCGCCCGGTAGTTCAGAGAATGACTACATGATTTTGTTTAGTATAATAGAAAAACTGTGCACTAGATATAAGGAAATTATTGTGATAGGTGATTTTAATTTACATTCGTGTCCTTTGAATGTAACTAATTATTATGAATATTTCGTGTCATTTTGCGAATTCACTCAAAATAATAATGTGCCCAATTGTTTAAATAGGCAGCTGGATTTGGTTTTAAGTTCAGGTTTTTACGGGAAGGTGTCGGTAGTAGCGGCGGACGAGCCGCTCGTGCCGCTCGACGCGCATCACCCACCGCTCGCGGTCCGCGTGCCGCCAGCGGGCGCCGTCCCCGCTTGCGCGCCCGGTTCATGTGCACTTAGTATTAGACCGCAGTGGAACTTTTACAAAGCGGATTATCAATTGCTCTATTCAAAGTTAGTTTCGATAGATTGGAGAAGCATGTATGAGATGAGTGATTTAGAAGCAATTTTAGATTTATTTTACAGTACTTTTAATAACATTTTGGATGAATGTGTTCCTAGAAAAAAACCTAGTCCAAAGTCGCGGTACATTTATCCGGGATGGTACACGAGCGAAATAATAAAAGACTTGAGAACTAAAGCTAAACTTCACAAGATATTTAAAACATCTAAACTAAGTAGGGATTATGAAGAATATTCTAAATGCAGAGCGCTTGTTAAAAAGTCTATAAAAGCTGCTCACAAGCTGCATCAACATAAAATTCAGTGTCAGTTTGGTAAAGATCCTAAGTCATTCTGGCAATACATACGATCAAAGAAAGGTGCGGGAGGCCAGAAACCTATTATAGAAAATGGTAAGCATTTATCAGATGACGAATGTGCTAAACAGTTCGCGAAATTTTTCGAATCAGTTTACAGCGAACAGCCGCCGCGGTTAGACGCTCAAGTGGCTTCGAGGACGGGAACGGCGAGCAGTGCGCGGGTACAACTTGACACACTGAGTCTGGAGGACGTCAGATGTGCACTTGAGCGCCTGAAGCCGAAGCGTTCAGCGGGCCCGGACGGTATACCGGCATTTCTTTTTAGAGACTGTGGTAGGGTGCTTGTAGAACCGCTGCTTTATATTTTTAATATGTGTCTTCGTTCAACGACTTTCCCTACTCAATGGAAGATCACGCGGGTCATTCCTGTACCCAAAGGTAAGGCGGGATCGGACATAACTGGTTATAGACCGGTGGCTGTGTTGTCGACGCCGGCCAAGGTGTTCGAGTCTGCCATCCAGCGCTGCATGCAGCAGCAGGTGCGCGGACAATTGGCTGACGCGCAGCACGGGTTCCGGCCGGCGCGCAGCACGGCCACAAATCTGCTGAACTTTATGGCGCGGGTGGTGCCGGCGGTAGATGCTGGTGTGCAGGTTGATGCTGCTTATTTCGATTTTAAAAAAGCTTTCGACACCGTTGACAATGACATCTTATTAACGAAGCTCGCAGATGTCGGCTGCACACCACACCTATTACAATTCTTCGCCAGCTATATGCGAGACAGACAGCAGTACGTAGATTATAATGGGTGTGAATCCGACCCATATTACACCTGGTCCGGTGTGAGCCAAGGCAGCAATTTGGGGCCTCTCGAATTCATCATAATGATAAACGATTTGCCGGAAGTCGTCAAACATGCCTCTTGTTTATTATTTGCAGATGACCTTAAGTTGCTGCTCGAGGTTAATAGTAAATCCGATTGCAAACGATTGCAGGAGGATATAGATAGGGTAGTGGAATGGAGTCATGACAACAAGCTGTTCTTCAATGTGTCGAAGTGCTCAGTGATGAGTTTTACGCGCGCGCGTGCCCCTCTAGTACACGAGTACGTAGTGGGAGCCTCCCCTATGCAAAGAGTCTCTGAGGTGCGGGATTTGGGGGTTACTGTCACTCCTGAACTGTCGTTTCGCGATCATATTTCGAGGATCTGTAAAAGGGCGTTTAGAAACTTAGGATTTGTTCTGAGGCAGACAAGGCACTTCACTAACATCGCAACAGTCAGGGTCTTGTATGACGCACTAGTCAGGAGTCATCTGGAACATAGTGCTGTCATATGGGCTCCGCATGAGGCCAAGTACTCGAGCATGCTGGAACGCGTACAGAACAAGTTCACGCGCCATTTGTTCAAGAAACTTTACGGGGTATATCCGTTTTACCCGTTGATGTACCCCACTCTGTTTGTGCTCGGTATGGTCGGGTACAACCAACTGAGGGTACGACGGGAATTCACGCTTGTTTCTTATCTGGTTAGGTTACTTCGTGGCATTGAGCATAACCCAGGAGTGCTGCAGCGCCTGAGTTTGTGTGTACCGGACCGCTATGTGTGGAGGCGGCGACGCCCGCCGCTGCTGGCCGTGCCGGTTGCCAGGACCAACCTTCTCGCCAAAACACCATTGACCCGCGCAATTCGGGTTCTTAACGATGTTCACGTCAAGATCGATGTATTTATATGTCATTTGAGTGAATTCGCAAAAATACTTTTATTTATTTTATGTTATAGTGCAGATTAGAGTAGGTTATATGTTTTTATTTTGTATTTTAAATATCGTGTTTTTATATTTAGGAAACTTAGTTTATAAGTTATTTTTTTAGGACTTTACTAGATATTTACGTTTTCATAGTTTTATATAGTATATAAGTTAATTTTAAGACCATGCTATCGCATTAGGTATACCTACCTGTAATGATAGTTGTAAGGGAGATTTTAATAATAAATAAATAAATAAATAAATAACAGAAAAATTCAATGAATTTGAATGAAACAAGATTGATATACATTATTTGTTTCGCGAACAAAGACCGGGCGTTGGTCTTTGGTCGTTTCTTTCTTTTTCTCTTCTTTCTTTCTTCTTTTTCGAGTCGATGGAATGTCTTTAAATATTTTGGGCCCAGTAGGAAGTCACATTTATTGTAGCATCAGTGGCGTTCATAAGATCTTGTAAGCTGCAGGTGTATGTACACTTGGAACACTGTAGTAAGTGTATCATTCGGCACAGTGGCATCAGACTGGTCTATAAAAAAGGTTTACACTACGCTATGCTACATACACACACACACTACGCTACGCACACTACACACGCTAACACTACGCTTTAGGTTTGCATGTTTGTTTGTTTGGCGCTGCCTCAAAATGCTAGGCAAAAAGTTTTTTTTTTTTTGCTTGCTATAGTTCGTTATTTTGTAGGTTAATTTTTATCTTAAAAAGGTATAATTTTTTTTTGCTTTACAGTTTACTGGATAAACTATAAAATCGGCTCAAAATTAAAAATTCTGTGGGAAAATTATCAATTGACCCTTTTTTCTACCTTTAGGGGTGGATTCTATTTTTCATATTTAAATGGTACCAACTTTGAGCTTCCAAAAAAAAAACAACATCCAATAAAACAAATACATGTTGAATTGAGAACCTCCTTCTTTTTTTTGTCGGTTAAAAACCCCATTTTGCCTACCTGGGCATCGATGGAGTTTCTTGCCGGTTCTTCTCCATAGGAAACGACCAACCCGGACCGTGCACCTATTGTCGACGTTTTATAAGTGCCCATGTAGGCCTATAAGATATAAAAAAAAAATAGATTTTGAATCAATTGAGTGCTTTCCATTTAAGTAGGCCACAGTGTTGCTGCGGTTTCAAGTAGTCGGGTGGTGGTGGGTGATATTCTACCCACAGTTTATGATTCTCACGATAGGTAGTTGGTCCTGACCTTACAGCTCTGTATGGTTGTTGATATGAGTAAAGATCTACAATACGTAATGTCTACAATATTTTAAGGATGACCATTGGAGAGAATTTTCCATAATTTTCATAGGGGGTCGTTCTAGCGGTTAACAATGATATCTTAACTTAATAAAAGGCAAACCTGCCTTAAGAATGAAAAATTTGAAGTTGAGTATTTCTCAAACTCTATTTTAAGACGGTACCCTGACCAAAAAATCGGGATAAGATATGAGCATTCCTATTGGTCTAGCGGCATTGGTGGAGTGGTGGCGCATGAATTACAGTAGTGAATACGCCCAGATTTTAGAATAAAATCTTTATAAAATCGAATATTGGTCTTTTGAAAAAAAAAATGTTCATTATTAATTTGTTTATCCATTAGTGTTAGTACAAAAAATAATTAATGAACACTTTACGAGGAGATGCATAATATCAATAATTATTTCTCATTTTTATTTTATTTTTTGGAAGAAGATTAGTGAAATATATACAACATTTTAAAAAAAACTAAATCTACCATTTTAGAATCAATATTATGTAGAATTTTAATGTATTTTTATTAATTGATATTTCTTTTTAAATAACGAGTAGATAGCTCCTAAAAAGAGCACAAAAAACGGCTTGCGCGGCGTTTTGCTCGGGGTACCGCCTTAACCGCGCCATCTCATGTTCCTAGTTCGGCGGGCTGTGCTGGCGCTGCTGCTGCAGCTGCTGAGGCCCTCAAGCGGCGCAAATACTGTAACCTAAATGGTAATTACAGTTTTGAGCCGTTTGGGGTCGAAACGCTTGGGTCATGGGGCCCGAGTGCACGTCTTCTTTTTAAGGAGATTTCTCGCTGACTAATTGACACTGTGCGTGACCAGAGGGCTGGCTCTTTCTTTGCGCAAAGAATCAGCATTGCCATTCAACGTGGCAATGCTGCCAGTCTTCTGGGCACGTTCCCGGATGACAGCGATGTGGAGGAGTACTTCGATGCCTAAGTATACCTGTCTTTTGTATATAGTGTAAGTAGTTAGGTTTAGTATAAGTTTGTATATTTTACTTTTGTTTAGTGTTTAAGTATGTACAAATTTAATATATCAGATAATCAAAAAAAAAACTTTAACCAAAACCTGTCAAACTTTAGTACTTATTAAAGTACATAACATACACATACACATTCTTAATTCAAAGTGCTGAGATACATTTTTGTTGTGCACTCATGTTGGAATTGGTCATAAATTAGCTGCCTCCGCCTGTTTTTAATTACCTATTTATTGTATTTTTAATTGTTTGTTTTGCTGTAGAAGCTTTTAAGTGCGTTATTTTTTATTTTTTTTACATCGTTCTCCCATATATGTATTTTTTTCAACAAGAATAATGTAACCAAATACTTGTAAAAACATTTTTATTTTTTAAAAGAGTAAGTGTGGAGTTTCTTGTCCGTTCTTCTCCATAACAAGTTACATTTCCGAATGAACGGTAGAATCAATTATTATTACTTTTAATAAATTTTTTGACGTTCGAAAGTGCCGCTTAAAGGCCTAATTGAATAAATAAATTTAGATTTTGATTGATTTTTGATTTTGCACTTTTTTTTACTCCCAACGAAAAATTAAGGGTGTTATAAGTTTGACGTGAGTTGCCAAAGATATAAATCTAACTAGATGACGCGATTGTATGTACTTCAGGTGTCAAAAAAGGGAGTAAAAGTACGAGCAATGATCGTATTTTGAGCTGTTTCATTTAGCATTATCGGCACCGGACATCCACCAAAATCTAGAAAAATGCCTAATTATGACATAATGAGCTATAAAAACTGTACAGAAAAAAATGGTCGAGGTAATGGAATTATTTTATTTCAGTAAATTTGTTCTTAAATTGTGTGTGAAAAAGTGGCACGCTTGGTTTACATATACATGAAGGGACTTGCGTTCTCTAGTTAGTTTTATATCTGAGTGTGTTGCTGTGTATCTGTGTATTTGTGTGTCTTCATGTGGTATCATAGCTCGTAAACGGATGAACCACTTTTGTTTATTTTTGTTAGAAAGGTGACTTTATCGAGTGTGTTCTTACTGTTCTTAGTAATGTTTGATGTCAATCAGTTCAGTCTTTCAAAAGTTATGCGCATTTCACTCTTTGAATCGAGGTATTTTTGCAAGATATCGTGTTATAATTACGTGTTTTGATGGATTGTCGTTCGAAGCGTGGTTACTACTAGATAAATTATGTATTATAAAGAGGTATTTGTGTCGGGGGTATTTTAAATTTTACCTCAAGATATCTTCTAAATAGGTATAGAAACATATCACCTGTATTCCTCGAAGAGTTAAGTAGAGATGCACCTACAATATCAATATCAAATAGTTTATCTATATATATAAAAATCAAATGCTGTTCGTTAGTCTCGCTAAAACTCGAGAACGGCTGGACCGATTTGAATAATTCTTTTTTTGTTATATTCGATAGAATACAGGGAAGGTTTAAGAGCAAAAAAAAAAAAAGAAGTTTGGTTGGATAGGGTAGATAGGTAGAGTAGTGTAGTGTAGGTAGGTAGGTAGGTAGGGTAGGGTAGGGTAGGGTAGGGTAGGGTAGGGTAGGGTAGGGTAGTGTAGGGTAGTGTTGGGTAGAGTAGAGTAGGATAGGGTAATGTAGCGTAGGGTAGGGTAGTGTAGGGTAGGGTAGGGTAGTGTAGGGTCGGGTAGGGTAGGGTAGGGTAGGTAGGTAGGGTAGGTAGGTAGATAGGGTAGGGTAGGGTAGGGTAGGGTAGGTTAGGGTAGGGTAGTGTAGGGTAGGGTAGGGTAGGGTAGTGTAGGATAGGGTAGTGTAGCGTAGGGTAGGGTAGTGTAGGGTAGGGTAGGGTAGTGTAGGGTAGGGTAGGGTAGGGTAGTGTAGGGTCGGGTAGGGTAGGGTAGGGTAGGTAGGGTAGATAAATAATAATAATAATCATAATAATAATAATTCTTTATTGACATAATGGATACAATTTAGATTAAAGGATTCCCTAGCACCTGCGCTAGTAAAACTGTGTTGCAGGTGCTAGTGTCTTCCCCGTAATAAAGTGACAGTAATATTATATCAGACAGAATAAATAAAAATGTTGGAATAGTTAATAAACGTGCTGATGTGTGTGTATGTGTGTGTGTTTGTGTATGTTTGGGTGTGTATATGTATGTGTTTGTGTATGTTTGGTTGTGTAAATGTGTGTGTGCATTTGCTATGCAGGATGGGTTATGTTTTTATGAGGTTTTCTACATCAGTATAGTCCATTGACTTTAGCCAGGTATATAGAATTAATTTAAATTTATTGTTATTCAATTTGCTTACCCTCTGGACTTTAGTTAACTTATTATAGGTATGCGGAGCAAGATAAGCATAGTGTCTTCTAGCAAATGTTGTTTTAGTACGTGGAACAGGGCATCTTTCCACGCGCTTTTCTGATTTTGGTAGGTTAGGAACAACTTGCTTGTGGTATCTTCGTAGTACTTCGTAGGTGAATATCTTTCTCACAGACAATACTCCAGCTAGTTCATAGACTGAAGATGTGGGATGTCGATACGGTAGGTATAAAAGTACTTTCAGCACCATACGCTGTGCCCGCTCCACTCCAATCATATGAGTTTTTGCCGCACCGCCCCATGCGCAAACGCAGTACCTGATAATGCATTCGCACAAAGCTCGGTAAGTTTGTACAAGTAGAGTTCTATTTGCAACTGTGCGCAAGTTTTTGAAGATATACACTAGTTTTCTGATTCTAGCTATTGTCAACATGAGATGCATAGTCCAGGTAAGTTGGTCATCCAGCGTGACACCCAAATACTTAATAGAGGCGACTCGTGAAAGCGTCGAACAATCACAGCTGGTTCGAGTATCTCTTCTGTTGCACGGGAAGGTATGTATTTTGATGGTGTGCGAGGCAGCAGGTTTGCCTACAGATGTTTTGCTGAAGCATACATATTTTGTCTTACTGGTGTTTAATGACAGGAGACTGTTTTCCAACCAGGAGGTCACCTTTGCTAAGCCTGTCTCAGCCCGTTCAAATACCATGTCCCAGGTTTGAGCATGGAAGATCAGCACTGTGTCATCAGCGAACATTAGGAGGTCCAAGTATGGCAGGGTAGCAGCTATCTTGCATAGATTGTTAATGTAAATGAGGAACAATGTGGGTCCTAGCGTGCTACCCTGGGGAACACCGTATTTGCATGTTGATTCAGAGCTTTCATAGCCGGCAACTCTAACTCGTTGAGATCTATCGGTTAAATAATCTTTAAACCAGTCCAGGGCAACCCCCCTTATACCAACGCCCTCCAAACGTGCTATTAGTATCTTAACGGATACGGTATCAAACGCCTTTTGGAGGTCTAAAAAGACCCCCAAACACTTGTTCCCCCCATCCAGATAAGATACCAGAGTTGAAGTCAGTGCCAAAACTGCATCCTCGGTTGATTTTCTTTCTCTAAACCCGAATTGAAAGTCACTAAGCAGCTTGTTCTTCTCTAGATATTTCATAACTCTCTTGTTAACGATTTTTTCTAGAATCTTTGATAACGTTGATAGAAGAGAGATAGGGCGATAGTTACTAGGCTCATTCTTGTTCCCAGATTTAAATATAGGACAAACAACAGCTTTTTTAAATAAAGACGGAAATGTGCCAGTTGCTAGACTATGGTTGCACATGTATGTGATGGGCGGTGTAAGAGAAACAATGTTCTGTTTCAAAATTTCAGTAGTAATTTTATCCCACCCAGGTGCACTATGTGATCTTAGTCCTAGGATAATGCCCCTCACCTCGAAAGGATCCGTAGGCATGAATGATATTGAATTTGTCGGTGAGGTATCACTAGCCGCTTCACGTGATAGATCTTGCTCAGTTTTATTTAGCTTAGTCAGTAGTTCATTTGCCAATACTTCTCCAACTCCAGTAAAATATTTATTAACTTTATCCAGAGACTCAGTTGGAGTGATGTCAACATCCAATAATTCCATAACAGGTTCTTTATTTTTCTTCATGTCACAAACTTCTTTTATGACTTCCCAGGTTTTTTTATGTTTCCTTTGTTTTTGTTTAGCCTTTCTTCGTAGTATTGTTTTTTTAATTTTTTTATTATTAAATTGCACATATTTCTATATTTTTTATACTTATTTTGAAGAAGTATATTGTCCAAAGTCTTCACTGCGACTTTGTGTAACCTATCCCTTTTTTTTATGCATTTAACTATTCCTTTTGTTATCCAAGGTTTTAGGGGCCTATATCTTTTAGGTTTTCTTACAGTACTGGTATTATCCGTAATGATGTTTAAAAGTCTTGACGTTATTATTTCAGAAGCAATATTAGTATCGATTACTTTATATAGACTGTCCCAGGATTCATCATTAAGTGTGTTATTTATCATACTGTAATCGATCATTACTTTATTGTGCAATTCAACCTTTTTTTGTATTTTAGAGTTGTTGATATATAAAAGTATCGGAGAGTGGTCTGTTATAGGCTGCTCAAAAACTGCTGTTTTCCAAATATACGAGCATTTAATCATGAAATGATCGATACATGTCTTGACTCGTGTTGGTCTATCTATGCCTGGTAGTAGTCCATGCATGGCCATTAGGTTTAGGTAATCTTGGGTTACACTAGATAGATTCTCAGGTAAAATGTCAATATTTATGTCTCCGGTGAGAATTACATTTTTTGTTGGGGTTTTACATAGAATACCATCAAGTGATTCCAAATAATGATTTGGATTTTTAAAACTTGGTGGCCTATACGAGCAAATGATTGTGTATTCTGCCTTAATAGTGACAATTAAGCAATTTCCTTCAGTAATATTGGGCTCGTGGACACACGCCACGATATCACTGTGTACATATACTACTACACCATCGTTTTGGTTTAAGCTAGTTTTGGTCCAATATTTTCTGTAATCATCCATATCTGGAGGTGGGATGTTCAAATTTGTCCAACACTCAGACAAAACAATTATATCAATACGCATATTTAGGGCGGAAATAAAGGCCACCAAAAGGTCGAAATTGCAGTTAATACTTCTAATGTTAACACTTAATATTGCTAATGCATCGTGAGTTTGGAGATTATAATCAAACAATTTCGGGCAAAGACTGGTGTCACTAAGCGATATGCATTCAATTGGGTTAGCTGTATCTACTTCTTCTGTTATATTTATATTAATATTTCGATCGAATTTTAATTATGATTTAATGCAATAGTAGTGACGTCAATGGCAACGACATTAAACAACTCAAACAATAAATTGGAATAGGCAGAGTTATTACCTGGTAGTAATGACTGTGATGCAGAAAGTATAGCAAAATAAATGTAGATGTATTTGTTAAAGTACTGGTATAATGAATTGGGTACACTGTGATTAGTATTTGATGTCCTGTGCAATGATTGTGTGTATTGTGTGGATAGAGATGTATGAGTAGTGTATTTGGACTTAAGTGTATAAGCAAGCACGCAAAAAAACATAAAAAAAAATACAAACAGCAAACAAAATCTTGAAACTAAGTTATATATAGAAAAGTTTGTAAGGCAAGCAATTTTCAGGCAAAGCATCTGTTTTTCAGCTGTGATTCGTTGTTGTGTATGAAATAGTGACTCTAGTCATTTTTCTTGCTGTTTTAGACCTTCAAAGTCAGAGTCCTGTGTTATTCTCTTTGCCGGCGCTCCGTCCTCCTTTTTTATGTAGACTTTGCCATGCGATGTCCAATGATATGCATAAGCGTTCAGCTTTGTAAATTCTCTTGCCTGATAGAACAGCTTCCTGGCTTTAGTGGTGAGACTCTCTGATATGAAAATGGGAGCATTTCCCGCCATTTTAATATGCGAGCTGTTAAGCCGGTTGGTTTTGTGGTCACGGTTGTACTTCTTAATGCTTGTAAGGAGTTTATTCTTCGTTATGATGGAAGTAAACTCGGCGGTTATATGCCCATCAGTTTGGGGTTTTTTGTTGCTACTGAGACGAAAAACATCTCTGAGTTCGCTTGCATGTATTTCGGTGTTCACAGCGATACCTAGATGCTTAACAATATTTATGAGGTCATCTTTAGACTCATTTGCAACTTTAGGCACATTGCGAATTTCCAGGCTAGAGGACTTTAAATTTCGTTCCATGTTCTCGACTTTTTCCTCTAGAGATCTAATGTACTCAAATGTGCACTTCTTTTCATTCTCTATTTGCGCCAATTTTACCATCAGATCATCATATTTGTTACTCAAAAATTCAACCGTCGCTTGCAATTCTACATTTTGGGATTTTATTTGGTCTAGATTGCTTTGCATCATAGTGAATTTATCATGCTGTTCCTTTCTCAAAGTTGCAATAGAAGACATAATGTCTTCACGAAGAGATTTCAGGTCATCAGTTTGTTTACGCTTTTGCCGCACAGTGATTCTGTCCAGTGTTTGAACCGAATTTGGTGATGTTAAATCGGGTTCGGAACTGTGGTGGGGCAAGGGTTCTTTACCACTTTTGGGTGACGTCCGCTTCTTCATATTAAAGAACAAATTATACTCCTGACGCCTAAAACGTTACAAAATAGTGTTGGTGCACGTTGCTCAGTGTTGTTCGTTAGGCGCTTGTAACAATCTGTGTAGTGGGCGGAATCAGGTGGTAGTGACTCACGTGCGGCTGACAAGGATGGATAGCGCAAACACCTCTCGTCCCGCTCGCTGGAGGACTCGATTTCTTGCAACACTGCGCGCGCTTTTATCGGGCGGTGTCCTTGCAGGAGTATACCAAGCTGTTTAGCTCAGGTACCAGGCGCGCACGATCTCAGTTGGTATATTGTTGTTGTCTCGCAGTACTGCCAAAAGTAGCTGCAGTTGTTGTAAAACAACTCCTCGGCAATTATGTAATGGAACATACGCAGGTTTATCTTTAGAATCTAGCGCGTAGCACTAGTAGGCGACTGCAGTCGTTCGCTGATTGTTCGTAGCTCGTAGCACGTGGGCCGGGTTGCTGTCGCCTACGCCGATCGTCGGTCGAGCGCGGCGGGACAGAGACGGCAATTACGGCCACGGCACTCCTCGCACAGGCACTCTGCGTTCTCCAAAGTCGAGCTCGCCTTTCACTTTTGCTACACTGATTATACTAAGTGCGTGTGTATTGACTTTAATATAAGAACCACTTTAGGATAACTGAACTTTAATTTTGCGGCAATATTTTAAATAAAATTGGTAACACGTCTGCTCAGAATGACAACACGGACGGAAGGGTTTGAAATGTTTGGTGTTTTTATGGCAAAACAAAGTTTGCCGGGTCAACTAGTTTCAAATAAACCTTAGAGTACTTTTGAATTGTCAAACAAACAAAAAAAGATGACTTCAGTTGCAAATTCGCAAGCGTTAATAGGTCTCAATGAAGAAGAATTTGCAAGTAACTCCACGGACACTGTTTTATCAGTTTATTTACATGTATTTGGTTGCATCATTCTTGTTGAAAAAAATACATATATATGTGAGAACGATGTAAAAAGACGTGAACGTAAAAGAGTCTAGAGTAACAAACAATTAAAAAAATACAATAACGAGCCGAAGCAGCTAAGTTTTTACCAATCCCATCTGATAGCGCCCGTTCACGAACATGACGCATAGATCGGCACCACTCAGCTCAACCGTCATGAAGGGAACCGAATGATCCAACACATGTGCCACCATCAGAGAGACATTAGAAAGAGCATGACACACTAAACCGCCAGGACACACACAAGTCAACGAACGACACATAGGTTCAATAATTGGTAGATTTACATTTGGTACATAGTACTCACACATGTGCTGTGTAGTTCCTACAGTTAAAAAAAAAGTATATACAATACAAATATATTCATACATATCAATCAATCTGCCTAGCCTTTTCCCGACTATATTGGGGTCGGCTTCCAGTCTTACCGGATTCAGCTGAGTACCAGTGTTTTACAAGGAGCGACTGCCCAGTAACTAGGTAACACGGTACCCTTTGGCAAGACTGGCGTCAGATCTCAAGCTTCTGACTACCCGTAACGACTGTCAAAGATCTTCAAATGACAGCCGGGACCAACGGCTTAACGTGCTTTCCGAGGCACGGAGGAAAACTCGGTATGTTGAAATGGTCACCCATCCTCGGACCGACCTCGTCAAGCGTTGCTTAACCTTGATGATTGACCAGTGCGGCTGTTATTGTTTAGCCACGAACTCCTCATTCATACATATAGTTTACTCAAATAGGTTTTATTTGAATCTCAAGTCACCGTACGAGGTAACAAATACTTAAATATAATTTTCGCTGTAAATGAAGTACATCGTGAGTCATATCTTTTACACCTTAGATAACAGTAGATAAAGCAGATAAGATTTTGTAGTCGCCGACATTTTGTTTCAGTCCTATCAACGCACTTGGACTAACGCGTTGTGTGTTTTCTCGCTGAGTTTTATCAAAAAGTGTTCATGTGTTTGTGATCTTTGGAAGAGAAAAAAGGTGATCAGATTTTTCTTTTTATTTATTGTATTTTGCACAGACATAAATCTAACAAGATAACGTAGCAACTCCATCTATATGAAAACCAAGCGTGCCACTTTTTCACATACAACTATTTAAGTACAATTTTACCGATGAAAGAAAAGGTTGCCACTAGCTGTCTCTGCATGGTTTAGGCCAAATTTATTTGTAGAGTTTGACAGCTTAATACAGCACAATTAGGCATTTTTAACCCCCGACGGAAAAAGGGGGCTGTTATAAGTTTGACAATAGGTATGTGAGTGTTTGTGGCATCATAGCTCCTAAACGTATGAACCGATTTTGATTTAGTTTTGTTGTATGAAAGGTTACTTTATCAAAAGTGTTCTCAGCTATGTTTGATGAAAATCGGTTTAGCCGTTCTAAAGTTTTGAGCATGTTACTGTTTGAGTCGGGGGATTATCGCAAGATATCGCGGCATAGTTACGTGTTCGATAGATTGTTGATCGAAGCGTGACTTCTACTAAATATGTTAATTATACTTCTCCCAATATCTTAATCAATTATAGCCTTTTTGTTATTCTGATGTATAAGCTATATTTCTGCAAAGTTTCATCAAAATCCTTTATGTAGTTTTTGCGTTAAAGAGTAACAAACATCCATCCCCAAAACTTTCACGTTTATAATGGTGGTAGGATAAATTATAACTAAATTAATTTATTTATCGATAGGCTCGCGTTTGACCACTATCTCGCCTGATGGTAAGTGATGATGTGGTCGGCGGTGAAGCACGCTTGCCTAGAAGTAACCTATTCACTCTTGACTTAAAGACCCCAAGGTTGTAGCTATCAGGAAACAAAGACTTCGGCAGGGAATTCCACTCCTTAGCTGTGCGTACAATGAAAGTATTCGCAAAACGCTTTGTACGCATGGGTGGGATGTCCACCATGTACCGGTGGCGCATTGCCGTACGTCTTGTTGTCCGGTGATGGAAAGGGCTACGTGGAATCAAATTGTGCAGTTCCATCGCACACTCCCCGTAATGTAACCGATAAAAAACCGACAGACTGGCCACTTGGCGTCGATGTTCAAGGCTCTGGAGCTTTGGCTCAATTTGATGAATCGAGATGGAGTCAAGTTGGTGGACTAGACTTTGCAGGTGACCCTCAATAACTTAGCTATATTAATGTGATTCAACAACAAACACAGTCAACACACAGTTGACTGTGTTTGATTATCTATGTTTGCATGTATAGATAGGTGTGTGATTGTGTGTTGTAGTAAAAAATATTTGGGTAAGAAAGTATACTCAACGACTCAACTATACTTTATTTCATTACAAGCTTTTATTTAACTTGCAATGTATGTATGTATAAGTGTGTTCGGGTCAAATCTTGCAACTGAATTATAAAGCAGTTATCCTCCACCGATTAAGATGAAATTTTAAATACACGTTTAGTTTGGATGGCATTGGCAATACATGGTTAGCTAAGTGACGAAATTCTAAATCTAATATGGCGGACGGCCCAAGATGGCGGACTAGTTCTTTTTGTGCAGTGCCATGATATGGGTTTCCGGAGAAGAATACAAAAAGCTTGTAAAAAAATGTTTTTTTTCTTTGTCTTTTATTTACGTAGAGATACTTTTCTGTATTTAATAATAGAATAGAATAGAAAACTTTTCACTGTGCGTACAGCTAAGTATTGGAATTCCCTGCCGCAGTCTTTTTTTCTTGATAGCTACAAGCTACAACCTGGGTATTTAACTTAAGAGTGAGTAGGTTTCTTCTAGGCAAGCGTGTTTCACCGTCGACCACATCATCGTCAAAGAGAAGCATCACTTTTATGTGGTACTTATCTAACTAGGTACTTAATAGGTATTTAACAGGTATACCTAATAGATATTTTATAGGTGACTTAATAGGTGTTTTGTACATTATGTACCGTTCTATGCGTACAAATTAACTGCCCCGTTTGCAATGAACGTTTGTTACCTGACTGCCGAAGGACGGTAACGTGTTTATCAGTCTATGTATGTATGTATGTTCCTATGTGGCGTTCTAGAGATCAAACGCGTTGGCCGATTTTGGTGATTCTTACGTCAATCGATTCGTCTAAACCTTGCGAGTGTCACTGGCTACATTAAAATTGAAAAAAAGGTGGTTTTATTTATATATGTGCCATAAATGTGAGCGCCCAATTTTGTTCCATCTAAACCTATCGTGTGGGGTATCAAAATAAAGGGTTTTAAAAGGTGATTTTAAAAATATATAACACAATGTTTAAATGTACCTTATTCGAAAAAAAAAACTTAACTTGAAAGTAATGAATAAAAAAAGTTAAGCCAAAAATCAAAAAACCCGACTGCTCAAGAAGCGAACTAAAACACGTTAACAAGAAAAAATCATGCTGTGCAGTCGAAGGATATATATTCGCGAGCTGGCTGACCAAAAAGATGTATCCTCCGACTGCACAGCATGATTTTCTTCATGTTTACGTTTTTTTAGTTCGCTTCTTAAGCAATCGGGGTTAGATTTTTTTAATTAACTTTTTTTATCGTTCACTGCCCGTTTGCCTCGGATTGAATGCGGGGTCATGAGTTCGATGCCTCGGTCGGCCAAAAATTATTGTATTTATTTTGTTTTTTGGGTTGGTGCTCCTCTGCCTTACCTTTCAACGAGTGCAGGCGTGATGTAATATTATGTAAACATCAAGAAAAAAAATAGCAAATAACCAATAAAAAGGGAAACTATTAGATAGATACTAACTCATAGTTCAGTGGCAGGTATAGTTCTCGCCAAACTTCTTGGCCGGGTTGAAGTTGGCTACAATCGCTGCGCAGTAGTAAATCTCATACTAAAACAGCATCGCGCCATGCCTTGCGCATCAGAAAGCCAACTTCAGGGCAGTCCAGAAGTTTGGCGAGGACTATAACCAGTAAATCCCTTAAAATATAATACGCAGTCCGTCTCGCACTTGGCTTTTCCATAATCAGAATCAGCGAGTGCGTACTGGCATACGCAGCGTGGGTATGCCTCCTATTATACTAGGTGGACCGATGATTTAGTTTACAGGAAATCCAGGCGCAGAGATCCGATTGAATTTCCTAAGTAAAAAGTCATAATTCGAGGTTTGGCTCTTATCTATTTCCTCCTCCAATATTGGACCAATTTAAAAGATATTCCAAAACTTCTTTAGTTTTGGAATATCTTTTAAATTGGTCCAATATTGGAGGAGGAAATAGGCGAGAGCCAAACCTCGAATTATGACTTTTTATCACAGACTACTTAGAGATTAGGATATTCAGTCGGAGGTCTGCGACCACATTTCCGCTGGATGCGAGACGTACGGGACCGGTCTATGTGATGACACTTGGGGGAGGCCTATGTTCAGCAGTGGACGTCTTTCGGCTGAAATGATGATGATGAATTAGAACTTTTCTTTGAATAATCTGTATAACCAATGTTCTAGAATAACAAGTGCACCTTAATGTTGGATGACGTTAATCGATCTGATATTTCAATATCAAAACAAGATCATTTTGATTTCCAATCGTTACCTAAAGATAATGCTTTGTGAACGTCCAACGAATGCAACTGATTGTAGATTTACTGCATTTTAAAAAAATATAAAAAAAGTTTTATTCTGAGGTAGGACCTTTTTGCAGCAGCTTTGTTATTTTTTAACCCACTTCAAAAAGGAGGAGGTTCTTAATTCGATTGTATCTTTTTTACGTCTGTCACCTCAATACTTTTTACTAGATGAACCGAATTTGATGATAATTTTTTTATTTGGAAGATGGTGCTTCTCATGTGTGTTCCATTTAATTGTTTTGGGGTAAAAGTGCCCTATGACACTCGGTGAGTATTGTAGAGTTTTACGTTTCCGATACTTCAGTACTTTGGCACTTCAAGTAGACCATTGGTACAGTAGCGGTAGACTCTTTACTTGGTTGGTTAGTTGGGGCTGAGGAAGAGTCTATTTGAAGTCCATCCAGTAGCCCGTACAAACGTAATTACATCTCTCAGTGGTTGGACATTTTTTCCTGCTTTTTGGCGGAATTCCAGAGGGTGGTTAGTGTATTGTCCTCTACGTAACTTGTGCCGGCACTCGGAGCTGTTACTTGGGACTGGTCTATCATAGACGCGAGTAGGTGTGTGGTCAGTTTTCGGGGGGCGTCTCTGGGTGTCGCATTGTATGACTACTTTTATTACCTTGGGTTCTACCTGTTAAAAATAATTGTATGTGTGAATGAAATGAATAAATAAATATTCCCTTATTAAAATAGTACATTATGAAATGCTTTATTTGATCTATTTCGTGTATTTACTATCATCATTATCAAACGATAGCAGTCTTCTGCTGGGCATAGACCAATCCTCTCCAATCACATTTTATCTCGATTTACGGCAGCTCTCTTGTAACTGCTACTAGATACCGGACTTTCTGAAGAACATCACCAATAAGATCGTGTTTGTCCTTCTAGGGCATTTCCACACATTGTAAATTACTTTTAGTAAGTTGCTTTTTAAAAGACTGTCCGAGAAGGAGGAGGCTTTCAATTCGGATGTTTTTATTTTTTAAACACATTTGGCTTGCGCTTGAACACTATCTCACTCGATGGTAAGCGATGTAACGTATGTTTTGACATAACTGCGCCATATATAGGCGGATTTGCAAAATTCTTTTTTTGTTTAAAAGGGTTTAATCTCGAGGTGGTCCCATTGTTACCAAGTCATAATCAGACACGAGCAGCCTGTGGGCTAGATATACGCAAAGATCGTACAACGCTCTCCGTGTTCAGTATAATAATGCGTTTAGGATGCTGGTGGGGCTGCCTCGCTTCTGTTGTGCGTCGGGGATGTTTGCGGATGCGCATGTAGATTTTTTTTACACAACCATGCGGAAAAGGTGCTCATCCATGGTGCGCAGGTTGTGGGGCAGCTCCAACAGTATCCTAAGTATGATTTCATGTCGCCTAGACTATGTTTTCGTGGGTTGCTGTTGTGCCATCACACATGGGTTGTCGCAATGGTGATCCACTGTTGTTCTGTTTTTATAGTGTCAGTTTATCAGTGTTCCTAACATAGTTGTAAGTTTGACTAACCATCTTTTGAGTCATGGATACTCGAATAAAGATAAATTCTATTCTATTCTTCTATAATCTGATGATGGAATCCCATGGAAATCGAGGGAACTCCTCATATATTCTGGTCTGCCTATAATAAAGGAAATAGGTACCCTTTGGTACTTATTGTGTTTCGTTTGTTATTGTTTTGGTGTCTTTTTTCGACTTCGGATAAAAACTTTTTTGCAAAAAAATATTACCGACTTCCACATAAAAAACTACAATGTGAAAAATAACTTTATTTTTGGAAGTCGGTGTCTTTCTTTTTTCCCTTTTTTTGCGATATGGACACCGACTTCCAAAAATAAAGTTATTTTTCACTTTGTAGTTTTTTATGTGGAAGTCGGTAATATTTTTTTGCAAAAAAGTTTTTTTATTACCCTTTTTAGTTGTACCTACCTTAAATAGGCACGTTTTTTAGTAAGGTACCTATAAGCCAGAATAGGTTACCCGAATAACATGAAAATTTAACATAACCGGCGGTGGTATGAGAGATCTACGTACCCCTTTAGAGCATACTGGCGTGATGTTATGTTATGAAATGGTATAAATAATAAACAGACATGCGATTCCAGCAATCCCGAATGATTTGCCCTTATTTATTGAAGAGTTATGTTGTATATCTCCGAAGTTCTTTGTCAGATCTTCATCAAGTTAAAATGGGACCAATTTCAAAACATACTCTTTCAAACAAAAAAAGAATTTTCAAAATCGGTCCACAATTGACGGAGATATCGGTGAACATACATAAAAAAAAAAAAAAAAACATACAAGAAGTCGAACATAGAACCTACTCCTTTTTGGTAAGTCGGTTAAAAAGAAAGTTATTTTTCGTTTTGCAGTGTTTTGCTTTAGAAGTTGGTTTAATGTTTTTGTTAAAATGGTTTTTACCCGACTGCCGAAGGAGGGTAATGTGTTTATTATCATTCATCCTGTCAACAAGACCAAACCATCTTAGCATACTCTTATAAATGGTTTAAATAGTCCCAGATTAGTAAGACTGTACTTATTTATCAGCATTTGACTAATATTGCATTATGTTACGCTCAGAGTACAGCTCATGAGTTATTTCCACTGAATCTGATAGTGTAGCTGATAATACGTTATCAATAAGATAGCCGAGTACAATGTAGGTGGACCAAGTAACCTGTTATACTGTACGAGTATTTGGGATCACCTAAGTAATGTTTAAACTGGTTTGTGTGGCCCCCAACTTACGAGTTTGTAGGTCGTGGGCTCAAATCAAGACGTGCGCTTATATCATCATCATCATCAGCTTTTTAAAATTCCCACTGCTGGGAAACTGGTCTCCTCACTGTTAGATGGACCGTAATTCATCACGCGGGCCCATTGCGGGTTGGTGATGTCACACGTATTTGAATTTTCACCGTTTTGAGAGCAGTGGTGGTGAAATAATTAACACGAAGTAAATCGCCTGCCTGGGCTCGAAATCACGACCTACAACTTGTAAATCGCGACCGTTACCACTGCGCCACCACTGCTCCCTCTGGGCCACCACTGCTCCTACGTATTTCATTACTACGGCTCTCAAAATGGTGATGAAACCAAAAAATCGAAGACATGTGACATCCACCAACTTTCTCCCTCTCATACTGAGACTTGAGACCCAGCAGAGAACATTGCTGGCTGATTATTCTTATATATGTTTTTCACTGAGACTATGGCCTCCTCCCCCGTAAGAGAGACTGTGCCGGGATTCCGCACGAAAGCATAGTGTGGGGTGGTGGATGTCACTTTATCTGCAAATAGTTCCGTTACCTAGTGCTGTTTTCCTTCTCAGAAACGCAATGCGTCAAGATATCAAACCGATATCACAAGATAACTGTTGTTATTTTACAGGAAAATCGTTTAATTTAATTCCAATAATAATATATTAAGAGCGAGCAATCCGCCGCGGTTTCACACGAGACATAATAATAATCGTCCTCGTTTAAATTGCTCTTTCTATTAGTGTTAAAAAAAGTTTTTAACCGACTTCAAAAAAAGGAGGAGGTTCTTAATTCGTCGGAATGCAACATATTGGTATCTACCAAAGAAACCGACTTCCAAAAAAGTTATTTTTCACATTATAGTTTTCTTATTTGGAAGTCAGTAGTTTTTTTGTAAAAAAAAAAATATTTTTCGCTTTTTAGTTGGACTTACCTAATAGGCAAGTAGTTTAGTAAGGTACCTACAATTCCAGAATAGATACCCGAATATCATGAAACTGAACATAACCAGTGAAATGAGAGTGTACTAAGGTGTACTGTACACATCTGCGTACCCTTTAGAGCGTACTGGCGTGATGTTATGTTATGAAATGGTATAAACAATAAACAGACATGCGATTGCAATCCCGAGAGATTTGCCGTCATTTATTGAAGAGTTCTGTTGTATATCTCCGAAGTTCATCATCATGTCTCCACAAAATTAAAATGTGACCAATTTCGGCATATACTATTTCAAACAAAAAATCAATTTTCAAAATTGGTCCATAACTGACGGAGATATCGGTAAAACACCCCAAAAAACAACATACATAAAGTCGAACATAGGACCTCCTCCTTTTTGTAAGTCGGTTAAAAACCGTATCAAAAGCTGCTGCGTGGTCTGTAGGAACTAAGCGGAGAAATAGACAGGCAGACAGCGACATAGTTTTATACTGTTAAGATATTATATAGATATTTACTTCTGGGCTTCACGTTACCAAACCTTTAGAATTTTGTGTAGAACAAACTTACCAAAACTTTAAATCCCCCGGCTTTGGTTCCTTGTCTTATACTACAGAAACCGTGCATTTCACCGGGATTAAAACATTGTGATAATGTAGCTGATTGAGAAAAAAAAAGATAAAAAAAAAAGAGAAGAAAAGATTGAGCGTTATTTTAAATGTAAAAAATTGTATGTATTCTTGTGGAAATAAATACCTTGAATTTTTATTTTTTTTTATTTTTTATTTATTAATAAACTAGCTGCCACCCGCGGCTCTGCCAGCATGGAATTAGTATGTATTATATCCTTATAAATGATAGCCTATGTGTTATTCTGATGTATAAGCTATATTACTGTAAAGTTTCACCAAAATCGGTTCAGTAGTTTTTGAGTGAAAGAGTAACCAACATCCATCCATCCTCACAAACTTTCACATTTATAATTTACCAGCTTCTACCAGCGGCTTTGTCCGCGTGTATGTCGAAAATTATCACACACCATTATCCTACAGACCATAATCTATCTCTGTGCCAAATTTCACCCAGATCCGTTCAGTAGGTTTTGCGTGAAAGAGTAGCAAACATGCAGACACACAGATTCGCAAACATACAAACACACAGACTCACAAACTTTCGCCTTTATAACTAGTGTGATAAGTAGGATAATGTCCAAAGATCAAAAACAAAGAAGCAATTTTAATCTTTTTAAAATGTTAATTTACTTGCTTCTGCCAACGGTTTCGCCCGCGTGGAAAGTGTTTTCTTATACCAAGGGAACATTATACCGGGATGCAATGTATCTTATGTGCTATTCGTGACTATAATCTACGTCTGTGCCAAATTTCATCCAGATCCGTCCAGCCGTTTGAGCGTAAAGAAGTAGTAAACATACAAACACACACACACTCACAAACTTTCGCCTTTAAAATATTAATTAATTCTTCCTCTATTAATTATTATTAATATAATAATATTATTATTATATAATAATAATATTATTATTAATTATTCCTCTGTCTAGTGGTTGAAAGCGCTACTGCTGAGCATGAGTCCCGGTTCTATTCCAGTTGTTGGATTATTCCATTTCGTATTTTTCAGTAGCAAACCGAAATCGCCCCCGATTGCTATAGGACTTAAACATAACCGGTGGAATGTGCCTATCCCTTCGGGGAATAGGTACAGGCATGATGTTATGTTATTACCTACTTAGTTAAGTCGGAACATGAACAGTATACACAGTTAACACTACAAGAGCGAGCAATTTTACGATTAAAGGATTAGGTACTTGGACTTGTAAGGTCAACTACACGACAAAAGTATCAATAACAACTAACTTAACTACAATAAACGTCCTTACTGGTACGGAATAGAGGCGTCTCTATAACAGGCTGTTTTATAACTATAGACTGTGTCTTCAATTCCATGTCGTCTGGTGATTGTGTGGTTTTATCTTTGTGATTGTATGATACAATATCAGTAAGGCCTTAAAACAGTATGTCATTGATATTTTTATTGTTCGTTACAGGAAAATGGGTGGGCGCGTCTTAACGTGTGTTATTCTGGCATTCCTAGCAGTTGGCGTTCGCAGTGAAAATGGTTAGTACCGCCATCTTTTGTTGATTTACGCAACTAACAGAAGATTTTTTTGGGTTTTCACACTGCTTAACTGTATATTAAAATTTAATTTTATTAGTAATAAAAAAATTACTTAATTCAATGCAACAATGCATGTTATCATTAGATATTTTACAAATATATTACTAACAAAAATCTACAGTTAAAGCAGAAAACTTAAACCAGCGCCATCTATTATCGAGTAGCATTACTAACGATACTGAAATTTTCAGATACAGAACCAGCGACAACTGCAGTCCCAAATTCAAACATTTGCAAACTCTGCAAATGTGAGGATAATAACGTGGACTGCTTCGATCAGAGTATTACAACTTTCTTCACCAAACAGGAATGGGAAGGTAAGCTTTCTTTTTTCTACTCATATTCAAAATAATTTGGAGACAGCATTGTCTGTCGAATAAGCCACGTGCAAAATATTTTTGGGATGTTTACTAAGAAATTCATAGTCTTTTTATAGGACACATTTCATTTTTCGGGTTTCTAAGAAGAGCTAGTAGGGAGAGATCTATGGCCGTAATTGCAATGTTAAAACAGAACTTCTAGGACCTAGAAGTTCTGCTATACCTAGAATCTAGGTATAGCAGCCATGATTCTGGAAATGTGCTCAGGTCTTGGTTCACTTCATAATACCAGGGATTTATCACTGCCAGCGAAATGGGACACCTCCATGCCCTTTATACTGTTGGTCAGGGGTCACCAATTACTTTCCATTTTAGGTAAAACGAAGTTTGGACTCCAGAACGTGCAAATTACTGTAATTAAATCTTGGAGATGTTCATTGATGGCAGTTAAGATTTGTCTTTACGGCACGGGATAAATTTTATTAAATACACACAAAACTAGGTCCGGTACGGGTCCGGACCGCGGATTACCATTTGGTGACTCCTGCTGTAGGCATCACATTTTCTGCGCCTCCAGGAAATTCAGATTTAATAATATTATGGTCTCTCCACATTTGCTAAAGAGCATACAGATTTTTATTAAAAAAAATACTTCAAAAAATCAAAAAACCCTACTGCTTAAGAAGTGAACTAAAACGACGTAAACAAGAAGAAAATCATGATGTACTACAATCGGAGGATACATCTGGTTTTGGTCACTCAGCTCGTGTGTTTGGTAGAAAAGAAAACAGCCATTTTTCTACCGTCCAATTTTAAAGTAGCCAATGACACTCGCAAGGTTAAGCCGAATCGATTGACGTAAGAATCAAAATTGGTCACTAGAATGCCACATAGGAACAAACATACTTACATACATAGACTGATGAACACATTACTCTCCTTCGGCAGTCGGGTAAAAAGCAGTCATGGGGACTGGCAGAAGTAAAAACTTAAAACTTTGGAATGTACAGACGGGCGACACGATTCCATCTAATGTCACATTAGCAAATCGCTGACGTGACCCAATAAGTTTTCTCTTCGAAAATCTAAAACCACTTTCCCACATTCCAGGTCTAACAGAATACAAACCGAAAATAGTGGATCTCAGCGAAAACCGCTTCACCAACGTGACAGTCATCGCTGATCTTACCATCGAAGTCCTGAACCTCTCTCGATGCAGCATAGAGTTCATCGAGACGGCCAGCTTCAAGGATCTTCAGGAAATGAGGGTCTTAGACTTGAGTTACAACCAGCTGACGACCGCCAAGTTGAGCCCACACGCTTTTGAGGTAACTTGGTCCAGTGTTCTAGTGTTTTTCGCTTGTTATATTAAATTTTTGTGTTATTTGAGAGAGCAGGGTTATTTTATTGGTTTTATTTTCACTTTATGAATCTACTAGCGGATGCCTCGCGGTTTCACCCGCGTATTCCCGTTCCCTTGGAAATGCAGGGATAAAAAGTAGCCTATGTCACCGGCGGATAGTGTACCTGCCCAAAGGTGAAAGAATTTTTGAAATCGTATAGAATATATAATATAGTATAGAAGTGTAGATATAGATTTGTAATAGAGTTTTCGAAATGGGTATTAGATAACAGCTCCACTCAGTCAGTTTAGATAATTTCCTCAAAACAAAAGACGCAGTTTCGTGTCGCTAGCAGACGAGACACACAGACAGAACAACAAACTTTATGGGACCCCAAAACTTTGCCACTTCAATATGTTTAAAGGCATACTTTACTTCATTTGAAAGGTGACGATAGTAAATCCTGTTATCAACACATAAGGAATCGATAAGTATTTAAGGCTTTTTTTAAAAAGCATGTAGGGTAAGCATTAGTCACCTGAGCCTAACGCACATTCCAAGTAAATTTGATGAAACTCCACAAGACTCGGTTGCCATGACAACGGAGTAAATAACAACAAGCACAAGAAGCAAGAAGAAAAGCAACAATTGAAATTTGTTTGGCAAAATTTCTATCCACGCCCTGCCCATCTTTGGTGTGGTCTAGATGTGCGAGGCAAGAATTGAAATATTTGTTAGTATGAACTGTATTGCTCTAAGAATAGAATATTTATTTAAATGCTTAGTTGCGGGAGGATGTGCGAGGCGATAATTGAAATATTGATATTGAACTTTATTGAACTGAAAAAAAATACTCTATTCTAAGAATAGAGTATTTTTTTACTTTGTAAACGGATATGCAAATCTCGCACCGGCTATCGAGGACCCGAGGTATAGCGATGGACTTTTTTCGCTTTTCGGTATAAAAGGGTAATAGTGTATAAGGTGTGATTGAGTATCAAACATAAATCCATCAAACTTTCGGCTTTTTAACATAGTAAGGTTATCTCTTCTCTAAATACTCGAAGGCAAAGTGGCTCGAATCTGTCTCTATTTGTTTCTTCACTTACTTTGATTTTCATACAGTTTAAAAGAAATTAAGTAGAAAGAGCAATAAATGAGGAATGTTTTTGTAAATCTGTATATAATTTAAACCACCAAAAATTCGAAGACTTGTGACATCCACCAACCCGCACTGGGCCCGCGTGGTGAATTACGGCCAATTCCCTATCACAGAGAGGAGGCCTGTGTCCCAGCAGTGGGAACATTAATAGGCTGATGATGATGATGATGTATATAATTTGCTCCGTGCTGCGAGAATGGTGTAAGTTACTAAACAAAAATAATCAATTTCAGGGTCGCTTTATGCCAGAGGAGTATGAGCCTCTAGCATCCTTGAGGATCCTCAACTTAGCTTACAATGACCTCCACTCGATACACCAGGACTTATTCGAGCATATGCCCGAGTTAGAGGAACTGGACTTGAGTGGAAACCCGTTGACAACCATCGACCATGTGACATTGATTGCCATCTCCAGTTTGCCGATGCTGCAGGTTAGTGACATCTATTGTTGATTAATGGTAACTTTATTGCCACACAACAGAGAGAAGGCGTTTTTTCTGTTCTGTGTTTACTGCAATCAAATCTTTTCGAAATTATTGTATTCGCAACTTTAAATGGTGTATATCTTCTGATCATTCTTTGACTAGTTCGTATTAATGTAACTTTAAAAATAAATAAAATAATACAGCTACTGCCCAACAGATGGCGCTGTTACCAATTTTTCAATATTTATTTCACACCAATAGGTACAACATCTTATAGTATTCCAAGACGATGTTACACACCTAATAAACTTTGTATATCATATAAAATATACTTAAACATAACAATTCAACAATAAATTAAAACTAAAATAATAAAAAAATACAATATTTATACAACATAAACTTTTCAGGTTCTTAGGTTGCGTTCTTGCCAGTTGGACGAGATTCCAAGCAAGTTCCTGCACACTCCTCGATACCTGGAACGTCTGGACATCAGTGACAATCTCCTGACTGCCGTCCCTCAGGAGTTGGAAGAGGCCAAAGACTTGGTGTACTTAAATCTGAACCAGAACCCTATTCTTCAGCTAGATAAGGATTCTGAAGACTATCCGTGAGTTTTGTTTGTAGTAAAGTAATTAGGTTTGACAAAAAAATAACAAATGAGGTCTTTTTTTTATTGTGCGTGCAGCTAAGGAGTGGAATTCCCTGCCGGAGTCTGTGTTTCCCGACAGCTACAATCTAGGAGTCTTTAAGTCCAGAGTGAATAGTTTTTTTCTAGGCAAGCGTGTCTCACCGTCGACCACATCATCGCTTACCAACAGGTGAGATGGTGGTCAAGCGCAAACCATAAAAAAGAAATACAAATTATTTAGTTTTTAGGGTTCCTTATCCGATGGGTCCAAACGGAGCCCTATTGGTGTCACTCACGTGTCCGTCTGTCTGTTCGTCTGACCGTTGTCTATAACACGGGTTTTACAGACGGTTGGAGCTACAATTTTCAAATTTTCGCATTATAAGCCTTTGTTGACCCAAAGTCATAGAAATTGTCAAAAAAATATTTGACAATTTTTTATATGTCTCCCATACAGGAAATGGGAGGCGCGAAAAAAATGGGACTTACTCAATTGAGGGGGTTGTTTAGAGCTCGCTCGTTAAGTATATATACTGTAAGTTCGGTTTTAAAAAATATTGGAAAACAAAGGAATGAGAAGTCCAAGTCATCTTTTTTTTTACAAACTTTTGTTGCGAAGAATTGTTTAATTGCTCATTGATCTATGAACTAAAAATTTGGTGATAAGGTTTATTATTACGTATATTTTACCAACAAATACCAATATATTGATAAATCAGATCTTTTGAGGAAATTCCCTCATTTTTCCTATTACAACATCCTAAATGTGTGAAGTCCGACACGTACTTGGCCGGTATTTTTCTTCTTCATCGTGTGGCACGACTGTCGTTCTTTGTTTGGCCCAAAACTGAACCACTTCCACGTCGTCATGGGTGGAAGCGCATAGATCACCCTAGTTGCATGTTTTGGGGCACAGAGGACAGGACAGGAAGTGTAGCATGATTTGTGACTCGGCACCAAAACCACATGCACACCCTGCTGCTGTGCCGTCGAGGTTTTGCGAGGTTTCAGTTACATCTTCGTACTTGGGTTCTGAGACGGTTTAGGGACTTCCGAAGGGTCTCCTGCGGGAAGATGCTCGCTTGGTGGTAATTAATGTATTGCTGGGGGAAAAGTGTTCTGCCACAATTTTCAGTGGGCGTCGGCCGGGTCTTCTGACTGGGGAACTACCGTTTACAGGAAGCTGTGTGTGCTTTTCAGCCATAGCGCCGGTAGTTGCGTACCGAATAGTACTGTGCACTTTGTCATGAGATGAGTTTGGACCACAGCTGTTGCAACCATTTGCGTTGACACTTTTGACCGAAACCAACTTTGTGGTACTTTAAGTGTCAACGCAAATGACCGAAACCAACTTTGTGGTACTTTAAGTGTCAACGCAAATGACCGAAACCAACATTGTGGTACTTTAAGTGTCAGACCGAAACCAACTTTGTGGTACTTTAAGTGTCAGACTGAAACCTACTTTATGGTACTTTCAGTGTCAGACCGAAACCAACTTTGTGGTACTTTAAGTGTCAGTCCGAAACCAACTTTGTGGCAAAGACCTTATACTTCTTACTACTAGACTGTGCACTATGGCGCAAAAAACGGTCCGAGCGAGAGGGCTCCCGTTGGTAGTGTGTCACTTTCTAATGAGGTGACCATGACCAAACATAACAAGGGACAAATTGATTGTAAAAACAATAGTGTAAGTATCACGATATATGTATATATCCTACCTAACTACGCTACCTAAACCTACCAAATTCAAGGAAAAAAAAGAAACGTGTGTATATTTTTTGGAATCTACATCACTTACCGTATGGTGTCGGGCGTAAAGAATTTCAACAGCCCATGTTTTTCTATTGGTGTCATAAGAGGCTACTAAGGGACAAACCAGAGAATGGGCAACAGCGTTCTCTGTGCATTTGTAACAACCATACTGGGATCGCCAACCCGCCTGCAAAGCACTCCCCATGAATAGCACAAATAAAACATAGCCCTTAGTGCCCGGCAGCCTGCTTACCCTCGACTACTGTAGCGATCTAGGTTAAGGTATGGCAAGGGGTGCAAAGAATCCCGGACGAGATCCGGCTACCCCAACAAATAATAAATAAATAAATAATAAATTGTTTATTTGTACATTTTACATTCAAATAATTCAATACACAGATTTTAAAATAATAAATGTTGTACAGAGAGACAAAAACAAGTGCGAACTGCTGCCTCCTAAACTAGACCAGGGGCCTGTGTTTTAGGAGCCAATGTTCCTCCAGAATATAATTATACAACATAGACAATCATGCAAGTACCTACACAAAACATTATAAACGATAAACGATACAATTAAGTAATACATTAAATGTCAATTAGAACAATAAATTTAATAACAAATTTAATATTTAATATTAAATTTATTGTTATTTATTAATAAATACCGACGACAGGACCTGGCAACGTACAACACGCGCACACTCCGGACTCCGGACCGACGATAAGATCACCGAACTCGAAGAGGAATTGAGCAGTTTACGATGGAGTATTATAGGGTTATCTGAAGTTCGAAGAGAGGGGGGGGACTCGATAACCCTCAAATCCCAAGTCTGGATAAGTCTTGTTCTTCAAGACCCATCGTATAGATAGGAACAAAAAGCTCTCTGATCTTACTCTCAAGCTCATGAAGGAGAGGCGTGAGATGATCCTGCAGTCTTCAGACGATGCTTTGAAATACCCCAAAGGATCTCAATTATTTCACTTAATGTCCAGTTGCGTAGACAGTTGAGAAACTTAACTTCACCAATTTTATTCCACTAGGAATCAATTTGCGAATAATATTAACAGCCGCTGAATTTTACTCGAACAAAACCCGCCAAAAACTCCACAAACCTGGTGGTCCTACATTTAGTATTACCAGGCCCAAACATTTGAAAGTACTACTCTTACTCAGTATTAATGAATTATTTTTTAAATACAATGAATTGATTAATTAAAGGAACTGTAAAAATATTTAAATACGCTTCAAAGTTTCATAGACTTTGAAACGTATTTAAATATATTTTTTATTCGTTCGTTTTGGTATTACATAAAAAAGAAAATATATTTTTTTCTACCATTTCTACCAAACCCAATGATTAGTTGAGCTGGCAAGATGTCAGACAAGGACACACTACCAGCGGGCACCCTCTCGCTCAGGACCGCTTTTGGTTAAATACCGCTTTCATTTTAGCTATACAAAAATTTTTGGTACACAGTCTAGTAGTAAGAAATACGTATAAGGTCTTTGCTTTGTGATGCTTTAAGTGTCAGACCGAAACCAACTTTGTGGTACTTTAAGTGCCAGACCGAAACCAACTTTGTGGTACAATAAGTGTCAGACCGAAACCAACTTTGTGGTACTTTAAGTGTCAGACCGAACCTAACTTTGTGGTACTTTAAGTGTCAACGCAAATCATCATCCCAGTCTTTTCCCAACTATGTTGGGGTCGACTTTAAGTCTAACCGTTGCAACTGAAAACCCAATATTTTACATTTATAGAATGGTCTAAAAATTCACGGAATATTTACTTAAAATACATCTTCTTTTTATGATATTTTAGGATCTCCCCTCGTTGACATGAAGCGACTGCCTATCGGACCCCCGCAATCCAGTGTTACTAACCGATTCTGTTTCATTTCCTCCAGCGGCTTTCCCCGACTTCGGAAACTGGAAGAACTTCACATGTGCAACATGCCGAAACTCAGGCGTATTGGTGAAGGCACTCTCTCCGGACTTGAAAACGTCCAGAAACTGCACATGAGCTTCAATCCGGCGTTGAGCTATGTAGACCCGAAGGCCTTGGCAAGAGTTGATGACATTGGAGAGAATTACGACTGGCCGTTGGTTAAGGAGGTATGTTGTTCTAGGGTTTTAGAGTCCGTAATAGTTAGGGGCCCCAGTCCAGAGCATACACCAGCACTTTAAAGGAATTTATGAACGCGACGGTGGTCACTACAAACGTCGCTACCTATTGAGCCCAAACTGTCTAAGGGTTAAAATCAAATTGCGACCTATTGCAAGGTAATTCCTGGATACGGGTGTCCGCGAAGCCTTTGAAGCCCCTATGAAGCTTCTGCGCTGATGGGTGGAGCTAGCCTGGTTACGTTAGCCAGAAACCCCTTGCATAACAGACCAAATAGAAGTCTTACTGCGGATAATGGAGATACCACTACATGGGTGTCGTCACTAAGACCCACATAACAAAACTTATCTGAAATATCATCAAAAAAAGACATTAAGAAGAAACCTGGCAACTTACAGTTCAGTCTGAATTCGTCAAGCTGTCTAGAGCAAGCGTAATGCTTACCTAATGCTCGTGCTTTCTCTGTTTGATAGGCCATTGCTCTGCAGTGGGACGGTAACAGGCCAGTATTATTATTTTAACTTTATAACTATACAGACCCTTACTTTCCACAGCTGTACCTTCAATCTAACAACCTATCTGAAGTGGACTCTCGTCTGCTGTCTCGCTGGGATCTCCTCGAGAAGGTGGACGTGTCAGACAACCCCTACCTCTGCGACTGTTCCACGCAGTGGATGGTGGATGTGCTAGTTCCGACCGTTGAAAAGTGGGGAGCAAACGCTTCTCTGATGGGGTGAGTTATGAGTATGCCATTGAAGGACGAACACACAATGATTGATTGTCGTTGTGGTGAGCTCCACAACGACAATCAATCATTGTGTGCTTAAGAAGCGAACTAAAAAGACGTAACCAAGAAGAAAATCATGCTGTGCAGTCGGAGGATAATTCTCGAGCTGGCTGACCAAAACCAGATGTATTCTCCCACTGCACAGCATGATTTTCTTCTTGTTTACGTATTTTTACTTCGCTTCTTAAGCAGTCGGGTATTTTGATTTTTTGAATTAACTTTTTTATTTATAACATTTTAGTTAACATTACCTCTTAAAACCCTTTATTTTGATACCCCACACGATGGGTTTGGAAGAAAAAATATTGTCCCCCACAATATGGCGCCCAAAACCGCCATTGTTCTATTTTCCAATTTTAATACAGCCAGTGACACTCGTAAGGTTAAGACGAATCGATTGACGTAAGAATCATCAAATTCGGCCACACGCGTTTGGTCTCTAGTACGCCACATAGGAACAAACATACATACATAGACTGATACCACATTACCCTCCTTCGGCAATCGGGTAATTTTTTTTATGTACACTTCTGCCAAAACCTACGATTCAGTTGTTTTTATTTATTTATTATTAAAATCTCCCTTACAACTATCATTACAGGTAGGTATACCTAATGCGATAGCGTGGTCTTAAAATTAACTTATATACTATATAAAACTATGAAAACGTAATAGTAGTATAGTAGTAGTAGTAGTATAGTCCTTTAACATCTAATAAAAATAACTTATAAACTAAGTTTCCTAAATATAAAAACACGATATTTAAAATACAAAATAAAAACATATAACCTACTCTAATCTGCACTATAACATAAAATAAATAAAAGTATTTTTGTTGTTATTTTGTGTCTGTCTATAATAAATTATTTCAATTCTATTCTTATTCTTTTCTTCTATTATTGCAGATGCCAGGAACCCATAGAAATGCGAGGCTACAACATGAAGCACCTTCATGATATCCACCGTACTATGCGCTGCGTTGACAAGTACGGACACAGACCCGAGAAGGATGGAGCTATACTGCTCGGCACTCTTATCGGTAAGCGTCATTACAAGATTTGATTAACCCCCGCCGGAAAAAGAGGGGTGTTATAAGTTTCACGTGTGTTGCTGTGTATCTGTGTATCTGTGTGTCTGTCTGTGGCATCATAGCGCCTAAACGGATGAACCGATTTCGATTTAGTTTTTTTTGTTTGAAAGGTAATTTTGTCGAGAGTGTTCTTAGCTATGTTTGAATTAAATCGGTTCTGCCGTTCAAAAGTTATGGGCATTTTACTGTTTGAATCGGGGTGTTTTCGCAAGATGAATGTGTCGGGGGTTTTTTAAATTGTGAAATTTTACTTGTTAAGTTTCACCTGTCCTTGAGTATATTTGACCCAATTTGATGATCTTTCAATCAAAAACTAAAAATACTGCTTTTCTTACAACGGCGAATCTTTTTATACTGAAAAATGCTTGCTCTGTCTGGACAGGTCCACTCAAATATGTATGGTGCTTTCATCAAAACCACCACCTTAGACTACATGGTTCTCATATGATTTGAACAAATCCAGATTGTATGACTTTAAAAGAGACTTTGGCCTCTAAGTTTGTTTAGGTGTTCCTTCTCAGAGTAATCAGTTTGGAAACACCGGCCTCATTTAAATTTTAAAAAAAATCTCTTTACATATTACATAATTTATCTAGTAGTATCTACTTAGATACGCTTTGATCGACAATCTTTTGAAGACGAAATTATGAACAGAAACAGTAAAACGCCCATAACTTTTGTACGACTGAACCGATTTTCATCAAACAGCTAAGAACAGTCTCGATAAAGTCACCTTTCAAACCATAAACAAAATCAAAATCGGTTCATCCGTTTAGAGTTATGAGGCCACAGATACATATCCAACTTATACCACCTCTCTTTTTCCGTTGGGGAGTAAAAAAGACAACCCTTTGTTTCTGGATATAAATTATCGACGAGTCAGTAATTAAACGCAATTCTAGTGATGTCATAAGCTCAAAAAAAAAAGAAAATTCTTTCAGCCAATCACAGCAGCTAACACGCCATTTGTCAAAATAATTTTGCAATAATTTGATTTTCTGAAACTCGACCTAAAAGTGTTCTTTTAACCAATTTGCAAAATAAATATCTTTTTTAATTCACAGGTGTTCTCCTAGCAGTACCCATCATGTTGAGTCTGATGCTGCTCTGGCGTCACGGCTACTGCGCCTGGCTAGGGCTTCGCCCCCCAGTGGACGTATCCCGCGCTTTCTACAAGAGAGCCCCCGCCGATGACATCATGTATTAGTTTTAAACTGGCTTTAGACCGACTAATAGGGGATTTTAACTTCATATTTGTACCAAGTTTAACCCCAAGTTGCTTGGAAGTAATCCCGGAATGCGACAAGGCCGCCATTTGTATGTTTCTTATTTAAGGTTTCCATAAGTATTGTTTTTATGTTGCTGTGCAATACAATTTATAATAATAAATAAATAAATACTTAAATCTTCATATAGTTTTAGGCAATCGATCCAGTAAACCTGCTAAATCCATAGCCCAATACATGTTTTCGCCATGTTTTGCAATAGTCCTGCACCAACCAGGCTTATTACGTATGTTTTGCAAGAGCAAAACGATAGCGACCAAACGCTTTATGTCATAAAAGTACGCATTAAAAAAAAACCCGCCAACAACTCCCAAAACTTTTGTATTGAAGAGCAATTATCGCGCAAAAATCGCTATCGTTTTGCTCTTGCAAAAGGTACGTAATAAGCCTGCGGGGATTGTCCTTGCGTGCAGTTGCGTAGTGCATACAGGGATAATCGTCGGTTGGTGTACATTGCCTGATAGATGCCTAACAAGGCCTCTGAAAGTTGGCTTCGGCTCCTCGCACGCCTTTCAAATACCGGAACCCTAGGGCCCCGTGATTGTCAAAGAAAAAAATACTTACATCAGTATTTAAAAGATTGCTTTTACGATAAGACCATCTAATGTTTTTGTTTTTTATTTCCATCTTATGGCTACATTTTTGCTTTCGTAAATTTTATTTTAGTATCTGAATTTATGACCTACCTTTATTAGTCAGTCAGTCAGTGTAAACTCTTTGATTGTCATACAATGATATTCAATTAAACAGATACGTTATACACTCACAAAACAATTGAAAAAAGTGTTCCGCGCTGCAGCGGCAGCACACATACACACTTTTCATTCATCTGACATTTCACTACAAGTCGAAAGGGATGGCTTGATAAAACCAACAAGATAAAAAGAGACAGCTAGTCTTTGTCACTTGCGTGTGAATGTAAACAAAAATTATTCTGACCGCCAATTTTTTTTCTTTTTGTTACCTCCAAATATCAGAATATTAGGAAGAAAAATTGAAATACATTAGTAAATTGAGATGTATTGCGTACTTACATATTGTATGAGATCCCTTCTGTTTTATGCAATTTGGTATTATAATTGGTACACTTTCTAAATACACACGATGGCATTTTTTTAATTTTGTTTTTGTTTCAACAAAGCGTATCGCTCTTCGCCATGCGTGACATAAACTAAAGACTAAAGGCTACAATTGTCTCCTATTCGAGTCTTCACAATGTGCGCGTTTATAACATATCTGTTTATTTGAATATCATTGTTGTCATATAAGTAATTTTCATAGATAAGGAGTAGGGTTGTACTTTGATTATCATGTGAGGACTAGATTTAGAGTTTGATTTATATTTTTTTTTGTAATTGTAAGTTTTAGTTATAAGAATTTAATATAAAATAAAGTATTTTTAAAATGTAAATGATGGTTTTTATTCTCTTCCTTCCTTCTTAGTTTTTAAACTACTTTCCAAAATGGAGGAGGTTCTTAATTCGAATCAAATTTTTTTTTTTTGTTTTTTTAATGCATTTTCATACCTATTTTGAGAGATTTGCTAAATTATTTTTTTGTTTGAAAGGGTATAGTATAGGTACTCTCAAGGTGGTCCCGTTGTCACCAAATCAGCATCTGATGATGGGATTCCATGAAAATCCAGGGAACTCATATTCATATTCTTTATTGTACACACAAAATAAATACCAACTCAAATATACACAACTCCAACAAAGAAAAACTAACTCCTCAAAATATTATAGGCAGACATATAGCGATTTTGGTATTTTCAATAACATGGCAAGCAATTGCACTCAGAAAGTATTATTTGGTGAAGTGGAACTGATGAAGAAGACCACAGATGGCCATTGGATCTCCTTAATAAGAATATCATGGGTATAAGATATCTCGAATAGTTAAGCGACAATGATGAAGAAAATACATATAAATAAATGGTTGGTACTGATGAAAATGGTACCATCGATCTGATCTGATGATGAAGCCGGTAGATAGGCACTGGAACTCCGAAATAAAACAATGTATCCTAATCGTGTTTGGGCTTATTGAAATTGAAATGAGTTTTACTCTGGCTATAAATTATTTTCATGGTAAACACAAAAAAATTAAACCAACTTTGAAAAAAAAACACAAAAAAGTAAAACAAAAAACTTAAAATATTTTAAAGTAAAACACTACAAAGCGAAAAATAAATTTGTTCAAGGGAATCGAAACCTACAGGGTACTTCCCGTGAACTCAGAATCTTGAAATTTGGTACGAAGCAACGTCTTATAGCACAAATAAAGGAAAAATTGCGAAAATCGTAAATTTTTAGTCACATCATAATAATAATATTTTTTTTTTTTTATAATTTTAAACTTACTACCCCTTTCCTCATGAACGCGTAGAGGTATTAAATTGAAATTCATATCAAATACTCAGGTATATAATACCTTCGTGCATGAGTCCGACTCGCACTTGGTCGGTTTTTTTGGTACCCCAAAGACCATGAAAACATAGGTGAAGTGAGTTGTCAATCAATAGCTTCAGGGTGGAATGACAGTAGCTTCAGGGTGGAATGACAGTAGCTTCAGGGTGGAATGACAGTAGCTTCAGGGTGGAATGACAGTAGCTTCAGGGTGGAATGACAGTAGCTTCAGGGTGGAATGACAGTAGCTTCAGGGTGGAATGACAGTAGCTTCAGGGTGGAATGACAGTAGCTTCAGGATGGAATGACAGTAGCTTCAGGGTGGAATGACAGTAGCTTCAGGGTGGAATGACAGTAGCTTCAGGGTGGAATGACAGTTCGCTTCACGCTCACATCGCCACAGTGACATTTTAACAAAATACCAAATCACATGATTCATACTAATTATAGGAACTATTTATGTACATATATAATGGATTAAAGTCCATATTGAGATTAGATTAATATCTAGCTTCGTTCTTTGTATTAATAGAGGAGCCGGAAGTTCTTATAGTTATTTGATAATTTATTGATTTCGAAATTTTGAATCATCATCAACTTCCTATAAAGGTAGTGTTTATTTCCTGTAGGTATAATAAGAAACAAATCAACATCTTTTAAGATTACATCGTCTTGGGTTCGATGCCCCGAGTCGTGCCAATTAACACATATTTTAAAACATCACCACGCCAACCCCAAAGGGTTAGGCAGAGTGCACAAACTATATATTCATCATCTGCCTAGCCTTTTCCCAATTGTTCTTGGGGTCGGCTTCCAGTCTTATCGGATTTAGCTGAGTACCAATGTTTTACATGGAGCCATTGCCTATCTGACCTCCACAACCCAGTAACTGGGTTACACCATACCCCTTTGCAAGACTGGTGTCAGATCTCAAGCTTCTGACTACCCGTAGCGACTGTCAAAGATCTTCAAATGACAGCCGGGACCAACGGCTTGACGTGCTTTCCGAGGCACGGAGGAAACTCGGTATGTTGAAAATGGTCACCAATCCACGGACCGGCCTCGTCAAGTATTGCTTAACCTTGAAGATCGACCCGTGCGGCTGTTTTTATTTAGCCACGAGCTCCAGTACACCCAATATTCGCCAGATATATATGTTTAAGTCCCATTAATTAACTTTAGCTTTTCACATATAAACCTAATAACAGTAATAAAAGCTTTTAAGCAAATCAAGATCAAACTGACCGAGTATCTATGGGGAATCATTCCCCACAGATCTTCGGAGCCAAGTACGGCGCTATAGTCTGAACTTTTCATTTCTCAGATCTTTCTCTTATGGTGGCACATGTGTTGGATCATTCGGTACCCTTCATGATGGTTGAGCTGAATGGTGCCAATCCATGCGTCATGTTCGTGAACGGGCGCCAACAGTTGGGATTGGTCATAACTAAGTTGCTTCGACCTGCTTTTAAGTACTTATTTTATTTTTGAATTGATCGTTTTTAAGTGCACGTCTTTTTACATCGTTCTCACATATGTATTATTAAACAAGAATAATGTAACCAAATAATTGTAATTAAAACTGATGGTAAAGAATGACCGTGGAGTTTCTTACACATTCTTCTCCTTTGAGACCTACTGACGCTTAAGAATGTGCAACTAGATTCATATTTTGTTTGACAATTCAAAAGTACCTATATCATCATCATCATATCAGCCGAAAGACGTCCACTGCTGGACATAGGCCTCCCCAAAGTTTCGCCACATTGACCGGTCCCGTGTGTCCCGCATCCAGCGAATCCCCGCAACCTTCACCAGGTCATCGGTCCATCTGGTGGGAGGCCTTCCAACGCATCGTTTTCCGGTTCGCGGTCGCCACTCCAGAACTTTTCTGCCCCATCGGCCATCCGTTCTGCGAGCAATGTGCCCTGCCCACTGCCACTTAAGTTTAGCAATTCTTCGGGCTATGCTGGTAACCCTGGTTCTCTTGCGGATCTCTACATTTCTGATTCGATCACACAAGGATACTCCGAGCATAGCCCTCTCCATTGCCCTTTGGGTGACTGTTAGCTTTCTGATGAGGCCCATTGTGAGCGACCACGTCTCAGAGCCATAGGTCATCACTGGCAACACACACTGGTCATAGACCTTCGTCTTGAGACACTGTGGTAAGTTGGACCCTTCGGAAAAAAGCCATAAGAAAAAACCTAATAACACTTTGCCCCAAACGGGAATCGAGCCCAGTACCTCATGATTGAACTTTTATTTGGTTTTATTATTATAAATTCTGAGCAGCAGCAGTTTAAAGGGAAGAAGCTCACCTGTATTCATCTAATATGTCGTATTACATAGGTCTTCGGAGATTGCAACTCTCGCCTTTTTTCCATGGGCGTAGGCAGAAACTAGATCAGCCTTATTGCGTAATGAATTAGGCAAGGCAAAGAGTATGAAAAATCGACCAATCACATAGATGGAAATCCACATCGCATCTTTCCTCTCGCAAGTGATTGGTCGATTTTCATACTCTTTGCCCTTTACTTTTCCGAATTCATTACGCAATAAGGATTAGCACGCACTACGGTTTTTATTCGCGCGATTTTTTCCGCCCATTCTGCGAAGGCATTGTATGAAGCTGCACGCATTACGGCAAAGAAATCGCGAGGAAATAATACCGCAAGACGACCGTGTTTTGTCATAGCATCCACCGCACCGCGGCGCGGATTAAATTCGCGCGAATATTTTGAGGTCTATGAACAGGAAGATAGAGTCAACATGGCCAAGTCATGAACCCAAAGGTACAGGCGTGATTCAATATTTATGTAACTCGCACACTGCACAATCATACTGCAGTAGAATGTAGGCATGATCGATACAAAAATATTATTAGATTAGTATTATCAATCATTTCGTACTATATACCTATTGTATGTTACAGCAGACTAACTTTTGCATGTGTTTCTGTCCGCTTGGATTGATATTTTTATTGAATTTATACAGAAAGATCTTTCGCTAGGTACCTAGCTATAATGATATTCGAAAAAATCCCAAACAGTTTTTTAGCTTCTCCAAAGATCGTTTACTACGCGAGTACGGGTACTCCGACTAGCAGTTTTTATCAAGAGGTACATAGTCCACACAACCCAGTAACTAGGTATCGTGTTACCCAGTTACTGGGTTTTGGAGATCAAATAAGCAATCACTCTATTTAAAATACTGGTAAAATGTTGTATCCGGTTAGATTGAAAACCGACCCCAACATAGTAAGGACACGGCTAAGCAGATGATCTTCAGTGATCTAAATACATTAAGCTTTGTCCGTCCGTCAGTCAAGGACATCTATGGAATACAGCTACGCAGCTCTACGCTAGCAAATTCGATCATTTTATCAATGAGAAATGTTGAATTTATCATAATTTACTGATTTTTTATAAATACATACATGCGTTTATCTGAAGATAAGCTATCGATTGTGCAAAGATTATGTAAGATTGGAGAAGGGTCAATTCTTTGACATTACTTTGTATTTATGCTTGACCAAAGTTCCACTAAGGGCCCAGGCAAGCCAACGTTAGTCCAAAGTCCTGGGGCCTAAGTATTTTCTACGGCTACTCCACGGCGCCGGTGGGCTTTTTTGTTCAAGGCTGGAAAATCCTCATTGGATGTCTGTCTGTCTGACTGAGGGGTCTGTCAGACTCTTACTGACTGAAAATCACCCCGGTGTTCCGACTCACACCTACACCGGGGATCGCGGGAACAACGATACTTCCGCAACCCCCGGCTAGTGCCGGCCCGCCTCTGCAGGCCACGACCTTGGGTTGGGGGGGCAGTGAGGTGTTGGACGACTTGCGACGTCTAAGAGGGGCGCGTGTGGAACAATATGCGCCACCACCTCGGGTCCTAATATGTGGGGGCGACGGACGCCCCTGGACCCATTTATGGGAGCTAGAAGTGGGCGTTGTCCGCCCTCCGCTAATGTCCAGACGGTGCCGGTGGCCTAACCTAAGGAACATTCAGCGAAAGCTAGACCGCCAGATCATGCGTCGTAAGTGGAGATTGGATTTCTCACACGCTCCGGAGAGATTCCGATCACATTCCTAAACAGGCCATGAATTGGAAGCCTTAAGCCGTGCATCAAGGGAATAGCAAGCGTTGTCGTCCCCGTCAAACCTGGCGACGCACCGTGTTGGCAGAAGTGACGAGCATCGGAATGACGTGGAGTGAGGTGAAGCGTGAAGAAAGATCGCGATGGAGGACTACTGTGAACATTCTCTGCCTTATCTAGGGGACAAGTCAAGTAAGTAAAACACACAGTAGTTAAATACACAGTATAAATATGGACAAACAGTATAGAAACTACCTACAAACACTTCGCGATGCTGTCAGTAGTGCGAACCGCTTAGGGATCTTGTCGATGCGCATGTTTGTGTGAGTGTGCCGTTTCGAGCGTACAAAAAAACGACTGCTACAAAGCAGTCGTTTTTTTGGTAGTTTCCGTACTGTTCGTCCATATTTATACTGTGTTAAATATGACCCATAATACCTAATGGTGTAGTTTTCTATTATGTATTGTGTGTATTTTCTTAATGGGATCATGGCTACTAGAAATTGTCTCTTAGAAACAAACAATTTTAGCTCTTTAAAATAACAGTTTTCCTAAATATTTTAGATAAAGGTAGCATAATATTTCGTATAGAGATCTAGAAAACCTATTATTATTTGTCTCACTGTTTAGAATCGTGACTTCTGCCTATTACTTTAAGAAAACTGTCTCAATTAACTAAGATCAGTGTAGCCTATTTTTGAGTATTGAATAATAGGCAGAAAACACGCACCCTTTACCGTCTGTTCATATCACAATCTTAATCTGTGCCACCCAATATCTTTAAGGACATAGGTACCGTTTTTCACAATCTTGTAGCAGAGTTTTTTTTATCAATATTTTTAGTTATATAGTTGTGTTAAATTGTGTGAGGACGCTTTGCGAAAATGGTTGTAAATAAGTTAGTTAGTTTTAGTGCTGTTTTAATATTTTTTGTGACGATTAAGTTAAGTTTAACACAAGTCGATGTTGGTAAGTGTTTTTTCTTTTTTGGTATCAGATTAGATTGAAAGGCCAAGGGGAAGGCTGGGCGATTGTTGTTTCGTATTGTTAACGGACTTTATAAAGAAGGAGGTACTTTATATCTTTCGACGCGTAGGTTCAATTTTCCAGTGTTTTAGTCGTTTTGATAAAGATTTTAGAAACAGTATCCGTTTAAGAGTTCTAGGTATAGTTTAATTTTGGGCAAAATGATGTTGATGTTAAATGTCGAAGTAGGTAAAGCAAAGGATGTTTCACCATTGGAAGATACAATTTTATACTTTTATTTAAGGCGGTACCCCGAGCAAAACGCCTCGCATGCCGTTCTTTGTGCTGTTTTTAGGACCTATCTACTCGTTATTTAAAAAGAAATATCAATTAATAAAATACGTTAAAATTCTACATAATATTGATTCTAAAATGGTAGATTTAGTTTTTTATAAATGTTGTATATATTTCACTAATCTCCTTCCAAAAACACATAAAAATGAAAAATAATTATTAATATTATGTATCTCCTCGTAAAGTGTTCATTAATTATTTTTTGTACTAACACTAATGGATAGACAATTTAATAACGAACATTTTTGTAGTTTTTTTTTTTTCAAAAGGCCAAAATTAGATTTTATAAAGATTTTATTCTAAAATCTGGCGTATTCACTACTGTAATTCATGCGCCACCAGTGCCGCTAGACCAATAGGAATGCTCATATCTCATGCCGATTTTTTGGTCAGGGTACCGTCTTAATAAAATTGTAGATATGGACATGGCATAACTATGACCCTTAATTTTGTACATTCTAAGCCAAAATAGGATCATTTAAATCACTCAATACCAAATGATGGTGATGCCATCCAGCCGATTTCGACCACAGCGACTGCCTTCCATGGCTCTTCATGGCTGTTGCGAGCACAGATTTGCTGATCTGTGTGACTCGCATATCCAATATTGGCCGAAAAACTTCGAGCACAGAGTGGACACGTCAGAACACCATTAACGACGTGATAAATGGTAGCTTTTGGTGGTCTAGATTTCTTGTCCTCGCGTTTTTGGACTAATTCGGACCTCCTCTCCTCAAAGGCCTACCGTTGCACAAGTCGTATCGACTGGGCTGATTTCGTGCATGTTTCGCCCAAAATGTGGGGTCTAAGATCTAAACTGGATAGTTGACATTTTCATAGATGATGTATTTTTGTTGCCGCTAAACAACAAATACTAAAAACTGCATAAAAAATATTTAAGCTGGGCTACCGTACAACAAACGTGTTTTTTTTTGCGATAATGGTACGAAAGCCTACGTGCGCGAGTCCCACTCCCACTTGGCTGGTTTTTAATAAAACTTGTTGCTTGTTTTAAAATTATCCTTACATTGTCATTTTCAGGAACAGACACAACAACCCCGGAGGTGGCGTCGAACTCGATATGCTCTCTATGCTCGTGCGTAGATGGAGTTGTAAACTGCGCCAACCTCAATATTACCACTCTGTTCGAGATTCCTGAATGGGATGGTATGTATTAATTCACCAACCAAGTAACCTGCAATCGAAAGATTTGTATTGGATTTTGGATAAATATTGTTGCCAAACTATTGTTTTGAAGAATCTAGCACGTGAACATTTTAATTTGGCACAATTTTAGCCCGAACCCAATTTTTTTAATGCAAATATTAAAAAAAAATACCAATTTGTTGAGTTCAATAAATAATCATCATTTTTAAAATCCGAGATTGTTACTTCACGATTTATTCCGGGATATAGAGGAGGTATTATACAGTCTACGTATGTTACTAAGTACCTCTCTCTGCTCAAGTTTAGGTAAATATGCTCTATTTATTCCGATCTTAATGTTCTTAATTCTTTATTGTACACCAAAAAAAACATAAATACACTCTGATAAAGTAATAATAATGTACATGTATAAAGCCGAACTTCGTTCGTTTTGACGAGGACGATTGAGGATTGAGGTTTCGACGAGCGACGAAACAAGACGGTTCATTGTTATCTTTGCTTCTCAGTTTTTAAATAAGTTTTGTGGTAAAAAGTGGATATTCTAGCAATGATATACTGTTAACTTAAAGCCAGTGAAACGACCTATTGACCTATGTATTTTTTATGATAATCGGCTTAAGTTATACAAAGTTATAGTGAAAATAAAAATGTGGAAAAAACTCTAAATTTGAAAACAGTGTTAACGAACTTTTATCCTTGACCTACGACAACTCGCGGAGCGCTCGATACCTCCCGCGCTGACCGCCGCTGTCCCCGCTGTCGCCTACGCATCAATACTCGGCGCATAAAGATCAAAAATTTCGCCGCTATATATTAAGTCTCGCTGGCGGAGTGGTTTATGTGGCAGCTTCGATATACTCGACCTGTCGCCGGTTCAAATCACAGAAAGTGAAGTACTTTTTGTGTTATTTAAATTCTCTACAATAACACTAACAAGGCGTAGGAATGAACTTCTTCGAGAATATTACTCTTCGGCGGACGCGCAACCGTACTCAATCACTTAATGAAAGTATAGTGGAACAATGTAATAATTCCAATGACTCGTCCATAGATGGCACCACACACAGTTTACCTACAATATCGGATGATGAAAACGACGAAGTCACTCAATTAAAACAAAAAATTGACCAACTCAACTCAGAATTACTAGCGGCCCATGAAGAAATAAATAATTTATCATGTGAAAACACTGAGCTAAAAAGAACGATTGACTCGCTAAATAACAAACATAAACTTGTAAAAAAAGTAACTAAGAAGCTAATTAGTGACTTTGGGACACCTAATAAGGAGCAAGCCACTCCTATTCTAAATTCAAATCCACTTAAGAAACTGGAAAGTTCTGCAGTAACTGTAACTCCAAAACATACAAATACTTTGGTTACGAAACAGAACAATACAATACAAAATAGTCCATCGCACACCATTAAACCGAATATGGAGGTAGTTAACAATAAACAGCAACATAAACATAAATTGTGTATTCTGAGTACTAATAAGACAAACAAGATCTTATCAATAGCAGAAACAACATTACCAAACTATAATATATGCCACTACCTCAAACCACATTGTGGGATAAAGCATCTCATCAGCGACATTGATAAAAAATTAACCACTTTTACGTCTGATGATTACTGCATAATTCTCATCGGCGAAGAGGACTTCAGCTCAACAAATAACTATCATGATCTAATTCTTAACTTGCGTGAAACACTTATAGCTGTAAATAACACAAATATTATAATATGTTTACCTACGTATAAATACAGCTATTACTCTAATGTGTACAACTTAAGAGTAGAATTGTTCAATAACCTGTTATACAATGACATTCAGATACACAACTATGCATTTCTATATGACTCTAATTACGATCTACCCTACGATTATACAATGTTTTCTAAGCTAAATGGTGTGATTAACAATACTGGTATGAACAATATTTTTTGCAATGTAAAATATGATATTGACATGATCTTTCAAAATTGTTTTTCCAAGTCGAATAATATAGACAATGTCTCTCATAAAATTAATACTCCTGAAACTGTGAACAATCAAATTTTTTTTCTTGTATAACCATATTCATGTTATTCATCAAAACACAAACGGTTTAATAAGTAAATCGGACTTATTGAGCTTACATATAAATGATCTTGCTAGCCTTGGGAAACATGTGGATGTACTTTGTGTTACAGAACACAATATGACAGAAGAGGACCATTGCAATCTTTTTATTCCAAATTATACTCTTGCTACCTTCTATGCAAGAAAGTCGCGGAGAGGTGGCTCATGCATCTTAGTAAATAATAAACATCCTTATAAAATTCTCGACTTAAAAGAATATTGCAGTTCTTGTGTCTTAGAATCTTGTGCAATTGAATTAATTAAACATCAAATAATTATAGTCTGTATTTATAGATCTCCTAAGAATAATATCGACTCTTTAACTTCATTTTTCTATAACTTTGATGGAATCTTAAGGAAAATATGTCTCAATTCCAAAAAAAAGGTGCTGATTTGCGGAGACTTTAACATTGATATTCTCAATAACACGAAAATGTCAATGCAGTTTCAAAATCTCTTACATAGCTTTAATTTGAAATTAGGTGTGCGTGAACCAACCCGGCTAGATAGCGGTACATGCATCGACAATATTATACACAACGTAAGAGGAAGTGTATGTGAGGTAATGGAGCTAGCCGTCTCTGACCATACAGCTCAAATTATAAAATGTCCCGTCAAAAAGACCTGCACGATAACACACTGGTTCTCTTATAAACGCGATTTTTGCCAGGAAAATATCAAAAAATTTAAAGATGCTCTCCAAAGTCTTAGTTTTAATGGTGTTTATGGCTGCAAAGATCCAAATAGCGCATTTAAAGAATTTCATAACTTATTCAAATTATTTTACGATCTGTGTTTCCCTTTAAAGAAAATAAAAAATGTAACTACTAAACCACAGAAATGGATCACGAAAGGAATTAAACTGTGCTCTAAACGTAAACGGGAGATGCTATGGACCTTCAGGCGGCATCCAAATGTAGCCAATAAACAAAGATATAATTCCTATTCCAAACGTTTAAAAACAATTATCAAATTGACCCAAAAATCGCAAAATAGCCATTATATCAATAACGCTGTAAATAAAACTAAAGCAACCTGGAGGGTTATAAACTCATCAAAAAATAACATTCCCAAGAACAGTCCTTATAAACTCCTTATCGACAATAAATACGTAACAAATCCAACTGACATTGTAGAACTATTTAATAATCATTTTATTGACCAAATACAGCCAACAAACAATTCTGACCATAAAATAACAGTAACATATTCGAACATGAATTCATTATTCTTATCACCAACAGCACCAATTGACATTTATAAAATAATTACGACTCTGAAAAATACGAATAGCTCTGGCTTTGACGACATTGAAACTAAGATAATAAAAAGCGTAGCTGTTGAAATTTCACCGGTTTTTAGCTTTATTACAAACCTATGTATAGAACATGGTGTTTTTCCCGAAGACTTAAAACTGTCCGTAATAAAACCACTACTTAAAAAGGATGATCCTCAAAATATACAAAACTACAGACCCATTGCTCTTCTTTCGATATTTTCCAAAATAATTGAAAAGGTTATTTATAACAGTATATACATGTTCCTTGAAAAAAATGGCATTTTAGCTAAGGAGCAGTATGGTTTTAGAAAGTGTAAAAACATAAACATGGCCATTTATGAATTGATCAACGAAATAGTTACAAATATGGACCAAAAAATACCTGTAACAGCCTTATTTATGGATATGACTAAGGCTTTCGATTTTGTTGACTATGAAATCCTTTTAAATAAGCTATATAAGTATGGCATTAGGGGCAAAGTTTTAGACTTAATAAAGTCGTACCTTACTGGCAGAAAACAGGTAACTTGTATTTCAGCAGTCGATGTTCAAACTAAAACTGAAATTAATTACCAATCGAGAGAGAGACACATTTACTATGGTGTGCCTCAGGGAAGTGTGCTTGGCCCTTTATTATTTTTATGCTATATAAATGACCTTCCGAAAACCATACCACATCCTATGACCCTATTTGCTGATGACTGTACTATAGTATTTTCTGGTGAAAATATTGATTCACATGAAAACGACATAAACAGTAGCTTAAGTCTAATAATTCAATGGCTAAATAATAACAACTTACAGATTAATCTTAATAAAACTCAAATAATGACATTTAAACAAAGAACTAGTTCTAAAATTCTTGACATTAATTATGACCAAAATAAGATTATTAAAACGGAACGAACCAAATTTCTAGGTATTTGGCTAGACGAAAGCATGACATGGAAAACACACATGGAGACTATGATAAAAAAAATTCATCAATTTTGCTATGCCTTACACAATTTGAATAAGGTTGTAAATCGTAATACTGTCCTTACTGCATATCATGCATATGTCTCCTCAACTCTTCGTTACGGCATAATATTTTGGGGCAACTCTACCAACAGAGAAATGGCATTTAAAGCCCAAAAACAATGTCTTCGAGCGATATGTTTGTTAAAAACCACCGAAAGTTGCAAACCATTTTTCGTTAGTTTGAAAATACTTACGCTTCCATCCCTCTATATTTATGAAACATCAATATTTATTAAGGAGAATCTGTCTAAATTTGAGAAACTTAATACTAGACGTCACCAAAGCATACTAAAGTCAAAAAAACACAGTACTGCACTTTTCTCGAAGAGTTGTCTTGGCATGGGTCCAAAGATTTATAATAAACTACCAAAAACTTTAAAAAGCATGACCAATATAAACCATTTTAAATCGCAATTAAAGAAATTATTGATTGAAAAGGCTTACTACTCTATCAATGAGTTTTTAGATGATAGAACCATAAAATAAAAAATGTCCGATCCACTTGTTATTCTATCTTGTTTGTTTGGTTTGTCGTTTTATTTTCATTTTTACACCTACTTTGTACGCCTTGCAAGGCAAAACATAGTGATACAACACAAATTTTATACCATGTACCATATTACCTATGTTAAACAAATAAAATACTTTGACTTTGACTTTGACTTTGATCATTCTTGAGATTTCAAATGAGTTATTATCTACCCTTTCTATCGAATCCCTGATCATGATTCCTCCATTTAAACTCAATTCAGTTTAACCAACCTAACAATTCTCGTTCCAGGTCTTAAAGATTTCAACCCAATTAAGGTGAATCTGACCCAGAATCCCATCACAGCTGTCACAAGAATCAGCAAGTTGCCCATACAAGAGCTGAACCTATCCAATTGTGAGATCCAGTCATTTGAAGATGGCAGCTTCTTGTACCTCGAAGACTTGACGGTGTTAGATTTGTCAGGAAACAAGATTTCTACTTCGGCTATCAACAGAAAAGTATTTATTGTAAGTACCTTTTCATTTTCTTGAGATTAACGCTCGGTTTCTGAATTGAGAATTTGTTTGGGGAACTGTTCGACAGCACAAACTCTTTTCTTTAATGCCGAAGTTTGACAAGTTTTTAAGATCATTTTCTCAATTCAGAAACCGTATTATAATACACTATGAGTTGGTTTGTTTTAGTCCCATATAACAGAAAGCGAGCCTTTGATAAATATTAAATATCTTAAGGCTTCTAAGATGGCATTTAAACTCAGTATCTACAGTTTTTGACGTAGTGATGTAGTGAGGTAGTGGCGTAGTGAGTTACTGACGTTGTGAGGTAGTGACGTAGTGACGTAATGAGGTAGTGACGTAGTGCGGTAGTGACGTAATGAGGTAGTGACGTATAGAGGTAACGACGTAGTCACGTAGTGACGTAGTAACTTAGTCATGTAGTGAAGCTGTAACATTAGTTTCGTAGTGACGTAGTAACGTAGTAACGTAGTCACGTATGACTCTGTGACGTAGTAACTTAGTCACGTATGACTCTGTGACGTAGTAACGTAGTTACGTAGTGACTCAGTGACGTAGTGACCTAGTAACGTAGTGACGTAGTGACCTAGTAACGTAGTGACGTAGTGACGTAGTGACCTAGTAACGTAGTGACGTAGTGACCTAGTAACGTGGTATCTTTGTCTGACTGTTTGTTACCTTTAAAAATATTAACTGCAGAACGGATTTAAATGAAACTCAGCACACGAACATATCCTGGAAAATTGGTGAATGAAAATAGCTAAAGTACTACCCTACCTATCTCTTCCTGGAGTTCAGGCGTGATATATTAAATTATTTTTTATGTCCTACACAGGGACCCCTGACCCTCGATGGTCCTGGAGACTTCAAGAAGATGCAATACCTCTATCTAGCGAACAACGACCTACACACATTGCCCCAAGATATCTTCTTGTTTATGCCTGGTCTCCTTACGCTAGACCTGAGTGGAAACCCTCTGGCTTTTATAGACCAGATCACCATGGGTGCTATTTCCGATTTGAAGAACTTGAGGGTGAGTAGTTTCTGGTCAGATTTCAGATTATGAAGGAAATTGTCATCACCCATCATCATCTCAGCCGAATAATGTCATCTGCTGAACATAGACCTCCCAAGTGGTGTTTCTACGGAACCACATTTGTTTTATTTAGAGATAATATATACAATTGAATATTTCTAAACTTATGAGTAATAACAAAAAAAACTTATATACAAATGGGAGAGGGAAAGGGCTCACAATGTATAAAAAAATTCGTCCACATCGATGTCAATGGGAAACGTGCCCAGAACGCTGGCAGCGTTAGCACGTTGAATGGCAATGCTGATTCTCTGGCTGAAGAAAAGGCCAGCTCTCTGGTCACGCGAAGAATCGACTAACCGTTTACTTATGTCTCGAAACTCTTGATGAGCTCTCGGACCTAATGTCGGCTCTAATGTCTCAATCCCAAACGGCTCAAACATATAACTGCCAATCATCTACCTAGCCTTTTCCCAATTGTTGTTAGGGTCGGTTTCCAGTCTTACCGGATTCAGCTGAGTACCAGTGCTTTACATGGAGCGACTGCCTATCTGACCTCCACAACCCAGTTACTGGGTAACACGATACCCCTTGGCAAGACTGGTGTCAGATCTCAAGCTTCGGTCTACTCGTAACGACTGTCAAAGATCTTCAAATGACAACCGGGACCAAAACGGCTTAACGTGCTTTCCGAGGCACGGAGGAAACTAGCTATGTTGAAATGGTCACTCATCCACGGACCGACCTCGGCAAGCGTTGCTTTACCTCGAAGATCGACCCGTGCGGCTGTTATTATTTAGCCACGAGCTCCTCAAAACATATAACTGCCAATAAGGTTGTTATATTTGCGCCGTTTGAGGTTTTCTGTTTTCTGTTTCTTCGTGATTCTGGGGCTAATTTACGAGATTCTTATTCAATTCGGTTAGCAGGTTTATATTGTGTATCTAAAAGAAAAAACAGTTTTCCCAATTATGTTGAAGTCGGCTGCCAATCCTACCGGATGCATTTGAGTACCAGTATTTTACATTGAGCTACTGGTCTGACTTTCACAACCCAGTAACTGGGTACCTAACACAATACACCTTGGCTAGGCTGGTGTCAGATTATAATGCTTCTAAATACCCGCACCAGCAGATGGCTTGGTTAGCGCCACGCGCCTACACAGCCGCAATCTGCGCTTGGCACCTTTACGTCTTCGCGAATCGAATAGCGCTCAGGAACATTTTAGTAAATTTGTTCTACTTCCCTACTAGCAGGAGACTCGCTAAGCTATAGACGCTAAGCAAGTCATCTATCTGCCAGTGCGTTTTCGGCCCCAAAGATCATGCTTATAAAATAAAAGTATCTTTAAAAATAAAAAACCCGAATGCATAAGAAGCGAACTAATAAAAAGAACGTAAACAAGAAGAGAATCATGCTGTGCAGTCGGAAGATATTCGGATATTCGCGAGCTGGCTGACCAAATCCAGATGTATCCTCCGAATCTTGTTTACGTCTTTTATTTCGCTTCTTATGCAGGTGGGCTTTTTTTTATTAACTTTTTTTATTTATAACATTTAACATTTTTTTTCGTATTAGTTACATTTAAACATTCGTGTTACATATTTTTGAAACCACCTCTTAAACCCCTTTATTTTGATACCGCACACGAAGGGACTGAAAGAAAAAAAATTGGGCCACCACAAAATGGCACCCAAAATCCGCCACTCGCAAGGTTACGATAATACGAATCGATTGACGTAAGAATCATCAAAATCGGCCGACGCGTTTGGTCTCTAGAATGCCACATAGAAACAAACATACATAGACTGATAAACACATCACTCTCCTTTGGCAGTCGGGTAAAAAGTAGATGGATACAGACGGAGAAGAATGGCCAAAGAAAAGATGGATGGATTATTGAAGAATAGTCATGAAAGAAGAGTAAATGGTAGCGTGTTGGTTGACAGCGGAGAATGGAAAATAGAAAAGTGTTGCGCTGATTCTCAAGTAACATATAACAGGGACAGGAAGACAATGATAACAGTTGCAAGATTTTAATAAGCTTAAATTATTTTTAAGGAGCTGAGGCTAGGTAGCTGCGAGCTGGATACGCTACCAGAGGGTCTACTACGAAGGCATCGGAAGCTGCGTCGTTTGGATCTCAGCAATAACAGGTTTACTACCATACCTTCAGTCCTGAGGGAAGCTCCAAGCCTGACCTACTTGAATCTTGACAGGATCTCTCTGCAGTCTTTGGAAGCTAATACGTATGTATTTTCGAATTATATCGATTAGAATTTTGCTTTTTGAATTTTTGGCGGGCGAATCTATTTCAATCAACCAAGCAACAATTTAGTTGTGAAGAATGAAGTCGGTGTCTTTGTTACCTCTTGGTTTTATTGTTTTTCAACACCAACCTTCGAAACAAAAGTTATTTTTGCACTTTTTAGTGTTTTGCTTTAGAAGTCAGGTTATTTTTTGTAGAAAGGTTTAATTTTTCTTTTTTTAGTTTTAGTACCCTGTCACTAAAAAGTGTACAAGTTCTATAGTAAGGTAAAGGATTGATAAAATACCCATAATAACTAAATTATCACATTCGTGCTGTTTGTCGCTAAGGAGTTCGGTTGTATGTTCTATATCTTGAAAACTGTTTAACTGATTTGATTAAACTTGCTCTGTTACCTTAGAGACTGACTGAGAGAAACATAATCCAAAAAAAAAAAAACACGATCCGATAAGTAGTTACGGAGAAATACGTGGACAAATATGCATACATACAAACAAACATACATACACTTATGAAATTTGGCACACGTGTTTAGAAGCCCTAACAAATTGCCCTTCAATGTGACAAAGTGTCATATAATGTCATTCACGCGGGCCGTGGTACCCCGACGTCACGAATATAGTATGGGCGGTCACGTCATTGCACGGGTGGGGTCGGTGCGAGATCTTGGAGTCATATTTTCGGAGGATCTATCATTTAGAGCTCATGTCGTGCAAGTGTGTAAAAAGGCCTTTAAAAATCTTGGGTTTGTTATGCGAGAAACCCGTGACTTCACTAACATGGCAGCAGTGAAATCACTTTATAATGCGTTGGTGCGAAGCAACTTGGAAACTAGTGCTATCATCTGGAATCCTTATGAGACTAAATATTCTCAGATGGTAGAAAAGATGCAGAACAAGTTTACACGTTACCTTTATATGAGGCAATTTGGTATCTATCCGTTTTACCCGCTTATGTACCCAACTCTCTTTGTAATAGGGATGGTTGGGTACTATAAGTTGGAAGTAAGGCGCAATCTTGCTCTGGTCAAATATGTCTTTATGGTTTTTCGTGGGATGCTAAACAATCCACAAATCTTGGAATCGTTGGGATTACTCGTTCCAAACAGTAGGCTACGGTTGGGGCCGCGGCAGAGTCTCTTTGAAACTCCGGTAGCCCGTACAAACATATTAAAGTTTGCTCCCGTGTGTAGGGCAATTACGATTATTAATAACATCTCTCAGCGATTGGACATTTTTTCCTGCTCTTTGGCGGAATTCCAGAGGGTGACAGTGAATGTATTGTCCTCTATGTAACTTGTCGTCACTGTATGTAACAGTGCCATTGTATGACTACTTTTATTATCTTGGGGTTTACCTGTAAAAATAAATGTATGTGTAAATGAATAAATAAATAAATAAATAAATAAATAAATATGTGAATATTGTGCAATTCCAACAATATTATAAGCTCTCGCCAAACTTTTGGGCCGCCCTGATGTTGCGCGAGGCACGAAAAGGTGCTGTTTTTGTATGAGATTTACTACAACGCAGCCATTTTCGCCAACTTCAGGGCGGCGAAGAAGTTTGCCGAGAACTATACATACCATACGTGTGTCGATTTGATTACCTCCGTTTATTGAAGTCGGTAAAAATAACTAATAACGCTGCCTTTCCCAGACATCTAACTTAGAACTCCACGCTGAGCAGCCCAACAATCTGGCGATCGTCATTCAGCTCCAGTAATCACTTCTTTTTCCACTTTTCCAGCGCCTTATCAAACATGACGAAGTTGCAAGAGCTAAACCTGAGCAGACTCAGTAGGTTGCAGAACATATCAGCTGGAGCCCTGTCTGGTCTCCAAGACCTGGTGACCCTGCGACTGAATTACAACCCGAGGCTGACCAACTTGGATCCAGACTTCTTGGTGTGGATGAATGAAGATGAAGAGGAGTTGTGGCCGGATTTGAAAGAGGTGAGATGGTATAATGTATAACGAACTACTTGCTTAACTACCCCGATAGTCTCGTGGTCGCCTGCCAGGCGCGGTTTCCTGAGTTCGATTCCCAGGACGGGCAAATGTTATAGGGTTTTTCCATTAAGAACTTCTAAGTAGCCTGGCGTTTAAAAGTTGTTGATGTGATTCCCCCGTGCCTTGAAATTAACGTAAAGCCTTTGATTCCGCGCCTGATCTCGATCGTGTCGGATTCCCGTTCCATCGGATTATGAGAGTAAATGAACAGAGAGTGCTCCTGTATTTCCGATCCCACTTGTGTATGTATATCGTCTGCGTATAGTTCTCGTCAAACTTCTTGGCCGCCCTTAAGTTGGCTACAATGGCTGCGCAGCAGGAAATCTATACTATTAATAGAGCACCGCAGTATCTCTACGCCCCACCGCAGTATCTCAACGTTGACGTCGTGGTGGCGCTGCCCCCCAGCTCGCCACAAAGCTGCCCTACGAAATGTATCTCTCTTAGTCTGGCCCCTCACCTTAGGCATGTAGCGGTAATGTAAAATAGAAATAGACCTAGGGATTATTGAAGCACGCAAGCGCAGGGCAGTGGCGGCCAGACTAAGAGAGATACAATCCGCAGGGCAGCTTTGTGGCGAACTGGTGGGCAGTGGCAACCCCACGGACTTGATCTCCAGGGATATGTCTTGTCCCTCATATCCGGCTTGCCTTTTTTGGCCGGTCGGAGTGAACACTGACGCGGAACAGAGCTCCCCGTCATTGCTCTCTTGCATTAATTGGATGGCTTAAGTGGAGATTTGCAAGAGCAAACATGCTCGGAGGAAGGAATTGTTAACCCAGTAAGATGCTGGTAGGGATCTTGTCCATACTTCCGGGAATGTCTTGATAGCCGTGGTATACCTCTCCACTCCTCAAGCACCTCCGGATATGTTGTACCCTTGGCGCTTCGTCACTAAAGTGCAAGTGACTCTTTATGGGGGCCCATTAATTGAGTGTGCCAGTCACCTCTTGCCATTTTATAGCAGTTTAGTTCAACAGTGCTCAGGCAAGGCTCGGTAGTCCTCCGGTAGTAGTCCGGTGATTTAGGCAATCGATACACTAAACCTACCAAACCCATAGCCCAATACATTTTTTATTTTCCATATCTTATTTTTTTCTACACCAACCGGGGATTGCCTTTGGGTGCACTTGCGCAGTGCATACAGGGGGATAATTGCCGGTTGGTGTCACATTTCCTGATACTTGCCTAACAAGGCCTCTGCGAGTTGGCTTCGGCCCGCCTTTCAAATGACCGGGATCACAGGGTCCCGAGATTGTCAAAGTATAATAATATTCTAAAGAGGAAAGATTTTTTTGTTTGTTTGTACCGACTAGGCTCCGACACTACTGGACAGATTTCAACCATGTTTTCACAAATAGTAAGGTAAATTATCAAGATAGTAGGCTATAATTATTTAAAAAAAAATCGAGATCATTAAGAAAATTGCAATAATGTAAGACAAACTCAAAAACAGCACCGATCCGTGCCTTGCGCAAGCCCTAATAACTTCATGGCGGCATGGAAGTTTGGCGATAGAGTTTGGCCTCTCATAGAGGTTAGCAGAGAAAACATTTTTTTATGTTTGAAGTGTGTACCTGTGTGTTTGTGTATATATTTATTTGTGTATTTGTGTATCTGAATGTGGCATCATAACTCCAAAACGTTTTGATTAGCAAAGTTTGATCAAATCGGTTAAGCCGTTCAAAAGTTTTGGGCGTTTTACTGTGTGAATCGGGGTATTTTCACAAGATATCGAGTCATTATACGTGTTCGATAGATTGTTGAATGAAGCGTGTCTACTATTAGATAAATTATGTAGTTTAAAGAGAACAAAACGAAAATGTCGGGGTTTATGGAAATATTTAATTTTTACTTGTTCTTAATACTTCTTCCAGCTATATCTGAACAACAACAACCTCACAGTCATAGACTCGGGCATCATCGACGGCTGGAACGAGCTGGAGACCGCAGACTTCTCCAACAATCCCTTCAACTGCGACTGCAAAAACCAGTGGGTGGTGGATGTTCTGGTGCCGCTGCTCAGCAACACTCCTGCTAATACCTCGATTAGTAATATGGTGTAAGTACCTATACCAGGCTTTTAAAGATACATCGCTTTTTTCCTTTATCCCTTAGGGTATGCAGAAACTACAGAACGCCACCTGCTAAGGTCCTTACATAATCCGTTACATCTAGTCACACGCTGCTCGGTTATGAGTAGATACTGCGCACTTGGCCTTTCTAAAGTACATCACCAATATAATAATCTTCCCCCTCCTCAGATTTTCTCATCTTAATTAACAAATATGAAAGTCAGGATTGGATCACCGCAGGAGACACCCTGGACGTCGTGAGTAAGGGCACTATTAGTGCTTAAGAGAATCCCCAGCATAAGGGATAGTAATGGAACATTGAGTAAAATGAGAGTGAACCAAGGTGATCTGCACCCCTTTAGAGTGTACTGGCAGCAATCCCAAGAGATTTGCCGTCATTTATTGAAGGTTTCTGTTGTGTATCTCCATAGATTTAGAATTATTTTGCTACGCTATTTCCGAAGAAATTAAAATTAGACCAATTAGGGAACATACTGTCTGTACTGCAACACAAAGTCCTTGATTAGCCCTGTCATACTGTGTGGATCAGGATGTTGGGCTGTAAAAAAGATGGATGAAAAGTGATTGCATGTAACAGAGATGAGAATATTGAGATGGATGTGTACAGGGTACAGTGAGAAATGAGATTATTAGAGGAAGTTTGAAAGTGGCGCCAGTGACATAAGGAAACCGTTTGTCCTGGTATGGTCATGTGATGAGGAGGGATGAAACTCATGTTACTAAAAGAGTTATGTATATAAATGTGAAAGGATGAAGAGGGAGGGGACGGCCAATGATAAGATGGATGGACTGTGTGAGGAGTGATATGAAAGAAAAGGAAGTCAGTGATGGCGAGACGGGGGACAGGACGGTATGGAAGAAGAAAACGTGTTGCACCGACCCCAAGTAACAGGGACAAGGGCAGGAAGATGATGATGGTTAACACAAAGTCGAACATAGAACCTCCTCTTTTTTGAAAAATCGGTTAAAAACTGACTGATGTTCTCTTCCAGTTGCAAGAAACCAGCAGACCTTCGAGGCCTGACATTCGCTCAGCTCAACAACGCTTCTAAGACGCTGGTCTGTCCAGAGTCTGAGAGCTTCATTGAACTACCCGTGTCCAATATGGCGATTATTCTGGGAATTATGATTGGTAAGCTACTGCTTTTTAATAAGTTTAAGTATTAACAGAGTTAGGCAACGCTTGCCGAGATCTTCGCCATATTTGTGAGAGCGAGATAGATATTACAAACATGCGTGAGAGACACGCTATGCACATATTGCAATGTCATTTCATTCATAATAGTAAACATTCGGCCAACATTCGGCGGCTAGCGCGATTTCGCTTGCACTACAGCGCCGTCTCCTATCTCTGTCCTTGTCTATCGGTAACTGTAGGTTTGGGACTGGTGATGACACTGAACACAAATGTGTGAGTTTCGGTGCATTTAGTCGTGCGCCGAGCCCAGGTTTTCTGATCGCAATGTTAGCGCGTAACGTATCTTCCTCTTTTTAATACATCAATGTTGGACACGTATTTTTTTTTGAAAATTGACAAAGTTGAAGCGCATCAAATTTCAGGAGTGGGGGCTTGTGACGTCACTTAGGCAGTATAAAGTGTACTAACGGCGTGACGTCACACGATATTACAACGCATTATATCGTCGTAACTTTATGTTTACGTGTCAAAAGAAAAATACGTGTCCAATATTTTTTTAAATCTACCTGACGGACAAAAAACAAATTTTCAGTAAACTGCCCTATTTTAGTGATGTCTTAGAACTTAGTATTAAAACTTTGTTTGTTTACAGGTATTGTAGTAACATTCCCGATAGTGCTAGTCCTAGTGCTGTTATGGAGAAAAGGATTCTTCTCCAAGTTCCGTAATCGCAAGAACTATGATTCGGACGACGAACATGAAGATCTATAATATAAATAGTTGTAAGAAATAGTTACTAGGCTTCCTACTCATATCATGCAAAATGTATGAGTAGCCCATAGACATAAATTTAACTTCTGTATGGAAACCAAGCGAGCCACTATTTACCAGCTTTTATTTAAGTATGTGTGTTTGGGTCAAATCTTGCAAGTGAATTTTAAAGCAGTTATCCTCCACCAATTAAGATGAAGTTTTGCATACACGTTTAGTTTGGATGACAATGCATGGTTAGCTAAGTGACGTCATTCTAAATCCAATATGGCGGACGGCTCAAGATGGCAGACAATTTTTTTTTTTTTTGCAAATTAAAAGATTTGCTGAGAAGAATACGACAAAAAGGTTGTTTCAAAAAAAGTTTTTTTTTGCTTATCGACGAAAGAAAAAAAAAATTGTAGTTTTTTATTGCTCAATAATAATTAGGCATTTTATTCTATTTTTAAATGGTAAGTAAAGGCGATGTCGACTATTCTGCCAATAGTGAAAAGGCATCTGCATTGATCTCGCTTTCACTTTCTTTTTAGGGTTCCGTTCCCGAGGGGGTTTCTATATTCCAATTTTAATGTAGCCAGTGGCACTCGCACGGTTAAGACGAATCGATTGACTAAAGAATCATCAAAATCGGTCAACGAGTTTGGTCTCTGGAACGCCACATAGGAACAAACGTCATCGCTAACCAACAGGTGATATAATGGTTTACGTCCAAAGACTGATAAACACATAACCCTCTTTCGGCAGACGGGTAAAAATACCAATATTTTGATCATTCAGATTTTTCTTTGGTATGGAATCCTAAAAAGTGTAAAATCCGACATGCACTTGACCGGTTTTTTTGACACGCGAAGTATATACATTCGCGTCATACAGTTACATTTATGTCTGTGGAGTAGCCAATATGGCCAGTTTCTCATTTGAGAATTTGGATTTAAGAACCTGTCAAAGCTTTCTGGTTTTCAGGCTAGTATTTGACAAATAGTCGTTATTCAAATTCTTAATTTAGAAGCCCGCCTATAGCTTAGCAAATAATTTAAAAATGATGAGAGAATTTATGTTTGTATGTTGATGTTATCTATAGATAGGTATCGGAAGACGCAGCGTTGGAAGGCCTCCTCCCTTTAGGTATAGTGATGACCTGGTCAAGGCTGCGGGCATCCGCTGGATGCGAGATGGCGACACATGGGGGAGGCCTATGTCCAGCAGTGGACGTCATTCGGCTGAAATGATGATGATGTTGTTGACTGGATGTATATGTAGATATAAAACGGAAATGTAAAAAATAAACTGAAAATATATTTTGAGACAAAAGTAATTTTATTTTATTAACTTCATTGGTACTTTTTTTGTTATATTTTTCACTCATCAGACACTTTTAACTTTTTACGCTTTATTAGACAGTGATTTTTGACAAGCGGCTGAAATTTTCACGGCTGGGTCGTCACAAACTGCAAAAAGAGAAACAAACACTTAAAGGCCATATACGGCCATTCTGAAATTTACAGACAGTAGGCTTATACGTGGTGAAATTAAAATAAATAGCAAAACTCCACAGACGTGATGATCGAAATCTAATAGGCAACCTAGCAGTTACTTACCTAAAGGCCTTTTTAATATAAGAAACATTGTTCATTACTGACAGGACTATTGTTGCCAATAAGCCTGACATAGTGGTGATAGACCGACTAGAGCGTTGCGCAATGATTGTTGAATAGCTGTTCCTCATGACGAGAACCTCATGAAAGCTGAGAAAGATAAGCAAACTAAGTATCTTGACCTGGCTCAAGAGCCAAAAGTCTCGACTAAAACCTGAGGAGGGTCTCGTTAGGCACTTGGATGTTTCATGCTTGATCCAGAAAACAGTAATCCTCGATATGGCGTGTAGTGTATCTATCTCGCTCGCACGTTCGCTAAGTCATCCCCACTTTCCCCCACATAAATAGACACAGTCTCGTGCGCACCACGTCAGTTATACCAGAGCCATTGGCGAGTGTAGAGCTGTTGAAGTGTGGTCGTTGAGTGCGTGTACGAGCCTGTGAATTGCCCCACAATAGAACAGGTCACTACACGGCGCGTATGGGTATGGTTAGGAGATTCCTCTCTCAGGAGCCCTGACCGAAAGTAGCTTGGACCCTGTTTCCGATACCGGTGGGCTAATATTTTTGCTATGTTGGCATATTTAGTTTCAAACTTACTATGTTTAAGTATGTTCCTTACAAAGCGTGGCACAATAAACCTCTTTACTTTGTGTCTGTACAGGGCCAACCTGAAAACAAGCTTTTCTATTAATAAACACATTACACTCCTTCGGCAGCCGTAAAAATTGCATTGTCATGAGAAACAAACGTGTTTGTTAAGTTTCTGCCCAATTGAACACCGAGAAGTGGTCCAATTTTTTTTATTACTTTATAAGCTCGCGCTTGACCATTATCTCACCTATTGGTAAGCGACGATGTGGTCGAAGTTGAAACACGCTTGCCTAAAAATAACCTATTCACACTTGACTTAAAGACTCCTAGATTGTAGCTGTTGGGAAACACAGGCAGGGAATTCCACTCCTTAGCTGTACGCATAATGAAATTTAACATGCAGGCTTAGATTAGGTACATATAGACAACGGGTCAGTTAAAACTGATTGTCGAAATATGTTTAGGCCATAGAGTGGTACAAGCAGGCGGACTACCCAGTGGTCAGTATGACCTACGGACATCTATAATACCAGGGGTACAGGTAAGTGTGTGCGTGGGCTTGTAATTACACAAGTTTAATTTTTGTGGCAGTGACGCGGCAGTCGTCCTCCGAGCAAACAAGGTTACTCACACATAACGCCGCGCGCAAAGATGAGTTGAACCGTCTATACCACAAGTGCTAACCTATTCAAAGAGGACTCTCTTCGGTTTTCGAAAAAATTTCATTGATTTTACAAATAAAAATCAGTCTTTCATTATAGGCATAAAACGGACGCCCCATTTTGTGGGTGTTGAGAAATTCCAGACGGAAATACGCAACTTTGGCCGATCCAGGAATCGAACCCGGGACTGACCTCATGCTCCAAAGTAGCGCTTGCGACCGCTAGACCAGTAAGGACTCGTAGGCTGGCCATTTTGTGTTAGTTTTGAACACAAGTAAAATTTTAAAACCCCCGACACGATATATTGCGCAAATATCCCGATTCAAACAGTAAAACGCCCATATATTTTGAAAGGCTGAACCGATTTTCATCAAGCATAGCTAAGAACACTCCCGATAACGTTACCTTTCAAACAAAAATATCAAAATCGATTTATCCATTTAGGTGCTATGATGCCACAGACAGATACACAAAACCACAAACAACACCTCAAATTTATAACACCCCTTTTTTCCGTCGCTGGATAAAAATACACTTACTTGCTTTTAGTTGGGCCGGCTAACTTCATAACTTGAGCTCTCATACAACGATAACTATGCGAATTCAAGTAGTGTTTACATCTGAAATGTAACAAGATTATAATATGCAAAATCTTTTATGCCTTCCCGTAGGAACCATACCTACTTTTTCCGGCATAAAACGAAAAAGCTAAAAGATTCATTGGAGAAAGTTGCTCACAGGGGCAGAAGCTGTTAAATATGGTTGGATCTTTCCGTTACACCCTGCTTATGTCAGAAGCACGGCATGGAAACTCGAGCTTGCGCGATGGAGGATGAGTGACGTCAAGACTGAAGCTTGGAAAATGGAACTGAGTTCCTTATCGCACATTATAGTTCTGATTTTTTTGCGGCCTGAGGAGCTAGACCGAAAAAAGTGTAACAGTGAAAAAAACGGCACCAAAAACTGACACCTCTTTGCAGTGATTTTGAGGCACTTTCCGATCACCTAGAAAACTAAATATTTATCACACCACCTGCTCGAAAATGTCAAATTATATGTCAAGCGACCTTAACCTAAAGTGAGTCATTAGTGGCCGGGGGCACAGCCGGTCAATAATGTTGTACTGGATTTCATTATGACCCGCTGGTCAATAATGTGATTTGAATTTGGAATCTCACATGCTCAGCTAAATTGGCAGTATAGTACTAACAAACACCCTTTGGTGCCAGAAAGAGGAAAGCTATTCTCGATACCCTTACTACACGTGGATGATATTCTCGATTTCCTACAAAATCATAACGACTGCTTCTTCATATCGTTGCCATGTTTTCGAAGACATAATATTGTAAGAATAATTAGATAACTACGAACCATTTTTAAAAGCAATGGAATAACATCGTACCGCGCCGTAATACCGTAATAGTAATTGGCTGTAACATTAGTTAATTGTTTTTCGTACTATGGCTATTATTTTCTCACAGTAGGTGTAAAAAGTAGAGTATCCTCCTCTGGGCTAAAGGTGTCTTTGCCTTGGGCTAGCTTGAATCCCTCGCTGCATTCAGGATTATCCCGATTAACTCCCTCGCTTTACTCGTGAGTTAAATCCCGAATCCTTCATTGCGCTCGAGATTCAATATGACGCCCGTGACATAAGACACAACTTTAGCCCCTCGGTGCATAATCTACTATTCAATCGGTTCAGCTTAACGTCAATTTTGAGAATGTGTACAAATATTTATAATTTTAAAGTTTAAATACCCTTTTTTTTATTAATAAATAATCATTGTTGCGTGACAAGCAAAGATCCGCACAAAAGGCAGACGCCGAGGAGAGAGCCGGAGGCGCACGAAGAAAACCGAAGACGTACGAGCGCGCGCTGACTAGAGACATACAGTACCTACACTAGCAGCCGCTATTGTGTTTACACTGAGCATCAGCTGTGTTGTTGTTATTTCAGTTTCTTCTTAGTTTACTTACGAAACTGAAAGACTGTAAATTTAGTGAATCGAACTCCTTTTCAATCAGGTGTCCATAAGACACATCTTTCCTTTTAGTTTGTATGTATCGGTATAGCTCTATAGATATGCCACAGATTGAAATTATTGCGTACTTACCTATTGCCGTGTGAACAAGAGCAAACATTGGGGTCCCTGCAAAAACATTACAATATTTCGGTATTTTGAATATACAAGATCAGATATTGTTGCCATTTCGGGCAAAACCTGGATGAGGCTGGCACAAGAAAAGAGTATGCTCAGCAGTGGGCGAAATCATGCTGTAGAATACCTTTAATTTTAATTCGTTTATTTGAAATACAAAATATACTTCTACACACTGTGTCTGAAGACATATATCATCCAACTTTCCTGTCGCAGGTCTGTTGGAAGAAATTTCTATTGAAATAAGCAGTACCTTTGTGCTCTTTTATCTGTATTATTTCTTTTCTCTGTTGTGTTTTGTGTGTACATAAATAAATAATACAAAATATGGTATTTTTATTTAAGGTTCACCTAGACAACGGCATGAACTATTTTGTGCGCGGGGTTAAAATGCATGCTGTTTCATCCGACAACACGTGCGGAAGAGATTGATGCTGTGATGAGCAGTAAGAAGCTAGTTCTCGTACGAATTAGTACTTTTGCAAATTTGTAGCGAAATGGATGATGATTAAGGATATAAACGAGCGCGCGAAATTTTATAAACAGTCGTTTGGGAGTCTAGATATCATGAAAAAACTACTAAATATATATTTTCAAAATAAAATTATTTGCTTTGTTAAATTACTAATCTATCCCTGTATGGAGGCCGTTTTGCAATTATCCTTCTTCTTATGGTATTTATTATCGCCCAATGTATTACGCGTGTAAATTAGTGTTGAAATATGGAACTATCGACGCTCATAACTTTAAATATTGTTTTTTTTTACTTTTCTGGTTCCATACAGGGCTAGATAATGATGAGACAAATTGATATTTTATTTTTATTTTGAACGTACATCGTCAAACAGTGGAGCAATCGCCAGACTACGTTTTTATGGAAGAATTTTTGACTAGAACCTTAAATACAATTTACAGTCACAGACATGTTTTGTAAATAGAATAGAACTAATCCAGCCTAGCCTATTAATCAGTAAAAGAAGAATTTACTTTCGTGAACACTAGATTTTTAAATGTACTTTCAGACAAACAGCCTCCTGATGGGGAATGAATAAAACTGCTAAAGAAAACAATCTTTCTACAGATCCTGATGTGCACAAACTTGTCCAGTGTTGCCAACTTTAAAGATTGAAATATTTAGCGGTCACCATTTTGATTAGGAAAGCTATCTATTTATTAATTAAGATCGCTAAATGTATTTTGAAGCCGGTATTTCAAATACTAACTACAAAATACCTCAGCGTCAGGTATTTAAAATACCAATTACAAATTACATTTTTAAGAAGTAATTTAATTACAAATACCAAATTTGTATTTCAATTACTTACGCATTTTAATTACAAGCAATTCAAATAGGGCAGTATTTAAACCTAGCTGTAGATAATGATGATGACGGTAGATCAGGGGGTGACCATAACCTCTTAGAGTAAGGTTATTTTGAATGTGTGTAAGGGACAGATAGATGCGTATATGACTTGTATGCATTTTGCGAAAGGGATATTTTGCTTAAGGGAAATTCTGCGTAGAAGCCACTAAAACTGGATCATTGTCCTTTTCTCACCCTGTATATAAACAACTCGAATTGACTGACAAAATCTATATTAACGCGAGCGAAGTCACGGGCAACAGCTAGTTAGGTAAATGTTATAAAAGACTTACCTTGGAACTTTAGCGACCAAATCGACCCTGAAAATTAAACAACAAAAATCATAAGAATTCAAATAAATTCAGAATACATTGTTGTCATCGTAGATAGAACCAGTAGGTCAGCGCTGTGGATGAACATGATGATTACCACAGTACACGGGCCCTACCACGAGCTCTTAGAGCAAGGTTATTTCCATTGTGCAGAAATAACCCTGCACTCATCATCTTCCTGCCCTTGTCCCATGTCATTTGGGGTCGGCGCAACACGTTTTCTTCTGCCACACCGTCCTGTCCCCCGTCACGCTATAACTGACTCCCTACTCTTTCATATCACTCCTCACACTGTCCATTCATCTTTTCTTTGGCCGTCCCCTCCCTCTCCATCCATCCACATTTATATTCATAACTATTTTAGTAACATGCGTTTCATACTCCTTATCACATGACCATACCAGGACACGGTTTCCTTTCAACTTTTCTGTCACTGACGCCACTTTCAAACTTCTTCTAATATATTCATATCTCATGGCACCTTATCTATTCTCGACTCTCCCGCACATCCATCCCAACATTCTGATCTCTGCTACTGCATCTCTTTACATCCATATTTTTCACAGCCCAACATTCTGATCCATACAGTACGACAGGTCTAATCACAGTCTTGTAAATTCGCCCCTTTAACTTGAGGGCCATCCGTGGCTCCCAAGTTGTTACAGTGACCTGTCGCCATTTCATCCATTCTGTGTTGATCCGGTGCGTTACGTCTCGGACTACCTCGCCATCCCCTTGGACAAGACCCTCGGAGCAGACCGGTATGGGTGCTACGACAATAGCCGGAACGGAACTGGAGAGACCGCTAACACTCTCCAGTCTGTGCCACCACACGTCCAATCTGCTCTGGACCTCTAGGCCACTATCGGCAACCAGCACAATGTAATCGGCAAACAGCATACACCAGGGCGCCTCTTCCTGTATGTCCGACGTCCATTATCATCAGGAAGAGATAAGGACTAAGGGCCGGCCGAGAAATAATGTTGCACTACCAAGCAACTAGCAAAAAGAGTAGGCAGATGATATTGAATCGTTATACTCAAAACAAAATTATGGAACTAAAATTTCATATTATTTCTGAAGTAAAGACGCTGTAATTAAAAAGAAGACCGGTCAATATGTTGAAACTTTGGGCAGACCTATGAATAGCTGTGGCATATTTTGAATGAATTATTATAAAAATACTTACCATCCTAGCTTAACAGGGCAGTTATTATTATTGATTGAGGAATATAGCCTCCTGAGGCCACGAGCTGAAAACAAGAGGAGACCCTTAGGTTTCACATCACTAAAATGGGCAAGAAGTGTAACGGCATTTATCCCGCCACAAACAAACTAAATCGCAAAATTTCAAATCGGGCAAGGAACGTTTACGAGGAACACGTAGTGAAGAAAGCTTTGCAACTGTCTGAACACAAGAGACGCATGACGAAACTTCTATTGGAGGAAAAATTGCCCGACCCGACAACAAAGGACCCCTCTGCAGCAGAAGGACAGATAAGCAAAATCCCAGATAAGCAGAAGGACAGATTTGCATAAAGGCCCACACAGAAAACAAAAATAAATTTGAATAGTTACAATTGGTAAAATTTTATTTGAAAGTAACTAGTTTTTTACCCGACTGCCGAAGGAGGGTAATGTGTTTATCAGTCTATGTATGTATGTATGTATGTATGTATGTAAGTATGTATGTATGTATGTATGTTTGTTCCTATGTGGCGTTCCAGAGACCAAACGCGTTGGCCGATTTTGATGATTCGTACGTCAATCGATGCGTCTTAACTCTGCGAGTGTCATAGGCTACATTAAAATTGGATAATAGACAAATGGCGGATTTTGGGTGCCATATTGTGGGGGCCTAATTTTTTTTTTTCTTCCAAACCCATCGTGTGGGGTATCAAAATAAAGGGTTTTAAGAGGTGATTTCAAAAATATATAACATTTATATGTTTAAATGTATCTAATTCGAAGAAACTAACTCAAAAGTTATAAATAAAAAAACTTAATTAAAAAAAATCAAAAAACCCGACTGCTTCAAAAGCGAACTAAAAAGTTGTAAACAAGGAAAAAATCATGCTGTGCAGGCGGAGGATACACCAGATTTTGGGTCAGCCAGCCGGCGAATATGTATCCTCCGACTGCACAGCATGATTTTTTCCTTGTTTACAACTTTTTAGTTCGCTTTTGAAGCAGTCGGGTTTTTTGATTTTTTTTAATTTTTATTATTCCTTTTAAGCTCGCGTTTGACCACTATTTCGCCTTAGTGATGGTGTGGTCGAAAGTGAAGCACGCTTGCCTAGAAGTAACCTATTCACTCTTGACTTAAAGACCCTTAGGTTGTAGCTATCAGGAAACAAAGACGCCGCGCCGCGCGCCGGCAGGAAATCCACTCCTTAGCTGTTCGCACAATGAAAGTATTATCAAAACGCTTTGTGCGTATGGGTGGGATATCCACCATGTACCGATGGCGCATTGCCGTACGTCTTGTTGTCCGATGATGGAAAGGGCTAGGCAGAATCAAATTGTGCAGTTCCATCGCACACTCCCCGAAATGTAACCCGATAGAAAATCGACAGACTGGCAACCTCCGGCCGTCGTCGGTGTTCAAGGCTCTGGAGCTTTCAGTCGTGGTCGCACATCGTTGCCGATCAGTCTTTTGGCCCGTCTGTCAATCAACCCAAGTGCATCAAGTTAGTATTTGGCAGATCCGTCCTAGAGGTGAAAGCAGTACTCCATGCATGACCTTTAGATCATAATATATAAATCAAAGAGGTCACAAATTGATAATAAGGTTAATAGGATTTGTAACTTTTTTGACGGCGACAGTACATTATCTGCCTTTATGCAAATCTGTCCTTCTGCTAATCTGGGATTTTGCTATTCCGGGATTTTGCTTATCTGTCCTTCTGCTGCAGAGGGCAAAGGACAGATTGTCCTGGCGCCAGAAAATTAGGAGGGCCGACCCCACCTTAAGTGGGATAGTGCTAGGAAGAAGAAGAGGGCAAGGAAAGTTTTTGACCCAATTTGAACACTTAAAACAATCCGACAACAACCGTCGGGCAGTTGTTTGGACCAGGGGGTCTACTCCCTATCTCCGTCAACGAAGTTACGCGTCCCGTCCGAAAGTACTCCGAAACTTCGGAGTCAAAAAACATGTGTTAAGTTTAATTTTTCGGACAGGTCATGAGACATCGAGAGTAGGTACAACTACCAAATTGTGTTTTCATTCATTCTTAGTTCGGGCCTCGAACGAATCATCCTTCCGTAGGTGATACGGAGTAGGAACCGTCCGTAACGAAGGCCGAAACTACGGACTTCGTGCTTAGGAAGTAGACTCCGGCACAATATTCGTCTGGTCTTTTAAAAGATCCTCCCTTTTCAATGGAGGTTGCGTGATGTTGTGTAAGTAATATTATTGCTAATTAAGAGGCGTAGGCAAAATAAATATTATAATTCTATGTTACCTTGATGCTCAACCATTTCTTCGCGCAGTATTCGTTTAATTCTACGAACAATATTTCTGAAAAAAAATGCCAATCAGGATTTTATTTATAAAGAAAAGGCCAGGCAGGATAGGCAAGGCAATTCGCCTATGCGATTGACCAACCAGATCAAGTCTGCTGCTTGCATGAATGCACAAGAGTCACAGCCGATGGAGAGGATGGCGTCACATCGTGAGGCGAGAACAGCCCGAAGCCTCACTGTAACATGATGACCACGACCGCTCCAAGAGCGTACCGAGGAAGAAGACACTAGGAAGAGAGGTTAAGGGAAAAAAAAAAAAATTGACTTTTGATTTTGATTGTAAACTGAATACTGTTTTAGACAACTTACGTGTTTCTGTCGTCACTTATCAGTACACTTATGAGAGAGCTCCGATTCAATATATGTTTTTTAACTGGAAAAGAAATAACATTGTTATTTTATTTCATATCACGGTTAACATGCAAAGTAAGCCGTTGTTGGTTCGGTCCAGCTCTCATTTGTAGATATTTCACTACTGAAGTCAGTATCTTTAGTACCTACTGTATTAAGTTTTTTTAGACACCGACTTCGGAAAAAGAAGTTAATTTTCGCCTTGTAGTGTTTTGTTTTTTTGTTAAAAAGTTTTTTATTTTCACTTTTTAGTGGTACATCATAATGGACAAGTTCTTAGTAAGGTGTGGTCCTAAAATGCCCACAGTGATGCCAGAACAGATTACCCGAATAACATGTAACTTGAACATAACCGGTGGAAAGAGGGTGTACTAGGGTACTGTACACATCTGCGTACCTGTTTAGAGCATACTGGCGTGATGGTATTTTATTAAATAGTGTAAACAATGAACAGGCATGCGATTGCAGCAATCCTGAGAGCTTTGCCGTCATTTATTGAAGAGTTCTGTTGTATCTCCGAAGTTCTTCATCAGATATTCACCAAATTTAAATGGGACCATTTCGGAATTAACTTTCGAACAAAAAGAGAATTTTGAAAATCCGTTTATATATGACGCAGTTGCACACATAACAGACACAGACATAAAAAAATGTATGAACATCCGAATTGAGAACCTCCTCCTTTTTGGGATGTCGGTTTAAAATACTTACATAGTTTTAATGGCATTGTGAGTAAGCTGCCGAGACGTCGGTCCATCACGTTCCTTCTAATATGAAACAAAATAGTTTTGTTAAACCCAACCATCCTTGTTGTGACGACAACTCTAGCTATCTCTTCGCGTCGCTATCTCTAATAGGTGTCTTTCACTAATTCGTCACTTTGTACATGTAGTCAGTTTCCCAACTCGTCTCAAACCGTATGTCTCTTTCCTAACTCGTACGACGCGTATGTTTAATGTACAGTAATGTACAAAATTATGAAGTGCCGGGGTCCTTCAGAAGTCGGTTCTCTCAGCAACATTGTTCTTGTTCCACAAAACATGCTGCTTATAGCCTTTGGATATGCAGACGACAGCACTGTTGCTAAGAGATACGTGTCCGATGCACGGGGTATTGGGCCTCAGATGCGGTCTCTCCGGGAGGCCATGGTTGAGCGCTTGAGCCTGTCCTTGAAGGCAGTCTCCGAATATTCCAAAATATTTTATTTACATACTAGCTGACCCGGCAAACTTTGTTTTGCCATAAAAACACCAAACATTCATCTACCCTACCTACCCTACCACCTTACACTACCTACCCTACCCTACACTACCCTACCCTACACTACCCTACCTTACAGCTCCCTACCCTACACATACCTTCCCTACCCTACGCTACACTACCCTACCCTACACTACCCTACCCTATCCTACACTACCATAACCTACACTACACTACCCTACCCTAACCTACCCTACGCTACACTACCCTACCCTACACTACCCTACCCTACCCTACACTACCCTACCCTAGCCTACAATTTTTTTTATAAAAAAACGTAAAAACCGTCTTTGAACTTCAACGAACATTTAAAAAAAAGATTTGTCCAAATTGGTCCAGGCGTTATTGAGTTATGCGCTAACCAACACATTTTGCGATTCATTTTTATATTATAGATAGATTTTGTGCTAAATTGTACTATCATATTGTATTGTTTAGGGAAATACGGCTTGTGACGAGTTGGGTAACTGACTATATGTACAAAGTGACGTATTAGTTTAAGATACCTATTAGAGATAGCGACGAGATAGCCATCATCTTAGTAATCTTATAAATTAATGTGAACATTTGTGAGTATAAATGGCTGATAGTCATAATATTCCTAAAGATATTGTTTAGGAGGCAGTTAATATAAAATACTAACGAAGTGTCTAATTCTTCGATGGTACTGTAAACAGGATCCTTCCAGTCCATGTCTTCATCAGATTTATCTGAAAAATTCGTTATTTTACTATAGTCAACCAAATGCATTAAATTATTCTTATTACTTATCACCCTAATTGCGTTGTAACTAAATCACAGTTGTTTTCCCAGCCCGTTCCATCATCGGACTACCAGACGTACGGCGATGCGTCATCGGTACATGGTGGATATCCCACCCATACGTAAAAAACGTTTTGGGGACACTTTCATTATGCGTACAGCTAAGGCATGGAATTCCCTGCCGGAGTCTGTGTTTCCCGATAGCTACAATCTTGGGGTCTTTAAGTCAAGAGTGAATAGGTTTTTTCTAGGCAAACGTGCTTCACCGTCGACCACATCATCGCTTACCATCAGGTGAGAGAGTGGTTAAGCGCAAGCCTATAGACGATAAAAAAAATAAAAAGTGTATTATACTTCATAAAAGATAGCCTGATCTCTGCGATGGCTGTCAGTGTCAATACAGTAACAATAGCGCAAGACAGGCTAACAAGAACGTATACGTCAGTTTGACATATGTCGCAGAGATCAAGCTATCTTTTGTAAAGTATAGTGTCGTTCTAGTAGGCACGGTTCCAAAGATACAGCCTTGTGACAGACGAACGGACAGCGGAGTGTATGTCATTTTTCACCCTATAGGTCCGAATCTCCAAAAAAAGTCACAAAGTCAGTTAACAAAATTTGCGAAATATTTTGACTTAAACGAAATATTAAGTACGGCCTATGGTACGAGATCCCATCGCTTAAATCTGCAGGTATTTGTATTGATTTAATAAAACTATATTTATTTGATTGTAATTAATTTAGTTGCGTTGCTAGGTGTAAACAGGTAAATTGGCAACCCATAGATTGCGGCTAAATGACAGCTGGCAACATTGTTTTCCATATTTTATACTATTCCTTTTCTTTCAAATGACGTTGGATGTACTTGGAATTCGGATACCTATATATCTGATGTTTAAAATTTAGTATCATTAATTAAAATTAAGTTTTATCAAAATGCCAGATACCGCAGTGGGATTCTTATATTCTATTCTATCTTAGATTATCAGTAAGGACATTAATATAGGTATCACCTATGCAGATATCTCACCTGATTTTATTTTAACTACAGAAAGAGTGTAGGACGTATTCCCCTTAAATCTTGTGCTGAAAAAGAAAGTTTTAATAAAAACTATGCTAACGCTTCTATCTCGCTCTAGTAAAGGTTGTTTCTGAGTGAAAGAAAGGGATAGACTTACAGGAAAAACGTGAATAGCGAAGCCGGGTGAAATGGTTTGGCAGCCCTGTCGCTTTTTCTTTCTACTGGATTGTAACGTTAGAAAAATATTTTTTACAAAAAAATTACAACCGACTTCCAAATAAAAACATAACAACTTTTTTTTCGGAAGTCGGTGTCAAAAACGAAAAAAAGAGAAAGACGGTTGTATTTTTTTTGTAAAAAATATTTTATTTTGCTCTTTTTAGTTCTGGTAAGTCCTATAAGGCAAGTTCTATAGTAAGGTACCTATAATGCCAGAATAGATTACCCATTTAGAGTGTACTAGCGTGATGTTATGTTGTGAAATGGTAAAAACAATAAACAGACATGCTATTGCAGCAACCCCGAGAGATTTGCTGTCATTTATTGAAGAGTTCTGTTGTATCTCCGAAGTTCTTCATCAGATCTTCACTTAATTTAAATGGGACCAATTTGGAATTTTCAAAATCGGTCCATAATTGACAGAGATATCGGTAAACATACACAAAAATATCAAAAACGTAAAGTCGAACATAGAACTACCTCCTTTTCGGAAAGTCGGTTTCAAAATGAGCATAATCATAAGTCTATAATGTTCCCACTGCTGGGACACAGGCCTCCTCTCTCTTGGCTGAATTTCAACACAGAAGTGTTGCAATTCAGCCAAGAACTCCTTTCGCCATCGTTCCCAAAACTCTTGACGTAATTTTTCAATTAAATGGTACTTCGGTCTGCCGTCGTCCGCAGGAAGCGGAGGCACCGACACCAGAGGCCGCCCGATGAAGAAGAGCCCCGGGTTGAGAGGAGTCAAATTAAAAGGATCGGAAGAGATAGGAGAAAGAGGTTGGGTGTTTAATATGGCCTCTATCTGTGTAAATAATGTGGTCAATTCCTCAAAAGTAAATGACTGATTACCAATATACCTACGAAATGAGGAGAATAAGCTGGACTGAATACGAAATGTATACCTTCGGAGCTAGCAAAATCGGACGCACGACTGGAGCGCACAATATTACCTAGTTCATTATTTGCACAGATATTTGCCAGTTGCCGTTCTGTCACGGTTGCCAAGATGCGGACGATACATTGAAAGATTGACCGAGATCGATGGCAGTTGATAGTGTGTCATGCTCTCTCTAATGTCTCTCTGATGGTGGCACGTGTGTTGGATCATTCGGTTCCCATCATGATGGTTGAGCTGAGTGGTGCCGATCCATGTGTCATGTTCGTGAACGGGCGCCATCATCAGTTGGGATTGGTCATAACTTAGCTGCCTCCGCCTGTTTTTAATTACCTATTTATTGTATTTTTAATTGTTTGATTTACTGTAGAAGCTTGTAAGTGCGTTATTTTTTTTTTACATCGTTCTCACATATATGTTTTTTTTTTTCAACGGTATAATGTAACCAACTACTTGTAAAACACATTTTTTTAAAAGAGTAGTAAGTGTGGAGTTTCTTGTCCATTCTTCTCCATAACAAGCTACATTTCCGAATGGACGGTAGAATCAATTAATATTAGCTTTTTTTTTTTTTTGACGTTCGAAAGTGCCGCTTAATGGCCTAATTGAATAAATAAATTTTTGATTTTGATCGAAAGACGCGATGTAGATTGCCGTCTATGTGATTGGTCGACTGATGGCGGACAAACCCTTTGCCTTGCCGAATTTACTTGCGCAATTACGCTGCTGGACAGTTGCTTCATGTACAAGTAAAATTTTAAAACTACCGACGCGATATCAAGCAGTAAAATGGCCCATATCTTTTGAACGGCTAAACCGATTTTCTAGCTAAGAACACGCCCGATAATGTCACCTTTTTAAAGATACAAAAAGACAAAGACAAAAGATATTTATTTCAACTGGGCCACCAAGCGGCACTTTTAAATGACACAATTTAAATTTACATGGAATAAAAATTTATTCTACCGTGCATTCGGAAAGTAGCTTGTTATGGAGAAGAATGCACAAGAAACTCCATACTTACTCTTTAAAAAAAAATATATTCTACCGTGCAAACAATGCTTGCGTGCTTTCAAACAAAAAACCTAAATTAAAATCGGTTTATCCGTTTAGGAGCTATGATGCCTTAGACAAATACTCAAACACACAGGTGCACACGTGAAACTTATAACACCGCTCGTTTTCCGTCAGGGGTTAAAAATACTGGTACTCAACTTCATCCAGTTAGACTGGAAGCCGTCCTCAAAATAGTTGAGCTTTTGGGTGAAGGCTAGGTCGATTGACCTAGATAGTACTTAAGTTACATTTGCAGTCATCGAAAGGAACTTACTCAGATTTGATGTTAACTGGAACCTCAGAGCCCTTGCGAAGTGCCATGTTAGCTATCTCCGTTGAAATTCCAAGCTCTGGAGGAAGAGAATAGAATAGAATAATTTTATTGTTAAGAAATCAAAGAAGAGCAGAAAAGCAAGTTCAAGGTCACGGTTATAAGACGGTTTAAGAGAATCTTTACGAGCAGACGAAGGTGAAAGATTCTCCACACCATTGCCTCTTTTAAACAGGACGGGCAAAAATCGTAGCACGAACTATCGCCCGATAGTTGGGGTTATTTGCAATACAAAAAATTTAGGCCACCATTTTGCCCACCGGCAGGCTTTTTACGTATGTTTTGCAAGAGCAAAACGATAGCGATTTTTGCGCAATTATTGCTCTTCCACACAGAAGTTTTAGAGCATTTGACAAACAGCGAGCGATTAGCAAACGATTGTGTAGGACCTACCATACGTACACTGCAGGTGATTCTGACTTTTATGGCACAAAGCGTTTCGCTATCGTTTTGGTCTTGTAAAAGATACGTAATAAGCCTGCGGGTTATTAAATCACTAGCTTTTAACGGCGGTTTCGCCTGTGTGGGTTTTGGGAATTAGCAATTTCAGCGGCATCACCCGCAAAGTTTTATTTTTAATTCGCTCACCTGCTATTCTGAGATCACTGCAAGTCAGCTTGTTTTTCTGTGAAATAAACGTACAAAAACACATAAGTATCTATCAGAAAAATAATTCAATGTAATCGTTACGGGTACTCAGATGTCTGAAAATTTGACAACCAGTCTCAAAGGGTCTTATTATCCAGTCACTGGATTGTGAAAGTCAGAACTGTCTGGTTGCTCCATGTACAATACTGATGATGATAAAATTTGCGTCTTCGACTGGACAGACCCCGACATAGTTGTAAATAAAATTATTCTTTATTTTTTTTAAACCAGCTTATTTCGTATTCTTCTCAGCAAATCCTTTCGTTTGCTACCCATATTATTATCATGGCAGTGCACAAAAAATAACTAGTCCGCCATCTTGGGCCGTCCGCCATATTGGATTTAAAATGACGTCACTTAGCTAACCATGCATCATCATCCAAACTAAACGTGTATGCAAAATTTCATCTTAATCGGTGGAGGATAACTGCTTTAAAATTCAGTTGCAAGATTTGACCCGAACACACTTACATACATACATTGCAAGTTAATTAACAGCTTGTAAAAAGGCTATGCAGATGATAATGATGAGGTAGATACTAACTATAGGTTCATATATGTCCTTATTTCTATAACGATGATGTATTCTGCGTTGCGGAACGGTTGGAGGTGTGCAGGGTTTAGGTTTGGCCCTGCAAAATAAGAATGATATTTCAGTTTCCGAATCAGTCTCTAAAAACAGCCCTAATAAAAACGGCGGTTCTTTTTCAATATACTTGTTACACACATCTTATGAGTCTATTATTTACCGAATTTAAATAAAAAAACAGGTAATTCAAAAAATCTGAAAGGCCTAAGGTTCCCCTAATCGACGGCACGAACTATTTTGTGCGCGAGGTTAAAATGCATGCTATCTCATCCGACAACACGTGCGAAAGAGATAGATGCTGTGATGAGCAGTAAGAAGCTAGTTCGTGTACGAATTAGCACTTTTGCAAGTTTGTAGCAAAATAGTTGATGATTTAGGACGAAAACGAGGGCGCGAAATTTATAAACGGACCTTTGGGAGTCTAGATATCATCATAAAACTTATATTTTCAAAATAAAATTATTTGCATTGTTGAACTACGAATCTATCACTGTATGGTGGCCGTTTTGCAATTCGTTTTGTTTCCATGCAGGGCTAGATAATGATGAGACAAATTGATATCATTTTTTAGGGTTCCGTAGCCAAATGGCAAAAACGGAACCCTTATAGATTCGTCATGTCTGTCTGTCTGTCTGTCTGTCTGTCCGTCCGTATGTCACAGCCACTTTATTCCGAAACTATAAGAACTGTGCTGTTGAAACTTGGTAAGTAGATGTATTCTGTGAACCGCATTAAGATTTTCACACAAAAATTAAAATAAAACAATAAATTTTGGGGGTGCCCATACTTGAAACTAAAACTAAAAATATTTTTTTTCATCAGACCCATACGTGTGGGGTATCTATGGAAAGGTCTTCAAAAATGATATTGAGGTTTCTAATATCATTTTTTTTTAAACTGTATAGTTTGCGCGAGAGACTCTGCCAAAGTGGTAAAATGTGTGTCCCCCCCCTGTAACTTCTAAAATAAGAGAATGATAAAACTAAAAAAAATATATGATGTACATTACTATGTAAACTACCAGCGAAAATTGGTTTGAACGAGATCTAGCAAGTAGTTTTTTTTTAATACGTCATAAATCGTAAACCGCAATTTACCAAGTACGGAACCCTTCGTGCGCGAGTCCGACTCGCACTTGGCCGGTTTTTATATTGAATGTACATCGTCAAACAATGGAGTAATCCCTAGACTACGTTTGTATGGAAGAATTTTCGACTAGTGTAACCTTAAGAAGCGAACTAAAATGACTTAAACAAGAAGAAAATCATGCTGAGCAGTCGGAGGATACATATTCACGCGCTGGCTGACCAAAACCAGATGTAAATGAAATGAGAGCACCTCTTAATACCCTTTATTCTGATACCCACGAATCTGATTGATTGTGATCCCCCTGAGACGAATCGATTGACGTAAGAGTCATCAACACTGGCCAACGCGTTTGGTCTCTAGAACACCACTTAAGAACAAACATACATACATAGAGTAATAAGCACATTACCCTCCTTCGGCAGTCGGTATAAAGGAATAATTTTGTATTCGACGAGACGACAAACATATAATTGAATACTTTTCTAAGAGCGTAAGAGAAAGCATGTAAAATTATATTGGCAACGATGCACTGGTCGCGGCAAAGCTCCAGAGCCTCGAACATAGACGCTGAGTTGTCAGCCTGTCGGTTTTTTATCGGTTACATTTCGGGGAGTGTGCGACGGAACTGCACAATTTGATTCCGCCTAGCCCTTTCCATCATCGGACTACAAGACGTACGGCCATGCGCCATCGGTACACAGTGGACATCCCACCCATATGCACAAAGCGTTTTGCTAATTCTTTCATTGTGCGCACAGCTAAGGAGTGGAATGCCATTCCGGAGTCTTTGTTCCCTGATAGCTAAAACCTTGGGGTCTTTAAGTCGAGAGTGAATAGGTTACTTCTAGGCAAGCGTGCTTCACCGTAGGCCACATCATCGCTTACCATCAGGCGAGGTAGTGGTCAAAAGCGAGCCTATCGACAATTAAAAAAAAATCCTATCTCACTCTCTCTTCAGTCACAACGCCGCACGCGTCTCAACGACGTTGACCATAGTCTGTGAGCGAAATCCCTAAAGACGGAAACACACTTACGTGTCGTGGCGTGGCGCCTTCTGACGCAATTGATTGCCTACAAAACTCGTTGTACGTAAGCTGGTGAGAGAGTCGTTTTATTGGTGGATCCCGCGCCACGCTGCCATACGTAAGTGTATTTCCATTGTCACATACGACCGAATGACAGAAAAGCCTACATCGCGCAAGCAGAGTTTTCAGCGCAATTTGAACATATGCAACAGTCCGACAACAACCGTTGAGCATAAGTTGCCCGGACCAGACATACAACACCCTTCTGGTCGGTGGATCCTCCCTTGTCAATGGAAGTTGCGGAATTTTACACCCTGTTCCGCATACCTCTAAAGATGAAAAGGCACCCAACCACAGATATAAATCTAACTAGATGACGCGATTGTATGTACTTCGCGTGCCAAAAAACGGACTAAAGTTACGACAAATGATCGTAATCTGAGCTTTTCATTTAGCATTATCGGCACCGGAAATCCACCGAAACCTAGAAAAATGCCTTTTTATGCCATATTATACAGGAATTATACAGGAAAACGAAGAAATGACATAGTATACTCAGTCCCATCTTACAAAACTACATTTGCTCGTAAATTTACGCAATATTTAAGTCCATTCTTATATAATAAGATATCACAATACGTCAACTTACGAAATATGACTTCATTTGCCTGTAGGAAAGTTCTTGGTGAGTATCTAAAACAACTTAACTATGATGAAACGGAAGACCTATTGAAAAGCTTAACTTAAACAAACACATACACACACACAAACAAACAACACACTACACAAACACCACACCTTACAAATATCTAAACTCATTCATAATATCACGCTCACACACACATACTCATATCGCTTGCTTAAACATTAACTAATTATTAAAATATTAATTCTAAACTTATCACTTGTGCCTGCAGCTATTAACTATGTTTATGTTAGTTCCTAGGAAAATAATAATTAAATCTTATAGGATAAAAATCTGACGATTGTCTGTAAACTTTGCATATACTATTTTTTTTTTTAGCACTACCTTCTTTGTAAATTTGTGATCACGTCTGTTCGTAATTTTGTTAATGCAAATGTTCTGATACCTACCTGTTTACATTTAACATAATATCACAGATTCATAATTGTTATACTGTGCAAGAATAGTGGTTGCGTTAAGAACTATTTAACTGTGTAAAAGGAAGACTGTCCTACCGTGATACAGTTTCGACTAGTACGGAGGACAGTGTGAATCGAATGCTACAACCTAAATAACAATACCGTAAGTAATTATTAGTGGGTGGTTAGTGCTTCAGTACGTACTAAATAATTATCATTGTGATGTAAGTGCTGAACAAACAACACTCATAAAATGCTCAAAAAGTAAGAAGTATCACATATAAAGCTAGTGTTTGAATACAAGAATCTCTTTGTTTATGTATGTAGTGTCTACCTACAAAATGTCAAAAACACCTAATTATCTGGTTGTACTATTTTATGATGCAAATAAAGTTATTATTATCTCCTTTATTCATATTCTTTCTTATTGTCTACATTTTTAAATATTTTTATAAAACATACAAAAAAAAAACATTTAAAAATATAAAAAATAGAGACCCACCGGTATCGGGAACAGGGTCCAAGCTACCGGCGGTCAGGGCTCCAGAGAGAGGAACCTCCTAACAATACGAGCCGTGTCCAGCAATACTGCTTTCTGGATCAGGCCCTTGACCCAGCCGCCTAACGAGAGCCTCCTAAGGTGTTGGTCGAGGCTCGTGGCTATTAAGCCATTGGCTGACACGACTATCGGTACAATGATCGCTGTGTCCACATCCCACATGTCGACAACCTCGCGAGCCAAGTCAAGATACTTGATTTGCTTATCTTTCTCGGCTTTCACGAGGTTCCCGTCATGCGGGACGGTAATGTCAACAATCATTGCACGCCTCTCGATTCGGTCCACCACCACTATATCAGGCTTATTAGCAATAATGGTCCTGTCAGTGATGATGGACCGATCCCAGTACAATGTGATATTGCCATTCTCGAGAACTGGGTCGGGCACATACCTGTAGTACGGCACCTCCGATGCCACAAGAGTGTATTTCAGAGCAAGTTGCTGATGGATAATCCTGGCTACAAGGTTGTGCCTATGCAAGTACTCTTCGTTAGCTAGACGAGAACAACGAGAACAACTACAGAGATAATGTGGCGGATCGATTCACCCGGATGGTGACATGCCCGACAGATGTCAACCGTGCCATCCTTCACAATAAATCTCCGGTAGTTATTCGTCATGATAACTTCGTCCATAATTGCACAGACAAAACCTTCGGTTTCCCCAAAGAGGTCACCGAAACGCAGCCAGGCTACGGACGCTGACTGATCTACATCGGACCCATGTAGGGCCCGGAAAAAGCGTCCGTGAAGCTCCTTACTCTGCCATACCTCCCTGCGGTCGTTAGTGTCAAGCACTACAGGCTTGCGCCAGTTCTCATTCGCTAAGGAGAGCGGGGTGAGTCCCTTGTCCACTGCTACTACATCTCGATGCATTCCCACGTCGGCGTGTAGAAAATATTCCCTGAGATTGCATATCTCGCGGTTGTGGAGGTTCTTGGCATTTAAAAAGCCTCGGCCTCCACACTTCCGCGGGATATACAATCTCATGACCGACGATCGTGGGTGATGCATTCGATATGCAGTCAGCAGTGTACGGACCCGCCTATCCAGGGCGTCGAGTTCCGTTTGAGTCCATTTGAGTATGCCGAAAGAGTACATCAATACCGGCATGACCCAACCGTTGAAGGCGCGCACCTTGTTTCCACCCGAAAGAAGGCTATTAAAAACCTTTTTCAGGCGGCCAAAGAAGCGTTCCTTCAACGATTGCTTCATGTCAGTAGTGCTGATACATAACGCTTCCGACATACCCAAATACTTATAGGTTTCGTTTGGAGAGAGGGATCTCAGGTTTATGGAATCCACGAGTTGAATTCCCACGGATTCCACAATCTCGCCTCGCTTTACATGCATGACCGCACATTTGTCCACGCCAAACTCCATCCTGATGGCGCTACTAAAAGTTTCAGTTACCTTCAGTAGCTCCATCAGCTGAAGATTGCTGGGGGCAAAGAGCTTCAGATCATCCATGTAAAGGAGGTGAGATATAACCTGACCACCTCTCTTCAACCGATAGCCTAGTCCTGAATTCTCCAGCAGCATGCTTAGAGGATTCAGGGCCAGGCAAAACCAAAGTGGACTCAAACTATCGCCCTGGAATATACCTCGCTCGATCCTTACAGGTTCGCTATTCCTCTGGATATTTCGACATCCTGGATAGCAAAGGACTGTGCTCCATTGCCTCATACACGACATCAGGAAGGTGCGTAGAGTTGTATCTATTTTATACAATTCTAGCACCCTCATGAGCCATGTATGAGGCACCGAGTCATAGGCCTTCTTATAATCTATCCAACATGTCGACAGATCCTTTCGGGAACGCCGAACCTGTTGGCTAATGGCCATATCTATAAGGAGTAGCTCCTTAGTACCGCGAGACCCGTTCCTACATCCATTCTGAGAGGCCGACATGATCGAGTTATCGTCGACGTGTTTATTAATTTTAACTCTCAAAATGGATGTAAGAACCTTATAGACCGTCGGTAAACATGTAATAGGTCTATAATTTTTGGGTTCCGCGGTGCTACCAGACTTGTGGAGCAGGTGGGTAATTCCTGTTGTTAAGAACTGGGGTAGCGAACCAGACTCTAAGGCTGCCTGGAACTGAGACGCCAAACGAGCGTGCGACCTTTGTAGCCATTTTATCCAGAAGTTGTGCAGTCCATCCGGCCCTGGAGATTTCCAGTTCGGCAACGGGCGGACTGCACGGGCTACATCTTGGGCGCTGATCATGATTGCTCCCATTTCTTGTATGGGATCGCAAGCTCGCTCAACCTCCCGAGTCCATTCACCTTCGGTGTGACTGACAGGCACCGACCAGATACTGCGCCAGAAGTTGAACATGGCGTCATCATCCGGCAGGCGCGTATCAGTCACACCTTGGTTGGGTCGCTCCCAAGCTCGGTAAACCCACCTTTCATTTCTTTGGAATGTGCGATTCTGGGTGTATCGCTCCACTCGCCGCCTATACCTACGAATACGGTTTGCCCACGCATACACTTTCTGTTTCAGGAAGTCGATGCGCTCCGTGACATGGGATATGTAGTCTCGGGGGCTGACATCAGTCCCCGAAAACGCCCGTCTCACAAAGCGCATCACTCTTGGCCGAGTATTGCCCTCCCTGAAACAAATTAGTTTGCCAATGAGTGCTCTGGCCCCACCAATACGACGTTCGATCCTGCACTGCCAAGCTGGTACGGCTGGCGTCGGTCGTGTAGCATTGTCATCTGCAAATTTGACGTGGGCTACACGACATGCCGCTACAGCCGCGCAGTACATGATCGAATGTGTATCAGTGAGGTCTTCGCAGTCATCAAAGTAGTTTGACAACTGCGAATCCAGAGCAGCCACCAGCGCCCTATTTTTGTTATGCATGGGCAAACGAGGTAATCGTGGCCTAAGTTCGGGTGGCATGTAGCGATATTCCCGAATAGCACACTCCAAAGCACTCCTTAATTCCTCACTGCACTGGGTACTTACGTGTGTAATCCTGTCACTACTCTCCTCGTCAGCGTGGCTGGGAGTGTGGTTGGACTGTGGTGGCACCACAGCCTGCGACGATGGTGCAGTGACACGGTTACCCATTTCAGTTCGGAGGCGATCAAGTACATTATCATCCAACATACGATTACGCTGGATGACCCGTACCTGATCCGACAGTCGTTGGGCCGAAACGTTGACGGCTGGTTCAAGCACCTGAAACAAAGAGAGCATCCGGACACGGTACGCGGTCAGGTTGTTTCCTCCCTCTGTAGCCCCAAAGTATGCGCGCATGACATTTTCATTGATGGATTGTGTCCATCTCATGCGCTGCACACTTCCGCCGGGTGCTGGGACCCTATCAGAGACCGGTAGGCCTCGAGGTCCTAAGCGGTCCGGCGGCCGGCGTCCTCCCCGTCGACGCGCAGGTGGTGGTGTCGTCGGCGGCGAGAAGTACTCGTCGCTCGAGCTCGACGCAACTGCCGCGGCCGGTGTCACAGCACTCACGGTGGAGCTGGGTTCCGGCGACGGCGAGGCGGAGCTGGGCGACGAGGCCAGAGGTGGTGGGCGTGCTTTGCGTCTGGCTGCAGCTCTCGTCAACATGACGTCTTCTTCATTTTTCTCATTTATTTATGTATGTTGTAATTTGGTATAACGTTACTTATAATAATGTTCCATGTTTTTTTTTTCTTGGTTTCATTTTGGCTGTGTCGATTTATATGGTTAAAATTAAATATATTGTAAAAAAAATCGGAGAGAAAAATTTTTGGCGTCTGTCAAGTCGAGCCACAGATTATTATTTATTATTATTATTATATATATTAAGCTGTAAAGAATACATAGAAAAAGTTGGTGGAGGCATTGGAAATGGTTTCTTTTATCAGTTTTTTTTTTATTGTTTTTTTTTTTTTATCGACAATAGGCTTGCGCTTGACCACTATCTCACCTGATGGTAAGCGATGATGTGGTCGACGGTGAAGCACGCTTGCCTAGAAAAAACCTATTCACTCTTGACTTAAAGACCCCAAGATTGTAGCTAACGGGAAACACAGACTCCGGCAGGGAATTCCACTCCTTAGCTGTACGCATAATAAAAGTGTCCCCAAAACGTTTTGTGCGTATGGGTGGGATATCCATTGTTTGTGAAAAAATGGCACGCTTGGTTTTCATACAGACGGAGGGACTTGTGTTATCTAGTTAGATTTATGTCTGTGCACCCAACTCACTCTTTATATTCCGGTAGAAGGCATTTTAGCAACTCTTGAGTCACATCCGTAGTGGTTCCCATTTCTGAAATAAGTACACAGATTAGAATTTAAAGAAACTAAAATTTTTCAAAACTAATATCGAAACTAACATCACGCCGGTATTTTTCGAAGCATTAGGCAGAGGCGTACCTATCTATAGTACATCCATATTTCGCCAGATATGTTCAAGTCCCATGTAGAGGCAAGATTTATTATATATAAGGTGTTAAAATATTAACTCTTAAGAATTTCGTGAGGATACCCGGTATCGACAAAAAAAAGATTACAAATAAAAAAAAACCGATTTCAATAATTCATTAAAATAACCTACCTAACTGCGAAAACTGACTACGTATTCCAGTACCTACAAAGCTCTGTGGCGCGGGTCGCTGACCGCCTGACTGCCTGGGCGTTGTATTTTGCGCCAAACTTCTTGACCGCCCTGAAGTTGGCTACAATGGCTGCGCAGTAGTAAATCTTATACAAAAACAGCACCTTTTCGTGCCTCGCGCATGCGGAAAGCTAACTTCAGGGCGGCCCAGAAGCTTGGCGAGAGGTATAATACAAATAATTGCATATCTTTAGAAGGTGTGTCTTCGTGAGTATTTTTTTATTATTATATTACACAACTCCTCAATTTTTTAAAGTAATATATTAACACCTGATATAGCCAACAGAGCATAATTACAAACTACGGGTTGCCACTGAGAAATTCCATTAGGAAAAACCCTAACATAACAACACTTCTGGATCTCGTACTCAGCTTTTGTCGTTGTCAATAGACAACGACAAAAGTTCTTTATTTCAACTAGGCCATTAAGCTGCACTTTTGAACGTCATATATTTAAATTTAATATTAATAACAATTGATTCTACCATCCATTCGGAAAAGTAGCTTGTTATGGAGAAGAACGGACAAAAAACTCCACATTTAAATATAAATAGACCAACGAGGCAGCCTAAAGAGGTAAAATTGTGTAATTGCCACTAAACCATAAGATTGTCCCAAAATATTTTACTAAAACTATGTAAATACCAAATAATTACCTGGACTAGCCCTTTTAATATGATCCAAAGTCCGCACATAAAAGCAGTTCTAAAAACAAACAAAAATAATAGTAGTTTATGCAATGGTCATTTATCAGGGGTTATTAAAACACGAGCGTGGTTTTATCACATGAGGCGAAGCCGAAGGTGATAATATTAACACGCGAGTGTTTTAATACCAAATTATATGCCGTTGCATACACTATTTTATCTTCACTCATACAGTTGAAGTAAAATAAAAGTGGAAAAGGAAAAAATGTGCAGTATGGCCGGCAATTTAGATTCTCATTGCACCATGATTGTCAATGTCAATGACAATTGACCTTAAGCGCCAATAAATTAAAAAGTAAAAGTGTGCTATAAACATTAAAGTTATTTTTCATCCCACCATCTCGGAAAGAGTATTGTTACAAGATAGGGCAGCGCCATCTAGTGACGAGTAGAAGAACTAAGTGGTAACTAGTGGCGCCATCTAGTATTGAATAGCGGAACTACTGTTCTCGAAAAGTTCGTGTCGTGTAGAATTTTCCAGAATGTTCGAACCGAACATTCTGGAAGTTTCTAGTCGCTTCGAGAACGATGAGTTCAAAAGTCGATTGTTCTGGAAGATTCTCGAAGTACCTAGAACAGTATGGAACGTTCTAGAAACATCTTCCGGGTTATATAAAGAGCGGTCGGGTTCGTCGTGAGTCAGTTTCGATTGAGAAGCGATACAGAGCGATCAAAGCGGAAAATAGTGCGAAGTAATAGAATTGTTTAAGAAGTGTTTTTGTAATACACAGTGATTAATTGAAGTCTGCCGTTTAAATAATTTATCCCTGAACCCTAGCTCGTAACAAATTGGTGTCAGAAGTGCGGGATAAATTATGCCGGTTCTACCGAAGGAAGAAACGGAAGGGATGCGCACCAGGAGTCAGCGCCAGCAAGACGTAGACCAAAGGCGCATTGGAGACGCTCCCTCACCGTCATCAGGTGGACATGGAGATTCCGCGGCTGCAGCGGAACCAGCTCAATCGTCAGCGTCGCCTGACTTAGCCGCCCTTATGGCATTCATGCAAGAGCAGGCTCGCCGTCAGGAGGAGCAAGCTCGCCGCATGGAGGAGCAGATGAAGCGCGACAAGGAGGAGCAGGCTCGCCGTCAGGAGGAGCAAGCTCGCCGCTTAGAGGAGCAGCTGCAGCGTGACAAGGAAGAGCAGGCTCGCCGTCAGGAAGAGCAGGCTCGCCGTCAGGAGGAGCAGGCTCGCCATCAGGAGGAGCAAGCTCGCCGCTTAGAGGAGCAGCTGCAGCGTGACAAGGAAGAGCAGGCTCGCCGTCAGGAGGAGCAGCTCTTGGTGATTAAGGATCTCCGCGGAGCCATTGGTAAGGAGATGAAAGAGGTAAAGGACCAGATCCAGCAACACGAGACCCGCATCGTCGAAATGGAGAAGTCAATACGTGGCCTCAAGTCTGGAGATGGGATCGTGGCAGCTGCGGTAGTGACACCTTCGCCTCGTGGTTTTAAAGTGCCACCATTTGACGGCTCTTCGTCATGGTCTGCCTACAAGATTCGATTCGACAGTTCGAGGCCGTCATGAAATCAAATAGGTGGACCAAAGAACAGGCTTTGACTGCTCTAACCTTGGGTCTTCGCGACCAGGCTTTGACTGTGTTAGAGGCACTTGGACAGGACCTTACTTTTGAGAAGCTTCTGGAAGCATTGGAAGCTAGATACGGCGACGCGCACCTGGAACATGTGTTTCGCGCCCAGCTGAAGGACCGATCGCAACGTGTTGGTGAAACCTTACAGCAGTGGGCTCTGGAGGTGGAAAAGCTGGTCCGGAAGGCTTACCAGTATAGCTGTGGAGAGAGAGGCCACATCCGGTTGAGCTGCCCAAAGCGAAGGAGTCGCCATTGTGGAAGTCAGTCACCAGCATCAGGAAAACCACTAGATGGCAGGACTAAGTGGCGGATGGCGACCGGTGAGGAAAGAGCCCCAAGGAACTCGATCTCGCAAATTGTGTGTGAGCCACAATTATGTGAAGGGAACAGAACACCACACGATGATGTAGATGCTCTCTCGCGTAGGTTGTGTTCCGATCAATGTAAGCCCTGTAGCAGGCAAGAGGCTGAGCACGTAACATTTGTGAGGATGTTGAGGACGGATCTTAGCGAAGATTGGAAGGCAACCTTGCAGAGCGCTCAACAAGAAGACAGAGACCTAAAACCGATCCTTGAATGGAAGAAATCAGGTGCTCCTAGGCCTCACTGGACTGATGTCGCAGCAACCAGTTCCATCACCAAGAGTTATTGGGCACAGTGGGAAAGCTTGTTTATCCAGGATGGAGTTCTGTGCCGGAAATGGGAGAACGCTCGCGGTGACCAGTGTCATCTACAAATGGTCGTACCTAAAGTTAAGGTGCCGGAGATCCTAAAGCTCTACCACAATGGATGTAGGGGGTCACATGGGAGTTAAGAGGACTTTAATCAAGATCCGAGAACGATTTTACTGGATCCATTGCCGAGAGGACGTTGAGGAATGGTGCCGCAAATGCACAAGTTGTGCGGCTGTGAAAGGACCACAAACTCGTAGCAGAGGGGCACTAAAGGTTTACAATGTTGGTGCACCATGGGAACGTATAGCATTAGATGTTGCTGGGCCATTTCCGGAAAGCCAAAGCGGGAACAAGTACTTCTTGGTCGTCATGGACTACTTCACAAAATGGCCGGAAGTGTTTGCAATCCCCAATCAAGAAGCGGTTACGGTGGCTGATAAGTTAGTTCACGAAGTGTTTTGTCGGTTTGGGGTACCCTTGGAAATTCACAGTGATCAAGGCCGGAACTTCGAGTCAGAAGTGTTCAAGGAGACGTGTCGTGTGATGGGTGCTCACAAAACCAGAACTACTGCTTATCATCCGCAATCAGACGGGATGGTTGAACGATTCAACCAATCGCTGGAGAGGTATCTGGCAAAGGTTGTGGAAACCAGACAGAAGGATTGGGACAAACACATTCAACCATTTCTCCTGGCATATCGGAGTGCTGTTCATGAAAGTACAGCAGTAACACCAGCTTTTGCTAATTTCGGAAGAGAACTACGATTACCTGCAGATCTAATCACCGGTACCCCACCTGATTCTCCACGCAATGTAACAGATTACGCGAATGAACTACGGAATAGGATGAATGATGTATATGAGCACATCAGACAGACAGGTCAGCAGATGTCTGATAGGATGAAGACTCGCTACGATCGGAAGGCTAACAATAAGGGCTTCGATGAAGGATCTCTGGTATGGTTACATAACCTGATACGCAGCAAAGGAAAATCGCCTAAATTGCAAGCCAAATGGGATGGACCATATCGCGTAGTTACCAAGATCAATGACGTCACCTACCGAATTCAAAAGGGACCACGAGGTGCATTGAAGGTCATTCATGTGGATCGGTTGGCCCGTTATCATGGGTCTAACAATGCTCGGGACGAGCATGTCTAAGAAGGAGGCAATGTTACAAGATAGGGCAGCGCCATCTAGTGACGAGTAGAAGAACTAAGTGGTAACTAGTGGCGCCATCTAGTATCGAATAGCGGAACTACTGTTCTCGAAAAGTTCGTGTCGTGTAGAATTTTCCAGAATGTTCGAACCGAACATTCTGGAAGTTTCTAGTCGCTTCGAGAACGATGAGTTCAAAAGTCGATTGTTCTGGAAGATTCTCGAAGTACCTAGAACAGTATGGAACGTTCTAGAAACATCTTCCGGGCTATATAAAGAGCGGTCGGGTTCGTCGTGAGTCAGTTTCGATTGAGAAGCGATACAGAGCGATCAAAGCGGAAAATAGTGCGAAGTAATAGAATTGTTTAAGAAGTGTTTTTGTAATACACAGTGATTAATTGAAGTCTGCCGTTTAAATAATTTATCCCTGAACCCTAGCTCGTAACAGTATTTTTAATCTTCAATATCTGAGTGGAAAAGCCGTTTTTATTCACTAGAGGATAAAGTAAATTGAATTTAGAACATCGTGTGCACTAAGTTTGTGAATTAAAAAAAACATTAAACCTAATTACTGCTACCTCTATGGTGCCGAATATATCATACAACTTTTTTTTAATTTGTTAAAAACTCAGACTCGGAACCTTCTTGGTGTTCTTTTTTCAATTTGCTTTGTACGCGGTTCTAACCATCTCCCTCTCTCTCCAACATTCACGCCAAGGGAATCCGATGAATCGGTACAACTATTAAGTATGACAGATAGTTTACCGAAAAACAGTACACAAGTGACTAACACCAATATTACAGTACCAAACAAAAATATTACACTCAATTTAAATAACTGTAGCAACGTTACTTTAAAATTTTCTTAATTATACCTTAGTATTATTTTGTTATAATTTAAAGATTATTCTGTAATACTTACCTGTCATAATGTAGTAATTAATACCTAAACTGAAATAAAAGTGTACCTATCTTGTGATTGTAAACGTTTTTCTTTTGCATTTAGTCATTTCCTCGCTGAGGTGGAATGAAAAGTTACGTGTTGCACTCGAGTGCAAAGATTTTTCACCTCGTGCTCTTTTGATTCCCTCGCTAACGGGTGCGCCAAAGTTCACCTAAATTTTTAACTCCGATAATTCGAAATCCGAAAATGTTCTTCCTAACATTTTTCATCCTAACAATCAAAATTCCTAACTACTCTGTCTCTAATGTTCATCATTCCGAAGCATTCAACTTCATAATGTCAGTAGCAATAAACATTTATTATACTTTTATTTGTTTTCCTATATTTTCTCAACATAACCATCTTTTACACTATTATTCAAAGTCATATCTTTTTTGTTTATATTTCTTTTTATTCATAATAATCAGTATTATATAAAATAATTTTGCGTGATTTTATTTTAACATAACTTTAATTTTATTTATAGCGGTGTGTACCTGCAAAGATATCCATAGGTTAGGTTAGGTTAGAACTGTGACCATCTACGCGCGAGCCGAGCGAGCGAAGCGAGCGGTGCCGCGGCAGCGGCCGGCGAGCGCTACCTCGAAATTGGTCGTACTTGTTTTAAGTATTTTTTTCATAGTGCCCCCAAGACGACACTCTGACCTGAATTTCATTCATTCAAGACAAAAATCAGTGAAACGACCTTTAATTATTCTAAACAGTTGATTTTTTTGACATTATTACCCACATATATTTTTGATTACACTTGGTAAATGTTTTTTTCTGAATATGAGTGAAAATATTATGGTAATTATGTTTAGGGATAAAAGCGTTATGATAAAAAACAGTAGGAGTTTAAATATATTTACATTAATGAAATTATTAATTACAATTTTCGGAAACATAAGTGTTATGAACATCGCCGGTAGCACTACAAATAGTATGAATGAAAACATAAGGATGTAAAATTTTAGGATGAGTGATCATTCGGATTACAAATCATTAGGAAGAACAATTTCGGGTAAAGAACTTTAGGTGAGCCAATATGGACCCCTCGCTAACGCTCAGCTCGCTCGCTGCACTCGTGATTCAATTTTAGAATCCTTCGCTTGCTCGGTCATCAAAATTGAACACGCGGTTAAAAAGCAACTTTGCACTCTTGTATAACAAATAACTATTTCTCAAAAATGGTATGTAATGTTGACATAACATCTCTAAAAAGTATCCAGAAAGTGAACTCTACCGGAGACTATTCACAACTGTCCGGTAAGAAGCGAGATTTTAAATTTGGAATCTCCTACTGTCCAGTAAGTAAGTATGTAATTTACTTACTGGACACTTGGTCATCCTTCATCCCTTTTTTTTTTTATGGCTTCGCACGGTTTAGGTCATCCTCTTTAGATCTGCTTAGAAAAAAAAAACATAGTACCAGACACAGATTAGAGTTTAGCCATTATAACATGGTTAGAGGGAGGCTCCAAATATATATCTATCTCTTTTTGGTATGACATTTTATGAGATACATAATATATTTTGGAGCCTTAAACATCCATTTTATTGTCTGTGACACTTTTTTTTTTTTTTTTTTTATGGGTCTGTGACACATAACGCGACGCAGAAAAAGTATGCACGTTGCGTTTTGTACTTAGTAATGTTGTAGAAGTATAGTGTGGGATTTTATGTTTGTATTTAGTCATTTCAGTTTATAAATCATGTTGGATTAAAGAGTCCGTTAATCAAGATGTACAACAAACAAATATAAATGCCCCCGGTAAATCGATCACAATATCTATCAGTAATTGCCCTAATATGAATGTAACCTTCAATATTAATTAAACGAATTTGTTGTTAAACTTTCTTTCATTTTTGAGAAAAGCATTATACAAACCTCAACCAGTAAGAAAGCCATCCTGGCCTCGTATATAACCGGACCTCACCTGCGGTTCGGTCCGGTTAACTCATACTCGGCCAGGAAGGCTTACTTACTGGATTCTGCTGTAATGTACTATTATGATGCAGTTGTTTGAAAATCGAAGGAAAATGTTGAACTGTAATGGTTTTTTTTTTTATTTTACCTATCCACGAATATAAAGTACGTGTTTATGCAATATTTTTTGAATTCATATTTGGAACATTACGTTGTGAATGTAGATAAAGTAAATTATGTGTCATAATTTCAGCCGAAATACGTCCACTGGTGGGCATAGGCCTCCCCCAAGTGTCACCTGACCAGACCAGACCGATGCCTGGGGTCATCGGTCCACCTAGTGGGAGGCCTTCCTTAAAATTACGAGCAGTAGGTACCTTGTTACGAGAGAGAGATGACGAGAACTATACAAGGTATAGTTCTCGTCAAACTACTTGCCCACCCTGAAGTTGGTTTTCCGATGCGCAAGACACAGATCGGTGATGTTTTGTATGAGATTTACTACTGCGCATCCATTGTAGCCAACTTCAGGGCGGCCAAGAAGCTTGGCGAGAACTATTCTACTCGTTACTAAAAGATTTTTTTGTTTCATCGTGTTTCGATATCGAATAGCAGGACTCAAAGAGTTTCACTAATTTATATAATTTGATCCTGCAAGCAGTTAATACAAGACCCAATACTTACTTCTACGTGTGTATTTTTTTCGACATTCAAAGCGTGATCGGATTTGCTGAAAACAAAAATAAAATTATTCATAAAAAAATCTAGTCCGCCATCCTGGGCCGTCCGCCATATTGGAGTTAGAATGACGTCACTTAACCATGCATTGTCAATGTCATCCATACTAAAGGTGTATGCAAAATTTAATCTTAATCGGCGGAGGGTAAACTGCTTTAAAATTCAGTTGCAAGATTTGACATAAACACACTTGTAAAAGCTTGTAAAATACTGAGTTGATATTAAAATTCCAAATTTTTGCGCAGATTGTGTATAAGTCTAGCCGCCTTATTGCGTAATGAATTCGGAAGGCAAAGGGCAAACAGTATTAAAAATCGACCAATCACATGCAAGATAAAAGACGCGCGCGCGCGTTTGAATTACCGTCTATGTGATTGGTCGATTTTTCATACCCTTTGCCTTGCCAAATCCATTACGCAATAAGGCTGCAGGTTTCCTCACGATGTTTTTCCTCACCGTTGCCTGTGATGTCCATGATAAACTTAGAAAGTAAACATGAATATGAAAAAATCACATTTGTACTTGCCCGGATTTGAACCTACAACCTCAAGCACAAAAGACGAAGTCTTAGCCACTGGGCCACCACGACATATACTCGCAAGGTGAAGACGAATCGAATGACGTAAGAATCATCAAAATCGGCCAACGCGTTTGGTCTCTAGAACGCCACATAGGAACAAACATACATAAATAGACTGACCCTCCTTCGGCACTCGGGTAAAAACTTTTCGGTCTTTCTTTGCCTTCAAAGTCTAAGTAACATATTATGATTCCCCCTAAGCTTGTTCTTACTCAGACACTGAATAGAACGCACCGAACTAGTACAATCGTTGAAATGAACTAGTTCGGTCTTCTAGTACTATTAGTTCATTTTAGTTCACCGTTCATTAAGACGGTACCCAGACCAAAAAATCGGCATGAGATATGAGCATTCCTAATTTCCTATTGGTCTAGCGGCACTGGTGGCGCATGAATTACAGTAGTGAATACGCCCAGATTTTAGAATAAAATCTTTATAAAATCGAATATTGGTCTTTTGAAAAAAAAAATACTACAAAAATGTTCGTTATTAAATTGTCTATCCATTAGTGTTAGTACAAAAATAATTAATGAACACTTTACGAGGAGATGCTATCAATAATTATTTCTCATTTTAATGTTTTTTTTGGAAGGAGATTAGTGAAATATATACAACATTAAAAAAAAACGAAATCTACCATTTTAGAATCAATATTATGTAGAAATTTAATGTGTTTTTATTAATTGATATTTCTTTTTAAATAACGAGAAGATAGCTCCTAAAAACAGCACGAAAAACGGCTAGCGCGGCGTTTTGCTCGGGGTACCGCCTCAAGATATTCTTGTGCGGCAGGTCGGTCATCGAGATCGTACTTGGACAGAGCAAACTGTACTAGTTCGTCGTTCATCAGTCATCACGCTCGCGCGCACGCTTCTCAAATCTCTCAACTCGTTCACTCGCTCAGGCTCAGACAATCGTAGTACGTACCGTATTAATTCGTTCTGATTCAGCACTCGAGCGATCCGATGTCGCTTGGATCACGTTACTAGATGAACGATTTAAACGACCGAAACAGAATAGTTCGTTATCGTTCACCTAAAGGAAATGCTTCCTAATAGTACATAGTACATGTATATATACTACACAAGCCTAATTCCCCCACCTGCGTGTCTTCATCTTCTGTTCTATCAGATCGTCGGATTCTGTGTTGGATCCTGCAAGTCTGGCTAGTTCTATGACTCCGTCTCGGCTCCTGTCAGCCCTTCTCTCCGGCCTTCTAACGGGCTTCCTCTCAGGCTTTCTTTCATGGCGTATTACTCTTTCTCTCTCGCGTCTGGTAAATAGCAAAAAAAAGTATAACGAGGCTTTTAACATTCCAATTGCTGGGACACAGGCATCCTCTCGGTGCGAAGGAATGGACCTTCACATATCTTCGAATTTTTGGTTCTAGGACATGGATTCTCCTCAGGATTATGTCTTGTGTTTTTAGAGGAGTGGTGATGAAAGAAATTTACACAAAGTCCCTGGTTCAAACCCACGACCTAAGTAATTCGGGGCCATTATCACTAGGCCCCCATTACTCTGGTACATGTTACCACAGCAGGGCAAAGGCCTCTTCTCGTACAAAGATGGATAGCATCATCACTATGCTTGCAGGTGCACAACTTCCGACTTAAGATCGTAGCTCATTAACACGACCCCGCTCCCGCACCGCCTTAATCGGAGCTGACTGCTTGCAGTCTTCCGACAGCTAGCAGGCAACCAGCTGTCTACGCGCTTACAGCTGACAGTCAACATGCTGTTCCCGCGTCGACCGCTTTCACCTTCCTTTATCGACCAGCTAGCTACGTGCTTCAAGCGAGCAGTCTGCGTGTGTACAGCGCGAGGGCCGCCTGCTTGGAACGCGTGGTAAGCATGAGGTAAGGGAGACATCAACTATCGAGTGGTACAGCGAGCTGTATGCTATTGTTTGTTGTCAATGTAAAGCATGTCTACAGAGGACGCCCTGAAGCTCACATTTCAATGAACATTATTTTGCCGGGTCGGAGTGGTGTCGTATGAGTCGGCTACGACCTTTATTTTTATTAACTACATGTCTTCAAGATCAATTCCTGTATTTTTTTCCGTACCTCGAGCGGCGTCATCTTAAAGGGTTCTACATTCGCCAAAGTACCTGCGAGACTTGGATCTGGGTCTCTTTCCTCTACCGGAAAGCATGGTCTTGGTCTTGCGAGCCGTGGAGCAACCCTGGAATATCCTCTTGGAACAGCTGTTGCAAAATATTACTCCCTTAAACACTTCTGCGTTCTGAAGGTTGGTTTCGCTGCAGACGTCTGGAAGCAGGGGACAGGATTATTTAGACGAGAAGGTTTAGTTTATTTTAGACTCTATTTCAACGTATGAAATGTTGTTTTGTTTGAAAGTGGACTTGCGTCTATGTAACTGTATCACTGCACGGCAAAGGCCTCTTCTCATACAGAGCAGGCATGAGCATAGATCACCACGCTTGCTCAAGACAGGTTGGCCATTTCAGACTTATACTTAAGTCTAGCAGCCATATTGCGTGAAGAATTCGGCAAGACAAAAGGCAAAGAGTATGAAAAATTTACCAATAACATAGACGGCAATCCACATCGCATCTTTCATCTTACATGTGATTGGTCGATTTTTCATTCTCTTTGCCCCGCCGAATGCATTACGAAATAAGGCTGCTAGTTTCCTCACGATGTTTTCTTTCAACGGTTCAACCTTGTCAGCGATAACGAAGATAAACTTAGAAAGTACATGTGAATTTGAAAAGAGACGAGGTCTTACCCACTGGAGTTTCACTAAAGAAGAAATATATGTCTTTAAAAGCCCATGAGATTTCTTTATTTACTTATTATCCTTCTTTTAGTTCCAATATACCGTATATTCGTACACAGGCGCAGATATTTGGTACACAACTTAAGCGGAAATTAATGCAGAGCACGGAGAGTACCTATGGCGAAATCCGCCGCGCAAGCATCGTAAGGTTTTTTTTTTATAGGCTCGCGCTTGACCACTATCTCACCTGATGGTAAGCCATGATGTGGTCGTCAATGTAACACGCTTACCTAGAAGAAACCTATTCAATTCAATCTTGACTTAAAGACTCCCAGGTTGTAGCTATCAGGAAATACAGACTCCGGCAGGGAATTCCAATCCTTAGCTATACGCATAATGAAAGTATTCCCAAAACGTTTGGTGCGTATGGGTGGGATATACACCATGTACCGATGACGCATCGCCGTACGTGTTGTAGTCCGATGATGGAAAGGGCTAGGAGGAATCAGTTCATGCAATTCCAACGCACACACAAGGTAACTCAGATCAGCTCCGTAGAGCTCATAACGTGTCTCCAAGCAGTTCAGAGGCTCTAGATGAAGTCACATTTTTTAAGCGGTTACGACCGTCTAAAACAAGGTGTAAGGGATCCAGCACTTGACATTTTTGTAGAACATGCATCATCATCATTTCAGCCGGAAAACGTCTACTGCTGAACATAGGCTGGGACCCAAGTGACATCACATTGAGCGGTCCTGTGCATCTCGCATCCAGCGGATTCGCGCAACCTCAACCAAATCTAGTGGGAGATCGTCCAACGCTGCGTCTGCCGGTTCACAGTCGCCACTCCAAAACTTTCCGGCCAATGTCAATCCCATACATTTTGTATTGATCTCTATCGCTGATCGAATGACACATGTCTAGATCCTCTGTTCTTATCTGCATACATCTCTGTCTTCCCTCTCCTCTAAATCCACCCCCACTTTGAGTTTTTATTGGGACATGACCGCCAACCTATTCCCATCAACTGCAACTCCTGAAAGCCAGAATCAACAGTGGCGACCACCGGAAAAGCGTCAAACGATAAAGGGTTCGTCACCCCTCCGGAGACGGGTTTCAACTGTTTTTGTGGATACCTAACCTCTGCAAAAATGGATGGTCCATAAAGAGGCCTCCGAGTGGCATCGTGAGAGGGCCAAACCCGCTGAAGAAGAAGGCATCGCGGAGGCAACCACCTTGATGCCTAAAACGCTGAAAACCCGTCTGCATCATAGTCAGGCGGGACTCCGTGGTCGCGGGCGTTCAGTTTGGGGAGTATGTCCGCCCACTAAGAGATTTCAGGAAAGACGGTGGCATAATGGTCATAAGCTGCCGTGCACATCGAGGCTCAGGGGAGATGCATTTTCAGTCTTCCCTTGTATGTGCCCTAACAGGCATTGCACAGAGGGGGTTCAGGAGTGATCTTTTGAAGGTTACTTGGTAAAAACAGGTTTAAGGATATGGGCAAGTATACTCACAGCACTTGTGACATCTCTTGTGATATCTGAAGCCTTCCCGTGTCGTAATCTTGTCGTCAATCGAGAAAGGGTTCTGACAGTGTTCACATAACTCGCAACTACAAGTTATAGCATAATTATTGTTGTTGGTTACTAAGAGGAGGAGCTTGTTACCAAATAATTAATTAATAAGGGCAGACTCATCGAAAAATAAACAAGAGATACTTACGGCATCATTTTACAATTTTTTTGTTACAATGCCTACATTTTATGAAAACAAATAACTAAATTAAATTTTTAATTTTGCACACACATATTTTGACATTGTTTTTTTTCATTGACAGACTGAAGTGTGTCACAGAAGATCTGTCGACGGTTTTGAAAAAAGAAAAATTACTCTTGAAACCTTTAAAAAAGTTCGTCTTAATTTTACATTCAAATTAGGTTTTTGGTGAGGGATTCAGCCACAAAGCACGGAAGCGTTGCGATTAGAGTCGCCATATCCAGTCAACTGTCGGGCTAAAAGCACATAGGTACATCGACGCAGAGAGTTATCATTATTTTTTTAAATAATCATGGAGTATCCTATAAATAAATAACTTACCTTATGAAAATACATATTAATTACGTAATAAATAAAAATGTTGATTATTCAATAAAATAAATAATACGGAGTATATAATTAATAAAACAATAATTATAATTCTTAACTTAAATTCTGTATTAATAAAACAGTAACTTACTAATACCTAAACTTACCAATAATACAATTAATTTATCACATTAAACACTCAGTGTCCTTCCTCCTCTCTCCTACTTTATATATGCTGTGCCCGACAGGGTCCATAATTGTGACTTATATAATTACGCAATAAAAAAAAAATTGAGAATTGAGAATTGAACCGAAAGGTAACGTACAATTTGTTTACTTCAATATGATCCAGTACATGACACAGTATCGATTTGTAAAGATGAAATTAAATAATTAAAAGAAAACTTTTAAAACAAGCTTTAAATGAACTAAAAAAAAATACGGAGTAAAGTTATTCAGACGTTTTAGGGCTCCAAGCCGTCCAGGGCCCCAGTATTCTGGACCTTGCTACAATTAGAGAAAGGTATTGTTTAGCAAATTGACAAATTAAATCTAAATTATATTATAAATACAAAAGTTTGCATAGATTTTTTATTTTTATTTAATTTAATTATAAAAACAAGTTGTCCTTAGGATTACACAAAGCACATCATAAGACCCCTGGGGTCTGTCTTAGCATGCCATGGTCTGGAATTGGATCAACGCACTATCAGTAGATTAAGGTGTAATCAGGTTGATTGTTGTGTTGTTTCAACGCCGCTTCACATTTTTACTGTTCATTGAGTCTCTAATGTCTAAGATGTATGTATGCTACTCAAACACGCCAGAACGGCTGCTTATATCTGGATGAATTTTGGCACAGAGATATTTTTTTGTCTAGAATAGCACGTAGGCTACTTTTTATCCCGGCAAAATGTACGGTTCCAGTGGGACAATTTCCGAGTTTGAGAATGTGCAGAAGCTAGTCGCCTATACAATTAAATCTGTAAATTTTTATTAAGGATAAAGAAAATTTAGAGTCGAAGCGAAGCCACACGTGAGCAAAGAATACTATACTTCATAAAAGTTATCTTGATCTCTGTGACAGCTGTCATTTAATAAAGTAACTATGCCGTATTGCACGCACGCATTTGCACGTGTACACACATTATGCGTTTTATGCAGTAGTAGTAGCCTACTACACGCATACGGTACGCGTGTGGAGCATCGGAGGGTTAACGTGAGTCTGAACTCTGAATGTACCCAAATAACTTTTTTTTCCTTCATTAGAGCTATCAAACAGATGAAAATAAAAACCACATTATTTTTCACAATTTTATTACGATAAAACGAAATAAGTAAATAAATATACGCTTTATATAATATAGAACCTTGTTCCAGCACCATAAGGTTTAAATTCGACGTAAGAGCGGTGACATTATACAGGATGATTCTATTTTTAACTTTTAAAAACATCAGTTTCATCGTCGTGAATACTCAACATACTACATAATTTTTAGGGCTTTGTTGAATAAAATATTTTCGAGACATTAATCTTTTTTTCCTGCAATAACAACACCGCTCGTTTTTAGCATTCATAAAGTAAAAATAAAAGTTTTTACATAAGTTTAAAAATAAAATATTTTTACTGTGACAAATTGTAACAATTAAGAAAAAAAAAACATGAAAATTATTAAAAAAGAAAGTGTACACGGAGTAGACTAAAAATGGAGTGCTTTCGTAGAAAAATAAAAAAATTAAATTGGGTCAATTAATATAAATTTGGATAGAAAATGCTTAATAAAAGGATCATTGAATGATTTTAATACATATCCATACAGATAAATAGTACATTTATTATTAGCAACTGCAATATTTAAGAGTGCATTTTGCATATTTTTATTTGCTGATAGTGCACAAAATATTGATGATGAAAGAAACCTTGAACATTTATTTCAGGTGTTCACAAAAATAATAACACGATATGCCTTTACAATATAAAAATACCTACACATTTACACATAATAAAATATCTTAAAACTATGAAATAATAAAGTAAAAACACAAAAAAAAAGTTAAATATAATTTATAATAATAAAGTTTGCATTTACGCTTACTGGCCGTCAAAATGCGTGTTTTAACAATAGTTTAAAATAAGTACGGGTTTATTTGTGTCTAAACAAAAATAATTCGAACTTTTTTGAAACGATCTTCCTTAACGTGACTTGCGGTAAGGAGTAGCCTGGTAGAAATCGTTACGTCACGAAAAAGCGTAAGTGCCTTTTCACACGCCCTGGTTGCCTGGTAGCCGGTGCCGGTTAACCGGCGGCGAAGTGTATCGGCATGTATGTTAGCTTTCACACGTACCGGCGACAATGGCTATACATTCGCCGCCGGGTACCCGGCAACCGGAGCGTGTGAAAAGGGACTAAGTGCCGGGTAGCCGGTGCCGGGTAACCGGCGGCGAAGTTTATAGCCATGTACACCGGTACGTGTGAAAGCTAACTTAAACATATACTTCACCGCCGGATAACCGGTAGTGGCTACACGGCAACCGGGGCGTGTAAAAAGAGAACTTAGTGCCTTTTCATACGCCCCGGTTGCCGGGTTGCCTACTGGTAGCCGGTTGCCGGATACTGGCGAACCGGAGCGTTTGAAAAGGCACTAACGCCGTCTCGAGATGATCGATACCGTCCGGCGTGCGGAAGTGCTGTCCGCATACCTGTTTACATCATGTGTAAGTTTCGTCTGGTAATCCTAACTTTTGTCTGAAAAATATTCGATTTATTTCGTATTAAAAAATAAGTTACAGAAAAAATAACTGTTAGTGTATTGTTTTTGAGATCAAATTCACGTAAAAACGATTAGAGAGAGAGGAATACCAATTGAGATCATAATTTATTACAGAAAGGTACACAAACTTATTTTATCTAAATATTTTTTCAGGATATTCTGTTTACAAAAATCACAGGACGTTTTCGAATAATTCTAACTAGGAATTTATTTTACAAAAATATTTTTCTTGCTTAATTTTTTAAATATTTTTTCTCATTAAAACTAAATAATTTCAGAAATACTGGCCCTAAATATTATTGCTATTAAAACACATTTAGATAATTTTTCAGGATATTCTGTTTACAAAAATCACAGAACGTTTTCAAATAATTCTAGCTAGGTATTAATTTTTCAAAAATATTTTTATTGCTTAATTTTTTTAAATACTTTTTTGTCATTAAAACTAAATAATTTCAGAAATACTGGCCCCAAATATTATTGCTTATTAAAATTTATTCTAAATCTATTTATTATAATAATATGCTACAAAACTTAAAATAACTAATTAAGTACATAAACTTTTGAAACAAAACAAGTTACTATAAAAATTATGAAAAAACATTATTTAGTACAAAAATAGGATTTTTTAAATTAATACTAATATTGCCACTACTGCCCTGTATATTTTAATATATGTTTTTTTTTACAATTAACGGAACTATTTTTGAGCATTATTATACAATATTACAAAAATTTCTACGTAAACCATGTATTTTTACAAAGTTTAATTTTATTAATTTATTTTTTGTAACTTTTGTTTTTTCATGGTTCATGGTTACCTAAGGCAACTAATCTTAAATAATATCATGATCAGAGATCTAGCTAAAAAGCATACTTACTTAAAAACCTAATAATTTAACGTTGAATTTGATGACAACATCAAGTTTCTCAAACCTCTTAGGGTCAAAGCCACAGACATAAATCTAACTAGATAACGCAAGTCCCTCCATCTGTATGAAAACCAAGCGTGTCACTTTTTCACAAACAATTTAAAAACAAATTTACTTACCAATGAAAGAAAGCATTTCCGATGCCTCGGTCAACTTTTACTATATATTCTTTACAGCTCATTATGGCATAAAAAGGCATTTTTCTAGATTTCGGTGGATTGCCGGTGCTGATAATGCTAAATGAAAAGCTTACGATCATTGATTGTAACTTTACTCCGTTTTTTGGCACGCGAAGTACATAGGATCGCGTCATCTAGTTAGATTTATATCTGTGGTCAAAGCACACTCAGACAAGAGTCATAAACTGCCTTATTCTCATTTATGTTGGGGTCGGCTTCCAGTCTTACCGGATTCAGCTGAATAGCAGTGTTTTACATGGAGCGACTGCCTATCCGATCTCCACAACCCAGTAACTGGGTAACACGATAGCCCTTGGTAAGACTGGTGTCAGATCTCATGTTTCTGACTACCCGTTACGACTGCCAAAGATCTTCAAATGACAGCCGGGGCCAACGGCTTAACGTGTGCTTTCCGAGGCACGGGGGAAACTCGGTATGTTGAAATGTTCACCCATCCACGGGCCGACCTCGCCAAGCGTTGCTTAACCTTGAAGATGGACCCGCACGGCGTTATTATTTAGCGACGAGCTCCTTACACTCGGACAAGAGCAATGCCAGATTAAAAATGTACATAGCAAATAGCCTATATCCATGTACTGCACACAATTCTATCAGGATAAGCAAAGACGAAGAATTAGACTCGTCGCTGCGACTCGACTTAAGGCGGTACCCTGACCAAAAAATCAGCATGAGATATGAGCATTCCTATTGGCCTAGCGGCACTGGTGGCGCATGAATTACAGTAGTGAATACGCCCAGATTTTAGAATAAAATCTTTATAAAATCGTATTTTAGTCTTTTGAAAAAAAAATACCACAAAAATGTTCGTTATTAAATTGTCGGTCCATTAGTGTTAGTACAAAAAATAATTAATGAAAACTTTACGAGGAGATGCAAGCTATCAATAATTATTTCTCATTTTTATGGTTTTGTTGGAAGGAGATTAGTGAAACATTTTAGAATAACAATTTAATTTTAGAATAGAAATTTAATCTATTTTTATTAGTTGATATTTCTTTTTAAATAACGAGTAGATAGCTCCTAAAAACAGCACGAAAAACGGCTAGCGCGGCGTTTTGCTCGGGGTACCGCCTTAACGTAGTCGAAGCGGCGGGCGAGTCAAATTTTGTAGGACATAAGCGAATTTGCGAGTCGACGAACTCGTTCGATCGAATGCGCGTGTCTTTTGTTAATCTTGATAGGAATGTGTCCATTACGTGGTGTAGTTAGAGGTCAATATGCTTTGTACATTTTTAGACAGTCGCGTCACTTCGGTTCGACTCTGTCTGAGTGTGCTCTGACCCTCGTCTATTACATAGAAAAAATAGGGAAATCGACATATTTTTGTTTTTTATAAATATTGCAATCAACAACAGCTCGTATGCTTTATTTCATCTTCAAGTTCTAAAGTTCTTACTCTTAAGTACCTCGAGCGAAAATCTTCTTCATCATATATTACACATAATACGTACAAAATAATCTAAAAACTATATATACTAAAATATGTAAACTTAAAATAATAAATGTATTAATATTACTGGCCTTAATTGTTTAAGGATAATGCCACTTTACGTAATCATAATAAATAGGAATCGTGTGTTGGTAGGTCATCTTTAGAAAAAAAAAGAAGATAAATAATAAAATAAAAATAAAGTAGACGGTGGAGGCCATATACATAAGAATTATGAAAAAGTTTTTTTTTTTAATGTCGCTTATTATCAATACAACAAGCCCTTAAGACACTTACCACAGTGTCTCAAGACGAATGTCTATGACCAGTGTGTGTTGCCAGTGATGACATATGGCTCTGATACGTGGTCGCTTACAATGGGCCTCATCAGAAAGCTTACAGTCACCCAAAAGGCAATGGAGAGGGCTATGGTCAGTTTCCTTGCGTGATCGAATCAGAAATGTAGATTCGGAAGAGAACCAGGGTTACTTAAGTGGCAGTGGGCAGGGTACATTGCTCGCAGAACTGATGACCGATGGGGCAGAAAGGTTCTGGAGTGGACCAATGGCCTGGCGAAGGTTGAGGGGATCCGTTGGATGCGAGACGCACGGGACCGGTCAGTGTGACGACGCTTGGGGGAGGCCTATGTCCAGCAGTGGACGTCTTTCCGCTGAAATGATGATGATGAAGCCGACGCAGGTGCTGTTTTGTTTGGTTGAGGAGTTGCTATGGCCACCTTCCACCTTATATTAGGGAGCAGGCTTATTTCCATCAAATGAGCGTAAATACAGACTCCGAACTGGGGGATTCCAGGTGGAAGAACACTTTGCTGCACCGGGGTATCGAAGCCAGGACCTCTTGCTCTGCAGTAGCGATTGCACCAGTTGAGTCAACTATATTAAGCGTCAAATCAATACTGTACAAAAGACAGACAGAGTTGTCTGTCTGTCTATTGCATTTTCACGCCTAAACCACGGTATCGATTTAGATGAAATTTGGCACGTAGATAGTTTGAGACCCTGGAAATCATCCTAAAGGGGTGGAAAGGGAGGAAGGAAGTTTGTATGGTAAACTAATATTTTCTCAAGTAAGGCTCAAATAAAAAAATAGGCCACTCAAAATACTAATACTTTGCAGACGAAGTCGCGGACAACAGCTAGTCATCTAAAAAAAAAACTGTGTGTATAAAATTCCTGAAGATTACCGTACCCAACTCAAGAAACATCCCATAGTTACAAACTTAAGGTGCTAAAAATTGCCTAAAAACGTGCAATTACTATAAAACATATTAAAACATAATTATTGTCATATCAGTTGAGCAGATGATCACAATATAATGCCCTTAAGTACTTAGTTGTCATTTAATTACAATGCTTATTATTTATTATTAATTATTTGCGCGATTCAGAGAGCAAAACCAAATCTATATTTGAAATCATAATCAAATTTTGGAATAACCAACTTTATGTCATACATGACTAAGTTTTAAATCCATTGTAACCCACACTTTTTCTTTCACGTCACTTAAAAATCAACTTAAAATACAGAACGCTAAAGTCGATAATTGAATTGGTGGCGATTGATTGAAATTATCTCTGATTATGAAGTTGAATCAAACAAGTTAAGATTTTAATTGACATCAGAAACAGTTCAAATCCTAGAGATTTTTTTCCAAAGCAATGAAGTCTATCGTTTTTGTGGTCACCAGTTGGCGCCACTGGCGGATAAGGTATTACAAATTTGCTGTTAGACGCATGAAAGCAAAGATTGAATTAAAATCATTTCTAATGCCGTAAAAGTACGATTAAATATAACAACGATTCATCATCATTATCAGGCTATTGATGTTCCCACTGCTGGGATACAGGCCTCCTCTCTGTGAGAGGGAATGGGCCGTAATCCACCACGCAGGCCCAGTGCAGGTTGGTGGATGTCACATGTCATCGAATTTTTGGTTCTAGGACATGCCGGTTTCCTCACGATGTTTTCCTTCACCGTTTTGAGAGCAGTGGTGATGAAATAATTTACACAAAGGAAAGCGCCTGCCTGGACTCGAACCCACGACCTACAACTTGTAAGTCGCCACCACTACTCCTAACAACGATTACAGTATCTAATTTGATTTAAGTGAGAAAAGAAGGAAAGAAAAAGAATTTGATTGCCCTAGACATGTTAGTAATTTGTTACTGCAAAACTACAAACAATAAATGGTTAATAAACTGCCATTGCAAGCCCACAAATAGTCGCATTTCGAAAACCTCACTCGACACTAGCGCCCCTAGTGGCGAATTCAAACACGATATCCCTCATTGCTTGTCACTCCATTTATTTAATACTCTGTGTCCCAAGTACCACAGATTTTAAATCGAAAAAGCATTTTTGTACACCTGCACTATTACCACTTATTTCGTTTATTTTTTACAAATCGTATAATTGTTGTTACCTCCATTTGAAATGACATGTTTACAACTCTGTTTACAGTTCGTTCAACCGATTTTGAGTTCTATCCCGTAAACATAAGGATGACATAAAAAGCTTAAACATGTTACCAAAACCAACTGTTTACTTCAGCTACCATTTGTCGTATTACCAACGCTATAGAAGCCAAAATCGGTTGGGCGAACTGTAAAAGGGGCTTAGTGTCTAATGTTATCGCAAATGGAGTTTAGGTATATATATCTTCTTTAAAATAAGTACCTATTAATTCATGCAAGTCTTCTTCAATATTATTAATAATTGATAGTAGTCAAATCCCTAATTAACACAATTATTTTCGTTCCATAAGCTGACCTTACTGACCGTACACAGTCTCTGCTCTCTGCCGTCTTATCTGTGGTTCTCTCAGTGTCTTCTCATATGTAGTCCGAGATGGTCGGACCTGGCGAAGGACCGTCTACACAGTGGGCAGGTGAATGGTCGATGGCCCGTGTGCTTGCGAGTATGTCGGGTTAGTTCGTCGGATCTTGCGAAACGCCATTCGCAGCCGGCCCAGCCGCAGGAGTAGGGTTTTTCGCCTGAAAAAATCAAATATGGAGTTACAGATATGTTGAGTTCTTAATTGAGTTGAGAGTCGACCAGTGTTGTTGGGATCATGAAGGAAATTTGGCAAGGAGATAAATAACATCCTAAGGAAAGACATAGGCTACATTTAGTAACAAAAAAAAACTATATGTAGGTAGGGAAGGTAGGGTAGGGTAGGTAGGTAGGTACGGTAGGTAGGTCGGTTGGGTAGGTAGGTAGGTAAGTAGGTAGGGTAGAGAGGTGGGTAGGTAGGGTAGGTAGGGTAGGGTAGGTTAGAATGGTGGGTAGGTAGGTAGGATAGGATAGAATAGTGACACAGTATAAATATCTATACAGTATTGTGACTCGGCCCTGACCTTGAAATAAATGCCTACAAGCGCACGTCACCTAAACACGCGTTAGGGCCGCCCGCCTCTACCTACTTGAGTTTCCTTTTAGTTTTGTGATTGTAAATATCTCAGATTATTTTCTCTAATCTGGGGTACCTAAATATTATATTTTTTTATTAAACTTAATTTAAATCTTACTAGGTAGGTACCTAACATTTATTAATCTCATAAGTACTTAATCATTTCATAATGATATTTTTTTCCAATTAAATAATATATGTAAGTAGCTAAGTACATAAGTAAGTAGATAGCCTAGCCTAGGAAACTACCAACTAGCTTTTTTTTAAACCGAGCCTGTGCCGAGCGTAGGTAGGTGACTCGTGTGTGACTTTATCACCTTATCCACTTATTTATATTTATTATTCCAGGTATTTTACTCGGTGGAAAAAGCGAAATACCTCACTATTAAAAACAAACAAAGAAACAAATTACGTATTATTAGGTTAGGTATTTTTTTTTATTGTCTTGTTTTACGGAAGTTACAGGTAATTAAAAAAATGTTATCTCTTGTTGCGTTATAGAAGAATTCAAACAAACAAAAAATACTATAGGTTATAATTGCTCTCTGACATATTAAGTAAGTAAGTAAGTACTTGTACGTATTTGAATAAAATATTCACAAATCGCACGCTTACTGCTTAAAAAACTATCACACCGTTCGTTCGTCACTGCGGCGCGTCCGCGACTGATAGCATATCGAGTGCGTGCTGAGCTCGAGTCACGTGGTCATGACTCGCGTTCCGACCGTTTGTATGAAGATAGAATACTGTATAGATATTTATACTGTGATAGTGAGCAGGTAGGTAAGGTAGAGAAGGGTAGGTAGGTAGGGTAGGGAAGGATAGGGCATGGGAGGTAGGTAGCCAGTTGACGGGTGCCAAGCCGCGGGGGACAGCTAGTTTACCATACAACATACAATAGTACTATCAGCCAACTATACATTTGATCACCGTTAAGACTATTTTTGCTTGCAGGGCTCGCCCGCTATAGGGAGGATATACCCGAGGGCGAGAATTATTTGAAACAAAATGTTAAGCATTAAAACTTTCTCTTCTTTGGTCCTGTTTTTTTTTTCTATTACTATTGGTCAGCCAAAAAACTATTTTTTTTTCTCGGATCCTTTTTGTTTAACACTGCTATGCACATTGGCATATGGCTATTGGTCAACGCAAAAAGGGCGGACGCAGATGTTGTGGTCTTGTGCACGGGATTTTGTTTTCAGAATGATCAGATTTATAGTTGGCTGATAGTACATCAGAACTCACCCGTATGCGTCCTTTTATGCGCCTTCAGATGCGAGCTCTTAGTGTACACCTTATGACAGCCAGCCACATCACATTTATGCAACCTCCTTCTTGGGCCATCATCGTTACTACCCGCAAATTCTTCGGCGCCATCTTTCTTTTTATCTGTCACTTTGACAGCTGTCCTCTGTTGTGTCAGTTGGTTTAGGGAGTCTGTTAGAGCGTTCTGTAAGGCCGTGTTGAGTAGGAAGGATTTGATTTGAGCGTCTGTGGTTGGTTTGTGGGACGGTAGATATGGTATGAGTGGTAAGTACGGCTTTGTAAGCTCTAAAGTCGGTATGGTTGTCTGTGTGTGCGTTGAGGGTTTTAATCTGGAAAAGAAATATTGGTAATTTAGTACAATGGTATTTACAGACTTGAGAGCTACAGTGGCAGATACTTTTAATATTATAAATATCAAAGTAGTCTATACTTCACAAAAGATAGCTTGATCTCTGCGACATATGTCATACTGACGTAAACGTTCTTGTTAGCCTGTCAAGCGTTATTGTTACTGTATTGATACTGACAGCCGTCGCAGAGATCAAGCTATCTTTTATGAAGTGTAGAATGTATTTCATCATCATCGTCTCAGCCGAAAGACGTCCTCTGCCGAACACAGGCTTCATTTGATTTAAAAAAAAAAACAAAGATATACATAATTATATACAAGTAACATTAAAAAAAAAACCGGACCTGTTTATTTCATGCTACATAATTTATCTAGTACATAGTAGATACGCTTCGATCGACATTCTATTGAACACGTAATTATGACACGACATCTTGCGTAAACATCCCAATTCAAACAGTAAAATGCCCATAGCTTCAGAACGACTGAACCGATTTTCATCAAACATAGCTAAGAACACTCTCGATAAAGTCACCTTTCAAACAAAAAAAAAACGAAATCAAAATCGGTTCATCCGTTTAAGAGCTATGATGCCACAGACATATACACATATACACAAACACACAGGTAAACACGTCACACTCATAAAATACTTCCTTTTCCGTTGGGGGTTCAAAACTACAAAGACCAAGAAAGTATTCATATCCAGGCCCGTGATAAACGACCGTTTCTAAATTGAGAATTTGGAGTTGAAGAATAAACTCTACTTGAATGCAAACAAAAAACTGGTTTTGACCTATATTGTGGAGATAGTGGTCAATATTATGCTATGTACAGTCCAGGGTCAAAAGCGCAGTCTTACTCTCTCAAAATTCAAATGGCTAGTTTTTTGTAGAAGAATTTATATTATCCACAACTGGTTTAATATTTTGTATAGAAATTAAAGTATAGATTATACCTACTAACCGTGAAAAGCTGAAATTCTTTTGCCTAAAAAAAATTGCCGCTGCTGTTGACTGCACTTTTGATCCTTAAGGTTGAACTAGTCGACGGACGGCACGAACTATTTTGTGCGCGGGGTTAAAATGCATGCTGTCTCATCCGATAACACGTGCGAAAGAAATAGATGCTGTGATGAGCAGTAAGAAGCTAGTTAACGTACGAATTATCACTTTTGCAAGTTTGTAGCGAAATGGATGATGATTTAGGACGAAAACGAGCGCGCGATTTTTTATAAACAGACCTTTGGGAGTCTAAAAACTACTAAATGTATATTTTCTAAATAAAATTATTTGCATTGTTGAATTACTAATCTATCCCTGTATGGAGGCCGTTTTGCAATTTTTCTTCTACTTATGGTATTAATTGCCGCCCAAAGATGCGTTAAAATTAGTGTTGAAATATGGAACTTTCGACGCTCATAACTTTCAAATATATATTTTTTTTACTTTTTGTTGCCATACAGGACTAGATAATGATGAGACAAATTGATATATTTTTTTATATTGAACGTACATCGTCAAACAATAGAGTCATCGCCAGACTATGTTTGTATGGAAGAATTTTCGACTAGTGTAACCTTAACTGTACACTTTTAGACTGACGCGTCGCTTCACTTCGACACTGTCTGACTGTCTAAATGTGCTTTGGCCGTCGTCTCTGACACTCTTAACTGTAACCGTCTTTTCCTAATCATGGATGTGTCATATTTACCCTAGTTCATTGTGGTTTCGGAGCAGAAAAATCAGTTTATTAAAAAATTACTTTTTTATAAAACCACACATAAAAACAAAAAGATCTTACTTGTTCATTAATTGTTTAGGCCTTCTGGCACTTCGGAGATCAGGACCCATTTTGATTTTAGCCAATTGGTGACTTGAGCTGAAATATAAAATTTGTAGATTTAAGAAATTGATAAATTGTTGAGGGTATACTCTTGGCATTGTCATGGCTTAATGACAGTTTTTCCTAATTCTCAGTAAAGCCAATAGATACTTGTAAAAAGTTTTTTTTAATAAACCCTCGACTCATTTTTATTTCATGCTACATGATAAATCTAATAATACGCTTCGATCGACAATCTATTGACTACGTAATTATGACACGATATCTTGCGAAAGCACCCCGATGCCAACAGTTAAACACCCAAAATTTTAGAGAGCCTAAACCAATTTTCAACAAACATAGCTAAGAACACTCTCGATAAAGTCACTTTTCAAACAAAAAAAAAATCGATTTCAAAATCGGTTCATCCGTTTAGGAGCTATGCTGCCAAACACAGATACACAAACACACAACTACTTCAACTTATAACACCTTTCTTTTGTGTCGGGGGTTTTAAAAAAATTCAAGTTTTACTTGTTATACTATAGCTACTAGCTTCAGCCAGCGGTTTCACCCTCTTAGAAGTCGCTATTCAACTCAAGGGAAAGAATGCTTGGTTTAAAAATAACTCTATGTCCTTTTCCGAGTACACATATATCACGATACTTACCATAAATATATATCTATACTAATATTATAAAGAGGAAAGACAATTTTGTATGTAACGAATAAACTTAAAAACTACAGGACAGATAACAAAAATTCTTTCACCATTGGTTAGCTACACTATCCCCGGGTGACATAGGCCACTTTTTATCCCTGTATACCCACGGGAACGGGAACTACGCGGGTGAAACCACGAGGCGTCCGCTAGTTCATCATAATTGGTTTAAAGATTTAGGTGTGAAACCGTAACAATCACACAGACAGAGTTACGCATATTCAATATGAATGTTTTAACAAATGTTAGATACTTACTCAAATATCAGTTCCGAGGATGTGGTTTCACCTTCCCTGACAATCTTAGATGAAGTAGGAAGGACGCCCCCTGAAAACAACGAAAAAAAAACAATTAGAGGATATATTTTTTTAACTGACTTAGGTCTCTTAGGTCGGTATCGTTTTTATAGGGTTCCGTACCCAAGGGTAAAAAGGGGCCCTATTACTAAGACTTCGCGGTCCGTCTGTCTGTCACCAGGCTGTATCTCATGAACCGTGACAGCTAGACAGTTGAAATTTTCACAGATGATGTATCTCTGTTGCCGCTATAACAACAAATACAAACAGAATAAAATAAATATATTATGTGAGGCTCCCATACGACAAACACGATGTTTTTGCCGTTTTTTGTGATAGCAGTACGGAACCCGTCGTGCGTGAGTCCGACTCGCACTTGTTTTTTTTTTTTGTTAATTTCTATTACTATAGTCGTGACCATATAAAGTAGTCGGCTTTGACAGCTATAAAAATACTTAATAATAACTAGCTGACCCCCGCGGCTTCGCTCTCATCAACTGGCTACCTACCTGCCATAACTACCCTACCCTACCTACAGAAAAAAAAAACATAAACCATCTACTAAATAGTCCGAACAAAGCCTAAACATTTGGTTTGGATAGGTGAGCCCGTTCTTGAGTTATACAATTACAACGAAAAGTGGCATTGATTTTTATATATATAGTTTAAACTTGATGATTATGAATGATACTCGTTGTTTTAATTAATGGGTAAAATAGTAATTAAGTAGGATTGAATTTGATTTTAAATTTCTTACGTAGAAAGTAATCACGGCATGTAAAATGAGAAACGTCATCGCGGACTTCTTAGATTGTCACGATTATAATCGCAAAAAAATATACCTCCGGCACTAAAATCCTAGTCTACCTCTACAAAAGAACTATTCCTTAACAAAAAAAGTTAAATCAAACAATCAAAAACCCGACTGCTTCAAAAGCGAACTAAAAAGACGTAAACAAGGAGAAAATCATGCTGTGCAGTCGGATGATACATATTCGCGGGCTGGCTGACCAAAATCTGGTTTATCCTCCGCCTGCACAGCATGATTTTCTCCTTGTTTACGTCTTTTTAGTTCGCTTTTGAAGCAGTCGGGTTTTTTGAATTTTTGATTTAACTTTTTTTATTTATAACTTTTTAGTTAGTTTATTTTCGAATTAGGTGCATTTAAACATATAAGTAATATTTAATTTTGAAATCACCTCTTAAAACCCTTTATTTATCAGGAAGAAAATAATATTTGGGCCCCCACAATATGGCGCCTAAAATCCGCCATTTTTATAGTGTCTAATTTTAATGTAGCCAGTGACACTCGCAGGATGAAGACAAATCGATTGACGTACAAATCATTAAAATCGGCCAACGCGTTTGGTCTCTGGAACTCCATATAGGAACAAACATACATACATACATAGACTGATAAACACATTACCCTCCTTCGGCAGTCGGGTAAAAAGGCCTTCTTTCAACCATATAAGTGCACACAACCTTTAACACAATTACTGTGCAAACATTTTTTCAACCATAACGCCAATGGGTGAAATTGCTTAGTTTTTATATCGCCGGTGATCGATGCACTTGCATGTAATATAGAAAAGTAAAGAAGGTTCATTCTTCAAAAGATTCTATCACACTTCACACTAATATTATAAAGGCGAAAGTTTGTGTGTTTGTATGTTTGACACTTCTTCACGCTCAAACAGCTGGACAGATGGTTTTGTTCAACCAGCTCACGAATATGTATCCTCCGACTGCACAGCATGATTTTCTTCTTGTTTACGCCTTTTTACCCGACTGTCGAAGGAGAGTAATGTGTTTATCAGTTTACGTATGTATGTATGTTTGTTTCTGTGTGGCGTTCTAGAGACCAAACGCGTTGGCCGGTTACATCTGGTTTTGGTCAGCCAGCTCGCGAACATGTATCCTCCGACTGCACAGCATGATTTTCTTCTTGTTTACCTCTTTTTAGTTCGCTTTTTAAGCAGTCGAGTTTTTTTTTTTTTTTTTAATTAACTTTTTTTTTAGTTCGCGTCTTAAGCAGTCGGGTTTTTTGATTTTTTGAATGAACTTTTTTTATTTAGAAATTTTTAGTTATTTTTGAAATCACCTCTTAAAACCCTTTATTTTGATACCCCACACTCCTTCGGCAGTCGGGTAAAAACACCTGACACATTTTTATTTCATGCTACATAATTTATCTAGTAATAGACACGCTTCGATCGACAATATATCGAACACGTAATTATGACGCGCTATCTTGGGAAAACACCCAAACAAGATTCAAACAGTAAAACGCCCTCAACTATTTGACGGCTGAACCGATTTTCATCAAACATAGCTTAGAACACTCTCGATAAAGTCACATTTCAGACAAAAAAAATCTAAATCAAAATCGGTTCATCGGTTTAGGAGCTATGATGCCACACACAGATACACAAAAACGCACAGGTACACACGTCAAACTTATAACACCCGTCTTTTTCCGTCGGGGGTGAATAAATGCATAAAATGGTCACTATGGTCACCTATTTTAGGACCCACCCCTGCAAGCATAGTTTCACTTCAGAGGCCTTAGTGCGAGTGTTTACTCACGCTCACTCGTGATAACGTAAACGATCTCTTATGTCAAAATGTATACAAAAAAGAGGTTTCTCCTTACCGTCACTAGACGGCGCTTATCCAGTTTCAATACAAATTGACGTTTACATTAACGCGATTGAGCGTGAATAAAAACTCACAGTAAGGCCTCTGATCGACCCAAGCTCGCTTGTACGGAGTAAATCTTCTGAGCTAGCATTACTACGTCATATTTTTTTGTTAGGGAGTAATTTAGCTTCGGCGGCGCAACGCGACAAAGGGAACTGCGTTTTTATTGGCACATACCGTTAAAACTAGCTTGCTGGATAGATTAGGGTTTCAACTTTTTTTAGTAGACTTGATTTACCTAATGAAAATATTAAATGAAAAATAATGAAAATTGAAATACATATATTGAAATGCTATGTCGGACTTCATAAAAAACCGGCCAAGTGCGTGTCGGACTTCGCACGTTTAGGGTTCCGTACCAACCGCAAAATTAAGTTGGTTGTAATAGGAAAAATTTTGTCTATACGTGATAATAAATAAACATTATCACCAAATTTCAAGTTCATAGTTCAATGTAAAGTTAAAACAATCTTCAGAACAAAATTTTGTAAAAAGCTGACTTTGGTTGGTGGCTTTTCATTCCTTTTTTAGGGTTCCGTACCCAAAGGGTAAAAACGGGACCCTATTACTAAGACTCCGCGGTCCGTCTGTCTGTCTGTCTGTCTGTCACCAGGCTGTATCTCATGAACAGTAATAGCTAGACAGTTGAAATTTTCACAGATGATGTATTTCTGTTGCCGCTATAACAACAAATACTGAAAACAGAATAAAATTAATATTTAAGGGGGGCTCCCATACAACAAACGTGTTTTTTTTGCCGTTTTTTGCGATAATGGTACGGAACCCTTCGTGCGCGAGTCCGACTCGCACTTGGCCGGTTTTTTCAATATTTTTAACACGAAAAAATAAAGTACCTACCTATTTATCTACTCAACGAGTTCTAAACGATTTTGACGCAGAATGTGCATATTGCAAAATATGCAGTTCGCAAAATAGCACTTCTCAAAAGGAATACTAGTCAAAATGATATGAGTGTAAATTTTATCATAATGGGTCACTTTGTAAGCGTGATAAATACGTTAAGTTAAAATAATATTTAATAATAAAATGTTTATTAAACAAGTAAAATTTAAAAAACCCCCGACACATTTACCGATTTCGATTCGATTTTATTCAAACATAGCTAAGAACACTCTCGATAAAATTACCTTTCAAACAAAAGAAACTAAATCAAAATCGGTTCATCCGCTTAGGCGCTATGATGCCACTGACAGACACACAGATACACAGCAACACGTGAAACTTATAACACCCCTCTTTTTCCGGCGGGGGTTAAAAATACAGATTGATGCAGTGCACAGCATATTACAATTAATGGCTGTAGTACTTATATTAAGTGTGTAGCTTCTTCTTCTTTTCGTGTGAGGTGTAGCCACCTCTGGTGTCAAAGTTAATTAAGCCGCCTCAGGAAAGCACACAGGCCTCTGACTTGGCTATTTCAGACTTACATTAACTATATAAGTCCAGGTTTCCTCACGATGTTTTCCTTCACCGTTGCCTGTGATGTCCAAGATAAACTTAGAACGTACATATGTTTTTTTTTATTTTTTTTTATTTATATTCTACCGCGGACATGTGTGGTCCGTGCTCTTTTTTACCTTGTTATATTTAGTTAGTTTTTTTTTTTCATAAAAAATTGCAATTGTTTGACTCCTACGTCGAACATTATTTTAGGCTACTTAACTAACTTAAGACTACGTGAGTTCATCCCTCACTAAATACTATATCTATTACACACTGGCATTACAATTTTATGTTTCTATTTGCTACTTATCTTTATGTTATTAAATATTGTTTACTTATTTCTATTGATACACTGCTTATGTTATTTGCTATTTTGTTTATTTATATCTATTGGTACACTTTCGGGGGAAGATGCATGGTAGTGCGAGCAAACCAGTCTCGGCCGACGGTTCCGGTTAAAGAAACCCCGTCGTTAGGACGTTAAGGTGAGTATGATTTACTCGCTCCACCATGCAGCTTTACAATATATAGACAGGGTGATGGTTTGACATCAAGCATCATCATGGTATATATGCATTTGGAAAATTCAGAAAATTACATTATTTCGATTCAAACTTGCCTATGCCAAACATTACAATTACAAGGTGCAAACTTGTAAAAAAGTGTTGCCATATTTGTACGTATATTGCTTAAAATGGCGACTATTATGTTCGATTAATTTAACACCTTAGGAGGAAACAGCCATATCCGTAACCGTAAAAACTATGTTTTATTGTTGGTACGTGATTTCTATTAGAAAAAATCGCTTATCTACGTTTTAGACATTTGCATATTAAGGAAGTTAAATGGCCAAAGGTGCGGCTTCACTATGTTGTCTATCCATCAGGAACTATGTCATTTTAACCGCCAACGGAAAAAAGGGGTGTTGACATGTGTATCTGTGCCTTTGTGTATATGTCTGTGGCATCATAGCTCCTAAACGGATGAACAGATTCTGATTAAGTTTCTTTTGTTTGAAAGGTGACTTTATCGAGTGTTCTTAGCCATAGTTTGATGAAAATCGGTTAAGCCTATTAAAGTTATGCGCATTTTTAAACCGCGACGGAAAAAGAGGGGTGTTATATGTTTGACGTGTGTCGCTGTGTATTGTGTGTCTGTCTGTGGCATCATAGCTCTTAAACGGATGAAGCGATTTTGTTTGTTTTTTGTTTGAAAGGCAATGATATTCAAATAAACAGATACGTTATACACTCACAAAACAATTGAAATAAGTGTTCCGCGCAGCAGCGGCAGCACACACACTTTTCATTCATTTGACATTTCACTACAAGTCGAAAGGGATGGCATGATAAAACCAACAAGAAAAAAACCGGCCAAGTGCGAGTCGGACTCGCGCACGAAGGGTTCCGTACTTGGTAAATTGCGGTTTACGATTTATGAAGTATTAAAAAAAAACTACTTACTAGATCTCGTTCAAACCAATTTTCGCTGGTAGTTTACATAATAATGTACATCATGTATTTTTTTTAGTTTTATCATTCTCTTATTTTAGAAGTTACAGGGGGGGTCACACATTTTACCACTTTGGCAGAGTCTCTCACGCAAACTATTCAGTTTAGAAAAAAATTATATTAGAAACCTCAATATCATTTTTGAAGACCTATCCATAGATACCCCACACGTATGGGTCTGATGAAAAAAAATATTTTTAGTTTTAGTTTCAAGTATGGGAACCCCCAAAATTTATTCTTTTATTTTTATTTTTGTGTGAAAATTTTAATGCGGTTCACAGAATACATCTACTTACCAAGTTTCAACAGCATAGTTCTTATAGTTTCGGAATAAAGTGGCTGTGACATACGGACGGACAGACAGACAGACAGACAGACAGACAGACAGACAGACAGACAGACATGACGAATCTATAAGGGTTCCGTTTTTTGCCATTTGGCTACGGAACCCTAAAAAGAGACAGCTAGGGTTTGTCACTTGCGTGTGAACGTAAACAAACATTATTCTGACTACCAATGTATTTTTCTTTTTCTAACCTCCAAATATCAGAAAATTAGGAAAAAAAATTGAAATAAATTAGTAAATTGAGGTGTATTGCGTATTTACATATGGTATGAGATCCCTTCTGTTTTATGTAATTTGGTATTATAATTGGTACACTTTCTAAATACACACGATGGCTTTTTTTAATTTTGTTTTTTTTTCAACAAAGCGTATCGCTCTTCGCCATGCGTGACATAAACTAAAGACTAAATCATACAATTGTCTACTATTCGAGTCTTCACAATGCGCGCGCTTATAACATATCTGTTTATTTGAATATCATTGTTGAAAGGTGACTTAATTGAGTGTTCTTCGTTCTTCTATGTTTGATGAAAATTGGTTAAGCCGTTCAAAAGTAATGAGCGTTTTACTCTTTGAAGCAGGGTATATTCGCAAGATATCGTGTTTCGATGGATTGTCGATCGAAGCGTGTTTACTACTACTTCGATAAATTATGTACCTAGTTTAAAAGAGTGTCGGGGGTTTTTAAATTGTACTGGTTCCAGGACAAAAAGTATCCTACAGCACTCAGCGATAAGTTTCAATCAGTGAATGATTTTACGCAGTCGGATCAGTACCTACAAACACTTCCATAGACTACACCCTAATCTACACACAAACAAGAAAAAAATATATTTAAAAAGCCCCGACATGATTCTTGCGCAAAGACCCCGATTCAAACAGTAAAAAGCTCATATCTTTTGAACGGCTGAACCGATTTTCATCAAACTTAGCTAAGAACACTCCCGATATTGTCACCTTTCAAATAAAACACAATCAAAATCGGTTGATCCGTGGAGGAGCTATGATGCCACAGACAGATACAAAAACACACAGGTGTACACGTCAAGCTTATAACACCCATTTTCCGTCGGGGGTTAAAAAATAACTTTATCTCTTTACAATATTAGTTTAATTCTAAATTTCACCATACTCAAGATATGCCACAAAATAAAATAATAGGAAAAAATAAAGAAATAAAGAGATAAAAAGTGACATTTCTAATTGACAACCCTATCAGCGATTAGACTCGATAGCGCAAAAAGGCGGGAAAATGCGCTGTCAATCGGTCAGTCTATGGTTTAATCAGGGGTTATTTAGTCTGTGATGTGATTGTTACTTTTTTATTTGTATAACTTTGCGTTATTATCCGTTCTACATTCAAATTGGAATAGAATTTGAATAGGTACGCGATTGTCATTGGTTGACAATCAATATTATGGTTTTTGAAATTCGAATTCCTCGACATACCGGGGATTTGTAAGATTTACTTTTAGCCAGTACCTTCTGACGTATTTTTACATATTTCTGCTAAAGTCCACTGGCACCACAAATCATGACGACACCGTTGGCGTAGTGGTTGAGCTATCGGCCGCTGCGCTGTGTGTCGTGGGTTCGATTCCCTCATGAAACAAATATTTGTATGGCTTACAGATAGTTGTTCCGAGTCTGGGTGTCTTGTGTGTGTGAGTTTAAATGCTTGTAAACGCACCCACGATAAAGGAAGAAAATCCTAGTGTGCAGCAACGTTTAAAAAAAATATATATTACATGTTTCAGTACATCTAATATATTTTTATTTTCCTTTTTTTCGCTACACGTATTCAAAATATATGAACAATTATTAGTCGAACTTAGGCCTAGTGCGAGCTTTTTATTACTCGATCGCGTTTACGTAAACGCCAATTTGTATAGAAACTGGATGACAAAATAATCACCTTTATTACAGACTAGCTGTGACAGCGGTTTGCTCCTGTCAACTGCCTACAATACCTTACTTACCTACCTACCAATTTGCCGAATCTTAACACCGCCATTCAGAAAATGACGTCAAATTCACAACGCCATCTGTTCGGAACGAAAACGTTTAGTTCCTTTCTTGGTATTTGTTGCAACTCTGTGTCAGCTAGCTGTCATCGATTTGACAGCTTTTGATTAAGTCGACAGTTGACACTCGACATTAGGACTCGTAAAAATGTAACCAACATCGCTAGACGTGATGCGGTGTGGTCTTGCTTGGATTTCTTCGTTATCACAAGATAATCCACCCATCGTTGTTCGAAATTACGGTCGCCATTCGCGGGTGGTATTGTGCTTCGCCCGGACATTGGTATTTGGGTGTATTTCGCGCGCAGCGAGGTGTTTTCGGGCACGTGTAGGTGTCTGCTGGCTGCCGGAGCCCCGGCTCAGAACACGTTTATTGTCCCTTCTACATTTATTATATTTATTTTCCCTATAACCCCCCGACCACACGGGATAGACCAGGAGACCAACACGAAGACATGGGTAAGTGCAAAGTTTATATACTTTTTTCCACCTGTCTGACAGGAACCAGTATCTCTAAAGAACAAACCCCTAGCTTTCCGCTGCTGCGAATCGCAGTGTCGCGAGTATAGACCTGATAGGGTCCAGGAGTCGCAACATTTCTATGGGCCCCAGTGTTCGGCTGTTGGCTTTGTGATCCGCAGGCCTGTATTCAACACCATCTATCGAATATGGATTTCAACTGACCGAGTATCTGAATTGTTAACCCCTAACGGAAAAAGAGCGAAGTTATATAGGTTTGACGTGTGTACCTGTGTGTTTGTGTATTTGTCTGTGGTATCATACCAACCATAACCAATACATAACCAATTTTGTTTTTGTTTGACTTGTGACTTTATATTAATATAATTTACTAGCTGACCCCCGCCGCGGCTTTGCTCCCGTCAACTGCACTGAGAAAACTGACAATCATAAAAGAGGTGAATTCAGCTTAAAGTATGATGAATTCACTCAAAGGACGGAGCATAGTGATTCACCAAAAATAACGATGATAATACTGATGTTGATGATAACAGTATTTAACACCTTAACTGCCCGGAAATGAGACACAATTGAAAATGTATTGTTTGTCGGTCAACTGGTGTCTGCCATGGCGTTCAACGTGTTAAGAACGATGATAATACTGATGTTGATGATAACAGTATTTTATTTTACAGTCATCGTATTTTTAGAGATACTTCTTCATATTAAACTATGAAATCTATTTATATTACGGTGACTGTCATTGTGTTTTTTAATTAGAATCTTATTTATAATTATCATACAAATTTATGGGACAGTGGACCATTTTCTATTACATTGTGTTATTATTTGAAGAAGACAATGATTTCATAATTACAAATTTTTACGATGACAAGTATCATATTATTGCATTATTTACCCAAAAAATTCGATTCCATCTTAACACATTTCAGTTCTAGCGTAATATTTACTTATTATTAACATATTATAAGACAACGCATCTATTTTAAACCAACGTCACGATATTTTAAGATTATGCCAAAATGACATTTTTCTCAGTGTGGCTATCTATCTGATTCAATCTTAAAAGATAGAGATATGCTGTCCCCAATTTTTTATCTAGAACTGTTAAAAGACGAACAATTCCATCATACATCATATTTGCGTAACTTAAACCGTTTTCGCAGCGCACGCAACGGAAGCTCTCAAAAAGGAAATTTTTGTCCGAATTTGCAACATTTTTAATTTATGCTCCGCTCCTATTGGTCGTAACGTGATGATATTTAGCCTATAACCTTCCTAGATAAATGGAGTATCCAACACAAAAATAATTTTTCAATTCCAACCAGTAGTTCCTGAGATTAGCGCGTTCAAACAAACAAACTCTTCAGCTTTATAATATTATAATATATTATTATATATGTGTATCAAATTAATAAATAAATGTTCTGTTATGTGTCCCTGTCGTTTTGTACTGCTGTTAAATCGAACCCAGCCTAAGTTGTACCACTTAAATCAGCCGATACATGGCTACATTAAAATAGGAGCGTTACATTTACTGACCATCGTACTGTTCATTCCAACTATCCTTTCTAACTATACACGTTTCTCTGTGGCTGAATTTGACTTCTTATTAGATAGTAGCCTATTTAGAAAACAATGTGAAAACTCTAAACATCATTAACAAACGGGTCCTGTGGCTGAACAGGAAAATGCAAGTAATAAATAAGTACACAATGCAATAAAAAAAATGTCATGATCCGTTAAGTATTTTCGGAGAAATACATGGACAAACGTATATAACTTCAAGCATACATACATACACTTATGAAATTGGTAACATGTTTAGGAGCCCAATTACAGTAACATAAGTGAATATTGGGCAATTCCAACAATATAACTTACATAATTATATCGAATTAATTACCTCCTTTTTTGAAGTCGTTATAACAACAGTTGTCGTGGGACACCTAGTTGGAAAGAAGTTGCTTTCGCTATATATAATAACAGGCATAATAAAACTGGTGGAAGATATTCAGGATCAGGATATTTTCGTTTTTCTAACAACTTTGGTTAAGTGAACGAGAATATCATCCATCACTCTATCAAGATCTTTTCAAAATACACACTGGCCATCTGAAAAAAAACTGTACTCAAAATTTGAAATATCGAACTAACACGAAACAACGTACTCAACAAAAGTTTCGGTCGGACACTATTTCCAGTGTAGCTCCAATCCGCTAATCCCACGATACGGAACTTAGTTCCAATGAAACGCACAACGGGATGCCTACCTGCGCCCGAATCTACATCTCGCAACCCAGACCCGTCACTACTTACCCAACAACTCTCGCTCGTATTTGGCGAATGTATCGGGTTAACAAGTCCTAAATCGCGAATATCTGCTCCAAAAGCAGCAACATTCGCTAGATCTTCAGTGTCCAGTCGTGTGTTTGTATGTAAAGCGTGGGAATCAGGCTATGCTTTACGCCTCTGAGTTATGGGCATCGGTGTTGCGAAATGAGCTTGTAAGTTGTTACTTACTGAAGTTACGGTGAGAGAAAAGCTACAAGGTGGTTTGTTAATAGTGTTACAATAGTGATTTTATGTGTTGAATTAAAGGAGTTGTGTCGAAAGTTATTTTGATACAAAACAAGGGCAAAAGATGCATTGAAACTAACGACAATTTGTGACAGATTCTGACGATTTTGTTAGAGTGAACAGGCTTCTTCTGGTTAAGCTCGCTCCATCGTCTGTCTCTGTCTCTGACACCTCTGATCGACGAGTCAAGAGCAACGGGTTTTTTTCTATTATCTACAAGCTGTGCCCGTGGCTTCGCTACCGTTATCTGACTACCCTACCCAACCCTAACCCTACTCTATCTACTCTACTCTACCCTCCTTACCTACCTACAAACTTATCTACCTACAATTTTTATTCTGGAGTCTTTCTTCCCCGGAATCTTAACACGCTATTCAGAAAATCACGTCAAAAATACAACGCCATCCATCGAATATGGACTTCCAACTGTCCGAGTACCTCAATTGCGTATGTTGTGGATATTTTACTTTTTGAACACTATCATTTCATATATCTTTTGATAGTTCACTCTATTGCGATGAAACAAAAATTAAGTATGTAGCGGCACCGACGCCGCCACTTACGAACGAATGACGTGACGTCACACAAATCCTGCATCGCGCAAGCAAAGTTTTCGGCGCGATTAGAACACATACAACAGTCTGACAACAACCGTTGGGCAGTTGCCCGGACCAGACACAACACCCGTCTGGTCAGAGGATCCTCCCTTTTCTATGGAGGTTTGTGGGACTTTACACCCTGTTCCACATACCCCCAAAAGTAATACTTGAAGTTACGCACGATTTTTATGTACTTATAAAGTTATATACATTGGTTTCGTACATTTTACGTGGTACGTGCACAACTAAACAGAGAAACATAAAAAAATGCTGGAAATTGGTAGTGTTGTTTTTTTTTTTATAAATTATTAAGTAGAAGTAACCTATTCACTCTTGACTTAAAGACTCCTGGTAATCCTTTAACACCCTGGCAATATTTACGATGTACTAAAACGACTTTTCTATAAATTTATTATATGTTTTGATATTGATAGGTTCGCGCTTGACCACTATCTCACCTGATGGTAAGCGATGGTGTGATCGACAGTGAAGCACGCTTGCCTAGAGTAACCTTTTTTTATGCTTCTTTTTTTGGATGTTGTAGCTTTCGGGAAACATAGACTCCGGCAGGGATTTCCACTCCACCAGGTCCCATGCCACTCAATTCTGCCCGGCTTCCCATTGAAATATTCTACAGGCAGAAGTGTCGATCCATTTTACCTAGCCTTTTACCAACTATCTGTCTGGATATGTTGGGATCGGCTTCCAGTATAACTGGATGCGGCTGCACATCATCAGCTGATTAATTGTTCCCACTGCTGGGGCACAGGCCTGCTCTCTGTGAGAGGGAGTGGGCCGTAATCCACCACGCGGGCCCAGTGCGGGTTGGTGGATGTCACATGTCATCGAATTTTTGGTTCTAAGACATACCGGTTTCCTCACGATGTTTTTTTTACTGTTTTGAGAGCAGTGGTGATAAAATACTTCACACAAAGAGCGGCTCAGTACCATTATATTACATGGAACGACTGCTAATCAGACCTCCACAATACATTTCTAAATTGTTAATGGTGGTCTGGTCACGGGGTCCCAGAGCAAAGAAAGAAAATTTGGTTCTTAATCAATCTCACTAGATGGCGCGATATGCACCGATTTGTTATTGAATTGTGTATAAAATTAACATTTTTTGGAATAGAACATAAAAATTGAGAGTTCTTGTTTAATCAACTCTCCTAAGCACAAAAATATGGAATATTGGGCTCTTAATTCACATTTCAAAGATTATCTCAACGGATGATCCGTTAAAATTGATGCCAATAGATGGCGCGGTTTTAAATTGCTGAGGCATTCCACTCTATTGTTTAAATTTGTATTGTAACACATTTTGGTACTATGAAACTGTGAAAACGTGCTAAAAATACTAACAAATCGTTACTTTATTTAAAGAAAAAAATATTCACGAACCGAGCAAAAAAAAAAATCCTTTTACTTGCAAGTCGCTGCTAACACCATCTATCTATCGCCGTGGAACGGAACCGAACGCGATCCATGCACAAATAATAATCAGACGAAAAACGCTAGTTACGTCGGCACGGTTTCTTTGTATGGGATCTGTATGCTAGTATTATATTATCTGTGGTCTGGTTGGTTGCTTTGACAAGACTGGTGTCAGGATTTCTAGACACACCAAAGACCTTATACTTGTAGTAAGAAATACGTATAAGGTCACACACATCCTTCAAATGTCAACGTAGAACTCTAGAACATTGATTAACCAACTTCCATCATACCTCTTGGCCACTTTCCAAAAAGGAGGAGGTTCTATGTTCGGCTGTATGTTTCTTTTTGTTTGTATGTGTATGTTCCCGAAATTTGGTGAAGGTCTGAGGAGGAACTTCGGAGATATGGAACAGAACTCTTCAATAAATGACGGCAAATCTCTCGGAATTGCTGCAACCGCATGTTTGTTTATTATGTACACCATTTCATAACATTAAACCAGTAAGTTCTAAAGAGGTACGCAGATGTGTACAGTACACCCTTTTGATGCCTGCCCATTCCACAAAGTTTTACGACAAATCGTTTACAGTCCAGGCTGTGCGATTGTGGAATGAGTTGCCGTTGTCAGTTAGACAAGCCCAGTCACTGGTTTCTTTCAAAAACCTGGTTAAAAACCATTTCCTTTCACTGTAACGCTTTTCTATTTAGATCTTATCTCTGTCAATTTAACCCTTTTTCTTTTTTGTTTCTCTCTCTTTCTATTAGTTTCATGTTATATTATGTATGTATGTTTGAATAAAGGTTTATGCATTTATTATATTATTATAATCTTGTATATATTTATGTTTTATTTTAATAGCAGTACACCGACTACCCCCTTTTTATTCTAAGTTTTCTTTTTTCAGTCCATCCAAAGGTTGTCTGGTAGATATCGCTGTCAGCGATAAGACCGCCTTTGTACCCATTTATATAAGTTTTTTTGTAAATGTCTATAATTTTATGGTGTACAATAAAGTATATTCTATTCTATTCTATTCTACACTCTCTTCACCGGTTATGTTTAAGTTTCATGTTATTCGGGTAACCTATTCTGGAATACCTTTGGCCATTATAGTGATCTTACTATAGAACTTGCCCATTATCTACCACAACGTTAAAACAAAACCTTTATACAAAAAAATACAACTGACTTCTAAATAAAAATACTACAAAGTGAAAAATAACTTTAATTTCGAAAGTCGGTGTCAAAAAAAGAATGAAACAAAAACAGGAACGTCTGCCGAAATTAAGTTATTTTTCACTTGGTAGTGTTTTTATATGGAAGTCGGTTGTATTGTTTTGTAAAAAAACTTTTTCGACAGCTGCTTCTAGTCGTTTCCATTCTGCAATAAGTAATGTTAAGGCTCCCCTAGTCAACGGCACGAACTATTTTGTGCGCGAGGTTAAAATGCATGCTATCTCATCCGACAACACGTGCGAAAGAGATAGATGCTGTGATGAGCAGTAAGAAGCTAGTTCGCGTACGAATTAGCACTTTTTCAAACTTGTATCGAATTGATACAAATTCAAATTTGATTATTGCATCCATAATGTACATACAGGTGGTAAATATAAGTTACAGAATCAATTATGGACCCTGTTGGGCACAGCAACATTCTAGATACAGTCACTGTCTAGGAGAGAGGAATAGCGCTTAATATTACCACAAATAAAAAAAAATATTTCCTTATCTATTAACATTATTACAAATAAAAATATGGAAGAATGATCGACTATTGTAACCTTAAACCACTTACTTTGGATTGACGTGTCTAAACCGTTTAGCGATACCTATTTCGAGCCATCATCAATATTTATACCCACAAAAAATTCGTCCGCCGTGAATATGTATGAACATGAGTGAAACAAAAGAAGTATTTAAAGATCGTAGCAGGTTGCGTTCTGTAGTTAGTTAACTAGTACATCAATACTTTTTTTTGACAATAATAGATCCAATTTGCACATATTAAGGATTATTATACCTGAATTAAAACGTTATGTGCATATTGATATTGCAATTTTGCACATCCTTTTGACATTATTAAATAATTTAACAAATGCGAGTGTCATCATCATCATCATCATTTCAGCCGAAAGATGTCCACAGATGGACATAGGCCTCCCCCAGGCGTCTCCACATCCCGTGCGTCTCGCATCCAGCGCCTTCCCGCAACCTTAACCAGGTCATCGGTCCACATTCTCCGTCCTTCGGGAGGCCTTCCAGCGGTTCGTCTGCCGGTTCGCGGTCGCCATTCCAGAACTTATCAGCCCCATCGCCCATCCGATCCGCGAACAATGTGCCCTGCCCCCTGCAACTTAAGTCTGGCAATTCTGCGGACTGTGTCGCTACCTTTGGTTCTTCTGCGGATATACTTATTTCTGACATGATCACGCAAGGAAACTCCGAGCAATACGAGTGTAATTATGCTTAAATCCTCAATTTTGACAATCTATATAACAGAAAGGTTAATTGCTGATGATGAAGTGGGAATCGTGACCAAATTTTGTCGTGTCGTGAACAAACGGCCTGACTCGAATTAGTTAGTGTGCTTTTCAAATGGCGATATTATTTTTGAAAGCTAAACTCAGATGGTGCAGTGGTTCCGGAGATTACCCTCCACAAAACACAAACTTATAAAAAATGCATGGATTTTTTAGCAATGAAGTGCGTTTGTCCGTTTGTCTGTCTTGCTACCCTACTCACAAACCATGCTCATCCACAGTGAAGGGCACTACTCGCTAGCCACTGTCCAGTACCCACTCACCGCCTTTCTAATGGCCATAATGTGGCCACAGATAACATCGCCGCTGGATATGGCGCGGAATTCTGTTAGTCTACTGTGTATTTACCTTTTTGGTGTACGGATCTGATTGTATAGTACAGTTTTGGGTTTGCTAAAGCGTCGTATTCATTAGGCGACAAATGTGAAATCGTGGGATGTTGATACGATATGAGATGGACATTTTGTCGTGTGTACACTTAGCTCTTAGGGTTTATTAAAAGTGCAGTAGAAGGGTAGATATATGGATATTGTAGTACGCGTCATCATCACCATTTCAGCCGAAAGAAGTCCACTACTGGACAGAGGCTTCCCCCAAGTGTCGCCACACTGATCGGTCCTGTGCGTTTCGCATCCGCCGGACTCCCGCAGCCTTGACCAGGTCGTCGTTCCACCTAGATCCAACGCTGCGTCTTCCGATACGCGGTCACCACTCTGGAACTTTTCGGCCCCAACGGCCATCCGTTCTGCGAGCAATGTGCCCTGCCCACTGCCACTTAAGTTTGGCAATTCTTCGGGCTATGTTGGTAACCTTGGTTCTCTTGTGGTTGTCTTCATTTCTGACTCGATCACGCAAGGAAACGCCGAGCATAGCCCTCTCCATTGCCCTTTGTGCGACTTTACGTCTTCTGATGAGGCCCATTATGAGCGACCACATCTCTGTCCCGTAAGTAATCGCTGGCAACGTGTAGATTTATTAAATAGTATAGACGCATACAAGTGACATGGCATTTTAATGTATTGCGCACATGACAGCTTCCGAAGATAGCCAACGGACGGTGCGGCGAATTACCTTGTATCTAGTGGGGCCTATATTGGGCCAGTAACTGGGTAACACGATAGCCTTGGCAAAACTGTTATCAGATTTTCTGACTACCTGTAACGAATGTCAAAGATGTTCAAATGATTGAATTGAATGCAGTATTATGAATGGCCACCTATCTACAGACCAACCTTAGGAAGCGTTACTAAGATGAAAGAAAGAAAGAAATTATTTACCCACGAGCTCCTGCGTCGGTTTAATTTATTTGTTAAAAAGATTTTTATTTTTCTCTTTTTAGTTTTGGTACATAGTTCAAATTACCATGAAAATCATTCATTAACAAAGTACATCGCACGACGATTCCAATAAGCCCACGATTGGGATTATTGACACAATTATTTATAAGTATTTGCTTCATCATAGTCGGTTAACTATTCGAGATATCATATACCCGTCACATATTTATCACTAAGGAGTTCCAGTGACCCTCTGTGGTCTTCTTCATCAGTCCCTCTTCACCCAATGATAGGTACTTCATATTGCAAATGCTTGCATTATTGATGAGAATACCAAAATCATATAATATTTGAGGAGTTGCCTCGATTTATCCAGGATCTGATGATGGGATCCTGACTTGATGACTATGGGACCACCTAGGTAGTATACTCTTTCAAATAAGTGCGAGTCGGACTCGCGCACGAAGGGTTCCGTATCATTATCGCAAATAACGGGACAAAAAAGCCTTTCTTGTATGGGAGCCCCACTTAAATATTTATTTTATTCTGTTTTTAGTATTTGTTGTTATAGCGGCAACAGAAATACATCAACTGTGAAAGTTTCAACTGTCTAAGCTATCACAGTTCATGAGATACAGCCTGGTGAAAGACGGACAGTTGGACAAACAGACGGACCCTGGAGTCTTAGTAATAGGGTCGTCCCGTTTTTACCCTTTGGGTATGGAACCCTTAAAACCGACGCATTGAGATCCTCCTCCTCCTTTTTTTGAAGTCGGCTAAAAGACAAATTGTGGCTTTACTAACTGCTTTTCCCTAGGATAAGTTGCAAAGCAACGTAAGGCTTTAGGTTTAATGCCATTTCCAGTTCTATTCGTACATCAGTGTACTACGCATGTTGACATACTCAGCATAATATGGGTTTGTGGTGCATACCGTTTTGTAAACTTCCAAGCGAGTAAGCGCTGTGTTGTTGAGAACAAGATGCAGGTAAGTGTCACCGGATTATGGCAAACTCTTTTAAGTTTAAGAACTATCTCCAGAAATTGTAAAATCTCGATAAATTGTGAACTGATATTTCGAATGCAAAATTCGATAATTTATAATCTCTCTGTTGTGCCTAGAGATTTTGTACGGGCTTAAACTGTCGACCTATATATATTAAAACGGGCTGGTTTCCGCAACTCCATCGCAGATTCATCATCATCATCATCATATCAGCCGAAAGACGTCCAGTGCTAGACATAGGCCTCCCGCAAGCGTCGCCACATTGACCGGTCCCGTGCGACTCGTATCCAGCGGATCCCTGAATCCTTCACCAGAAGAAAAGTGTTTATTGGCACTAACTAAACCCTTAACGAGCGTGAAAGAGGAGCAACAAACATCCATCCATCCTTACAAACATTTCGCGTTTAGAATAGTAATGTGATTAATACTTTGTGCACTCGTAAAAGCAGTGTACAAAGATGGACGATTTTATAGAGCCAACTGGCAGGGTTTTTGGGCAGGCGAGAAGCTGACAGCTGAATAGATGCGGATTACTAAGAGATCATAGACCCCTAAGCGGTTGTCGCGATGCTGTCAGTGCGTACGTGCAGTCACGGGGTCTCATTGCTAAGAAATAAAATTTGGTTCAAATAAATCTCACTAGATGGCGCGACATGTACACACAATTCAATAGAATTGTGTTTAAAATTAACATTTTCTGGAATTGAACATAAAAAAATGTATGTTCTTGTTTAATCAACGCTCCTAAGTACAAAATTATAGAATATTAGGCTCCTAATTCACATTTCAAAGATTATTTGAACGGATCATTTAAAATTGATGCCAATAGATGGCGCTTTTTTATATTTCTGAGGCATTCCACTCGATTGTTAAAATTTGCATTGTAACGCATTTTGGTGCAAAAAAACTGTAAAAACGTGCAAAAAATACTATAAAATAAACCTTCACCGTATTTAAAGAAAAAAAAATCACGACCCTAGTAAACCCTTTTACTTGCAAAACGCTGCTAACACCATCTATTGCCGTGAAACGGGATCGAACGCGTTTGATGTACGTACAAAAATAACAAGATTAATCAGATGAAAAACCCAAGTTACGTCGGCACGGTTTCATTGTATGGGATGAAGCATCTGTATGCTAGTATTATATTATCTGTGGTGCAGTAAAGGAGTTATGGAGGTATATATAACAGGGGTGTAAATTACCACAACCTCCAAGGATCCTCCGACCAGACGGGTGTTGTGTCTCGTCCGGGCAACTGCCCATCGGTTGATGTCGGACGTTTGACAAGTGTATGTTTAAATCGCGCCGAAAACTCTGCTTGAGCGATGCAGGATTTAGTGATTTATTTCGCACTAGCTTTTGCCGCCGACTTCGTCTGCATAGCATTAGTACTTTGAATAGCCTATATTTTTTATATCGCGCCATAATATTAAAGGTGTTCGGGCCGCCTTACTTGAGAAATTATTAGTTCACCATACAAACTTCCACACCCCTGTCCACCCCCTTAAGGGTGATTGCCGGAATAAATACTATCCTATGTCCTTCCCAGGGTCTTCAACTATCTCCATACCAAATGGTGTAAATGGTAAAAAAGGTAACAGACAGACAGAGAGTTACTTTCGCATTGTATGGATGCGGCGTCATAGGTATTGCTCCAGACTTTTCAAATTAGATGATGTTTATTTACAAACCATTAAACCCATTTAAAAGCTGTAAATTATAGTAACACGTCTGGGATCGAGCTAGGAACGTCATATATTCTAATTCACAGTGTGGCCGTTAGTACTTTCACTAGTCCACTAAGATGCAGATCGGAGCTGTTTTCAGTTAACATTTAGGTATAACTCACGGATGGGCTATAAAATCACCGATTGTGTTCAGTTTGATAAAGGAGTTTAAGATTATAGGCAAAGTTTTTGACATGAACCCCTGATTTCTGAAATAAGAACCTCAAGTTAAGTATTTGTGACTTTTTCATATTCATATGAAGTCTATCTTGGACATCGCTGACTAGGGTGAATGAAAACTACGTGAGGAAACCTGGAGTTATCAATACTTTGGACACGTCTCTAGGCGGGATGGCGACTCTATAGAGCGGCTGGTCGTACAAGGAAAAGTGGAGGGAACCAGATCGCGCGGCAGGTCACCTATGCGCTGGACTGACCAAGTAAAATCCGCAGTAGGAGGCCGCATATCTGACTGCGCCAAACAGTCCGCCAACAGGGAGAGATGGCGGGCGATCGTGCGGAGAGCTGTGTCTGCATCTACCACCGACGTGGACGCCTCGACGTGACCACGACCGCTCTGCCAAGAGCGAAACGACAGAGAAGAAGATAATAAATCTGTAGAAAAGTCGTTTATACATAAAATATTTCCAAAAAAAATTTGCCAATTTTGGAAATTTTGTCTTGTGGTCGGTTTGTCTGTTTATTTGTGCACGCATCACGTAAAATGTACGAAACCAATGTAGATAAGTTTTATACATGAAAATAGTGCGTAACTTGAAGTATTACTTAGTTTTTGTTTCATCGCAATCGGTTCACTCTATCGAAAGTTAGATGAACACTTTTCAAGAAGTAAAATGATTTTAACACACGCAATTCAGATTCTCGGACAGTTGAACTCAATGTTCGATACATGGCGTTGTGCATTTCAAGTCATTTTCGTACTTTGTGAGTAGTAATGCCAAAGTTTGACAGGTTTTCATAACCTGTCAAACTTTGGCATTAAACGCTCGTAACTTATATTTATGAATTGATTTATTGTTTATTGTAATTCAGAGTGTCTCGCAAAAGGTTTAATCAAATTGCTCTAAGCCCGCGTGTTTCGTGGCCCCAAAACCATAGAGTATCGCACTCTAGTTACGGAGTTAAGCCAATGGACGGTGAGTGTCGAGTACCGCCTTGATTAGTTCGGCTGGACCGTAGACTGATAATACATTACGTACGGCTGGACTTTCAACAAGGCGCAAGGGAAAAGCGGAAAGCGGTGGATAAGTCTACTTACATAGAGTATCGCACTCCAGTTACGGAGTTTAGTCAAGAAACGACGACTGTTGAGTTACCGCATTAATTAGTTCGGCTGGACCAAAGACTGATAATACATTAAGTATGGCTGGACTTTCAACAAGGCGCAAAGTAGAAGCGAAAGCGGTGGCTAAGTCTACTTACATATTTATCGCACTACAGTTATTGAGTTTAGTTAATAGTCGGCGAGTACCGCATTAATTATTTCAGTTGGACTAAATACTGATAATACATTACGTATGGCTGGACTTTCAAAAAGGCGCAAGGTAGAAGCGGAAAGCGGTGGCTACGTAGTCCTACCTACTTACATAGAGTATCGCACTACAGTTACTGAGATACCAGGCCCCTCAGAAAGTATTGCGAAAAAAAGTTTTTATATATGGGAGACTGGCCAGTTATAATGTTTTTCGAAAATATGATTATTTATAAGTAAAAATAAGTAAGTTCCAATTTCAAAATTTCCCTCCACATTTTTTGCGAGTTAATTCAAAGTATTGTGTCTCACTGAAATATGGATCTGCGCCGGGAACATTTTAGAGCTATGATTTTATACGATTTCAAGTATCGCCTGAAACCGGATGAATCGTACGATAGACTTCAAATGGCATTCATGGATGAAGGCCCTTCCAAGGCAACCGTGTATCGTTGGTATAACGAATTCAAGCGCGGTCGACCAACTTTGGGGGATGACGAAAGAAGCGGTCGCCCTTTGACGGCTGTTACCGAAGAAAACGTGCTAGCAGTGAAAAATTTAATCCAAGACAATAGGCGAATTACATATCAGGAGATTCAACACATATTGAAGATTGGATCGGGAAGCGTTCACGAGATTCTACACAGCCATCTTCGCGTGAGGAGGATAGTATCACGCTGGGTGCCGCACAACCTCACCGATGCTCAGAAGCAGGCCCGGGTGGAATGGTGCCGTGATATGCTTAACAAATTTGAAGCAGGCTCGTCTCGGCGTGTTTACGACATCGTTACAGGTGATGAGTCCTGGATTTATCAATACGACCCAGAAACCAAGCGCCAGTCGACTGTTTGGGTGTTTCAAAATGAGCCAACGCCTACCAAAGTGAAGCGATCTAGAAGCGGGGGTAAGATTTTGATCGCTAGCTTTTTTAATTTGACTGGCCACTTGGTATCAATTCCCTTACGGGATCAAAGAAGCATTAATGCCGAATGGTATACTACCAAATGTTTGCCAGAAGTTTTCTCTGTTATAAGCAACAAGCGACCAAACACAGGGCTCCGCGGGCTACTGCTCCACCACGACAATGCACCTGCGCACACCGCACTCAAAACGAGGGACTTCCTGGACAGCACGCCAGTCAAACTCCTGGGTCACCCTCCTTACAGCCCTGATCTAGCACCGTGTGACTTCTTTTTATTCCCAAAAATAAAAAATCAGCTCAAAGGGATACAATTTTCGTCGCCGGAAGATGCGCTGGCTGCGTTCGAGCAGGCTGTAAACGAGGTGTCTGCGGCGGACTGGAAAAAGTGTTTTGAAAACTGGTTTAGGCGCATGAATCTTTGTATAGAGGCTGGTGGAAAGTACTTTGAAAAGATTTAATAAAAATATATGTACGTATAGAACAATTTTTTTTAGTTTCGCAAAACTTTCTGAGTGTCCCACGTAAGTTAACAGTCGGCGACTATTGAGTACCGCATTAATTATTTCATTTGGACCAAAGACTGATAATACATTACGTATGACTGGACTTTCAACAAGGCGCAAGGTAGAAGCAGAAAGCGATGGCTACGTCTACTTACATAGAGTTGCGCACTCCAGTTACGGAGTTTAGCCAATAGACGGTGACTGTTGAGTACCGCATTAATTAGTTCGGCTGGACCAAAGACGGATAATGATAATACATTACTTATGGCTGGACTTTCAACAAGGCGCAAGGTAGAAGCGGAAAGCGGTGGCTAAGTCTACTTACATAGAGGAACGCACCCGTTACGGAGTTTAGCCAATAGACGGCGACAGTCGAATACCGCATTAATTAGTTCGGCTGGAACAAAGACTGATAATGATAATACATTACGAATAGGTGGACTTTCAACAAGGCGCAAGGAAGAAGCGGTAAGCAGTGGCTAATAAGCGCTGGGACCAAATATTAACCACACACCGCTTGAGGTTCTCGTGTTTACCCCGAGGCGAGGCGATGCCGTTACTATGCCGATTAGTGAGCGCTGTAGTAGGGAAGGCAAGACGTTCGTCGTCCCCCAAACATCAGGACCCAAGGTGGCGGCGCATAGTGTTCCACGCGCGCCCCTCTTAGACATTGCGGGAAGAGTCAAACACCTCACTCCTCCCCAACCCGAGATCGAGGCCCACTCTATATAGGGTCTTATAGGTGGTTGCGGAAGTATCATTGTTCCCGCGAATCCCGGCTTGGCTGTGAGATGGAACACCAGGGTGGTTTTGAGTCAGTACGAGTCTGACAGACTTCTCCGCCACCCAGGGCGGCTTTCATCCAATGAGGATTTTATATATAAAGAAGATATGGAAAGTACGTAATCATCATGTGAAATTTTGATAGCGCTTGTCTCACTATCACACACTTAAAAATAATGAATACCACCTAAAGTATTGTTACTTTGCCCTACGCTACCGCCTATCGCTTACGCCGTACGCATAAACAGACTCTCAGCAGTTACACGCGAATTTATTCGCCCGCCTGACATTGTTACTGGCAGTTGCGAAATTAGGCCCTGCTGTATGTATAGCAAAGCGGCGCTATAGATATTCTGATAATAATCAACTAGAATATGTACGTCGATAGGTACTTACTTAATTAACTAAAGATTTTTAGGGTTATATAAACTCACATACACATACAAACCCAAAGGGTAAAAAGGGACCTTATTACTAAAACACCACGATCGCTCTGTCTGTCTGTCACCAGGCTGTATCTCATGAACTGTGATAGCTAGAAAGTTGAAATTTTCACAGATGATGTATTTCTGTTGCCACTATAACAACAATAACTAAAACAGAATACAATTAATATTTAAGTGGGGCTCCCACACAACAATTTAAAGGTGTTTTTTTGCCGTTTTTTGCGAAAATGGTACGGAACCCTTCGTGCGCGAGTCCAACTCGCGCTTGGCCAGTTTTTTTTCCTTTGTTCAAACAAAACGCACATTACAGACATAAACATGACAATGAATACGATCAAAACCCCGTACGAATTATTAAAGTAGGTACATATTTTCTAGTTTCCATGTCCATATACTCCATATCCGATTCATATCAACCGGGTACAGAAAATTCCTAAGAAAACCCAACAACACTTTCCACAATCTTACGATTCAAAAACAAAATATATTTAAATTAGGCTGATGACCTACAAAAAGAAAGCCCACCCGTTATCACATCCTAGTGTTCAGCTTGTAAGCGCAAAAATAGTAGCGCAACAATCTCCACAGCAAAAATTTGATTCAATAGTTCAGCAGTGGCGCTAGATACCACTGGACCAACGAAGCTGTGTTCTTATCCCGATAAAGATCACCATTAGTTTACACATGCGGTCTTAGAGAGCGTTAAGATACAATCTCTCACACACTAGATGTGTATCGCGATAAATTATAGCTTATAGCTTTTAGTATCGTTCGGGCGATCTGTGACGGTAGTACGAAAATGCTTGTACGGAGTTGTACGGTTACTGAGAGGTTTATAAATAAATATATTAAGTATGTTTGTTACGGACCAAGTGATTAACACGGCTTTATTCATAATGCCCGGGGAATTTGAAAAATGCCCAATCCAATATGAGTAGGCAATATGATAAAAACTATTGTAATAATTTAATTGACCGGGCTGTCTGAATAATGCCCATCACTTATTGAGCCGGGTAATAAATAGCTGCTTTTTTTAAATTATTTTAATGTTGCCATTGCTTTTTATTAAAGAATCGGTAAGTATAATAAGATTACTTTTTAAGCAAAATAGTCAACGGTGCTCCTATTTCTGTCTGCAGGGTCCAAAGTAACCTAACATGAAGGATATGACGGGAGCTGAGTTCGCTCGCTCACTTCAGCTCCCGTCATCTCCTTCGAACCTAAACTATCCTAAGCTACCGAGCTCGCTTCGCTCGCTCTTGGACTAATGCATTGACCATAATTATCGCATTTGCCACACAAATACACAACAACACACTTCAAACTTATAACAAACACCTAGGTAGATTGATTGACCGACAAACGTATTCTCTGATGCACTACACTTCTGAGTATTGGTGTTAAACGATTGCATTAAAGCAGAACGGTAATAGACATGTAACTAGCTAACAAAATAACTGACGGCAAACTCAACAATATGAAAATTCATGAGTTATGTGTCTTTTACTTTTTTCTGTGATCAATGATTGATATTTTTTAGGGTTCCGTAGCCAAATGGCAAAAAACGGAACCCTTATGGATTCGTCACGTCTGTCTGTCTGTCTGTCCGTCCGTATATCACAGCCACTTTTTTCCGAAACTTAAGAACTATGTTGTTGGAACTTGGTAAGTAGATGTATTCTGTGAACCGCATTAAGATTTTCACACAAAAATAGAAAAAAAAACGCAAAACGCTACTTAAAACTGAAACGCAATTTTTTTTTTTCGTCAAACCCGTGTGGGGTATCTATGGATAATAGGTCTTCAAAAATGTTATTGAGGTTTCTAATATATTTTTTTTCTAAACTGAATAGTTTGCGCGAGAGACACTTCCAAAGTGGTAAAATGTGTGTCCCCTCCCCTGTAACTTCTTAAATAAGAGAATGACAACACTAAAAAAAATATATATGATGTACATTACCATGTAAACTTCCACCGAAAATTGGTTTCAATGAGATCTAGTAAGTAGTTTTTTTTTAATACGTCATAAATCGTAAAGCGCAATTTAACAAGTACCCTTCGTGCGCGAGTCCGACTCGCACTTGGCCGGTTTTTTTATTGATAGGCTTGACCACTATCTCACCTGATGGTAAGCGATGATGTGGTCGACGATGTAGCACGCTTCGCAGAAGAAACCTATTCACTCTTGACTTAAAGACGAATATTGTTACAAATTCGTAAAAAAAGAATTGCGAAGGCTGCCTTATATTACTTGGCATCAAATAATGATTTATCGATAACTCAGGCATAACTTGTTCTTGATAGTTCATTCTAGCGAATTCAGTGGCGTGAATGTTAACCAAACAACGCCCAGTTACGCTAAGCAAAAAGTTAAGCTTACTGAACACGTCAATAGTTAAAATTGTTGCAATACTGTAATTTAGCGTTTTCTTGTGATGTAAAATTACTTTTTACTCTATTACGGAGTCGAATAGGAGTAGTTATGATTGCCTGAGTAGGCTCGCCCTCTATCACGTATGATTTAAAACTGGAGACATGACGTCGGTGTGCTATCTTACACTACTCATGATCCTATGTTATGTAGCCATCAATACCATACTCCACGACCTTTCGACCCCGCCAACCATTTGTCTTGAGAACTATAGCTTGGCAACTTCGTACGTGATACTCCCATGGTCTGCGGGATACGGGGAACGTAAGGCAGAGGGGGTGGTAAAAGGTGCGCACGGGATGGTGTCACCTGACGGGAACGTCAGTTGAAAGAAAAGAAAGAAAAATAAGAAAAGACAGAAAATAAAGAAAGAAAAATACCGGCCAAGTGCGAGTCGGACTCGCGCACAAAGGGTTACGTACCATTTTCTTAAAAAACGGCAAAAAAATCACGTTTGTTGTATGGAAGCCCCCCTTAAATATTTATTTTATTTTGTTTTTAGTATTTGTTGTTGTAGCGGCAACAGATATACATCACCTGTGATTTCAACTGTCTAGCTATCACGGTTCATGAGATACTGCCTGGTGACAAACAGACAGAAAGACAGACAGACAGACAGACAGACGGACCGCGGAGTCTCAGTAATAGGGTCCCGTTTTTACCCTTTGGGTACGGAACCCTAAAAAAAGGTAAGAAATTAAAGAAAAAAAGAAAAGAAAGAAACGACAGATAAGAAGGAAAAGAAAGGAAAGAATGAAAAGGAAAAAAGAAACAAAAGAATGAAAACTAGTTTATTTGGCACGCACAGATACAATGCATGTACAAATAAGTACAAATAAAAGGGAACTTAATTTTAAAACAATTACTTACATAGTGTGCCCCGCCAACCGCGCGGACCATGGCAGTGCCACGTGCGAATTTGCCAAGCTATTGCGTGGGTGTAAACAGGGTAACTTTTAACTCATTGACAACATTTCAGGGGGTGTAAGTCGGTCAATTACCAATGTTATCATCACTGACAGACGTTTCATTTTTCTCTGGGCACAATTCTAAGGTCCTCGCAGATTAAATCGCGGGCAGAAACTAGAATACTTCTTCTTATTCTAGAAATACATAGAACAATCGGTATTATGATCACTTGGGATAATAAAACTCTTTTGACGCGAGCGCGCCACGGGCCGAAGCTAATGTATAATGGATAAGGAGCCTTGCTCTTGACCCTAAAAAGTTGTCCATATTCACGAGTACTTTCACCCCCAGAAATATCACCAATGATTTAAAATTAATTCTTTATACATTATATTCGAATTGCAAGTCAATAAGTTGCATTCAATAATAAACATGGCACCGGTAACTTAATTCTAATTGCATGTTATCCAATTAATACCTTGTCTTGTAATTGAGGCAGCAATTTGTTACTTAGGATTTACTTTAAGTACTTAAAGTTATTACGTAAGCAATGGTTAGGCGATTGAAGCACTTCTCCCTTTCCAATTGTCCTTCCATGTTTTACTTGGAAGTCCCTGAAACTATATACATTAAAAATTGAACTGCAACAGGACACAGGCACCCAACGCGAAGAAAGAAAGTTTGGTTCAAATAAATTGCACCGGATGGCGTGATAAGCTTGGATTTGTTATTGAGTTTTGTGAATAATTAAGATTTTTTAGAGACGATCATAAAAAAATGTATTTAACTCTCCTAAGCACAAAATTAAGAAATATTGAGACAGATCTTTTCAAATTTATTCCAATAGATGGCGCGGCTTTAAATTTCTGAGGCTTGATTTTTTTAATTTGTTTTATATCACATTTTGATACAATGAAACTGAAAAAAACGTACAAAAATACTATAAAACAAATCGTCGCTGTATTTAAAAACTGGCAAAGTGCGAGTGGGACTAGCGCACGTAGGGTTCCATACCATAATCGCAAAAACTGCAATAAAATCACGTTTGTTGAATGGAAGTCCCACTTAAATATTTATTTTATTTTGTTTTAGTATTTGTTGTTATAGCGGCAACAGAAATACATCATCTGTGAAAATTTCAACTGTCTAGCTATCACGGTTCACGAGATATAGCCTGGTGACAGACAGACAGACCGCGGAGTCTTAGTAATAGGGTCCCGTTTTACCCTTTGGGTACGGAATGGGTGGTTGGTGGGCCTGTGGTTACGGCACCGACTTATGAGTCTTCTTACGTCGTGGGGTCAAACCAAGGCAGGTGCATAACTTTGTATTTTTACCCGACTGCCGAAGGAGGGTAATGTGTTTATCAGTCTATGTATGTATGTTTGTTCCTATATGGCGTTCTAGATACCAAACGCGTTGACCGATTTTGATTATTCTTACGTCAATCGATTTGTATTAACCCTGCGAGTGTCACTGGCACACATTAAAATTGGAAATAAAAAAATAGCGGATTTTGGGCGGCATTTTGTAGGGGGTATTTTTTTTTTATTTCTAAACCCATCGTGTGGGGTATCAAAATAAAGGGTTTTAAGAGGTCATTTCAAAAATATATAACACTTATATTTTATATAGGTGTTATTCATTTTTATATGTTTTAGTTTAAATGTGCCAAATTCGAAAAAATAAATAAAAAACATCTGGTTTTGGTCAGCCAACTCGCGAATATGTGTCCTCCGACTGCACAACATGATTTTCTTCTTGTTTACGTCTTTTGAGTTTGATTTTTAAGCAGTCGGGTTTTAGATTTTTTAAATTAACTTTTTTTTTATTTAATCCCTACTGCTCTCAAAACGGTGAAGGAAAACATCGTGACAAAAACCTGCATGGCAGAGAATTTAAAATTCGAAGATGTAACCAGATCTACCAACCCGCACTGGGCAGAGAGAAGGCCTATGTGCCAGCACTGTAAACATTATAGGCTGATTATTATATGCTTGTACTTATGGAGTCTGTCCCCCAAAGCGATAGGTACCTTGAATTATTTTCATCGTTATATCGACCTAAACATAACTCTGTCGTCGAATCGGTTAATTATTATAAATTATAATTTATGTGCCCCTAATAAGGTTGTGTGCCTAAAGGAGGTATTGAAGTGGACATGGCCATAAGCGTAAGCGGGAGGAATTTATTGCAATTTTTCCTTTTCAATTACGCTTCGTTAAATCGCGGTTTTCGTCAAAAATTTTCAAAATGAAATAGTGTTTGCGAATGGCGGCAGAATGCGCTGTTCCTGTGGAATATGCCGCGACAACGAAGGCGTGTAAAATAATAGTGGTAAGTTAAAATATTGGCTTCGTTTCCGTGGCCCGTTATTTTTTTGGGATAAAAGAAGCCTCACTCATAAGAGTAGCATTTTAGAGTTCCGTATCCAAAGGGTAAAAACAGGACCCTATTACTAAGACTCCGCGGTCCGTCTGTCTGTCCGTCTGTCACCAGGCTGTATCTCATGAACCGTGATGCTAGACAGTTGAATTTTTAACAGATGATGTATTTCTGTTGCCGCTATAACAACAAATACTAAAAACAGAATAAAATAAATATTTAAGTGGGGCTCCCATACAACAAACATGTTTTTTTTTGGCGTTATTTGCGATAATGGTACGGAACCCTTCGTGTGCGAGTCCAACTCGCACTTGGCCGGTTTTTACCTTATATTTTATACTATTAGTTAAGCTTTATTCATTCATTCACACAAATTTGCTTGTATCTCCAAAATCGCTCCGCTTCTCCCAGAACGCTACCTAAAGCCCAAGATTAAGTTATAAATAAGTATCATAGTGACTGTAACTGCTCCATAAGTTATATTTAAGTTATATAAGCGCGGGTGATGTCACTTAGAACTGCCTGAGGGCAGCGTTGGCTAATAGGTAAGTTGGCGTTAAGGCGCCGATTCCCTTGAGTAGCTGATTTTAAAATCAGAATCACGTCTAAACGGCCAGTCGTAATTTATTGGAAAAAATATATGTTATAATAGACCATTTTCTTAATAGTTTCATCTAAGCAAATTTTGAGTTTTATTCGTATAACATAGTGTAATTAATTTGTAAAGTTATGTCTAAAACGGACAAAAACACGACAATCGCACCAAAACCACTGGGCGTATTTTAATGAAATTGACACCATATCAAAGACTATTTAATAATCTACATATTGATTTGAGGCTTTTTTTTAAAGTCATATAATAATCAGGAAAGAACAAAAAACTACTGACACTTGGGTCGCACGGGTGTGAAAAGAGTTCGCGTTTTGTTGCCTCAAGGTTAGATTTTAAGTTAGCTGAATTTAAAGGTGCCAGGGATGTTTTTTCAGTTGTGGGACAAATCAAGTACGCCGCTTTGTTCGGCTTTGTGTCTACTAAACTAGTAAATACCCGGAATTAATCTTCTGCTTTTATCCCACTTTATTCGTGGTTGGTACAGACAGAGTGTCTTTTTGACCCCCGTCGGAAAAAGAGGGGCGTTATAAGTTTGACAGGTGTACCACAGGTGTGTTTGTATATTTGTATATCTGTCTGTGGCATCATAGCTCCTAAAGGGATAAACCTTTTTACGATTTCGTTTTTTTTTGTTTGGAAGGTGATTTTATTGAGAGTGCTCTTACCTATGTTTGATGAGAATCGGTTCAGCCGTTCTAAAGTTATGGCCGTTTTACTGTTTGAATCGGGGCGTTTTTGCAAGAAATTGTGTCATAATTACGTGTCTGCCTACTAGTTAATTATGTAACATGAAAAAAAAACAGTTGGGTGGTCTATTTTTTTTTTTCTCAATATATTAAATTTCTGACGTTTTCGTGTCATTTAACTTTATATGCAATTTATCAATAGGTTATTTTAGTACACGCAGTTTAAGGCGTATATATTCCCCAATGTTAACGCGGTACTGGCCGTGCGCCCGCTCGGAGGCAGACTATCAACATTGAACCTCCTTTTGGACAGTTTTGTTTGCAAAATATTCTTTGATTTATATATACTATTTCATTTGTATAAATTCTAGCCATCCATTTTTTTGTGTAAAAATATTTCAAAAACATCCAAATCGTTTTAGAAGAGAATCCAAAGTAGCGAAAAATTTCGTGTTGTTAATAAAAAAAATTATAGCAAAACTATTAGTTACACGAAAAAAACATGTTTCACAAATAATGTACATAAATCATTTTTTTTTCTATCTTTTTATCCTAGCCGTTACTAGCGAATATGCTTCAGAAAGCAACCGTTTTACTGCACCAAAGCGGTGGTAGGCCCTTAATAAAAAAACTATAGAATCCCTGCGATTTACTAATAAAATTAATTATACCAATTTAATCTGTATGTGTCAATGTAATTTAAATGGAAAGTAAATGAACCAAATTCCTTTTTTTACGGGTGTATCATGAATATATAAGCTGCATCCGAATAAATTGCTATCTAGGTGACATGGACATGGCTTGCATCTAGGACAGTGATGCTGCACCCATCCTTACCGCTAGTGATGTGTTAGTTTTATCGATAAATTAGGACGCACTTAAATTATGTTGAGGAAACATCGTTTGCATTTAGGGCGAGATGCTGCACCCATTCTAACTGCTAGTGATATGAGAGTTGTATCGATAGAATTTAATTTATCGATAAATAGGGACAAATATTTACATTGTAGGTACTTCCAAACTTTTAAATACAAGATGCAATCTCATCTCTGCAACAATCAATTTGAAAAAACTTATCAACAATATACACTGTAAAATTTATACTCGTAAATTTTTCGACGAAAATAATTTACAAATCATTCCCAAGCATTCGTTTTGCGGCTGAAAAGATGAAGCAAAACGAAGGCTTTTTCGCGCCATCATTGACGTCACAACTCTCGACAAATACGTGACAGTTCAAATATTCATCAAATCATCCATACATTCTATATTTAACAAAGCATCAACGTAATTACTAAGGATGACACACGTCGCATGCCAAGATATAATTATCTGATGATATCTACAAATCAATAGCTACTTTGTAGAATAAAGGCGGTGGTGTATAGTGTCCCACGGCTAAGCTACGCAGGTGAATTTAGTTTCGCGTCAAAAAAGAGTATGCTTATATGTTTTAGTTATAAAGGGGATGAATGAAAGGCCACTTACAAAAGGTAGACGAGAGTGGAAACGCGTACGAAACATCCTAAAAGTGCGCTACACGGCTCTTATTGGTGAAGCTCTTCAGAAATACTAGTTGCGTAGTACTCATCTCAGGTGCGTGTATGACCAGATGTATGAAATTACATGGAGGAAAAGGAGTATGATATTATTGTAACAGGTGACGTTCTGAAGTTCTGCACGCGTTGAGAAAAAAGCGCGAGTTAATGTACGTGTGTATGTTAAATGAAAATAAAGGCGGGTTTGTCCACTGCTCGCTATGCCAACACTATATTTGGTCTGGTAATACCTCAAGGGTGCTTTGCCATCAAAGGTGTGCGAGGTGAGGAGGTTTGCGAGGAAAATATCCACATTGACCATTTTCTTAGCTAGACTATGGCAGCTATGGTAGAAAAGGGCTAGCAGAGCTATGTATTCACATACAAGAAAAGACGGGTGCGTACAAAGAATGCATGCGAGTGTTTCGGGCGAGGAATGTGTGCGCGCACAGCTGCAAAGAGTTCGCTACGCATCCTCGCACAGCGTTGGTGGAATCAGTCACATATTTTCACAGCATCACTTTGCGATCCCGCGCAGCCTTACTGCATAGCGCATCTTTGGTGGAAAAACACCCTAAAGCGTCACTCAAATTTGCTTCAAATGAAAATATAGGCAAGATTCACTGCTCGCCAAAACACGCTACATACTGATGCTGATGATGATGGCCATGGCTGGCAAACAAAAGAACCGCGCAGGCATACCTCTCCGTGCATATCTTACGCAGTAGTGGACGTTCGACTTAATACTAATAACAAAGTTTAATAAATCGATGTATTTATTATGGGTTGTGGACATCACTATCTATTTAATTGACCTCATAGGCTCAGTCATAATTTATAATGGAGGAAGCGATTTACGTTATTGGGAAAGTCACGTGATAAAATATAAAAATTAAGCCTCTATGACCGTTTCTTTTTATTTTTAAATGTTTTGTCTTTAGTGTGAAATTTACTTCAAGGATTGGATTAGTTTTTTTTTGCTTTGGAGTTTTTGATGAGTTGTTCGAAAATATGAATTAATGGCTTTCGCCGTACCTTTTTTTTATTTTGGGTCGGCAATTATCCAATGACTTCTAGCGCTCTGGGTGAGGCGGGAGGGCGTGTCAGACTTTTACTGACTAAAACCCACCCGTGTTCCTTCAGTTGCTTGTGCCAGGGCCGCGGTAACTGTTTTTCAAATTTATCCGCGACCCAGACAGGCATCGGCCTTAGCGGACCCCGTCAGTTCTGCTGACAACTCTGGCTTTTCCGTACCTGGAAAGGACTTTAAACTGTTGGTTCCGGTGGTCAATTGTAAACTTTTTCGTTATTGGTAGTTAGAAGTCCGAAAATCTTCCCAAGGGTATCGTGTTACCTTTTTTTACAATTTTTTTTGTTCCTTACTTTTCTTAATTAAAATTTATTGAAAATAATTTTCTACTTTTTAGTTTGATTTTCTATTAAAGCGTTTTGTTAGTTTTTTTAAACTATTATTTATTTTTGTGTATTAATTCAATCTCTAATCCTGAAGATCTTGACAAGGATAATGGCACAAACTTTTTAAACTATTGCATTGTCATCGGTCCTTGATAAGTGTGCAAAGTGTCAAATCAATCTGACGTTTTAAAGGGCGCGAAAATCACGTTCAAAGATTCCGTTACATTGATACATACATACCAAGCTAATAACAGCGTGTTAATAATAGATAAATCTCTAGACATTGATTAGCAGTCACCGTCCTATTGTTTTATTTCTAACTGATTGCCTTGAATACGATTTAGGTCATTCAAAACAATTTAAAAGTAATCTTTATGACCTATCATGACACTTTTTCATGAAATCACGCAAAGCATTAATCCATATTAGGATTACTTGGTACTATTAACATTTTGTACTGCAAAGTCAGACTTTTTGTTATTATCTATGGTAATTTTGACGTCATGCAACCTTTTTCTATTAAATAATGGGGCTTTACTAATAAAAATCTCGTTAATGTTAAACAACTGATTAGCAGTTCCTTAATTAGAACTTTTTATAGACAGTTAAATATAGAATGTGCTAAGTAGTAACCGATCAATGTGGCGACGCTTGGAGGAGGCCTATGTCTAGCAGTGAACGTCTTTCGGCTGAAGTGATGATGCACCAGTACCTAGATTTTAAAAAGGTCGCAAGGGTCGATTTTCAAGATAAGGCAATACCTTCTGTGGTCGGTCTTTGACGAATAAACATACCCTTCTTCTTCCACACCTTTCTTCTTTTTTTTCTTTCTTCTTTTTTTTTTTTTTTTTTGTTTTCTCGGAAAGCAAGTTTATTGTTTATTCACCATTCGGTACCTGGACGGTAGAATCAATTAATATTCGCTTTAATTTTTTTTTTGACGTTCGAAAGTGCCACCTAATGGCCTAATTGAATAAATAAATTTTTGATTTTTTGAGTCATTTGTATAAATTTGACAGCCGTCACGTAAGCAGGAGCCCGAACGAGCCCGAAAATCGGACAACCACCCACTTATGTCATGTAGCGGCACCGACGCCGCCACTTACGAACTAATGACATGACGTCACACAAATCCTGCATCGCGCAAGTAAAGTTTTCGGCGCTATTAGAACACATACAACAGTCCGACAACAACCGTTGGGCAGTTGCCCGGACCAGACACAACACCCGTCTGGTCGAAGGATCCTCCCTTTTCTATGGAGGTTTGTGGGACTTTACACCCTGTTCCACTTGCCTCCAAAGTCACATACACCAAGCAACAGGTCACCAAAGCACCGAAGGCACCAGGCTCCCACCTCCCATCAGACAGCAGGTCGGTCTCGCACCAAGGATGCCAGATACCTTCCAGATGCTTATCGCAAACTCTGCCAGAGTCTATGTTTCCTGATAGCTAAAACCTAGGGATCTTTAAGTCAAGAGTGAATAGGTAACATCTAGACAAGCGTGCTCCCTCTTCGATCACATCATCGCTTACCGTCAGCTAAGATGGTGGCCAAACGGAAGCCTATCAATAAAACAAGAAAGTTTTTTTTTTATCGATATCGATATATAAATTGTGATGTCCCACCACTACTCGCAATTCAAAGAACGGTAACATCACGGGCGCGGCAGATGGACTATGCTTACGCATCGATACGTGTTTGTACACACACATACACACAAACATGCATAAATATTTGTTTAAGTGTGTGTGCAGTTTGCAGGTTTAAGGTTGCCCTAGTCGATCATTCTTCCATTCAAAAAAAAAGTAAAAGAATAAAAAATAAAGTCGAGAGTTCCATATTTCAACACTAATTTTAACGCATCTTAGGGCGAAAATAAATACCATAAGAAGAAGGAAAATTGCAAAGTAGTCACCATACAGGGATAGATTAGTAGTTCAACAATGCAAATAATTTGATTTTGAACAGATAAATTTAGCTTTTTCATGATATCTACACAAAATAGTAAGTATACAGAAGGGCCACTCCCGCCGTTTAGAAAATTGACAGCTAAACTTGACAGATTCACTAGGGTTGCTACTATGTTGTAGGTTGTCTAAGTTACAAACATAAATACATCGATTCGTCTAAACATACATCATATCATGCCTTAGAACCCTCTAGACAGGGCATCAATATCCATTTAATTTCAAGAAACATTTAATATTACGCCACATACGACGAAGATTGGAAAGTAATTTATAAGACGTAGTAATAGTGTAATAATGATCCCACTTAAAACATTAAATTGTGAAAAGCACCAAGCTCGACAAAAATATAAATGGCAAAAACAGGTACCTAATAAAATCAAAAAACCAAAGATGATCTTAAACAAGAAGAAAATTATGCTGTGCAGACGGAGGAAACATATTTGTAAGCTGTATAACTTGAACCTTATTATTATGACAAGTTCCCAATTTCGACTATGGACTTAAAATAATTTATTATAATCCTATATAATGAATTTCTAATTTGTCATCTTGAAAGATTTAATGACCTATAGAACTTAATAAATATTGAAAGGAAGAATTAAAAACAAAAAAGTAAATTCGGTCTGTAAAAAATAATAAAGGTAACCCATCCAATGCAACCAACCTCGTTACAGCACATAATGTATGAATGACGTGACAAACGCACTCATGACACCCGCGACTGAGCTCGGTCCAATATTGTCCAATATTCCCTGTAAAACCGCAATGTCAAAGTGTATGTGCAAAATGACACTTTGTTCGTAGTGGCCCCTCTGTCTGCTGCGCGCCGCCGCTTACGTACTTTATGATATCTATTTAAAGATATATTCCCAAAGGTCTGTTTATAAATTTTCGCGCGCTCGTTTTCGTCCTAAATCATCATCCATTTCGCTACAAATTTGCAAAAGTGTGTATTCGTACGCGAACTAGCTTCTTACTGCTCATCACAGCATCTATCTCTCTCGCACGTGTTGTCGAATGAGATAGCATGCATTTTAACCCCGCGCACAAAATAGTTCGAGCCGCCGACTAGGGTAACCTTAAACTATTGAATAAACATGAAAGGAGGCGCGGTATAAAACTCGAAGGGATGGGTAGGAATGTGGTCTGTGCATCGTAGATGCTGATGACGATTTAAGGCATTTTAATTTGGTGATGTGAAATTACGCATTAAAAGTTTTTGAGTGCGACTTGATTGTTGCCAACCAGGGACAAATCAGACTAAAAGATCTCAGTATCAGCTCTATGGTTCGCTAAAACAAAGGCTTTTGTTTTAAACGTCAAAGTGGCGCCAGTGAAAGAAAAGTTGAAAGGAAACCGTTTGGCCTGGTATGGTCATGTGTTGAGGAGGGAAGAAACGCATGTTACATAAAAAAACCGTTTTGTAAAAAAATACTACCGACTTCCAATTATGAAAACTACAAAGTGAAAAACAAGTTTATTTTTGGAATTTGGTGTCTTTGGTAGGTACAATTGTTTTGCGTTATGCACACCGTCTTCCAAAAATAAAGTTATTTTTCACTTTGTAGTTTTTTTATTTGGAGGGCGGTAGTTTTAAAAAAAAAAAAATATATATATATTCCTATCTAAATAGGCAAGTAGTTTAGTAAGTTACCTATAGCGCCAGAATAGCTTACCTGAATATCATGAAACTGAACATTACCGGTGAAAAGAGAGTCTACCAAGGTGAACTGTACACATCTGCGTACCCCTTTAGAGCGTACTGGCGTGATGTTATGTTATGAAATAGGATAAACAATAAACAGACATGCGATTGTAGCAAACCCGAGAGATGACGTTGTTTATTGAAGAGTTCTGTTCTATATCTCCGGTTCTTCATTAGATCTTCACCAAATTAAAATGTAGCAAATTTCGGAACATATTCTTTCTACCAAAAAAAGGATTTTCAAAATCGGTCTCCCCTCTGACGGACATATCGATGAACATACACAAAAAAAAAAACAAACATAAAGTTGAACATAGAACCTCCTCCTTTTTGGTTAATCGGTTAAAAAAGAGTTATGATAATGTGGATGGATGGAGAGGGAGAGGAAGGCCAAAGAAAAGATGGATGGTCTGTGTGAGGAGTGATATGAAAGAAAAGGGAGTCAGTGATAGCGTGACGGTGGACAGAACGGTATGGAAGAAGAAAACGTGTTGCGCCGACCTCAAGTAACAAGGGATAAGGGCAGGAAGATGATAATGGTATGTCACATAAAATGTGCATAAAAACAATTGATCCGCCATATATACATTTTTTTTTCGGGGTGTAAAATCCTCATTGGATGTCCTCCGCCCTGGAGGGAGGCGGCTGAGGGGTCTGTCAGACTTCGACTGACTAAAAACTACCCCGATGTCCCATCTCACACCCCTGGGGTGGCACACTACGCACCGCCGCCTCCGGTGCTGATGTGTGGGGGGGAAACGGACGTCCGACGCCCCTGGACCTATTTAGGGGGGATGGCAGAGAGCGTTGACCGCCCTCCGCCGACGCCCGTCGCGTCTTCTGCGGATCGGATGAGTGGATGTAATCTCCCTCTCCCTTTCCGCAGCCGTGTACGTAAAATTTCAGCTCAATCGGTTAGAGATAACTGTTTTAAAATTCAGTTGCAAGATTTGACCCATGCAGACTAACTAAAAATGTAGGTTAACTAAAAGCTTGTAATAAAAACATCCCGATCCCTTTTATTACCTTACCGACCTTTGGCAAAACTAATATAATTATAAATAAAAATAATAATTAAAGTATGAACCCAAGAATTTTAATTTTAATGTCATGCCTACTTAAGTGGTTACAACAATTTGTATGGAAAACCGCCATTTTTATGGCTTATGCTGTGTTATTTTAATTGTTTATTAATAAAAACAACTGCATCTAAATACGTTTTCGATTTAAGTAGGGTTTTAATTTTTTAACTATAGTGGTTAAATAAGATTAGTCCTCGATGGACGTTTTCAGGTATACATAGCGGATGTTTGTACCTTTAATTACACCGGTACCCATCAGCTATTGAACTACTCTGGGAATCGAACCCGGGTCCCCATGCTCAGAAGCCGCCAAGCCGTCAAGTCCAACGCTGCGGACATAAACGCAGACTACAAGCTACTTTAAAACTTTTTTGAAAAAATAATACTATTTTATTTTTGGAAGTCGGTGTCTTTCGTATTTACCATTTTTTGCGTTATGGACACCGACTGCCAAAAATAAAGTAATTTTTTACTTTGTAAGTTTTTTATTTGGAAGTCGTAGTATTTTTTTTGCAATTTTTTTTTTGTTTTTAATTTTTTGTTGTAAGGTTACTATAACGCCAGAATATATTACCCGAATATCATGAAACTTGAACATAACCGGTGAATTGAGAGATCTGCGTACTCCTTAAGAGCGTACCGGCGTGATGTTGTGTTATGAAATGGTATAAACAATAAACAGACATGCGATTGCAGCCCGAGAGATTTGCCGTTATTTATTGAAGAGTTATGCTGTATACCTTCGAAGTTCTTCAACAGATCTTCACCAAATTAAAATGGGACCAATATTTAAAATCAGCCCTCAATTGACGGAGATATCGGTGAACATAAATAATTAAAAAAAGTCGAACATAGTACCTCCTCCTTTTTGGTAAGTCGGTTAAAAATATCCATGGGCCCCATTACAAGACATAACCCATTACAAGACTTTAAGTTCAGACACAAATCATATTCCGCCAACAAATTTTAAAAACACCCGACACATTTTTATTGCATGCTACATAATTTATCTAGTAGTAGACACGCTTCGATCGACAATCTATTGAACACGTAATTATGACACGATATCTTGCGAAAACACCCCGATTCATCAATAAAACGCCCATAACTTTTGAACCGCTGAACCGATTTTCAACAAACATAGCTAAGAACACTCTCGATAAAGTCCTTTCAAACAAAAAAACAAAATCAAAATCGGTTCATCCGTTTAGGAGCTACGATGCCACAGACAAACACAAATACACACTCAAACTTATAGCACCCGTCTTTTTCCGTCGCAGGTTAAAAATTACCAAAATGTATACGTGATCTAATCACTGTCTCATGAATTGTGGCATGTCAACCATTGCTATCGCTGATATCGAATAAGACTTTCTCTAGCCTATGGGGAAAACTGGAACCTTCTTTCTTTTCTTTCTACACTGGAGTGGAGACGAAGGGGGCAGTAAGCTGGGCCAAATTGGGGCTTTAACGCGGACGGCACGAACTATTTTGTGCGCGGGGTTAAAATGCATGCTATCTTATCCGAAAACACGTGTGAAAGTGATAGATGCTGTGATGAGCAGTAAGAAGCTAGTTTACGTACGAATACACACTTTTGCAAATTTGTAGCGAAATGGATGATGATTTAGGACGAAAACGAGCGCGCGAAATTTTATCAACATACCTTTGGGAATATGGATGTCATGAAAAATCTAATAAATGTATCTGTTCAAAATAAAATTATTTGCATTGTTGAACTACTAATCTATGCCCTACGCCCAAAGATGCGCACGGTTGGCGCAGTGGTTGAGCGATTGACTGCTGCGCTGCGTGTCGCGGGTTCGATTCCCGCACGGAACAAATATTTGTATGACCTACAGATAGTTGTTCCGGCTCTGGGTGTTTGTGTATGTGAGTTTATATGTTTGTAAACGCAGCCACGATACAGAAAGAAATTCCTAGTGTGGGGCAATGTTTAAAAAAAAAAAATGTATTGTAATATGTAACTTTCCACGCTCATAACTTTCAATTATATCAATTTGTCTGATGTTTACTTTTTGTTTCCATACAGGGCTAGATAATGATGAGACAAATTGATATGAATTTTTATTTTGAACGTACAGAAACAGTGGAGTTATCGCCAGACTACGTTTGTATGGAAGAATGATCGACTAGGCAACCTTAAGTGCCCTAGACTTCCTCACAGCAGCCAAATATCAAAGACAACGGCATTGCCTTCGTCTTAGACAATTTAACACGTCTACGAATTCACTCTTCTTTCTTCTTCTTTCAAATCACGGTCCACTAGTTTTGATTAACAAAAACTGAATGACGTAGGTGAATGCTAACGTATTTATAATATTGTACACACGGCAAAACTGTTGTGGGTATAGCCTTAAAAAAATAACGCTATGTATAACATCTAAAGACTTTAAAGAGACATACGGTGTTCAGCGTAAAGATGGGAGTTTGCACTGCGACAGCGACTGGAAACTGAAACAGGAGACCGCGACACATGGCTCGGACACCGCTGGCAGTGGTGTCTCATCCCATACAAAGAAACCGTGCCGACGTTCTATACTGATTATTCTGATTATTTTTTGTACATCGATCGCTTTCGGTTCTGTTCCGTTCCGTTCCACCGATATAGATGGTTATCTATCGCCGTGCAACAGAAGCGAACGCGATCGATTTACAAAAAATAGTCGGTATAATCAGATGAAAAATGCTAGGTACGTCGGCACGGTTTTTTTTTGTATGGGATGAAGCATCTGTATGCTAGTATTATATTATCTGTGAAGCTGGTTTACTGTGGGACCAAAAAATGGCGCAAGATCGACCAGAGTTTTTAAGAAACAGACGTTGTTATCAGGCGATTTTTTTCAGGCTGCGTACTGTATACATAACTCCTTTGCTTACTGTACTATTGCAAGAAGCTTAGGTATAACATTGTTTATAATCATTTCGTTCATGAACAAAAAATACGGATATCCCCACAAAGATGAAACAAACATTTAAAGATGACTTTGCGATAACAGGTCATATTTTTTTTAATAAAAGTCGTGCTGGCGTGGTGAGGAGATGGTCTGAGTTTTTGATTACTTACCGTTATAACCTTCAGACTGAAGTTCACTTGCTATGTTTTAAAATAACATCACAACTAATGGAATAGACTAGCTTCTACCCACGGCTTCGCGTGAAATTTTTTTTTTTTTTATTAATCGATAGGTTCCCGTTCAAGGCCGTCTTAAATCATGCGGGGGCCCTTGGGCAGGGGCCCTTTTGGAAATTAAAGAAAGCGATACTAACATTTTTCTACTATGATCTTCTATAAAATCAAATGTTATGGACATTGTATACTTCTAAAATTAAAAAGGCAATCAGACTAGATTTTGCCTTAATTTTGGTAAATAAAATCGACAAAATTTTAACTCAAAATTTTAAGACAAAAGTAAGTTTTGTTTTCGACCCGAGTGCTCACACTGCTCACTGTCACTGTGAATCAAAAATGTTTTGAGAATAAATGTGAGAGAAATTGTCGGTATTTCGGGGCCCCCTGAGGCCTTGGGCATGGGCCCCGTGTGCCCTTATGGAAAAGACGGCACTGTTCCCGTTTGACCACTATTTCGCCTGATGGTAAGCGATGATGTGGTCGACGGTGAAGAAAGCTTGCCTAGAAGTAACCTATTCACTCTTGACCTAAAGACCCCAAGATTGTAGCTATCAGGAAACAAAGAATCTGGCAGAGAACGCCATTCCTTAGCTGTGCACACAATGAAAGTATTACAAAACGCTTTGTGCGTATGGGTGGGATGTCAAACATGTACCGGTGGCGCATTGCCGTACGTCTTGTAGTCCGATGATCGAAAGGGCCAGGCGAAATCAAATTGTTATAGTATCGTCGCACACTCCCCGAAATGTAACCGATCCGATTTTATTATGAAAAAAGTTGATCCACAGAAATGTGTTCGACATGTATAAAATAAACTGGTACATTTTAAAAATCAGTGATTGCCTCTAGGCGTGATCATTGAGACGTGTATATGAACAAGATTATGGCAATGAAACCATACACGTATGTTTTCCTATATAAGATATCAAACTAGCTTAGCTAGGAAACACCGTACTCAAATAGTTCGAAACAAAAGAAAAACTGACGTGTTTATTTATTTATTTAACCATTAATGTACACACACATAGTAATTAGACAAGAAGAAGGAACAGAAAATAGGTACAAAGGTATGCTTATTTCTATCGAAATCTCTTCCAGCATACCTGCGAGAGGAGAGTTGCAAAAAAAAGATATGTAGACACCGTGTGTAGAGGGGAAATAAAAATAAAAATATTTTGAACAATTCACAATAAAGAAGAAAAAAGTGAAACATAGAGAAAGAGTGAGAAAGTGTTTCATAAAAAAGTGTCAAATAAAAGTCTATCCGGTTGATTGTAGTATTTATTATTTACGCTTTCCTACTATTTAACACGTATACATAAGGTCCGTATTAAAGAACGGAGCTCAAGTATGAATCCCGAATGCCCGAAACTAAATAAAACAAAATGTCAGTGACAGTTTCATACTATTCTAAGCTGAAACCTGTAGGTACTATAGTTTATGATTAACATTGTTCCAAGACGTATGCCACCATTTTATTAGGTACTATACCCAGTTCGTCTACCATGCATGGGGTATTTGGATATTACATTTATTTGTAACGTCATTCTTATAGGAAAGACACGGGTCCAACAATATATATTATGTAATTATGAAATATTATTGACAAAAATAAATTCAATCGTTCTTTTTTAGTGTATCTTAAATTCTCCTACCTTTCTTACCTACCTACGTAGCTTAGCAGACCACAAATCATATTGCGTATTTTTTTTATTTGTGAAATTAATTACTTAAGTTTATTATTATTTAGTATAACAAAAATAAAACGAATTAACATTTTGCTCATTCATTCATGCATTAAAATGAATTTCCAGTCATTCTTTGTATCCCGTACGCAAAATACGCGCTTGGTCGTGGAGTTGCGGAAACCAGCCCGTTTTAACCTAACCTAACCATTCTTTGTATCACATCACTAGCACTTTGTATCTGTTGTCATAGGATTATTGCATAAATACACACAAATTTGTCAATGTATGTGTGTTTTTTGATTGTGTGATTATTATTTTTTCGTGTGCGTTTGTAGCAATAGGACGCATGTATCTGTGAGTGATTGTCATTTTTTTGTAGTGTGCTGTATGTGTTTTCCTCGCCTCCCGCAGAAAGTGGCAGAAAAATTTGTTCGGTGATTCGCGGCTTGCCGTCTCCATAGGTTAAATGCTCTAAGGATCCACACCACTTCCTCAGGGTGTAAAAACTCATGCCAGTTGCATGCAGATATGCCAGGAATTAAATCCTATTTATTCATATGTACAATCTTATTTATTCTTATCAGATCCAGACCACTTCACCAGGGTGTACCAACTCATGCCGATTGCATGTAGTTATGCCAGGAATTAAATCATATTTATTCACATGTACAATATTATTTATTCTTATCAGATCCACACCACTTTGCCAGGGTGTACCAAGTCAGAATTATCAACAGAGTTATTGCTACTTTTAGCCATAATCCGTTCGGGCTCAGGTTTCACTGGCCTATTTGATAAGATCCATTATCACATCACTGACTCTCACAAACTAATTGTTTACCACAACCTACATCTTAGGTATACCATTTCGTTTATAACCAACGAATTATTTTCATATTGACAACACTGCCAAATTTCGTTTTCTTCTACTTATTACAAAGTAAACAGTAAAACCAAAACATTTAAATACTTTTGTGGCGTCTTATTATGCCAACACATGGTGTGTTATTAACCTCAGTGCTCTCCAGAACAATCTTATCCCTAAATGATTTGACACATTAAGACCCTAATAGTAAGTAAAACTTATTACTAATTACATGTATGACTCCGTTCTATATTATTCAATGTTCTTATCATCCATTCGACAATTCCATTCAATGCCGTTATACAAAGCACTGTATTGGTAACTAATACCATTTCGAGTTCAGAACTCTTTCATTTAATTGGATACAATTTCCGCTTGATTATCATAACATAAGTTAGGAATAATGCTCAGATCAAAATTAAATCCCAAAACAACAAAAACATATGGCCTATCACAAAAACAACAAAACTCAGTTTTTGTTTTCAATAGACTCAAGTGTCGTAACTCATCAGTGAGCAATTTAAATATCTACTTTTAACAAAACTTTTGTTTTCAATTTGTCAATTGCCAAACAAGTTTGTTTCACATAAATACAAGCTTCACACAATTTTTCGTAAGAGACAATATTATTAATTGCATCACTATTTAATATAATTTGCCTTTATAGCCTTACATTTCGTTCCACATTAAATCGTAATTATTATTAATATTTACGAAATTATTTACAAACATTTGCAAATTAAAGCGTTTATAAAATGCAGACAATTAACGTCAATTAGATTATTCAAAGACTTACCCTTCATTACCAGTTTAACATCTTTGAACACAATGACGCCGCCGTTTTATCAAAAACGACAGTCTGCTTGCTGCATTTTGCTTACCGATATTATGGAATCTCGTAGAAAAATACATTCTGGAGCACACCTGGAACGCCCATCTTACAGGTATCCGGCAAATCTCCCTTCGTCGCGAGTATAAACGCGCCATCACGACTGTCCGTCACCCAGTATATAATAGTAATCTTTGCCCGTCACGAAGGCAAATCCAGACGTATATCATGTGGTTCTGTTTTTGAACTAAACATCAGCACCGTTGTATTGTTCCTTCTTTTGTTTCCAATGAATTAACATCTCTCGGGTTCTTAAACGGTTTATTGACTTTTGCACTTGTTGATGGTCTCTTGAATTGTTTCAGAAATGTGACTTATGGCCTCGAAATTGCAGCCTGAAGTACTTTTAGACTTAGATCATGATCTTCACTTTGTAAGTTTGATTTCATGATCGAACAATCTCGTTTTCACAAACGCCAGTATTATATTATCTTTAGTCAATTGTCACTCAGTCTCGATTGCGGTGACAATATTGCTTTTTGCATTCGCTAAAGTCATGAAAAAGGTTTATAACTTTTTAGAATTCCTTTGACTTTACAGTAGTAAAGCGTTTGCAAGCGTTTGTAGCTTACAGTTCAGCAATCTTTTTCAAGAGACAGCTACGTCGCACTTCGGCACATATTTTCGTTGGAACTTCACTGTCGATAACGTTCAGTAGGTACTTCAAGTTCACTTAATAATTTTCGATATTTGAAATGTCTACACACTTTACTTATTTTGATTTTAAACAGTCTTATTCCTTTTTATTTGTTTCACTAGATGCACAACTCGTTTTTATTATTTAGTGTCTAATAATTATTTTCACTTTGGCTTAGCGCTCTGGGCCCATAACCTGTTGGGGTTAATAAGGTGGACACCAAAGAAAAGAACTGTTTTAGGGTTTGAATAATAACAGTTTAATTACCCTTTGTTTTATATATCGAAAGGTGTGTGTAGCACGTGTGGCCTCTACTAAGATTGACGGAATACTGTACCGTGACCAGCTAGCATTTCAGTTTCAAGTGTTGACAAGGGCTCAAATAATAAACTATATAATTAATGGTTAGAGAGAGAGAAGGCTATAGTGTTGAATAGTATTGAATTATTTTTGATAAACTCCAACAAGTTCAACAATGCAAATAATTTTATTTTGAAAATATACATTTAGTCGTTTTTTTCATAATATCTAGACTCCCAAAGGTTTGTTTATAAAATTTCGCGCGCTCGTTGTCGTCCTAAATCATCATCCATTTCGCTATAAACTTGCAAAAGTGCTAATTCGTAGGCGAACAAGCTTCTTACTGCTCATCACAGCATCTATCTCTTTGCATCTGACTCCTATTTCTATCTGCAGGGTTTAAGGTTCCCCTAGTCGACGGCACGAACTATTTTGTGCGCGAGGTTAAAATGCATGCTATCTCATTCGACAACACGTGCGAAAGAGATAGATGCTGTGATGAGCAGTAAGAAGCTAGTTCACGTACTAATTAGCACTTTTGCAAATTTGTATAGAAATGGATGATGATTTAGGACGAAAACGAGCGCGCGTAATTTTATAAACAGACCTTTGGGAGTCTTGATATCATAAAAAAACGACTAAATTTATAATTTCAAAATAACATTATTTGCATTGTTGAATTACTAATCTATCCTTGTATGGAGGCCGTTTTGCAATTAGCCTTCTTTTTTGGTATTTATTTCCGCCCAAAGATGCGTTAAAATTAGTGTTGAAATATGAAACTTTCGACGCTCATAACTTTCAAATATATTTTTTTTTTACTTTTTTGTTTCCATACAGGGCTAGATAATGATGAGACAAATTGATATCATTTTTTATTTTGAACGTACATCGTCAAACAGTGGAATAATCGCTAGACTACGTTTGTATGGAAGAATTTTCGACTAGTGTAACCTTAAAGGCACCTAACACGAAGTTGATGACAGGTGGCTTCGTGAGTTAAGAGTTTATGTTGCTCCATCTGTATAGCACTCCGCTAAAGCCCAATGCGTAACATGTACCACCTCAATACCAACACCAAATTCTCACCAGCCAGGTACCGAACAGGTTCTAAGACCCTAGTGTAGTCCCTTTCACTATCACTGTTTAATTACCACGCCGTACCATGTTCAGTCAGGGAAAGGATTATACAACCAGATAACTTAAAACAACATACACTTTATGTAAATACGAACGTTTACTTTCAAAATGTCGGTTGATCTATATTTTGTAAGGGTTCGGACGCAAGAGCGTTCAAGTTCCTGTTTGTGGTTAGGCTGGGTTCACACGGCTTTACTGAGATGAAGTGATCTAGAAGTGAGCTCACATCGAGCCCACTTCACCGAAATCATCACGGTGAGATGCACAGACATAAATCTAACTAGATGACGCGATTGTATATACTTCGCATGCCAAAAACGGAGTAAAGTTACGATCAATGATCGTTATCTGAACTTTTCATTTAGCATTATCGAAATCTAGAAAAGAAAAGGCATTCTTTTTATACTATATTGCGCTATAAAGAATGTATAGAAAAAGTTGGCTGAGGCAATCGAAATGTTTTCTTTCATTGGAAAGTAAATTTGTTTTTAAATTGTGTGTGAAAAAGTGGCACGCTTGGTTTTCATACAGATGGAGGGCCTTGCGTTATCTATTTAGATTTATGTCTGTGGTGAGATGTCTACAAAATCGACCGGCTGTACGTTTTTAACGTCAAACATTTTGAAAATCAGAACAGTACATACCACATCGAAAGTTGGGGAGTAAAGAGCTGCCGGTTTTAGTTACGAACCGTACATCGTTTTGACATTCGCTGCCGCAATTACTAAAACAATTAAAAAGCCATTGTGCTGGACTTGGGAGCCGAGTCCTTGGTAGCGCGAATGTGTACAGGTTAAAATGCAATGAAGGATACGCAAAAAAGTGAAAGATCTGCACGCCTTTGACGGCATTGTTAATGCTGTGATTACCTGAAGCTCTACGTAGGCACAGATAATATAATACTAGCATAAAGATGCCTCATCCCATATAAAGAAACCGTGCCGACGTAACTAGCGTTTTTTGTCTGATTACGATGATTATTTTTATAAGTAGTTCGATCGCGTTTAGATCCGTTTCACGGCTATAGATGGTGTTAGACATGCGATTAAAAGGGTTTTCTCGGTTCGTGACTGTAATTTTCTTTAAATACAGTGACGATTTGTTTTATAGTATTTTTTGCACGTTTTTACAGTTTTATTGTACCAAAATGTGTTAAAATACAAATAAAATAAAAACCGGCCAAGTGCGAGTCGGACTCGCGCACGAAGGGTTCCGTACTTGGTAAATTGCGGTTTACTATTTATGACGTATTAAAAAAAAACTACTTACTAGATCTCGTTCAAACCAATTTTCGCTGGTAGTTTACATAGTAATGTACATCATAATTTTTTTTTAGTTTTATCATTCTCTTATTTTAGAAGTTACAGGGGGGGGGACACACATTTTACCACTTTGGCAGAGTCTCTCGCGCAAACTATTCAGTTTAGAAAAAAATGATATTAGAAACCTCAATATCATTTTTGAAGACCTATCCATAGATATCCCACACGTATGGGTCTGATGAAAAAAAATATTTTTAGTTTTAGTTTCAAGTATGGGAACCCCCAAAATTTATTGTTTTATTTTTATTGTTGTGTGAAAATCTTAATGCGGTTCACAGAATACATTTACTTACCAAGTTTCAACAGCATAGTTCTTATAGTTTCGGAATAAAGTGGCTGTGACATACGGACGGACAGACAGACAGACAGACAGACAGACAGACATGACGAATCTATAAGGGTTCCGTTTTTTGCCATTTGGCTACGGAACCCTAAAAATCGAGTGGCATGCCTCAGAAATTTAAAACCGCGCCATCTATTGGAATCAATTTTAAATGCACCGATCAAATAACCTTTGAAATGTGAATTAAGAGCCCAATATTCCATAATTTTGTGCTTAGGAGAGTTGATTAAAAAATAACATACTATTTTTATGATCAATTCTAGAAAATGTTATTTTTACACACAAATCTATACAAATCGCGCCATTTAGTGACATTTATTTGAACCAAATTTTATTTGTTAGCGCTGGGAAAGAGAAAAAAAATTACGGGTCCTGTGGGGTGGACTACGGGAAAACCTACTACTACTACCCAGTCAGGATTTAATAAAAGGTAATTCTAACAGACACAATGGGCTACCAATCTCAAAGCGTTCTTGAACCCAACATTCACAGTCGTGTCTTTGAATAATTCATTCCAATAGGCGGAAATGTCACCTTCAGTTACATAACGAAGCTCAAATTGATACGTTCGTGTGTATTGCGTCGGCGAGGTCGACGGGACGGTACGGACGACGCGATACGGAAGACGCAACGTTGGAAGGCCTCCCTCTAGGTGGACCGATGAACTGGTGGAGGTTGCGGGAATCCAGTGAATGCGAGTCGCACAGGACCGATTAGTGTCAGTGGCAACACATGGGGGAGTCCTATGTCCAGCAGTGGACGTCTTTCAGCGGAAATGAAGATGATGATGATGGGTCGATATACAGGGTTAAGCAACACTGGCTGAGGTCGATCTGTGGGTGGGTGGCCGTCCATTACAAACAGAGACTCCTCCGTGCTATAAAAACACGTTAAGCCATTGACCCGACTGTCATTTGTCATCTTCGACAGTCGTTAGAAGTAGGGAGGGAGGTTATGAACGCAATACTATGTTGAATAATGTACAGGCTGCATCAAGAGTTGTTTACTGTACGGACCTTGTGGAAACTAGAACAAATTTCCGTGCGTTCAAGCGTTTTTGCCATACCTTTTGGAAACAAATGTAGAAGCTCACAATGTTAGGACCCATTAATATTAATGCTAATTTTTATCCGTGGTGCTAGGCAACTGGGCTTATCCCAGTTGTAAACGACCCTTTGTGCCTTTTGGCCTTGTTTGTTCTGTCTCCTGCTTGATATGGAGGGAAGTGGAAATTTGTTTTTTTCCTACTCTTCTTTTATTCTTTTCTGAATACTTTCGTTGCGGGATCCAAGACAGTTAAATTCATTCGCCGGGACTTCGTCGAGCTTCATTGCCTCGGCGCTTTTCTGGTGGTCGCCACTGTTGATTCTGACTTTTAGGAGTTACATTGGTTTGGGAAAAGTGAGGTGGGATTGTCCCAATAAAAAGTCGTTAGAGGTATTAAGAAGGCTGTCAATATGACACCAATGATCCTAGGGGGTATTGTTTGACCAAGTTTCTGGGTGGTGAAAGTCAGATAAGCTGAATACTGGAATTTAGCTGAATCCGGTTAGACTGGCAGGCGACACCAACAATGTTGAGTTTTCAAAAGTAGTCGTGGTCTCCTGTTGTCGAATTGTTGTCCCATCGGACTATGAAAATAAAGGAACAGAGAGTAAACCTTTTTTACAAGCTTTTATTTAACTTGCAATGTATGTCTGTACGTATGTATGTAAGTGTGTTCGGGTCAAATCTTGCAAATGAATTTTAATGCAGTTATCCTCCACCGATTAGGATGAAGTTTTGCATACACGTTTAGATTGGATGACAATGCATGCTTAGCTAAGTGACGTCATTCTAAATCCAATATGGCGGATGGCCCAAGATGACGGATTAGTTATTTTATTTGCACTGGCGTGATATGGGTATCAAATAAAAGGGTTTGCTGAGAAGAATACGAAAAAAGCTTTAAAAAAAAATGAAGTTTTTTTTGCTTGGATAAATACTTATGCATACTGCGCTAACCACTGAAAGATAGCGCAGTTATGTGGGACTCCAATCCACTATAACTACACGGTGTTCTCCTGTGCCACTTATGGCGGGAACAGGGGCACGCGTGAGCACTCATCCGTGAACCCGCCGCGGCTGTCCGTCACCGGACCCTCCTCTGGGGAGTACCCTCCATCACCAGCGCATCAGACACATTGCACGCCGTGACCACCCTAGGGGACAAACCAGCATATGGGCGCCAGACGACCCCTCGGTCCCCCTGTGACGGGTCAGGACAGTGGCCTCGCCACCTACCACTTTTCGGCCGCAAGGGATGGGGAGAGCGGCCAACGCTATACCGACACTCCTCCTCTCCTGCCGCCCCACCTGTTATGGCACCCACGGTTATGGCGCCCGCGCTCGGAACGCTCCTATATAAACGTTCCCATCGCCCCGCTTCTGCGCTTCACTACCAAAGATACCTAAAAAACTACTTCTGCGCATATAACGACTCTTGATACAACTACGTGCCGGGATTTCTAGCAGATTCGACATTACAAAGTACGGAACCATACGTGAATACATTGCGCGAGGTCGCCAAGACGACACGGATGCTCAATACCGGATCTCAATCGATGTTAGAACTAACTTTACATAGCTGTCCATGAATAACATTATTATTTGATCTTAATCAGAGGTCCCCAAAGTTTTTCATCCCGTGGGCCCTTTGCCGAATTTTTCCACGGAATGACCTTGGCAAATATTGCCTAACCTTGGAGAACGACCCGTCCAAAAGAGCTCTGCACATGCTGAGATAGGAGCCTTTTTGGTCTCGCACGGTGTTTTTATTTTTTATTATTGTTTAATTTTATGCATATTTCTCGTGTGTCCTGTGCGGGTCACAAATAAATATTTTTCTTTATTTCTTTCTTTTTTCAAAGTACAACGTTAGCTACTTTTGTTGCAACTAAAGTAACATAAACTCGCATATCGCAATGACTATCCATGGTGTAATCACCAACAATTACTAGTTAAACTAGACTTCCGTGCAAAGCAGCGACAGTGACGCCGGAGCAAGGGGTCTACTCCCTAAGCATAAAGTCCGTAATTTCTGCCCTCGTTTCGGGCGTTTCCTACTCCGTATCACATACGGACGCATGATTCTTTCGGGGCTCGTACTGTAACTAATGAATGACAACACAATTTGACAGTTGTACCTACTGCCGACGTGTTTTACCCGTCCGAAAAATTTAATCATTACGGAGAAGGGTTCACTCCAAATTTTCGGAGTACTAGTTATTTTTTGTGCACTTCCATGATATGGGTATCAAATGAAAGGGTTTGCTGAGAAGAATACGAATAAAGCTTGTTCTATAAAAATATTTTTAAGGAATAATTTTTTTTTCGGTTACAATTCGGGGAATGGGCGACGGAACTGCATAATTTGATTCCGCCTAGCCCTTTCCATCATCGGACAACAAGATGTACGGCAATACGCCATCGGTACATGTTGGATATTCCACCTAAAGCGTTTTGCTAATAAGTTAATTGTGCGCACAGCTAAGGAGTGGAATTCCCTGCCGGAGTCTTTGTTTCCTGATAGCCAACCTTGGGGTCTTTCAGTCAAGAGTGAATAGGTTACTTCTAGACAAGCGTGCTTCACCGTGGGCCCTTAACTTCGTTTACGGAGTTAGGCAGTAGACCCCCAGCTGAGCACAGCAATCTACTTCTAGGGCCTTAAGTATTTATATTTAAGATATTTGGAAAATATACTGTCCTCGTGTCAGTGCCGTTGCTCGAATGATCTCCCTTACATTTCCATATTGCATAATACTAAATTGCTAAGTCGCCACGACACTAATGGAACGTCAGTGACGCCGGGGCCGCTTTGCTCGGAAGTCTACCTTTAACGACCGCCATCAAACAGTCGAAAGTTCAAATGACCGAAACTGGGTGAGTACCTCTTCGCACACGCAAGTTCTAAGTAGTGATGTTACCGAATAGCCTGATGGGACAGTTACGCGATGATAGTTACTGGTCAGAATAGGTATTCTAACAAACTAGTTCCATACGCCTTTTCATACCGTGCCGTGGTCGATTCCATATCATCAGTATTTCAGGAATGGTGATTCATAGGAAGAAAAAGGTTTTGTAGATAATTGAAAGATCAAACATTTTTTAATGACCTATTTTTAAAACCCGATGGAAAAAGAGGGGTGTTTTAAGTTTGACGTGTGTACAAGTGTATTTGTGTGTATGTGTATCTGTCTGTGGTATCATAGCTCCTAAACAGATGAACCAATTTTGATATCGTTTTTTTTTGTTTGAACGTCTAATTTATCGAGAGTGTTAAATAGTTTGTCGATCGAAGCGTACCAGATAAAAAAAATATAAACTAAAAAGTTGTCAAGTCGGAGGAAACATATTCGCAAACTGGCTGACCACCTGACCCTCCGACTGCACAGCATGTTTTTTTTTTGTTTACAGCTTTTTAGTTCGCTTGTTAATCAGTCGGGTTTTTTATTTTAAAATGAACTTTTTTTTATTTACAACTTTTTCTTTTATATTTTTTTTTCGAATTACTTTTAAACATATAAGTGGTATATATTTTTGTAATCACCTCTTAAAACGCTTCATTTTGATACCCCACTCGATGGGTTTGGAAGACAAAAAAAAATTGGATCCGCACAATATGGCGCCCAAAATCCGCCATGTTTGTTTTTTTAGAACTTCACCTATCTAAGAACACTTGGGCGGTGAATACTTATCTATCGATGTCTTAATTATATAAATCGGTGAAGCGGTTTAAAAGATATGAGGTAATAAGGAATATTACGTACATACAAACATACATACATACAAGATGCTTGATGCACTTGAATCGATCGAAAAGCGGGCCAAGAGACTCATCGGCAATGAGGCACTGGTCAAGTCAAAGCTCCAAAGCCTTGAACATCGTCGCCGAGTTGCCAGCTTGTCGGTTTTTTATCGGTTGCATTTCGGGGAGTGTGCAATGGAATTGCATGATCTGATTCCGCCCAGCCCGTTCCATCATCGGACTACCAGACGTACGGCGATGCGTCATCGGTACATGGTGGATATCCCACCCATACGCACAAAACGTTTTGGGGACACTTTCATTATGCGTACAGCTAAGGAGTGGAATTCCCTGCCGGAGTCTGTGTTTCCCGATAGCTACAATCTAGGGGTCTTTAAGTCAAGAGTGAATAGGTTTTTTCTAGGCAAGCGTGCTTCACCGTCGACCACATCATCGCTTACCATCAGGTGAGATAGTGGTCAAGCGCAAGCCTATTGACGATAAAAAAAAAAAAAAAAAAGATACGCGCGAAACACATAACCCAGTCGGGTAATTATGTAGAATGCAATAAAAATGTGTCGGAGTGTTTTAAATTTTAATACTTACCGTTCTCGAGAAAAATTGTTTAAGCAGTCTTGGGTTTGGGACTTTTGATATTTCGTTTATAGTTTACATGACACTGCTTACAGCTCTTTATTGCAAATACCATAAAACCATGCGACAGCTTTTGATATGATTTTCGCTAACAGAAAGAGTGATAAACGAAGATGGTTTGTGTGTATAATTTGTCCCGTGCGAAGCCCGGGCGGGTCGCTAGTCTAATATAGATATAGAGTGAGTTTTTGAAATGGCCGTGGATGGCCAAATCCGAAACTATTTTGATAAAAACTCAAACTATATTAGGTATTTCCGTACGTTTTCCCGAAATTTGATCTTTATTACACTACCAGATAGTGCAAAAAGACCGTTTTCTTTTTCAAAATCAACGGGTTGGATTCCTGGCTACGAATATTGCTTAAAATAAAAAAAGTTATAAAAAAATCTAAAAACCCGATTGCTTACGAAGCGAACTAAAAAGACGTAAACAAGAAGAAAATCATGCTGTGCAGTCGGAGGATACATATTCGCGAACTGGCTGACCAAAACCAGATGTATTCTCCGACTGCACAGCATGATTTTCTTCTTGTCAAGTCTTTTTAGTTCGCATCGTAAGCATTCGGGTTTTTTTTATTAACTTTTTTTTAATTATAATTTCTTAGTTAAATTTTTTTTTTGAATTAGGTACATTTAAACATATAAGTGTTATCTATTTTTTAAACCTTCTCTTAAAAAACCCTTTATTTTGATACCCCACAGGATGGGTTTGGAACAAAAAAAATTGGGACCCCACAATATTGCACCCAAAGCCGCCATTTTCCTATTTCCCAATTTCAATTTAGCCAGTGACACTCGCAAGGTTAAGACGAATTGATTGAAGTAAGAATCATCAAAATCGGCCAACGTGTGTGGTCTCTAGAATGCCACATAGTAGCATACATACATACATAGACTAATAAACATATAACCCTTCTTCGGCAGCCGGGTAAATAAAAATAATCGATGATGCATATATATCTGTCCCTTACACACACTCAAAATAACCAGTTCAGTAGTATCTGATTTAACCATCAACGTAGTACGTAGATGGTTAGACCTTTGCATACCTACAAAATGTTTCTAATTTTGTATGTTAGGTACTTTAAGTTTTGAAGAATATATTATTTACCCAAATAATAAGCTTTATTCTATGTTATGTATGAAGAAAATACACTTTGTGTATTGTTATTTAGTAGTTGTAGCTTGTTTCAGTCCAAAAAAAAATGCTTCTTATTATAAACATAAGTGAGATAAACGTAAAACAATAAAAAGTTGGATTAGACTTCAGCATTTTCATTTCTTTACACACATATTTCTCATTTCTTTAATAAAGACTGAAAAAAAAAACGAAAAAACCGATTTAACCGGTTTTGTATATTAAAAAAAAACCGAAAAAAACGGTTTTCTGAAACAACACGGTTTTTACATGCCCTACTACGTAGACTTGGTAAACTCACCTTATATACGAAGTTACGATTTTAAACATTTATTTACATATACTATAATTTTACCCTTGCCAATCCGGGGCGGGTCGCTAGTTTATGCTATATATCATAGAAAGAACACTTACCAACTGTTCTTGGCCGTCTTCTGGGTGTCGGTGGTCGTTTCAGGCTCAGGTCTACTGGTTCCAACTGGATTGGGGGCCCACAAGCCTGCAACAACACATACAACTTCTCATTATACTTTGTAAACATTAATAGTCAATACCATTTTGTTACGTTTAACAATTCATATTTTAAAATCCCTACGGAACCCTGCTTCATGCATGGTTTGACACCTTCCTCAATTTTCGCCCTCGAACCAATCCTAAGGATACATGATAGATACGAAATTCAATGTGCAACCACCGTGTTGCCAAATGTGAAAATTCGATCGATTACTTAAAAAAAACCTGCAATATTGTAGTTAGGGTTGCCAGTTGAACAGTTTTATATTTAATTTTTTTAACAAGAAACGGATTTAACTACCTCATTATTATTTTTTTACTTTCTCTGTGCGTACAGCTAAGGAGTGGAATTACCCTGCCGGAATCTGTGTTTCCTGATAGCTACAACCTGGCGGTCTTAAGTCTTAAGTCAAGAGATAATAGGTTACTTCTAGGCAAGCTTGCTCCATCGTTGAAAACACTATCGCTAACCAACAAGTGAGATGGGGGTAAAACGCGAGCCAAATAACAATAATAAAAAAATCTTTTAAGGTCTGTGCACACCACGTTTTTTAAACGCGCCGTTGACGCGCGTTTGTAGCGATACAGACGCGATACGCACGCAAGTCAGACGCAGTACTGCTCTGTAGGATAAAAGCGTGTTTAAAAAAATATATATATATGAAGTGTTTTAAAAAACGTGGTGTGCACAGGCCCTAAAGTCAGACCCGCGAAATTGACGTCACGCGACGTCAATTGCACATTGGCATCGAGGGTGAACGCACGTCGTAATTTTTTGTTCAGGTGCAAAATAAAAATGCGGTCTATAAAACGATGCTTATCAGCGAAACAAGTGTCGTCTCAGGCCTAGGAAAGCCAACCCCGAGTAAAGGATGAATTATGCTAGACCGTGGCGGGCGCGAACCGAACCCTGTGCGGCAACCGCGTCCGCGCGCCTCGTCTGGAACGCGGATGCCCCACGGCATAGAGCATACACCGCATCATACAAAATGTTCGTGAAATTTATGAATCTGTGCTGGCTCGGCTCGCGCCCGCTACGGTCTAGCATAATTCATCCTTAACGATACACGACCAATATTTGTTGGTAATCTATCTCACGGATCAAATATATTTTTTCAGGAAACCACCCATTTTACCTCTTCGTCTTTTTATAAATGCGAATGTAAGTTTTTTACCGACATAAAAAAAACAGAGGTAATTAATTCGACACCTATGTATGTAATATTGTTGTAATTGCGCAAATTATAGTGTATTACACACGTGTGCCTATTCATTAGTGTATGTTTGTCCACGCATTTCGCCGAAACTACTTATCGGATCTTGACCATTAATTTTTATTGGATTAGGTATGTCTCAACTTAGGCAATAGGGCAAGTTTCATCAAATTAGGATCAGCAGTTTTCAAGATATGGAACATACAACCGAACTCCTTAGCGACAAACAGCAAGAATGTATAAATTGAGTTTTTATGGGTATATTTGTCAGACCTTTAGATACTTTAGAACTTAACTCACTTTTTATTGATAGCTAACTTAAATTAAAAAGAAAGAAATAAAATATTTTTCACAAAAAAATAAACCGACTTAAAAAGTTTCAAAAAAAAAAAGTTTTTTAGATTAGGAATACTTAAGCATGTGGATAAACCAGAACTTGGTTTAGAATAGAATAGAATAGAATACTCTTTATTATGTACACCATATAAGTTACAGAAAATATAGACGAAGAAAACATTACACTGGGTGACACAATGAGCGGCCTTATCGCTAAAAGCGATCTTTTCAAGACAACCTTTGGATAGATTTTAAAAATGCAAGAAAAGACAGTATTATAAGTAAGTTTGGTGTACTATTTATATAGAAAATAAATACATATATATACATACTATATAGACAAATATATACAGTAACAAGTATGGAACAAAACTAAGAAATCAAGAAAAACAACTATTAAAGAGAGAGGTAGTGATTCTTCACCATAGTTTTAAAAATGGGCAGAGATTGAGCACGCCTTATTGACACGGGCAAAGCATTCCACAACCGCACCGCTTGAACCGTAAAAGATTTGTCGTAAAAGCTGGTGGAATGCATCGGCATCTCTAGTCCCAAGTTTTCCGATGACCTCAGATATCTATTATGTGTGGTTTAAGACATAGGATACTTATCATCCCGGTGTAAAGTTCCCTTGGGATAAAACAAACACTTTTGACGCGGACGAAGCCGCCGTCAAAAGCTAGTAATCTTATAGTTTAGGTTTCGTATGGCAACCCTACGGAAAACGGAGTAAACTGTTTAATAAGTGGCATTTAACCGTTGAGATTTTTATTGCTTTCGGAAATACCATATTTTGTTGTACTAGCTGCGTTAGCTTGTGTTCAATTTGAATTTTATTAGCATATCTGTAAATGTTGGTGAACGATACAAATCAAAACATAATTATGTGCAGATTTAAGAAAATTAGACTGATTTTTTGGAGTCCGTTAAAGAAAACACGCACGGAACAAACGCCCGCCGCACGGTTGGCGCAGTGGTTGAGCGATTGACTGCTGTGCTGCGTGTCGCGGGTTCGATTCCCGCACGGAACAAATATTTGTATGACCTACAGATAGTTGTTCCGGCTCTGGGTGTTGTGTATGTGAGTTTATATGTTTGTAAACGCACCCACGATACAGGAAGAAATTCCTAGTGTGGGGCAACGTTTTTAAAAAAAAAAAAAAAAAAAAAAAAAAAAAAAAAAAAAAAAAAAAAAAACATAGACTGATAATACATTACCCCCCTTTGCATAGCTCATTTGCAGTTGGTAAACTGACTGTGATCTATGTCGATGTATAGGGCCAGCAGTTTTCCAACGACAAAGTAAGTTTTGTCGTACGGATTAAGTCCAGTTTATCTTTTCGTTACAGGATCGGCTTTGAGCCTAGCCGGATGCAGCTGAGTACCAGTATTTATGTGGAGCGACTGCGTGGCTGACCTCCACAACACAGTTACTGGGTAAACGCGATGCACTTTGGCAAGAGTGGCTTCTGCTCAAGTGGCTGCCAATCCGCTTTCGCCGGAATGCCCATATTTTATCATTACTCTATAGTCTACATTATTCTGTTTCAAGAAAGGCAAGAAATCCATTATGTCGATTAATACGTTTACTTGCTAATATCCTTAGAAAACAGGCAAAACAATGAAATCGACCGCCATTCCGAGAACGCCTGGAAAAGCTACTGGTCCATGAAGTTACTGCTGAAGGGAGACCCTACCCTTATCCCTGAGGCGCAAGCTTATCGACATGTGCATCCTGCCCATCCTAACTTACGGAGCTCAAACTTGGTCTTTGACCGAGTCTCAAAAGTCCAAACTCAAGGTATGCCAAAGGGTGATGGAGTGAAGCGTATTGGGTATTAAGCTCAGCCACCGAATACGTTATACTACGATAGGCTCCAAAACAGGAATCGCCGATGTGGGTAGCATGTCTGCTGGACTGAAGTGGGATTGCGCGGGTCATATTATGCAGAATGCATAACGATAGATGGACCAGAATCATCACGCAGTGGCAGCCGGAAGATGTTAGTCGTCGCCGTGGGAGGCCTAGGAAACGCTGGCGTGACGACTTAGAGGCGTTTACGGGAGATTGGCAGAAGATGGCAAAAAATCGGGCAGAGTGGAAGGCTGTGGGGGAGACATTTGCCCTGCAGTTGGACAATATAGGTAGATGAAAAAATAGGAAAATGTTTATTCCTACAACCCCCTCTTATCTCAAAGAACGCTTCAAGTTCCTTCACGACACACATTCTAGACACTTGAGATCATCGGAGAATTTGAGACTTTTGATGGCAGCTAATTCCACTAAGTTTTAGGACAAATGGTTTACAGTCCAGGCTGTGCGATTGTGGAATCAGTTGCCAGTAAGACAAGCCCAGTCACTGGTTTCTTTTAAAAACCTGGTTAAAAACCATTTCCTTTCTCTCTAACGCTTTTCTATTTCGATATAATCTCTTTCATCATTATTCAACTCTTTCTTTCTCTCTTTATATACATTGTATGTCATATGTATGGATGTATGTTTATATAAAAGTCTATGTATAGTGTTTATTACAGTAATATAATTTTGTATATATTTATGTTTTAATGTAATAGCAGTACACCGCAGACTACCCCCTTTTTCATTATAAGTTCTTGCAGTCCATCCAAAGGTTGTCTGGTAGATATCGCTGTCAGCGATAAGACCACCTTTGTATCCGTACACATAAGTTTTTCTTGTAAATGTGTATAACTTTTATGGTGTACTGTAAAGTTCTATTTCTATTCTATTCTATTGTATCCATGGACCGACCTCGGCAAGCATTGCTTAACCTCGAAGATCGATCCGTGCGGCTGTTATTATTTAACCACAACAAATATTAACTATTTGTCGATATAACAAATCACATACAATTTACAACACTTCATAAAATAACAGATCGTGCAGATTCGTGCATCTTCGTGTGTGGTCGTCGTTTGCACATGATGCGTTGCAAAAAGGGCCGGGGCGGCAGTGCCAGCGGTTGTTTTATCAGCCTCATTGGTCTAAGTGGTCTAACTGGCATTTTTCCATAAAGAATTCCTCAGTAACAGGCGATAGTTGGCATTTCTGCTTGGTTTTTGGTTGGCAAAAGGCAAAATTACCCTTTATCAGGTGTAATTTCTTTTATCTACACCCATGCTATGAATCCTCTATAAAAGTTCTTGAAACAGTTAGCTTATTGCCAACATTAAAACAGCCAGTGTCATAGTAATCATAATATCATCCAAACGGGTGTTATAATGTTGTACTAAATTTCATAAGGGAAATTATATGTGCGGCAACAAAAGTTTTCTTTAGCACCTGCAACCTAGCGTCTTTTTTTATATGTGGGCGACGAGTTAATAGAACAGCTTCAATTATATTAATTCATCATCTTTACTACTCCAACAGAATATCAAAAAACCAGCGTCAATTTACGAGCGTAAATTAATATGACTCCGAGCTACCGATAAATATATTTACTTCTGATTTGATAACTCAGCGACTAATGTTGTAAGTGAGCTACTTTATATATTTTAGAGATTCAACATCTGTCTGCTAATAAAATCAAATTCCAGCCTCAAAATTAGCAATCAAAGTTTTTCATTCAACAACTAAATTAATAAATCATATTCTTTTTTCGTGAAAGTTTGCAACACACAAATTATTCAATTAAATATAAAATAAATGTGAATTAGTCCAAGAGCGAGCGAAGCGAGCTCGGAAGCTTAGGGCACCCCGACACGGATAGGTTAGGTTCGAAGGAGATGACGGGAGCTGAAGTGAGCGAGCAAAGCGAGCGAACTCAGCTCCCGTCATCTCCTTCATGTTAGGTTACTTTAGACCCTGCAGACAGAAATAGGAGCCCTGCGCAGCGGGGCTCCGTCGACTTTGTTTCGTTTCCCCCCCTCCCTTAAAACTTAAATATTTTGTTGCACTCGAAGAATTATTAGATTTACTTTTAGTTAACAGATAGTTATTCAGTAAAACAGTTAAGCTTTAAAGATCTAGCAGTATAGTATAATTCATTTATTTGATGAGCAAATTTAGTGTGCAATTCAGTATTTTTGGTAGTAATTTCGAATATTTTGATTGAAAAAAGGGGAATTACAGTTAAAGTATTAAATACCACCCTATTTTTTGTATGTTCATTTGGGTAGGTATAATAGTCAATTACTTATGGTAACATTATAAATAGATAGGCGAATACATGAAATTATAGCTTTTATTGACCATTATTTGATGACAATAATAAGGAAATTTTATGTTCAAATATAGTAGATTCACTCATCAATTACTTATGCTAAAGTATAAAAATAAAGGTGACTCTATGAAATTAGAGTACGTTGATATTATTTTATAGATGAAGTTGATACACTTATTAGAAGCTAGCAATGAGTAGACATATCACAAATTTAGTTGCTTAAGAATTATCACCATGTTGCGTCATATTAACAGTAGCTTGTTTTACAATATATGGTCGCTTATAAACCATTTATTAGACGCTAAAAGTTTGTCGCTGACCTATTAATTAATTAGACAACTAAATATATTTGCAGACGAGAATGACATTTTAAAGAAGCTGCCTTAATTAGCACCCATTTCATAATGCAACTCCTTTTTAGGGTTCCGTAGCCAAATGGCAAAATACGGAACCCTTATAGATTCGTCATGTCTGTCTGTCTGTCTGTCTGTCTGTCTGTCTGTCCGTCCGTATGTCACAGCCACTTTTCTCCGAAACTATAAGAACTATGATGTTGAAACTTGGTAAGTAGATGTATTCTGTGAACCGCAATAAGATTTTCACACAATAATAGAAAAAAAACAATAAATTTTGGGGGCTCCCATACTTGAAACTGAAACTAAAAATATTTTTTTTCATCAAACCCATACGTGTGGGGTATCTATGAATAGGTCTTCAAAAATGATATTGAGGTTTCTAATATAATTTTTTTGTAAACTGAATAGTTTGCGCGAGAGACACTTCCAAAGTGGTAAAATGTGTGTCCCCCCCCCTGTAACTTCTAAAATAACAGAATGATAAAACTAAAAAATATATATTATGTACATTACCATGTAAACTTCCAACGAAAATTGGTTTGAACGAGATCTAGTACGTAGTTTTTTTTTAATACGTCATAAATCGTAAACCGCAATTTACCAAGTACGGAACCCTTCGTGCGCGAGTCCGACTCGCACTTGGCCGGTTTTTACTCATCGAACAGCCACATTCTCATGACATCTTTATGAATTTCAAAAAAAGAATATTGTCATGCACGCGCTTTTCACTACCACAGCGCCGTAATTTTAAAAAAACTTATTCGAATTTTTGAATTGACGTCGTAACCCGCCATTTTTGTTCAATGTTCAAAGTATTGAAAAATTAAATATTTTGTTGTTTACAAAAATGAGTGATACAAGCTTTGATAACACACCACCAGATATTTATAATGCAGCAAAGGACATTTCTAACCAATTATTACCAGAAAAGTCGAGAAAACATTATGAAAAGACGTACCAAAATTTCATGAATTGGAAAATATCAAAGAGTAGTACTCGTACATCATTTTCTGAAGATATAGTAGAGATATATATATATAGTTAAAGTATATTAGTATATTTTCAAGAATTATCAGAAAAATTCAAATCTTCATCCCTATGGACCTTCTATTCAATGCTGAAAAGTACGCTAAGTATTAATACCCTATAGTTTCAGAACCTTTATAGGATTCATATCATGGGTGAAGATAAAGTCTTGTATGCAACTGTTATAATTAGGTATCAAAACACTCATGTGATACTATTATCACACTCAGCTTCGCCTCGTGTGATAAACCCACATTCGTGTTTTAATACCCCTTATTATACAACAGTTGCATAAATAACTATTTGTCTACCTTTGTTGTCTTACTACAGGGCAATAAAGGTATCCGCCATAGCATTCCACTCTGCCCGGTATGTTGACCAATCCGTTGCAAATGCCTCCATGTACGTGGGACACTCAGAAAGTTTTGCGAAACTAAAAAAAATTGTTCTATACGTACATATATTTTTATTAAATCTTTTCAAAGTACTTTCCACCAGCCTCTATACAAAGATTCATGCGCCTAAACCAGTTTTCAAAACACTTTTTCCAGTCCGCCGCAGACACCTCGTTTACAGCCTGCTCGAACGCAGCCAGCGCATCTTCCGGCGACGAAAATTGTATCCCTTTGAGCTGATTTTTTATTTTTGGGAATAAAAAGAAGTCACACGGTGCTAGATCAGGGCTGTAAGGAGGGTGACCCAGGAGTTTGACTGGCGTGCTGTCCAGGAAGTCCCTCGTTTTGAGTGCGGTGTGCGCAGGTGCATTGTCGTGGTGGAGCAGTAGCCCGCGGAGCCCTGTGTTTGGTCGCTTGTTGCTTATAACAGAGAAAACTTCTGGCAAATATTTGGTAGTATACCATTCGGCATTAATGCTTCTTTGATCCCGTAAGGGAATTGATACCAAGTGGCCAGTCAAATTAAAAAAGCTAGCGATCAAAATCTTACCCCCGCTTCTAGATCGCTTCACTTTGGTAGGCGTTGGCTCATTTTGAAACACCCAAACAGTCGACTGGCGCTTGGTTTCTGGGTCGTATTGATAAATCCAGGACTCATCACCTGTAACGATGTCGTAAACACGCCGAGACGAGCCTGCTTCAAATTTGTTAAGCATATCACGGCACCATTCCACCCGGGCCTGCTTCTGAGCATCGGTGAGGTTGTGCGGCACCCAGCGTGATACTATCCTCCTCACGCGAAGATGGCTGTGTAGAATCTCGTGAACGCTTCCCGATCCAATCTTCAATATGTGTTGAATCTCCTGATATGTAATTCGCCTATTGTCTTGGATTAAATTTTTCACTGCTAGCACGTTTTCTTCGGTAACAGCCGTCAAAGGGCGACCGCTTCTTTCGTCATCCCCCAAAGTTGGTCGACCGCGCTTGAATTCGTTATACCAACGATACACGGTTGCCTTGGAAGGGCCTTCATCCATGAATGCCATTTGAAGTCTATCGTACGATTCATCCGGTTTCAGGCGACACTTGAAATCGTATAAAATCATAGCTCTAAAATGTTCCCGGCGCAGATCCATATTTCAGTGAGACACAATACTTTGAATTAACTCGCAAAAAATGTGGAGGGAAATTTTGAAATTGGAACTTACTTATTTTTACTTATAAATAATCATATTTTCGAAAAACATTATAACTGGCCAGTCTCCCATATATAAAAACTTTTTTTCGCAATACTTTCTGAGGGGCCTGGTAATTTAACTGGGGATATTCCGTATATTTAAGGCACGTATTGCCAAAACACCTCTAGTTTTCTGTCGGGTTCGGTTCCAGTCTAACAAAATTTGGCTTACTGATGTAAAGATAAGAATAAGAATAAGAATAATTTATTGTTAAGAAATATAACAACCCGCTATAACTGTGACCGCATTATACCACTCACTTGCGCATACGCAGCGCGGCGCTACGCCCCCTCACACTTGTGTAACATCACGATTTTTATCAATCACCGGGTGAGGACCACTCTAATTATGTGTTGATTACACTGTCTTGATATTGAGGTCGACGGGTAGGACGGTGGGGCTAGCATGAACCATGCGAACATCCAAATTGAGTACAGCCTTTTCCAAACTATTTTGGGGTCGGCTTCCAGTCTAACCGGATGCCGCTGAGTACCTGTATTTTACTTGGAGCGATTGCCTATCTGTGCTCCACAATCCAGTAACGACTAAACCCCAGGGCAAGACATGGTCTCTTATTTACTGGCTTATGACCCGTGCGGTTGTTATCACTGTAAAAACGAAAGTTCACTCACTCACTCATCACGAAATATCGAAAACTGCTTGACGTATAAAGATGAAATTTGGCAAGGAGGTTCCTCAAGTGCCGTAACTGCGCACTAATCAAGGATATTTGGAAATTCCACCCTTAAGGGAGAAAAAGGGGGTTGAACGTTTCTATGAAATTTCTTCAGTTTGTAAATTCGACACGTGAAATTTTACATTTTCACTCTTGATAAAGGGGTAAAAAAGGGTTAAAAGTTTGTATAAATTTTTTACAGTTTGTAAATCGAATTCATGAAATTTCAGATTTACGCTCTTGGTTGATCAAAAGAATTCATTAATTTATTGGTTTTTGGAAAGTCTACCCCTAAGGAGGTGGAAATATGTTGGAAATAGTAAAGGATTGCATTATTAGTTTTTCAAAACTACTCCTAAATGACGTTTTAGGGGGTGTTATAGATTTTTCCTGTACAGGGCTTCTTTTTATGATGTACGGCGAGCACTAAGAAGGGATTTTTGGAAATTCAACCCTTTAAGGGGGAGTCATCTGTAAGATAAAATACGGATCAGGCGAACAAAGTCGCGGGTGAAGTGCTAGTTACTTACTTAGCCACGAGCTCTTCTCCTCTCACGATTTTTATCAATCTCCGGGTGTACACCACTCTTATTACGTGTAGATTACACTGTCATGATCGTGAGGTTGACGGTAGGACGGAAGGACATGAACCACGCGACAATCGCATACTCCAAGGCTACGTTTCCACCTGCAACCAGGCTTGCATGCAAGTATGCATGTGAGCAATCGCTCTATCTGGCTCCGCAATGTTCAAATTGAACTTGCATGCGAGTAGCTTGCAGGTAAAAACGTAGGTTATTTTAGATTATTTATTTTTTACTTAAATTTTTCTTTGTCTTTTTAACCGACTTACCAAAAAGGAGGAGGTTCTATGTTCGACTTCTTGTATGTTTTTTTTTTTTTTTTGATGTATGTTCACTGATATCTCCGCCAATTGCGGACCGATTTTGAAAATTATTTTTTTGTTTGAAAGAACATGTTCCGAAATTGGTCCCATTTTAATTTGTTAAAGATCTGATGAAGAACTTCGGAGATGTACAACAGAACTCTTCAATAAATAACGGCAAATCATTCGAGATTGGTTCTTGATGTCTGTTTATTGTTTATACCATTTGATAACATAACATCACGCCAGTACCTACGCTCTAAAGGGGTACGCAGATCTCTCATTTCACCGGTTATGTGTCAAGTTATTCGGTTAATCTATTCTGAAGTTATAGGGACCTTAATAAACAATTTACTATTAGGTAGGTAAAACTAAAAAGGGAAAAATAAAAAAACTTTTTTGCAAAAAATTACTTAACTTTTGGAAGTCGGTGTCTTTCATCATTTTTTTGCGATATGGACACCGACTTCCAAAAGTTAAGTTATTTTTCACTTTGTAGTTTTTCATTTGGAAGTCGGTAGTATTTTTTTGCAAAAAAGTTTTTTTATGCTAAATATGGCCAATCCTTTAGATTAGGGTCTAACTCGCCACGCTATCTTCTTTTGGGCCTGTCACGTCACCGGTTCCTATTGTTCGGAGTCCAATCCGTGGTTACTTTTGCCCAATACCCAATGTTTTACTTTTATTAGGCGTACAGCTAAGGAGTGTAATTCCCTGCCGGAATCTAGTCTTTAAGTCAAGAGTGAATAGGTTATTTCTAGGAAAGCGTGTTTCACCGTGGAACCATCATCGCTTACCATCAGGTGAGATAGTGGTCAAGCGCGAGCCTATATTAAATAAATAAAAAAAATGTAACGACGTGCGGTAGATGTGGGTAGCCCTATTCCACTTGAGTTTTCCACCGGCGATGGAAGGGAGGCATTTGCCCTGCTGTGGGACACAACAACAATTATTATGTCGGTCTCGCATCGTGTGTGGACGGCCTAAAGATGGCGCCGGCATCCACTTATGAAATGAGTCGCGCCCTGACACGCCACCGCAAATTGTTCCTAGTGTAATCATTATATCGAGTTTTCCTAACATATCTCATATTTTGCATTTATGATATTTTCTTTATTTAAAGTTGCGCCAGAGATTTCGAGGAGTGGTGGTCCGGTCAGCAGTGATGGCCCAGTATCCAGTAATGGACCACTGAGCAGGGGAGGCCCAATGTTAACGTCCTCGACGTAAGAGTTCTAGATCGTTTGATCGAACCCAATCAGGCACTTTACTTATTTTAATTTATTTCATTACATCTGCTCCAAAAATAGTAAAAAAAATATCCTTGCATAACCGGCATTTCATGGAACTAAAAAAAAACTTTTTTACAAAAGAATACTACCGACTTCCAAATAAAAACACTACAAAGTGAAAAATTACTTTACTAAACAGGCAGCGACTGCAGCAATCCCGAAAGCTTTGCCGTCATTTTTGAAGAGTTCCATTGAAAAACTCCGAAGTTCTTCAACAGATCTTCACCATATTGAAATGGGGTGAATTTGGGCACAAACTATATCAAACAAAAAAAACCCGACTGCTTCAAAAGCGAACTAAAAAGTCGTAAACAAGGAAACAATCAAACTGTGCAGTCGGAGGATACATTTCGCGGGCTGGTTGACCAGAATCTGGTGTATCCTCCGCCTGCACAGCATGATTTTTTCCTTGTTTACGACTTTTTAGTTCGCTTTTGAAGCAGTCGGGTTTTTTGATTTTTTGATTTAACTTTTTTTTTATTTATGGCTTTTTAGTTAAGTATTTTTCTAATCAGATACATTTAAACATATAAGTGTTATATATTTTTGAAATCTCCTCTTAAAACCCTTTATTTTGATACCCCACACGAAGGGTTTGGAAGCAAAAAAAAATGTAGGCCCCCACAATATGGCGCCCATAATCAGCCATTTTTCTATTGTCCAATTTTAATGTAGCCTATGACACTCGCAGGGTTAAGACGCATCGATTGACGTATGAATCATCAAAATCGGCCAATGCGTTTGGTCTCTGGAACGCCATATAGGAACAAACATACATACATACGTAGACTGATAAACACATTACCCTCCTTCGGCAGTGAAGTAAAAAAAAACAAAATCGGTCTACAATTGACGGAGATTCGGCGTAAATAAAGAAAAAAAACCAACATAGTCGAACATAGAACCTCCTCCTGTTTGGAAAGTCGGTTAAAAATCAAAGATATTTGTGACTCTACCAAACCGCACTGTTACTGGCTAACGCGGTATCCATTTTTAAAAACAGACAGTCAGACTTTAGGGCTTCTAATTACGTAACGACTGGCAACATCTGCCGGCACGTGGTCGCCACTCTAGAAGTTTTTGGCTCATCGACCATCCGTTCCCCGAGCAATGTGCCCTGCCCACTGCCAAAGTATGGCAATTCTTCGGGCTGCAGGTAACTTTTATACTCCTGCGGATATCGTCATTTCTGATGTGATCATGCAAGGATACACCGAACATAATCGTCGTTTTCAGTTTATCTGCGATTCCCACACGAAATCTCAAAGGTCATCAGATAACTTACGACTTAAAATGCCAATGCATTCCACAAATTTCATGGATAAATATTTTACTGTCCAGGCTGCTCGTCTGTGGAATGCATTGCCTGACCCAATAATACGTGCTCAGTCGTTGCCTGTATTTAAAGAACTCTTCAAAGAATATTACCTATCGCTGTAATTGTGCTCTTGGTTTTTTGACATAATATGTGCTATGGTTGTCGTACATCATTTATTTTCATTGCTTATATATTAAGAATGTATGTATGTATATTATGTTCATTGTTGGTATTGTCACACCACTGACAACCCCCTGTCATGTCCAGGTAATCTCTGTCCATTCCAGGTTGCCTGGCAGAGATCGCGGAATGCGATAAGGCCGCCCATTGTATGTATTAAGTTTCTTTTTTCTTGTTTATTATGGTTTACAATAAAGTGTATATAAATAAATAATCATAATCTTTATTTCTCCTCACAATAATTGACCTTAAGGAACATCGAAGTATGGAACAATTTATAAATTAAAGAACAATGGCGAGATTTTAGCTGACTTAAATTTGAGCGTCTGAAAGTGAGTTATATACGAAAGACGTTCTATTAATTTTCTACATTTTTTAAATATATTATTGGGCTGGTCCAAAACGGATAAAAAAAAATCAAAATAAATAAAAAGTTATTTGATTTTATAGTTAATTTCTTTAGCTTAGTGTTGCCATTATATATTTTATCTGCTAAGTGACAAGTAGTAATTATATTAATTAATGTATTTATTGCAGTAGATGAGTTAACAATACAGTTTATGTCTAAGTATAGATGTTCCTCGCAGGTAGGTAAGAATATTGTAGTGTAGTAGAAATAAATGAATTACTTTTAATTAATGATTGGCAAAAAGACTAGTATCCAAGTTTAAAAAATATAGCTTGGTAGTTGACGAGGACAACGACCTTTTGATAAACGTCAAAGTCGCTTAGTTTAAATAATATACTCTTTCCAAAGAGTATATTATACATTTCATGCTGAAATAACTAGGTAAGGGAAATGCTAATGCGATATTCCCCTTTTACTTCCACGAAATTGAATAATATTACCTATTAAATACATAATTAAAAGTTACCCAGACATAACCTACAAAAGTTTATGACTGAATATCTATTATTCTCGACATTCTCGAACAAAAATTATTGCACAAACTTATTCAGAACATCACCCTGAGTTAAACCAGATATTTTTCATTTAAAGACGTAGGGATTTAATCTCAGCTAAAAAAATGTATGGGCACCTGCCATTGTTCTTTAGAAGGGTACATTTTGCAGTCAAGTGAGTGTGTGGAGCTGGTGTCTGTTATTGGTGTAAACCTGTATTACAGATCACCAGGTCCTCGCCCCATGAACAACAGGTATAACATAACATATTTTTTATTAAATAGACAAGCATTTGATGGAACTTATAAGTAAAACTATCTGGTAAATTAAGGAGACAGATTCAGCAACGAAAAATAAATATCATAATGCCACAAAACACAATACGAGTGTGAGTTCACGTGGAGTGGGTGTGTGTTGTTTGTGTATGTGGATGTATGTATGACTGTTTGGTTATATGTGTTTATGTGTGTGTGTGTGGTGTTGATAAAATGAGTGTGCTATTATACCTAGCTATCAAACGATAACGACTACTGTAAAAAAATATCTGTCAAAGTCAAATATTCAACTAGGTCAATAAGCGGCACTTTTGAACGACAAAACAATTAAAAATTAAAATTAACAAGTAATTAAAATTGATTCTACCGTGCATTCGGAAAAGTTGTAGCAAAACGCACAAGAAACTCCATACTTACTCTTTTTTTTTAAATATGTGTTTTACAATATTTACATAAGTACATACATTAATAAATTCATATATGTGAGGACGATGCACCCAGAATAGCACTACACATTTACTACGTACAGGTTTAAAGTATTAAAAGCATTAACATGTAAATTCATTAATTTGATAAATAGGAACATGGTTCTCACATACTTACAAAAAATTGCAAACATAGGTAAAATACCTAATTAAACAACAACGGAACAGTGTGTGAGTCAAATTGTAAAAAAAAATACAATAACTATGAATAGGAATATAAATCAACAAATTTGATTTTGTCTACACTAAAGATTGCCATATGAAGCAGGACCAGCATTAAGCATTCTTATCTTGAATGTAATCATCTAATTTGTAATATGCTTGTTTACAAAGTGTGCTTTTACCTAAAGTTTTAAATTAACTTCCATTTAGTTTTAATATATCACAAGGTATTTTGTTATAGAAATTAACACAGTACCCCATGAAAGATGAGTTTACTTTAGCTAGTCTATAAGATGGTTGATCTAACTTATCTTTATTTCTAGTATTACAATTGTGTCTATCACTGACTTTACTAAAGAGATGTATATTTTTCCTTACATACATAATATTTTCATGAATGAATTGGCAAGAAACTGTCATAATATTAATATTTTCAAATAGTTCCCTAAGAGATTCACGGTGACTTATATATAGGTATATGGCTCTGACAGTTCTCTTTTGCAATATAAATATGGATTCAATGTCTCTGTGGAAATGTAGTCCTGTGTGCATGATACGAAACATCTATTTAAATCGAACATAGACTCTCCATAATCAAATCTAATATTTTATTCATAAGCGTGCATCTCCTCAAGGATGGATGGAGCAGCATCCGTTTATGAAATCAACCACACCCAGACACGCCTACCACTATAAGCGGAGGAAACGTCGGTTTTCCTCGGCAAATTACCATATGCGAAGGAAAACAGTAATTTATGAAACGCGAGCCACTCCTTGAGAAGCATAAAACTGGTTTTTAAGATAACACTATTTTTTTCGCAGGTCTTGGCTCTCGTGGACTGTCGCACAGGAACTGAGCGTTTATTCGGGATAATACATATTAGATGATTATATTCAAGATAATAATGCTTGGAAACATGCTGGTCCTGCTCCATAGGGCAATCTTCAGAGTAGACAAATCAAACTGGATATTTTTTTTTCTTTTCTTTTTGTTTAAGAAATTGACTCGCACACTGTTCAGTTGTTGTTGAATTAGGTAATTCACCTATGTTTGCAATATTTGTAAGTATGTGAGAACCATGTTCCTAGCTAACAAATGAATGAATTTTCCTGGTGGTAGTAGTAATAGTTTGGGTGCATTGTCCTCACGTATATGAATTAATGTATGTATGTAAATGTTGTTAAGCACTTTTTTTAAAAGAGTAAGTTAATTCTCTTGTCCGTTCGTCTCCATAACAAGCTACTATTCCGAATGGACGGTAGAATCAATTATTTTCACTTTAAAATTAAAATTTTTGACGATCAAAAGTGCCGCTTAATGGCCTAATTGCAATAAAGAAGTTTTGTTTATTTGTTTACTGATTTTCATGATAAATACATATAAGGAAAACATCGTATTGCTGGCAGGAACACGAAAAACGTTAATTAAAAAAATCAAGAACCCGAATGCTTAAGAAGCGAACTAAAAAGACGTTTAGGTTTTGGCACAGGGTTTTGGTAAGCCAGCTCGCGAATATGTATCCTCCGACTGCACAGCATGATTTTCTTCTTGCTTACGTCTTTTTAGTTCGCTTTTTAAGCAGTCGGGTGTTTTGATTTTTTATTAACTTTTTTTCGTTCGCTTCTTAAGCAGTCGGGTTTTTGATTTTTTTTATTTATAACTTTATAGTATTTTTTTTCGAATTTGGTGCATTTAAACATACAAGTGTTATGTATTTATGAAATAATCTCTTAAAACCCTTTATTTTGATATCCCACACGATGGGCATCGAAGAAAACACAAAATTGGGCCCCCACAATATGGCACCCAAAAGCCGCCATTTACTATTTTCAAATTTCAATGTAGCCAGTGACACTCGCAAGACAAATAGACTGACGTAAGAATCATCAAAATCGGCCAACGCGTGTGATCTCTAGAACGCCACATAGGAACATACATACATACCCTCCTTCGGCAGTCGGATAAAGAGGTTATGTTTTTTAGTAAATTATTAATTTATTTTATTATTGACAGGCTCGCGTTTGATCACTATCTGTGGTAAGAGACGGCGACGATGCCTAGTAGTAACCTATTCAACCTTTGCTTAAAGATCCTGAAGACATAAAGGTTTAGATTTTCAGTTTTAAACATCATCATTTAGTTCTCAGATAGGCGTAGTTATATACCGTTTCACCTAGTTCGTGTACATTGCGTAATCAGTGAGGATGTTACCAAGTTACCGACAGTGTTAGGAAACCGACCGCGCCTTAGAACGCCATTCTAAAGCGCTGCGCATCGTGGAAATGGTTTCGTTTCGCTATTTTATTAGTATGCTCACGATAAAAATAGGTTTGTTACCTTAAGATCTGTTTTGGCTTGGATCTAGTATCAGCAGGAAGAGGTAAAAGTGGTTAAAGCTGTTGGGGTTGGGTCCTAAATGCATATTTATCAAGAAAATAACAAAAAAAAACTAATCTCAATGAGATAAAAAGTGAAAACGAAACGATAAAATAGGCGATTGACAATTAAATCAGTACCTACCGGTATATTGTCTGTGGTGTAATATTCCGAGCAAAATTTTTGAAACGGAACGTAAAAAAATATTGACTACGCCATCTGCATTGTCTTGTGTGACGTGTCATTTTTATTTGTTTTCGTTCATTCCGTTTCTCCCCGAAGTGCGTGAATGTGCTATTTCAGAATCAGAATATTTGTTTGTGAAACATAGGTATTTTATGTAAAGATCTTAAGTTGATTATAATGGGCGCTAAGTTTTGCCGTGAAGGCGTACAAATATAATTGAAAATAAAACCAAAAAATAAAAGAAAATAAAAAGTCTAACAGAATAAAACAAAATTAAATACTTAAGTATAAGAAAAGTAGAAGAAAAGTTTCTTGGTGTTTTTGTTGTTTTATTTGTTTTTATAACAACCTAGAAATCCGACTCAGAAAGAAGTTAGTGTACCCCCCACTTAATGGTTACAAAAGCACCCTGACTTTATGTAGTATTTTGGCTACTTACAACCCCTAGTGTATATAAAAACCGGATGCGCGAAGGGAGAGCAAGCAGCTTTACCTTTGTTACGTAAGGGCGCAGGGGTTGCACTTCCCGCAGCGCCGATGACGATGCAGTAGCAACTTTAAAGTGTTTTGAGGTTAAGTTAAAATAATTTGTTTTTCTCAAGAACGGTGCCTTACCTTTCCATGGGAACTTTGCCAGGAGGGAGGTGTCACATCCGCTCCCCCCACCGCCCCATTTATGAAGTTTAAACAAAACGGAAAAAAAAACGTGGGTTTTGGATTGAAAATTAGACAACCTGTTTTTTGTTATTGTTGGTAGGCTCGTGCTTGACCTGTATCTCACCCGATGGTAAGCGATGATGTGGTTGACGGTGAAGCACACTTGCCTGGAAGTAACATATTCACTATTGACTTAAAGACCCCTAGGTTGTAGCTATCGGGGAACACAGACCCTTTACAAAGGGATATCGTGTCACACTAGAAGCCGACCCAAACATAGTTGGGAAAAGCTCGTTTAGTGATGATCAAGATGACAAAAACTATGATTTTCCTTCAAGCTGTGTTTCTACACAAAATTATTAATTTTTAACTAGGTAGGTCACTTTCGCTCAATGTTATGTAAGTTAGAACTTTAAGAATAAAATTAACTAGTTACAGCCATGGCTGCTAGGCTGCCTGGGCAGAAAGATTCTGGAGTGGCGAACCGGAAGACGTTGCGTTGGAATGCCTCCCACCAGGTGGACTGTTGACCTGGTGAAGGTTGCGGGGATCCGCTGGATGCGAGACGCACGGGACCAATCAATGTGGCGACGTTTGGGGGAGGATAAGTCCAGCAGTGGACGTCTTTCTGCTGATATGATGATGATGACGAGTTACTGCCCGCAGCATAACCCATTGACGTGACTTATTATCCTAAGAGACCGTGCCTACTGCCGGAATATGTCCTAATACCTCCGTGTACCAAGTTCTATCCAAATCCATTCAGCTATTAAGCCTAGATTGATTAAAAACATTCAAACTTTCACATTAGTAGGATAAGATAGGAATTTTGAAAGCACGTCCATTAATGCACCACTTACTAGGACAGTTAGCGCTTACAAATACCATAGCCAACAGACATTTGTAACAGAAATCTAGTTTATATTACCTCATATTTCACGGGTCTGACTGCCTTAATTAAATTTATACGAACATAAACCAACATCCCACTCATGTAACTGTAGTCTGTACACAACTCGCCACAAAAGCCGAACTTTCCCGACTGGACCCGAATAGAAAACGTTTCGCAATCGCCCAATCCCGTCGCACAATCAGATAACTGACAAATCAATAGATCAATTACGATTGGTCTGTTCCAACGTTCCATATTCAAATCTATGTATCGATGCTCCATTTAAATTTAGAATTTATTTCGAATGAATTTTGCAACGGTTGCATTTTGCTGTCCGTTGGCGATTCCCGATTTCGTTTCGATATGGATTCGATTACTTATCTGTAGTCTTATTTCATTGGTTTATATCTGTGAGAGTATTCGTCATTGGTTGTATTTAAACGTGTATGGTCTGTGAGAATCTACAGCGATAGTTAGATCACAGAGCATGGCACGCCGCGACGGGAGCAACTATAGTCGCCATTACTAATTATTTGCGTAATTATTAGCAACATAAACCATTGTTGGTATTAGCAATTAAGGTACAAGAAAAATTAAAAAGCCCCGACACATTTTTATTGCATGCTACATAATTTATCTAATAGTAGACACGCTTCAATCGACAATCTATTGAACACGTAATTATGACACGATATCTTGCGAAAACACCCCGATTCAAACAGTAAAACCCCATAACGTTTTAACGGCTGAACCGATTTTCTACAAACATTCAAAAGTTATGTTCGTTTTACTGTTTGATTCGGGTATTTTCTCAATATATCGCGTCATAATAGTACGTGTTCGATATATTGTTGATTGTGGCTACTATACTAGACAAATTATATAGTTTAAAAAGTATGAAATAAAAAAAAATGTCGTGGGTTTAGGGAATTTTTAATTTTTACTTGTTGATATTTTTAATCTTTTATTCGAAATTTATATGTTTACTAGCTTTTATTTAACTTGCAATGTATGTATGTATGTAAGTGTGTTCGGTTCAAATCTTGCAACTGAATTTTAAAGCAGTTATCCTCCACCGATTAAGATGAAATTTTGCATACACCTTTAGTTTGGATGACAATGCAGGGTTAGCTAAGTATCGTCATTCTAAATCCAATACCTTCTATCCTTTGAAGGAGATCAGAGGTAAACGGGTTTTCGACGTAGGTATTCTAAAGGCGTATCACCACGGTATAGATATCTAACAGTTTTGTGACTCGGCCCTGTCATTGAAATAAGTGCCTACAAGCGCGCGTCACATAAATACGTGTTAGGGCCGCCCGCCTCTACCTACTTGAGTTTCTCTCTAGTTTAGTGATTGTAAATATCTCAGTCTTTTCTCTAATCTGAGGTAAATATTTATTTTTTCTTTTACTTATTTAAATCTTACTAAGGTATCTACCACTTATTAATCTCATAGGTAGTCATTTCATAATGATATATTGTCTAATTAAATAATATATGTAAGTAGCTAAGTACATAAGTAAGTAGATAGCCTAGCTAAGAAACTATCTGCTAGTTTTTGTTTAACCCGAGCGTTTGTAGGTTACTCGTGTGTGACTTTATCACCTTATCCACTTATTTATTTATTAATCCAGGTATTTTACTAGGTGGAAAAAGCGAAATACCTGCCTATTAAAAAAAGAAACAAATTACATAGTTGGTTAGGTATATATATTTTTATAGCCTTGCCTTTCGGAGGTTCTAGGCAATTTAAAAAATGTTATCTCTGAGTGATAGAAGAATCCAAGCAACCAAAAACAGCACAATATAGTCTATAATTGCTCTCTGCCATATTAAGTAAGTACTTGTACGTATTTCAATCAAATATTCACAAATTGCACGCTTACTGCTTCCAAAACCATCACACCGTTCGTGACTGTAGTGTATCGAGTGTTGGCTGAACTCGACGCGGGTATGACTCGCGTTCCAACCGTTTGTATGAAGATAGAATACTGTTAAATATCTTTACCGTGGTATCACTGAGAACCGGCACAGGTGATGACCCCTGTCAATTTGCCATGATGTACCGACGCACTGCGTCATGATTGACAACCAACTATTAAGTAGGTACTTTATTGAGTTAAATTCTACGCCGCCGTCCGCTGCGCGTTACGCGCTCTTTTTACCCGACTGCCGAAGGAGGGTAATGCCTTTATCAGTCTATGTATGTATGTTTGTTGCTATGTGGCTTTCTAGAGACCAAACGCGTTGACCGATTTTGATGATTCTTACGTCAATCGATTCGTATAACCTTGCGAGTGTCACTGGCTACAATAAAATTGGAAAATAGAAACAATGGATGTGACAATTATATGTTTAAATGTACATAATTCTAATAAAAATAACTAAAAAGTTATATAAAATAAAAGTATTAATTAAAACCTTTTTTAAAACAAGCTTTTTTTGTATTCTTCTCAGTAAACCCTTTCATTTGATACCCATATCATGGCAGTGCACAAAAATAACTAGTCCGCCATCTTGGGCCGTCCGCCCTATTAGATTTAGAATGACGTCACTTAGCTAACCATGCAATGTCATCCAAACTAAACGTGTATGCAAAATTTCATCTTAATCGCTGGAGGATAACTGCTTTAAAATTCAGTTGCAAGATTTGACCCGAACACTCTTACATACATACATTGCAAGTTAAATAAAAACTTTTAAAAATCGCCTATCGGTGTAAAAGTGTGATATAAGTCGAATCGCATCGAGCCATAAGCATTGAGATAATATGTACTACGTACAGTACATTATTACCTCAATGGCCATAAGTAGGGTTGCTTGGTTTCCGGCGGGTTAAATTTACCGACAGACCGACTCCTTGACAATTTCATGTTATTTTTTTAACATAGCGCCACACTAGAATTTTTCCAGTATCGTGGGTGCATTGAAAAAAAAAATACACTGACATTCACAATATTTGTTCTGTGCGGGAATCGAACCTGCGACACGCAGCGCAGCAGCCGAACCGTCAACCACTGCGCCAACCATCAAATTTAAAAGACTGCTTGTTTTTTTAAATATTTTTTTGTTGTGTGTTTACTTACCTCCATTGTAGAGGGCAGCACGGCGCCAACGCGACGCCCCGCGCCCTCCCTTTCATCCTGAAACAAAATATAATTATTTTACAAACGATTATTGCGTATATGACTAGAAGTATGAAAGCAAGTAAAGCCACGGCAGGCGCTTTACTTTGTGTTAATTATTTCATCACCACTGCTCTCAAAACGGTGAAGGAAAACATCGTGAGGAAACCGGCAATACTTAGAACTACTGTAGTAATATATTATCTGTGCTTAGAACAAAAAAATCGGAGCCATGTGACATCCACCAACCCGCACTAGGCCCGCGTGGTGGATTACAGCCCATTCCCTCTCACAGAGAGTGTCCCAGCAGTGGGAACATTAAGAGGCTGATGATGATGATGAAGTAAAGCCAAATAAATATGTTAGGATCGAAGCAGGTGGCGCTCTGTAGTTTCTACCTACCCATGGAAAAAAGGCGTGAGTTTATGCATGTACGTATGTTGCGAAAATACACCGATGTAAAGTAAGAAAAGTCTCAATGAAGTGACCTTTCAAATAAATACTAAATCAAAATCGGTTCATCCGTTTGTGATCTATGATGCGACAGACGGACACACAGATACAAACTATAAGTATTTTTTCGCATCCTCAAACTATATAACATCACGCTATGACCAATAGGAGCCGAGCATAAATAAAACATGTTGCAAAAAAGGGAAAAATATTCCTTTTCTTCCGTTGCGTGCGCTGCGCTGCGTAAACGGTTTATGTTACGCAAATATCATGTACGTGGGACACTCAGAAAGTTTTGCGAAACTAAAAAAAATTGTTCTATACGTACATATATTTTTATTAAATCTTTTCAAAGTACTTTCCACCAGCCTCTATACAAAGATTCATGCGCCTAAACCAGTTTTCAAAACACTTTTTCCAGTCCGCCGCAGACACCTCGTTTACAGCCTGCTCGAACGCAGCCAGCGCATCTTCCGGCGACGAAAATTGTATCCCTTTGAGCTGATTTTTTATTTTTGGGAATAAAAAGAAGTCACACGGTGCTAGATCAGGGCTGTAAGGAGGGTGACCCAGGAGTTTGACTGGCGTGCTGTCCAGGAAGTCCCTCGTTTTGAGTGCGGTGTGCGCAGGTGCATTGTCGTGGTGGAGCAGTAGCCCGCGGAGCCCTGTGTTTGGTCGCTTGTTGCTTATAACAGAGAAAACTTCTGGCAAACATTTGGTAGTATACCATTCGGCATTAATGCTTCTTTGATCCCGTAAGGGAATTGATACCAAGTGGCCAGTCAAATTAAAAAAGCTAGCGATCAAAATCTTACCCCCGCTTCTAGATCGCTTCACTTTGGTAGGCGTTGGCTCATTTTGAAACACCCAAACAGTCGACTGGCGCTTGGTTTCTGGGTCGTATTGATAAATCCAGGACTCATCACCTGTAACGATGTCGTAAACACGCCGAGACGAGCCTGCTTCAAATTTGTTAAGCATATCACGGCACCATTCCACCCGGGCCTGCTTCTGAGCATCGGTGAGGTTGTGCGGCACCCAGCGTGATACTATCCTCCTCACGCGAAGATGGCTGTGTAGAATCTCGTGAACGCTTCCCGATCCAATCTTCAATATGTGTTGAATCTCCTGATATGTAATTCGCCTATTGTCTTGGATTAAATTTTTCACTGCTAGCACGTTTTCTTCGGTAACAGCCGTCAAAGGGCGACCGCTTCTTTCGTCATCCCCCATAGTTGGTCGACCGCGCTTGAATTCGTTATACCAACGATACACGGTTGCCTTGGAAGGGCCTTCATCCATGAATGCCATTTGAAGTCTATCGTACGATTCATCCGGTTTCAGGCGACACTTGAAAGCGTATAAAATCATAGCTCTAAAATGTTCCCGGCGCAGATCCATATGTCAGTGAGACACAATACTTTGAATTAACTCGCAAAAAATGTGGAGGGAAATTTTGAAATTGGAACTTACTTATTTTTACTTATAAATAATCATATTTTCGAAAAACATTATAACTGGCCAGTCTCCCATATATAAAAACTTTTTTTCGCAATACTTTCTGAGGGGCCTGGTATGATGGAATTGTTTCTCTTTAAAAGTTCTAAAAAAAAGTCCGCGACAGTATATGTCTTTTAAGATTAACTCACAATAGCAGCTTGGTCTGCCAGGCAAATGAACTGCAGGCTCATATGCTCTGCCGGGTGGAGTGTGGAGGCAATTGCGGTTCGCCGCTCGACGTCCCTATCTCCTAGCTCTGACCAGGGTACCCCCCTCCTTGCTTCGTACAGGGTAGCTGCATCTTGCACTCTGACATCGAGGGGCAGTATTCCAGCCAGCACCAGTACCGAGTTCAGGAAAACGGTGCGGTAGGATTTGCACAGTTTCTGTGCGAATCCCCTTTGGGCCGCAAGTAGCCTCTTCTTTACGCACTTCTTTGTGGCTGCAGATGAGAGATGCGCAGATGAGACGCACTCGCCGCGTACAAAATGACGGGTTCAACTACTGCCGTATACATGGTGCGGATGACGTAGGGGTGGAGGCCCCAACAACTGCTTGTAAAAGTTAATTGCCTTTTGGCACACATTTGCTGCAGGTTGATTGAATGTCAGCTTGTTGTCGATGGTTAGTCCCAGGATTTTAATCTCTTGCGTCATGCCAATGACGACCCCTCCCATGCTCAGCTGCGGGGTGTCGTATTTCAGTTGCCGCGTTATTCCCATCGCATTTGTCTTATGCGGTGCGAATTTCAACTTGTTACTAGCACCCCACTGGTAAACATGGGCGAGGGCGTCATTCGCCTTCCGCTCGATCTCGATCGCTGAGTCGCCATCAAATATCAACACCACGTCGTCAGCGAAGGCTTAGCAGTAGTCTCGTCGTTCCGCCAGCCCCTTTAGTAGGGGATCCAAGACGACGTTCCAGGGGATCGGTCCTCCAATCGATCCCTGTACGCATCTCTGAGGGAGACTACTCCCTCACGACCTCCTCTCCTGCATACCTGACCCTGACCCTTCGGTTATCGAGGTAGCTGTCCATTACTCTCCTCACATTTACTGGGCATTTTTCTTTAGCCAGTCTGGTTCGGAAAGCTGGCCACCATGCGCTGTCAAAAGCTCCCTCTATGTCTAGCGACACCATTACGGTTAGCTTGTGGTCTGCTAATTTTCTACGTATGTGTCCGACCAGATCATAGAGTGAGTCTTGTGTTCTTCTGGGGCATAAGCCCGTACTGGCGAGTACTGAGTTGCGGTATAATGTGCCATTTGATTCTGCTTATGACCATTTTTCCAAGCCTTTTCCCAGCACCGGCAATAGACCAATTGGCCTGTAAGATTCTGGAACCGTATAGCTCTCCTTCCCGGGTTTCCGTAGGATCACAACTGTGGATTCCTTCCAGGTCCCGGGAAAGTAGCCCAGTTCCAAGCACTTGTTAGCCATTGCTAGGAAAGTTCACGGATCGTGGTAAAACGAGTGCTGGCAGATGTTGGCCGTGAGACCATCCGCCCCGGGGGCCTTTTTGGGGTTGAAGCTGCGCATGCTAGAATGTAGCTCCTCAGTGGTGAACGCCGGGTCATGTTGTTCATCATGACCCAAAGCGTTCACTTTTTCAGCAAATGTCCTTGTGCGCATATGGTTCTTTCTTTCCTCGTCCCTATTGTCCTGGGTCCTGGTCCTGTAGGTTAGTGTAGGTAGGGTAGGGTAGGCAGGGTAGGCAGGGTAGGCAGGGTAGGCAGGATAGGCAGGGTAGCCGGGTAGGCAGGGTAGCCGGGTAGGCAGGGTAGCCGGGTAGACAGGGTAGGCAGGATAGGCAGGGTAGCCGGGTAGGCAGGATAGGCAGGGTAGCCGGGTAGGCAGGGTAGGCAGGGTTGCCAGGGTAGACAGGGAAGGCAGGGTAGGTAGGTAGCCAGTTGACGGGAGCGAACCCGCGTGGGACAGCTAGTTTTTTTATAAAATAAATTGTATATTTTCTCTTGTTCTAGTAATATATTATTTAGGACCATTTCATTGTACATTTATTAGAACTACCTGGGCGACTGACCGTGCTCTGCTCGGGTGAAAATAGAGAAAACGACGTTCTCTAAAAATTAAACCAAGCTAGATCGATATTATCGCCCCCGAAACCCCTGCATACAAAATTTTATGAAAATCGGAGCCGTTTCCGAGATTCATATTTTATATATACAATAATTGCTCGTTTAAAGTTATTAGATATTATTATTTTTTGTGTGTGTATTTTATGTTATTACCTATGTCTAAGTTATATTTAATGTTTTTGTACACTGATAGCCCTATTTATCTCCTCTGCGTCCATTGTATACTTGTCTCTATAAATTTTTGTCCTGCAAATATTAAGTGTACATTAAAGTATATAATAAACTAGCGAGTTTACGGGAACTCGCTATGTACCTACCTACCTATATACCTATCCTACATATCTACCTACCCTACCCTACATACCTACCCTATCCTATAACTATTTATTTAAATAAGAATTTTTATTTTAGCACATTTATTATTATTATTTATCTTTATTGGAACAAATACACATTTTACAAATTGTTTTCGAACGTTAATAGCTACATTAGTTATAAAACTGCGTAGCAGCTATTAACACCCTCCTCCAAGCGGGAGACGACAGCGTTCCAGAATACAGTGGGGGTTAAAAAAAAAGTACCTACTATAACAAATATTACAAAAATTAAATAGTAAAAAATTCTAAAAGTATCTATAAAATTTATATAGTAACAATTAAATAGATGAGTGCTTGATGTTGTAATACAATACAAATGTAACCAACTTTTGATTCTATCGGCGATCTAATTAAATTTTAGAACACATCATCTGCCTAGCCTTTTCCCAACTATGTTGGGGTCGGCTTCCAGTCTAACCGGATTCAGCTGAGTACCAGGGTTTTACATGGAGCGACTGCCTATCTAACCTCCACAAGCCAGTAACTGTGTAACACGGTACCCCTTGGCAAGATTGGTGTCAGATCTCAAGCTTCTGACTACCCGTAACGACTGTCAAAGATCTTCAAATGACAGCCGGGACCAACAGCTTAACGTGCTTTCCGAGGCACGGAGGGAACTCGGTATGTTGAAATGGTCACCCATCCACGGACCGACCTCGTCAAGCGTTGCTTACTTAACCTTGAAGATCGACCCGTGCGGCTGTTATTATTTAGCCACGAGCCCTACATTTTTAGAACACAAAAGCTATTATTGTAACTTAACTATGATAGTGAGATATATTCTTTCGCAGACTTTTTTGTAGTTGATAATGAGTACTTTAATCATGTAGTACATAATTTTTATGTATCATCAATTGTTTTCTCAGCGCACGCCTAATAATGAACTTTATAGGCAAAATTTTGCTACTTTGGGTTACATTATTGGAATTTTCATAACGATCTCTATTTTTTTTTAAATAAAATATAGCATATGTTACTCGGGAATAATGTAGCTTTCCATAGGTGAAAGAATTTTAAAATTGGTCCAGTCATTTCCGAGCATATTCGGTACAAACAAACAAAAAAAAATCCTATTTATAATATTGGTATAGATAATAATAGAATTAATAATCAATCAGCCAACTAGTCATCGAACCAGCTCGCTGTCCCGATGGTACCACAAGACGCATTTAACACAGTTCCAAGTATATCGTGGGAACGTAACATTTGCGCTTTCACTCGCTGCCAGCCACTGGACGGTGGACGCGCGCGCGCTTGACGAAACTTAGGATTTATTGTCGGCTGTAAGCTCGATAGGTTTCAGTGATGTGAGTCCTGGATAAATTAATTGTTTCTTAAAGTTGCACTAGTCGGCGGCACGAACTATTTTGTGCGCGGGGTTAAAATGCATGCTGTCTCATACGACAACACGTGCGGAAGAGATAGATGCTGTGATGAGCAGTAAGAAGCTAGTTCGCGTAAGAGTACATACTTTTACAAATTTGTAGCGAAATGGATGATGATTTAGGACGAAAACGAGCGCGCGAAATTTTGTAAACAGATCTTTGGGAGTTCATGAAAAAACGACTCAGTGTATCTGTTCAAAATAAAATTACTTGCATTTTTGAATCTATCCCTGTATGGTGACCGTTTTGCAATTTTCCTTCTTCCTGTGGTATTTATTTGCGCCCAAAGATGCGTTAAAATTAGTCTTGAAATATGGAACTTTTGATGCCCATAACTTTCAAATATATATTTTTTTTACTTTTTTGTTTCTATACGGGGCTAGATAATGATGAGACAAATTGATATCATTTTTAATTTTGAACGTACACCGTCAAACAGTGCAGTAATCGCCAGACCACCTTTGTATGGAAGAATGATCGACTAGGGCAACCTTAAGGCGCAGATACCCCTCAATAGCTGATTTTAAAATTAGAATCACGTCTAAAAGGCTAGTCATATTTTTTAATAATAAATAAAAATATGACTAGCCTAGACTAAATATATGTTATATAAGAACATTTTCTTAACAATTTGATCTAAAAAAAAATTGAGTTTTATGGGTATAACATTATGTAATTAATTTGTAAAGTTATGTCTAAAACGGACAAAAACACGACAATCGCACCAAAACCGCCGCGTATTTTAATGAAATTGTCACCATCTCAAAGACAATTTAACTATCTACATTTTGATCTGAACCTTTTTTTGAAGTCTAAGAATAGTAAGGGAACTACTGAATTTTGGGTCGCACGGGTGTGAAACGAGTGCGCGATTTTTTTCCCTCAAGGTCGTTGGCTTAATGATAAGACAAAAGATTTACTATCAAAACATAACCCTTTTCTTGCAGTCGCGTAAAAATAGACATTCATTCGTACTTAAGACGGTACCCTGACCAAAAAATCGGCATGAGATATGAGCATTCCTATTGGTCTAGCGGCACTGGTGGCGCATGAATTACAGTAGTGAATACGCCCAGATTTTAGAATAAAATCTTTATAAAATCGAATTTTGGTCTTTTGAAAAAAATAATTCTACAAAAATGTTCGTTATTAAATTGTCTATCCATTAGTGTTAGTACAAAAAATAATTAATGAACACTTTACGAGGAGATGCATAATATCAATAAATATTTATCATTTTTATGTTTTTTTGGAAGGAGATTATTGAAATAAATACAACATTTAAAAAAAAACTAAATCTACCATTTTAGAATCTATATTATGTAGAAATTTAATGTATTTTTATTAATTGATATTTCTTTTTAAATAACGAGTAGATAGCACCTAAAAACAGCACAAAAAACGGCTTCCGCGGCGTTTTGCTCGGGGTACCGCCTTAATATTATAAATGCAAAAGTAACTCTGTCTGTCCGTGTTTTCACGCTTAAACCGCTGAACCCATTTAGATGAAATTTGGTATAAAGATAGTTTGAAGCCTTGGGAAGGACATAGGATAGTTTTTATCACGGCAATCATCCTTAAGGAGGTGGAAAGGGGAGGTGGCAGTTTGTATGGTGGACTAATCATTTTTGAAGTAAGGCGGACCACACACCTACAATATTTTTGCGCGATATAAAAATAGGCTATTCGAAGTACTAATGCTAGGCAGACAAAGTCGGGAGCAACAGCTACTATATACATACGCCGTAACATTATGCCTGTACTCCCCACATTTCGATACTTATTAGGGTTCCGTAGTCAACGATGAAACCCTTATAATTTCGCCATGTCCGTCTGTCCTTCCGTCAGCAACTTAGCTCAGAGACTCTTAGTACTAGAAAGCTATAATTTGGTATGGATATACATATTAATGACGCCGACAAAGTGGTAAAATAAAATAACGTTTTCTTTGTGCCTCCTGTACACGTATAGTGGGGTTTTTTTCTCGTCTATCCCATGGTGTGTGGTATCGTTGGATAGGCCATTCAAAAATATTAAGGGTCTGTGAAAACTATTTTTCGATTCAGAGATCCGTTTGCGTAAAATTAAGCTTTAAATTGCTAATTTTTTTTAGACTTAGCTAAATGGTTGCTTTTGGATATGTGAAAAACATCACAGCAGTAGTATATATAACGAAATTAAAAGAAAAGCTATCACAGCTAAGTAGGCTTTACAAGTTTACGAGTAAAAGTCGACCAACTTATAAAACTTACTATGAAAAGTAAAAATAATCTTTGCATTTGAGCAATGTTTGTTAATTCATCGTTTTCAGTATTTTTTTGTAGGGAACCCTCGGTGAGCGAGTCCGAGTCGCACTTGGCCGATTTTGTTTTAAGTTCCATCTAGTATGTATTCTAGAAAACGTCAGCTGATATTTTCTTATCATATATATGTTTATATGTATAAATTCACGCCTTTTTCCCATGGGGGTAGGCAGAAACTACAGAACGCCACCTGCTAGGATCCTTATATACTCATTCTGCTATGTTTACTTTCATACTACTGGTCATGTATATACGCCGCTTATGAATATTCCGCATCAGGCTTTTCTGAAGAACATCACCGATAAGAACCAAATTACAGTACCATTAACGTGAACATGAAAATTGCTTTAAGTAAATTCAAAGTTATCCAGTCCGTTTCTAGCTATTGGGTTATAAAAAAAAAATACAACCGATTTCCGAGTAAAAAAAGTGTAAAATAACTTTAATTTCGGAAGTTGGTGTCAAAAAACGAAGACTTCACTTTGTAGTTTTCTTATTTGGAAGTCGGTAGTATTTTTTTGTAAAAAAGTTTTTTTATTTTTCTCCTATTGAGTTGTAACTACTTAATAGGCGAGTAGTTAATTAAGGTACCTATAATACCAGAACAGATTACCCGAATATCACGAAACTGAACATAACCGGTGAAATCGGAGTGTACCAAGGTGAATTGTACACTTCTGCGTGCCCCTTTAAAGCGTACTGGCGTGATGTTATGTTATGAAATGGTGTAAACAATAAACAGACATGCGATTGCAGCAACCCCGAGAGATTTGCCGTTGTTTATTGAAGAGTTCCTACATGCCTGATGTTCTTCATCAGATCTTGATCAAATTTAAATGGGACCAATTCGGGAACATATATGTCGCCGCGTAGGCGTGAATTTGCTAATTTATTATCCTAATTAATCATTTTAAGTGTCGGTGTCTATTTAAGTTGGGTTTTGAGTTCAGCGCCATCTATTGGCTCACTGTGGAATCAGTATTGATTCATAATTCGTATGCTAATTTCAATGTTTAATTAATACGAGATGTTTAAATAAAACAGGAACACTTATTGTAGGACTTTTGGATTTGTTCTCATTTTAACTATTGCACATTTGACTAAGTAAATGTGTTTGATTATGTTATTCAGATTAAGTTGTCAAACAATGGCGGATGTTATAATTTCTATGACCAATAACCAGATTTAATAATTTAATACGAGAACTAAACAAATTTGAGTAAATGATTAAATACTAAGAAGTCATAAGACTATTTTATACAGCTATGTAATAATGAGAAACTTTCTAATTAGTAAGATTGTTAGATCACCGGAAACTTGAATAGTTTTGTTATTAGATGACTGTTTCAATAATAAACTACAAACCACTTTGTATTTGTGAGTATTGAGGTTGTTTAATGTTAAAATAATTAACTGATCAGTATTTTAGTATTGTTTGCTAACTTTACTCAACTATCCAAGTAATTAGTGTCTAAACAAAAACAATATAAAAGTCCCGCGGAGTCCCGCCCACTTGGAACGTGCATGGCGCGTACGGTGCACGGTGTGTGTAAAAATAATAACTGTAATACTGATGAATAAATGTAATTGAATAGATGTTTGAAAACCTAATAAACATGTAACGTTAATTGTCATAAAGTGATTGTGTAATCTATAAAAACATTTAAAAAGAGTATCCTGGAGTTTCTGGCTAGGTCTTCTCCAGCGACCGACGAAAGCTTTGTGACCTAGCAAGCCACACGATGTGGTTTTAGCTTCAAGTTCATTTGAAAACTCAAAGTGCCTGTAACTAAATCAAATAAACACTCTGAGTTTCAATCCAGTGTTGTGTGTTATTGAAGTAACCCGCTCCAGTCAAGAATAAAGGAATTGCCTCTAGACATTGGGGTTAATGATGGCGGTCCTCCTATGATTAATAGGTACTTCGACGTGACATCAGAAGTGGGATCAGCTCCCACTATCGCCTTCTGCCCATGCTATGAAAGCCATCCGAAGAATTTCGTACAACATCGCCAGCGCCGAGGGCATGGCAAAAGATTTTCCTATGATAATTTCCAAGAGTAAGCGATGCCCAGACATAGGCGAAAATAACTGGCATATTTTTACGTGAACGATCTGGTGAGAAAAATCATGGCGGCCGCAAGTGCCAAAAACGGAAACGAAAATTGAAGATTATTGCAATAAAATATTTTTATTTTGTGACGACGCACAGAACTCTATTGAAACGACAGAAGAAGCTACTGACTAGTGGCATGGATGCTGTCCTACACCATTGTGACCAAAACTTTATACAGCACAGAATGACCGAGGCAGCTAAACGAACAACTTGATCTGTCCATTGATAGATTCCATCATGGTTGAGGGGAGTATTCTGTTTTTTTTATATTTATGTAACTTAACATTCTTAATTATTTTTATCATACAAGGCAAGGTCAGTGACCTTTTGTGTGACAATTTTAATCAATCTGCCTAGTCTTTTCCCAACCAAGTCCGGGACAGCTTCCATTCTAACTGGATTCAGCTGAGTACCAGTGTTTTACATGGAGCAACCAAAACCCAGTAACTGGGTAACACGATACCCCTTACTGACTGACTGGTCCCTGCTGTTGTGTGTGTGGCAATTTGTGGAATTAAAATGAATGAAACGGCTTAAATTACTCCATAAAATAAGAAAGCTGACTAGGAACTCAATGTTATTGTTTAAATATGGTTCTTTTGTCTTAAGAATTGCAATGGCTCTGTTATTTGAGAAACTTTATTTTATTTGAGGAGTATGTAAGTATCGTAGCAAGTGGCAATCTGTGGTTGCTGCCTATCCCCATGGGGACAAGGTGTGAGTGTATGAATGTTAAACAATTCTTAGTACCTACGTTGAGTTTTGTACCGGACAAAAAGTAACAACTTATTTTTATAGCATTCATTACATTTAGGTAGCTAAAACAAAAGTTTAGTAGGTAGATAAGTTAAGTAAGTTACAAATGTATGTGCAACAGAAGTAGTAAACATTTGGCAGAAAGTGCCATGATATATTCATGTTGACGCACTAATTGGCATTTTTGCAATTTATTGTTTTTACCCGACTACCAAACGGGGTTTATTAATGAATAATGTGGAACCCGTTGCATGTCATACTTTTTTAAAGTAAAGTAAGATAAGAAAATGTATTAACACATTCCTTAAACATGAAAAGCACAACAAATAAAAATAAAATTATAGTGTGCTCAAGAAAATACTTACGATTTGCATTTAAGTAGCTCTAGACCCCACACTAGGATACCCTGTGTCATGATCTAGTTTTCTTGTCTTTAATGTCATAGTTTACATGCACTTAGGGGTGAGAATAATTGTTTGATTACAAGACTAAACAATATTTAAAATATTATCTAGAGGTTTTTGTAGAGTGTAGTATGCATCTAATATAAATGTATTTGTATGAATGGGTGAAAGGGTTGTGATACACCTGGTTGAGTCATTACGGACTTTATAATCAGGGTAAGTATCAGCAGAGCTTCAGTTCATGCATAATCATAATATAATATTAAATAGTCATAAGCTGATAGCCACTTGGTAACTTTTAATTTACAAGTACGCTTAGTATGTGTGAGTAACCTATTATGTATGGACTTTGTGATTTTTGATAAATTAATGGTCATGTGTATGTAAGACATATTTGAGTGAATCTAATGTGATTACTGTGTTCCATCTTATCTGTCTACATGATCTGGTAGATTTGTTTTGGCTATGGGGTTCTTGACAGTGATAGCGCTATAAGTTAAATCTAATTAAAAATTGTCTGACCCTACATTCTTGGTACAGACTGTCAGTTGGATACTGATAGGGCCTTTTATAAGCTCTAAGATTTATGCTTGTTCAAGTTAAGTTTGTTATAATAAAGTTTATTTAATCATTCAATATTTGAGAACCTTCCGAATGAATTTAATCTCACAATGGGTTTAGTTGAATTTTACTTGTTATGGTACATGGGTGTAAATAGATCAGTAATTTCTGACAGATTTCAAAGCTTGTTATTGGGTGCACTTGCACAGAATAAAAACAATCAAAATACAGGTTTGTTTTTTGATAATTTGTCACTTTTAGCATTCAATAACTTTCTTTTCTTTTTGCAACTTTTTACCTAGCTTGTATTCAAACTTATTCACACATAAATGTTTTGTAATGAAATAGGTTTGTAATAGGTGTGTAAATAGGTTGTTGTGTGTGTGGTATGCAAACATGCATAATTAAAAGTAGTTTTCAACATGTTTTAACATTAATCTTTAGCAAGTGCAAACACCGTCATAAGTAGTGCAGCAATCTTCATAGTTATTCATTTCAGTGTCATCTGATTCTAGTTAACTTTGAATTACTCACTTACTATTTCTAAACAATAACATAATTTATTTGTTATCAGTACTAACTCCTACTTATTTAAATATTAATAGGATCATCTTTTCTTATATTATTATTTATCTGTATACCTTCTCACATTCCAGATTCCTGGTAATTGTCATATCAAAAATCAAAATGGTTACCTACATAGTCAAGTATTATCAAGGATGTGTAAACAAAACTAAAAATACCTGGTTTGCAAGTGACCGTGTCGCCGGGTCAGGACCTTAGAAGCTACCAACATACATACATGCCACCAAATAGAGGTCAGCTGAAAAATGACTTCCAGCTCAACATAACTACAGTAAAAGGTGAGAAGTTTTCAAACTGTCTTCTACTCACCTCGCTAACTGATACGGTGTTGTTGTATCAGAAAACTCAACACAATAGCCATGTCGAATAACTACATGACGCTTGTGCATGATACTACCATGCAACAAAGTACTTTTAAATTATTATTCCTGGGTTCAATTCCTAGGTTGGGCAAAATTTGTTTATTTTTCCAATAGGGATTTTTCTGTAGCAGCCCAGAGTTTTGAAATTGGTGAACCCCCATGCTTCAAAAAGCATGTTGAGCCATTGGCCTTGTGCACCATAGTATCTCCCTATGCAGATGGCTCAACAGTCAGGTGGACTACTGTTATTATTATATTTTTGTAACTCGTTACAGTTTATGCTATTCTATTCTCATATTTAGTCAATTATAAAAATGAATAATAAAACAAGCTCTAATTATTGAGATGTCCAATAACCTATAGCTCTGGAGGCACTTAATAACATAATAGGTTATATCAACACCAAACTATCAGCATCCATGGAGAAGGATTTGATGTAATAATGAGAACACAATAAACTATCTTATTATGTTGTGGAAGCAACTAAGATTGATAAGACAACAAACTATCCTATTGGTATGCTGTGGAATCAAGTAATAATGATAACACAACTATCTTGTTGGTATGCTATGGAAGCAACTAATAATGATAACACAATAAACTATCCTGTTGGTATGCTGTGGAAGCAACTAATAATGATAACACAATAAGCTGTCTGTTAGTAATCCGTGGAGGAAACTAATAGTGATAATACAACAAACAATCTATTGGTTTGCTGTGGAAGCAACTAATAAAGATTTAATATCCATTGGTTAGGCGTGGAGGCCGCTAATGAACAATCTCTCTTGTTATCCTGCTGGGTCCACGGTGTACAAGACCACCCAGAGCCTGGTTCCTTATATCCTGTCAAATCAAAGACTTCGTGCCTGTCACGGAGCAATGATCCTAAACTCCTTAACCTTTAATCCTGTCAAATCAAAGACTTTGTGTCTATCACAGAGCGGTGTTCCTGATCCTATCCTGAAATCCTGTCAAATCAAAGACTTTGTGTCTATCACAGAGCATTACACTATACTTACCAAATACAAGGCTGCTATGAAAGCCTTCTTATAAGTAGGTATGTGCTCATTAATGCATCAAATATTTTAATTTGAGATAAACTTAATAGTTACCTAATTTCATAAGTATTCAGTGATAAATTGATAACTTAAACTGACTATTGCCTATTACAAATCAATGAATATTGTAAGATAATACAAACAATAACATTCTGCAAACAAGATTCAAATTGGACTAGTAAGCTAGCAACTGATTATTCAATGTCAAAAATCTGAAATAGAAATTGTATGCCTTCATTGACATGACATGTAGCAGTTAGTTGTTTCCTAACAACATTGGTATTTACCATATAGCAAGTAGATCATAAAGCATATAGCTGTGGGTGTAAAAATACATTCAATATTTCAAAAATAAGGCAAACTCAGCTTAGATTTATTACAAGCTGTCAATGATAAATAAAACCAGTTGTTATCAGATCCTAAACTTAATTAATACTGTAGGATGATAAACAACAATAATCTGCCGACAAATATTTCTCTGCTATTACAGATAACAACCAAGAAACACAGAGACTGAGGACACGAGACTGAGGACACGAGACTGAGGACACGAGACTGAGGACACCTCTAGCTGCAGAGCCCGCAGCTAGGTCCAGTATGGCCGTGTCGCCGCGTAGGCGTGAATTTGCTAATTTATTATCCTAATTAATCATTTTAAGTGTCGGTGTCTATTTAAGTTGGGTTTTGAGTTCAGCGCCATCTATTGGCTCACTGTGGAATCAGTATTGATTCATAATTCGTATGCTAATTTCAATGTTTAATTAATACGAGATGTTTAAATAAAACAGGAACACTTATTGTAGGACTTTTGGATTTGTTCTCATTTTAACTATTGCACATTTGACTAAGTAAATGTGTTTGATTATGTTATTCAGATTAAGTTGTCAAACAATGGCGGATGTTATAATTTCTATGACCAATAACCAGATTTAATAATTTAATACGAGAACTAAACAAATTTGAGTAAATGATTAAATACTAAGAAGTCATAAGACTATTTTATACAGCTATGTAATAATGAGAAACTTTCTAATTAGTAAGATTGTTAGATCACCGGAAACTTGAATAGTTTTGTTATTAGATGACTGTTTCAATAATAAACTACAAACCACTTTGTATTTGTGAGTATTGAGGTTGTTTAATGTTAAAATAATGAACTGATCAGTATTTTAGTATTGTTTGCTAACTTTACTCAACTATCCAAGTAATTAGTGTCTAAACAAAAACAATATAAAAGTCCCGCGGAGTCCCGCCCACTTGGAACGTGCATGGCGCGTACGGTGCACGGTGTGTGTAAAAATAATAACTGTAATACTGATGAATACCGTACGCAAAATACGCGCTTGGTCGTGGAGTTGCGGAAACCAGCCCGTTTTAACCTAACCTAACCTAACCTACTGATGAATAAATGTAACTGAATAGATGTTTGAAAACCTAATAAACATGTAACGTTAATTGTCATAAAGTGATTGTGTAATCTATAAAAACATTTAAAAAGAGTATCCTGGAGTTTCTGGCTAGGTCTTCTCCAGCGACCGACGAAAGCTTTGTGACCTAGCAAGCCACACGATGTGGTTTTAGCTTCAAGTTCATTTGAAAACTCAAAGTGCCTGTAACTAAATCAAATAAACACTCTGAGTTTCAATCCAGTGTTGTGTGTTATTGAAGTAACCCGCTCCAGTCAAGAATAAAGGAATTGCCTCTAGACATTGGGGTTAATGATGGCGGTCCTCCTATGATTAATAGGTACTTCGACGTGACATATACATTTAAACAAAAAAAAAAACAAATACGGTCGAATTAAGAACCTCCTTCTTTCTTTGAAGTCGGTTAAAAATCATGGCAGTAAGTAATGCGCAAACGCAGTTCGCCGCCATATTGTGTGGCCTTCACCTAGTGGCACGACTCATCCTGTACGAGTTAGCCTTTGCCTGCCGTTGTTGGCAATAAGTGCAGCTGATTATATTAAGAATGATCGAAACTAATTGATATCTACACTTCTATGCTGATATAACAAAGAACCGTGCATTCGGAAAGTAGATTGTTATGGAGAAGAACGCACAAGAAACTCCATACTTACTCTTTTTTTAAAAAAATTGGTGTTTTACAATATTAACATACGTACATACATTAATATATGTGAGGACGATGCACCCAGAATAGCTCTACACACTATACTACGTACAGGTATAAAGTATTAAAAAGCATTAACAGGAAAATTAATTAATTTGATAAGTAGGAACATGGTTCTCACATACTTACATCTTACACTTAATCTCCGGAACTACTAAACCTATTTGAAAAATTAAAAAAAAAAATGAAACTATTTATTTCACAATTTGAAAGGATATAGAGCCTATGAGATACAGCCTGGTGAATGGTGACAGACAGACGGACAATGGAGTCTTAGTAATAAAGTACCGTTTCAAAAAAAAAAAAACATATGTCTAGCTATCCCGGTTCATGAATCTTGTTAGCATGTCTGTTGCCGCTATAACAACAAATACTCAAAACAGAATAAAATAAATATTTAAGTGGAAATTGCAAAAAATCACGTTCGTTGTATGGGGGCTCCCATACAACGAACGTGATTTTTTGCAATTTTTTGCGATAATGCCCTTCGTGCGCGAGTCCGAGTCGCACTTGGCCGGTTTTTAGGTTTCCGTACCCGGAGGGTAAAAACGGGACCCTATTACTAAGACTCCGCGGTCCGTCTGTCTGTCTGTCTGTCACCAGGCTGTATCTCATGAACCGTGATAGCTAGATAGTTGAAACTTTCACAGATGATGTTCTTTTGCCGCTATAACAACAAATACTAAAAGCAGAATAAAATTAATATTTAAGTGGGGCTCCCAAACAACAAACGTGAAGATTTTGCCGTTTTTTTTGCGATAATGGTACGGAACCGTTCGTGCGCGAGTCCGACTCGCACTTGGCCGGTTTTATTATGTTGAATAATGTACAGGCTGCATCAGGAGTTGTTTACTATACGGACCTTGTGGAAACTAGAACAAATTTCCGTGCGTTCAAGCGTTTTTGCCATACCTATTATTGGAACCAAATATAACAGCTCACAATGTTAGGACCCATTAATATGTATTAATGCTAAATTTTTTATCCGTGGTGCTAGGCAACTGGGCTTATCCCAGTTGTATATGACCCTTTGTGCCTATTGGCCTTTGTTCTGTCTCCTGCTTGATATGGAGGGAAGTGGAAATTTACATTTTTCCTACTCCTCCGTTATTCTTTTCTGATTAATTTCGTTGCGGGATCCAAGACAGGTAAATTCACTCTCCGGGACTTCGTCGAGCTTCATTGCCTCGGCGCTTTTCTGGTGGTCGCCACTGTTGATTCTGGCTTTCAGGAGTTGCAGTGGTTTGGGAATAGTGCGGTGGGATTGGCCGGTTTTTTTACTTTATGTGGCACTGCAATGCTACAGCTGATACTTCATAAATATAATAAATTATACAAATGAAATTATACTATATATATAGCACTTGAGGGGTTAGGCGCTGATTGCCGAAATACAGGCTCTACCTAGTTCGGCTTCAGATGACAACACCAATTAATCTGACCTAAATTAGATCTTAAAAAAAATGCGAAAAATCGGTCCGTTTGTTACAATTCCAGGCGGACATAATCATAATACTGTTATCTCGGGAATACGTTACCTTGGGATAATTTCAGATTTAAACGCGGACGAAGCCGCTCGCAGAAGCTAGGCAGATATTTTTTCAAAATGCTAAACTATTCCGCCCTACTTAAAATCTCTCTCCCTGGGGGATTTGGCGAGCCACAAAACAGATTTTTCTGCCATTTCGAAGATGGCCCCATCATCATCATATCAGTCGTAAGACGTCCACTGCTGGACAAAGGTCTCCCCCAAGCGGCATATGGCCCCATAGTACAAGTAAAATTTTAAAACCCCCGACACATTTTTATATCAACCTAAATAATTATTTATCTAGTAGTAGACAAGCTTCGAACGAAAATCTATTGAACACGTAATTATGACACGATATCTTGAGTGCTGACTCGTAGTCACACCAGATTATCACACCAGTATGACAAACAGGAATATTTTTCTCGTTTGTCACACCACTGATTTTTCCACACCATGTATACGATAATTGCTAGTGCAGTACCTATATATTCTAATAAAGTCGATCTACTGATCGGCGTTTTTCATTTAGATTTTCTACTTTTAGTTATATTTCTGCCAACTTTTTCATATAAGGTACAAACTGTTTTCATTTCTTTGAAAAAACCAAATAAAACTAATACAAATGGAATTATATATCATATTTTGTGGTAAGTAATAATAATAAAAAAATGTTTCATCTCCACAAATTACATCTTTAGTATACCTATTTACGTTGACAGATATTTAAAAAAAAATTGGAATTTGTGGGATCTGGAGACTAAACTAAGCCTAGGCCTGTATTTCAGAACTCTAGGCACCCCATTACATCGATTTAAATATAGATTATACGAATGAGTACACAGAACCAACTAATACGAATGAGTGATGGTGTGTGTGGATGGTGCGTATGTGTGTGTGCATGTATGTGTGTATGCGTGTGTGTGAGTGGTGTATGTATAATATTTTTATTTTTTTTAGTACATATATTATTCAATCAAATGGAAATTGAAATCGAAAAACAAAGAAGGGTCGACCAAAATGATAAAGATAATTTTATCATTTCCTGACAATTAAAAACTTTTAAATGGTGAAATATCATTGGAACATTTCCTTGAAACATTGCGTTAAAAACGAAATTTGAAGGTTTTTCATTCGCCCGCGCCCCCCAAAAATCTATCCGCGCCATTTGAAAAACCAAACCAAAAACCATTTTTTTTATTTTTTATAACTAAGTAAAGGGTTTTTCAATTGGCGCGGGTAGATTTTTGGCGGACGTGGGCGAATTAAAAAAATTGGTCAACCCTTCTGGTTTTCGATATCAATTTCCTTTTGATTGAATAATACTGTTAATAATTTATTATTCAGTTACTAATGCCAAATCACCATGGAAATTTACACGATCAAATGATAAAAATCTGCATGAGCGATTTGAGCGTATGGTTATCTCTCGGAGAGCTGATGTGAATTGGCCACCGGCCATTTGACGCCGGTAGACCTTTTCTTGTAAGGTTTTTTGAAGTCGCAGGCCTATGCAAACAAAATCCACAATCGACCGATGACATGGCCATTGCTCAAATTCAGAGCCGGATCTATGCAGAAGAGTCATTAAAAAATTGGACCACTCGGATCCGTACCACTAAATAGCCGAGGCGGGCATTTGAACGATTGCATATCATATTCCACACTTAATGGCACAATTAAGCCTTTAAGTGTGTATTAAGCCTTTAAAAAAGAATTTTGTTAATACCTTACACACAGCTTCTTTTATTTCATTTCAAATCTAACCGCCCTTATTGAAAAAAAAAAACAACAAATACAATCCTGTTTGTCATACCAGTGTGATAATCTGGTGTGACTACTAGTCAGTAAGGTTGAAAAACCATTTAGTATAACTAGGACAGCACTAGTTAGGAATAAATGGTGTGGAAAAATCAGTGGTGTGACAAACGAGAAAAATATTCCTGTTTGTCACACTGGTGTGATAATCTGGTGTGACTACGAGTCAGCAATGAGGAAATGGAAACTACGTTGAGTCGAACGAAAATTTGTGCGGATGGACGGCTTGCGCAAATACCCCGATTCAACCAGTAAAACGCCCAAAACTTTAGAACGGCTGAACCGATTTTCATCAAACATAGCTAAGAACACTCTCGATAACGACAAATTTCAAACAAAAACAAACAAAATCAAAATCGGTTCATCCGTTTAGGAGCTAAGCAACAGACAGATACACAAACACTCGTTAAACTTATAACACCCCTCTTTTTACGTTGGAGGCTAAAAAATATTACAATCACCCTTTTCTAGGTTCTGCGTTTATTCTTTTACAATATAAGTATGTCTGTGAACGCTGCGTTTAAAACCAAAAGCTCTTCAAATTGAAAAGGAAGAGGGCCACCAACGACCTCGCAACCAGTAAGTGTGACCCATGATCAGATGCAAGGTCAGTAAAGAGGCCAAATCGTGTCCGGTTGTTCATCAGATCGTGGGTTGCGACACGATCTTAACTAGATGAGTTTGTATGTAATAAGGCGAAGATTTCATGTAGGAATCGGTTTACTAATGGTCGTTACAAATAAACAAGAAACAATTAAAAAAAAAATAACCACCAACACCTTTTTATTTCATGCTACATAATTTATCTAGTAGTAGACACGCTTCGATCTACAATCTATTGAACACGTTAATTATGACACGAAATCTTGCTAAAAAAACCTGATTCAAACAGTAAAACGCCCATAACTTTAGAACGGCTGAACCGATTTTCATCAAACATAGCTAAATCGGTTCAACCGAAGCGTGTCCACTACTAGATAAATTATGTGGTATGAAATAATAAAAATGTGTGGAGGTTTTTACCCGACTGCCGAAGGAAGATAATATGTTTTACAATGCATGTCCTCGAAAAGAGCGGTTTCCCAAGCAGCCAAACTGTGCGGAAAGTGTCACTTTTTTTCACTAGTGCTTTTTACTTTCCTGTACTTTTTTAATTTTTAACTCCCAACGTCAGCCGACGACGCATAGAGTTTTTATTATTTGAGAAAAGTTTTAAAAATTAGTTATGTACAGATTATCATTCATAAAAAAGGTAGAATAAAACTAATACTTCATTTTAGGCGTTTTTAATTATTCTAGATTTAGATTTTGATCAATAAATTAATTTTAAATATTAATTAAATATGTTTGGCAGAACGTATATTTTGCTCGTGCCTTATTGCGTTACGATGTGACAGCTATTTGCACATGCGCAGTAGATATGCCCGAGGAACTATTAGTTAATCTGTGGATATCCTGAACGGGCTTGAATACGCCCGCCATTTTATTAATTTCATTTTATTAATTTATTTATTTCCTCGCACAATGCATAGTAAAATGTTGTATGATACACGTACGTAAGATGATTTCCGACTCGTGTCGATTTATCCACTCACTCGCTTCGCTCGCTCGTGAATAAAAATACCACTCATCGGAAATCACCTACCTTCCGCACTTGTAGCATAAATAACTATATCAGTCTATGTATGTTCGTTCCTATGTGGCGTTCTAGACCCCAAACGCGTTGGTCGATTTTGATGATTCTCACGACAATCGATTACATTAAAATTGGAAAATGGAAAAATGGTGGCTTTTGGGTGCCATATTTAGGGGGCCCAATATTTTTCTGCCGAATCATGCTGTGCAGTCGGAGGATACATCTGGTTTTGGTCAGCCAGCTCGCGAATATGTATCCTCCGACTGCACAGCATGATTTTCTTCTTGTTTACGTCTTTTTAGTTCAATTCTTAAGCAGTCGGGTTTTTTGATATTTTGAACTACCTATTTTTTTAAATTTACTTGTATCTGTATCTGTTTGGGTTCTTTAGCTTTTTGAGACACTTCTCAGTTGGGTGTCTCTTTCCAACCTGACGAATGTATCTAGTACGGTATTCCAAATACATATGGTGTCTTCAATTTCCTATAACGTAAACGTTTGTCTACTCACGGATCGAGGGCATGTTCATTTTTATAACCGACTTACAAAAAAAGGAGGAGGTTCTATGTTCGACTTTTTTTTTTTTTTTTTGTGTATGTTCACCGATATCTCTGTCAATTGTGGACCGATTTTGAAAATTCTTTTTTTGTTTGAAAGAGTATGTTTCGAAATTGGTCCCATTTTAATTTGGTGAAGGTCTGATGAAGAACTTCGGAGATACACAACAGAACTCTTCAATAAATAACGGCAAAACTCTCGGGGTTGCTGCAATCACATGTCTGTTTGCTGTTTATACCATTTCATAACATAAAATCACGCCAGTACGCTCTAAAGGGGTACACAGATATCACATTTTACCGGTTATGTTCAAGTTTCATATTGTTCGGTTAATTTATTCTGGAGTTATAGGGACCTTAATAAACAACTTGCTATTAAACTAAAAAGGAAAAAATAAAAAAACTTTTTTGCAAAAAAATACTACCGACTTCCAAATGAAAAACTACAAAGTGAAAAATAACTTGAAGTCGGTGTCCATATCGCAAAAAAATGGTACCTACGAAAGACACCGACTTCCAAAAAGTTAGTTATTTTTCACTTTGTAGTTTTTCATTTGGAAGTCGGTAGTATTTTTTTGCAAAAAAGTTTTTTAATTTTAATACCTATTTTTATTAGCTTGCTATATGTATCAATGTAACGGAATCTTTGAAAAACAAAAAAGTTAAGATAAGTAGTAAATAGAAACATAAAATTATAATGCCAGTGTGTAATATGTATGTGTATATATATAGTATTTAGTGTGGGATGAACTCACGTAGACTTAAGTTAGTTAAGTAAGCCTAAAATAATGTCCAACTTAGGAGTCTAGCAATTGTATTTATTATGAAAAAAAAACAAACAAAATATAAACACAATAAAAAAGAGCGCGGACTGCCACATGTCCGCGGTAGAAAATTGAAAAAAAAAAACGGAATCTTTGAACGTGATTTTCACCCCCTTCAAAACGTCGGATTAACTTGAAACTTTGCACACTTATCCAGGACCGATGACAATGCAATAACTTAAATAGTTTGTCCCATTAGCCTTACCAGGAACTTCAGGATAAGCGATTGAACTAAAAAGTAAAATATAAATAATAGGTAAAAAAAAAAAAAAGACGCTTTAGAATAATATAAAGAAGAAAATAATTTAATTTTTTTGTTAAATTAAGATTAGTGTGATAAACAAAAAAAAGAAAAGCGTGGGGTCCTTTTTAAGATATTTTCAAAATGACTACTTTTATCAATAGCTGTCAATTAAATATTAGAACAATACACTTGAAACACCCACACTTTAGTATCATAAAATATATTTTACAATGCATGTCCTCGAAAAGAGCGGTTTTCCAAGCAGCCAAACTGTGCGGAAAGTGTCACTTTTTTTCACTAGTGCTTTTTACTTTCCTGTACTTTTTTAATTTTTAACTCCAACGTCAGCCCGACGCATAGAGTTTTTATTATTTGAGAAAAGTTTTAAAAATTTGTTATGTACAGATTATCATTCATATAAAAGGTAAAATAAAACTAATACTTAATTTAAGGCGTTTTAAATTACTCTAGATTTAGATTTTGATCAATAAATTAATTTTAAATATTCATTATAATTAACATTATAATATGTTTGGCAGAACGTATATTTTGCTCGTGCCTTATTGCGTTACGATGTGACAGCTATTCGCACATGCGCAGTAGATATGCCCGAGGAACTATTAGTTAATCTGTGGATATGCTGAACGCGCTTGAATAAGCCCGCCATTTTATTAATTTCATTTTATTTATTTATTTATTTCCTCGCACAATGCATAGTAAAATGTTGTATGATACACGTACGTAAGATGATTTCCGACTCGTGTCGATTTATCCACTCACTCGCTGCGCTCGCTCGTGAATAAAAATGCCACTCATCGGAAATCACCTACCTTCCGCACTTGTAGCATAAATAACTATTTTGTTAATCACACTATTCTTAATTTAAATTTATTGAAAATTATTTTCTATGGTTTTTTAAAGCGTGTTGTTTAGTTATTTTTAAAACAATTATTTATTTGTAATTATTTTCTGATAATTAATGCTATATTGCATGATCTCCTGATTGAAACATTGGTAGTATCAAGACGAAATATCTTATCTTATTAATGAGGTGCTGTGTGTGTGGATAAATCATCCGTCTAGAATCATAACGAGATGACGGAAAGCGAGCCAAGGTCAATAAAAAGGTATGTTCGAGTCTAAGAGTCCGAATGTAGTACATCAAAGTGTGCATTGCGACATGGAGTACTTGATGCGCTTACGTCTTTAAGGCGAAGAGCTACCGGACGTACAAGTTCACAAGATTTAAAACATGTAATGAGGAGTTTTAAGAATAATCGTTTTAGGCTTCCGTACCCAAAGGGTAAAATGGGACCCTATTACTGAGACTCCACTGTCTGTCTGTCTCTCTGTATCTCATGAACCGTGATAGCTAGACAGTTGAAATTTTCACAGATGATGTATTTCTGTTGCCGTTTTAACAGCAAATACTAAAAACAGAATAAAATAAATATTTAAGTGGGTCTCCCATTCAATAAACGTGTTTTTTTTGTTGTTTTTTTGCGATAATCGTACGGAATCCTTCGTGCGCGAACCCGACTCCCACTTCGCCGGTTTTTTTAATATTTCGTATTCCTCTCAGCAAACTCTTTCATATGATAGGTGCCCTTAATATAGGGATGCATGAAACATAATTTGGTCCGCCATCTTTGGATGTCTTCCATATTAATATTGGATTTAGAATAATATCATTTAAATCTACTGCGCGTATTTAAATTATGTAAGTCGCTTCTAGTTTTGAAAAGCTCTCGATTTTTGCGGACATACAAAATACATTCCAAAACCTCCATTATCACCACCATTATCATCCAAACAAAACGTGTATGCAAAATTTAATCTTAATTGGTGGAGGATAACTGCTTTAAAATTCAGTTGCAAGATTTGACCCGAACACACCTTACATAACATTGCAAATTAAATAAAAGCTTGTAAAATAGTACTGCCCCTTAAGACTAGATCACGTCGCGATGTTCGAGATAGCAAGGTCGACCCATCACCGCTCTATTTTGACAAGCTTGCCACACCTACCTACATACTAGCTGAATTCAAGCTCATTACGGCTCTGGGAACTGCGAAATCTTCATACGAAACTATATTTTTCCCACGGCTTCGCTCCCGTGGCAAACGACACAGGAACCGAGTATATTGCCGAGATTCTATTCTATTGTGGGTCCGTGCCCACTCAACCCGATTAGAATCGACCCGAAGAATAATGCCAGATGTTTTACTACCAATTCAGCGCCATTTTCCAGTCAGGCAAAGTGATATTTCATTCAAAATAACTTATTAATTTACTATACATAGGATATTTAATATTTTGTTATGATACATAATTCAGTAGTCAGTTACCTATTTCATTTAAAAAAAAGAGCTTTATAAAGATAGCCACTACCTCGCATAAACCGGTTTTCAGGTTCTTACTTTTTATATTTTAGAAGTTTGTACCTACTTATTAACCTTATAATTATCACGTATAAAGACTGATCCAATAAATACCACCCTGCCACTAGCTATACGATTGTAATGATAGGTAATTAACAATATTCTGTGATTTATACAAAGTACAAAGCGTATACTATATTAAAAAACGATAAGTATAATACTCACAAAGGATCTTTGTGGCTCTGAATTGGCTGCAAGAGGCTGCGCACTAGCTATTTTTGCGTCAATATTGAAAGTGAAAATAGCATTGTATAACTGTCTCTTTCACTCGCATACGTTTGTCGCATCATCCTATCTCGTTTACTCTATGCAGTTAATCTGTTTCGTTCGCAATAGTTGACAGATCCAACTTCAGAGCCACAAAGATCCGTTGTGAGTATTATACTTACTTGTTTAATTATTGATTTATGTATCCAAACATTATTTAAATTTTACCTTCTCTGTGGTGCAAGCGTTAAATCAACACTTTTTTACGCCTATCAAAACAGAAATATGTAGGTTTCTTCGGGTCGAATCTAATCGGGTCGAGTGGGCACGGACCCATTACAAGAGTTTTCCTAATCGATCGGATGTACTTTCAGAGAAATACATACATTCTCGCCTTTTTCACATAGGGTAAGCAGAAACTAGAGAACCTGCGTTTATAAATCTAGTCAGACACGCATACAGGTTATGGGTAGGTACTGCGCAACTGCCTGGCCTTTCTGAAGAACATCATATGATAAATCTGTAGAAAAGTCGTTTTTTACATCGAAATCATTTACAAACGAAAATTGCAAGGTTGTTAAAAAAAAGATAACTAACAGAACCCATTGCCAGCATTTTTGATATTTTGTCTGTTTATTTGTGCACGCATCAAGTAAAATTTACGGACCCAATGTAGAAAATATAATACACTAGCTGACCCCCGCGGCTTCGCTCCCATCGAAATTATAGCCTATGTTACTCGGGAATAATGTAGCTTTCCATAGGTGAAAGAATTTTGAAAATCGGTTCAGTAGTTTCGGAGCCTATTCGGTACAAACAAACAAAAAAATCTTTCCTCTTTATAATATTGGTATAGATAAAAATGACGCGTAACTTGAAGTATTACTTAGTCGCAATCGAAGCCCTTAGTGCGAGTTTTTACTCACGCTCAACATCAATTTGTATTGAAACTGGATAAGCGCCGTCTGGGGACGGTACGGAGAAACCTCTTTTTTTGTTTACATTTTGACATAAGAGATCGTTTACGTTATCACGAGTGAGTACGTTAAAAACTCGCACTAAGGCAACGGTTCACTCTATCAAAAGTTAGGTGAATTTAAAGTGTTCACGAAGTAAAATTATCACAACAAATGCAATTCAGTTACTCGGACAGTTGAACTCCATATTCAATTTAAACTCCGCGAGAGAATTACCCTAGAAAAAAATATTGGTAGGTAGGTACGTAAGGTAGGCAGGTAGGAAGGTAGATATAGGTAGCCAGTCATCAATAATATTCGCTTTGTATTGTAAATATACCTTTTCTTAGTTGCAACGTGACCAAACCATCTTAGCCTCTTTACAGAGAAGAGAGAAAAAATTGCCAAAATCACCGACATTTTTTTTTTTTTTTTGAACTATATATATTTATCTAGTAGTGGCCACGCTTCGATCGACAATCTATATTGAACACGTAATTATGACACGGTATCATGCGGAAACAGCCCGATTCAAACAGTACCTAAACGCCCATAACTTTTGAACAGGTAAACTAATTTTCATCAAATATAGCTAAGGACACTCACTATAAAGTCCAAATCAAAATCGGTTCAGCAACACATAAGTATACCGACACAAACACACAGGTACACACATCAAACATAGAACACCCCTCTTTTTCCGTCGGGGTTTTGGGGAATTCCCCACACACAGGGCACAGTGCACAGTGATCACGTGCTACTCGAGGTTCAGGGCAGGTGCTGTATTAATCTCGGGCTAGGGGGTTCCTTCTACGTGCTGATGGTAATCGACGGGGTGGTTTCAGTGAGGTAAAAACCACACACTCTCTGGTCCATTCCCCAATATTCCAGGCGCCTTTTGAAGGTATCACCTCGCAAAAAAAAGTGCTCCCTAGAAGACTTACCATATAAACCATTAAGCACCTTTTGTGGGTTCGTGTTCGTCACCTCACATGCTGCTGTCTCGAGCTGTTGGATAAAAAAAAACACGTTAATTCATAAAAATTTAAGCCTGTTTGCCGGGTCTACCTTTTATAGCAGAACTTTTTATGTCTTAACATTATTATGCAAAACACCGGATAGCATAAACTTCATTTCGCAGAAAATCGTTTGGCATACACTCATACACTCATTTATCATACAATCAAAACTCGTAATTTTGTAAGTCAGAATCATCTTTAGGCATAAATTTCATATCGATAGTCATTAAAAGGCGGAACCATCATATCGCAGAGAATTCACAGTCAGAATCGTCTTTTGGCATACATTTCATATCCATATTAATTGAAATACTCATCTATCACAGTACAGAAAATTCATAGTTAGAGTAATTTTGTATTTTTACCCGACTGCCGAAGGAGGGTAATGTGCTTATCAGTCTATGTATGTATGTATATATGTATGTATGTATGTATGTATGTATGTTTGTTCCTATATGGCGTTCCAGAGACCAAACGCGTTGGCCGATTTTGATGATTTATACGTCAATCGATGCGTCTTAACCCTGCGAGTGTCATAGGCTACATTAAAATTGGATAATAGAAAAATGGCGGCTTTTGGGTGCCATATTGTGGGGGCCCCAATTTTTTTTTTCTTCGAAACCCATCGTGTTGGGTATCAAAATAAAGGGTTTTAAGAAGTGATTTCAAAAATATATAACACTTATATGTTTAAATGTATCTAATTCGAAAAAAACTAACTAAAAAGTTATAAATAAAAAAACTTAATTCAAAAAATCAAAAAACCCGACTGCTTCAAAAGCGAACTATTCGCTTTTGCTTTAACATATTCGCGGGCTTGCTGACCAAAATCTGGTGTATCCTCCGCCTGCACAGCATGATTTTTTCCTTGTTTACGACTTTTTAGTTCGCTTTTGAAGCAGTCGGGTTTTTTGATTTTTTGAATTAAGTTTTTTTTTACCATACTAAAAGATTGATTGAACACATTTTTTAATTCGCTGTATGAAGCATGCAAACAAGCATACACTATGCATACAGCAAGTATGCAGCAGGAAACATGCAAAGAAGCATACACCATGCATGCAGCAAGCATGCAACATGCAAGTGAGTATTCAGCAAGCATGCAAGCAAGCATACAAGTGAGCATGCAGCAAGCATGCGACATGCAAGCAAGAATGCAAGCGAGCATGCAGCATGCATGCAGCAGGCATGGTTTCTGTCTGCGGGGCTCAGGCGGTCCCACGCGAGCATATCGTCGCAGATGGTTTTAACGCTTACCACCTGCTCCTCAGCTCGCACGCCACCTTGCCCCTACGCGCCTACGTGGGCTTAAATTACACTCTAGGGGTAGGGCAGACAAGACGGAGGAGTCGACACTCTAGGAGTCGGACAGAGGAGTCGATTTTGCAGCGATTCGTTTCTGTCACTAACTTTTGTAACAGCACATAATTACTTTTTAAGACACTATTGCAATTTTAATTTATGGTCAAAAATGCTATTTTATAGAAATGCCTACTAAAATTTCAAATCCAAAATCCTTCAAAACATCACAAATGCATCGTGCATTTGTGATGTTTGAAGGATAACATTTTAGAACCTTTGGAGCATATTGATGTTGGAAACACAAGCAGTGCCCCATAGTTGGTTACTGAAGTCCAAATTGGCTTTAAGATTGTGTTGTATACCAATAACTTGTTGTCCACCGACAGAACAGAATTTCTTCCAAGGAGCCAGTATAGGTTCCTGTACTTTATAGTGAGTTGGTGTCTCTTGGCTTTTATATGTTTCCGCCATGTAAGCGGTCCAGGTGCATGCCCAAGTACTTCACCGAGTCTTTGTCTGGTAGTACATGCTCGCCTAGTTTTACAGGTATTCCCTGTCTTAGGCTAAAAGTGACCTGGGTTGATTTTGAGGCACTCGCCACGTCTTAAGCCATTTCTCAATGTCATCTAGACTGTTCTGAAGTTTTTGAGAAGTTCGGGGTCTTTGTGACTAGCCAGAACGGCTGTATCATCTGCATATGTTGCTGACGTAATGTCCGGAGTATGTGGCAGATCTGCTGTAAATATGGTGTACAACACTGGTCCTAGTACCGAGCCCTGGGGCACTCCTGCAGTTATCTTGTGGAAATCCGAGGTGGCCTCTCCTTCCTTGACTTGAAAAATTCTGTCAGAGAGGTACGATTCCAGCAGTTTGTAGTAGGTGTGGGGTAAGGACGCTTTGATCTTATAGAGTAACCCGCGGTGCCAAACCCTATCAAAGACTTGTTGGATATCAAAAAATGCAGCCGTGCAGTATTCCTTATCTTCCAGAGACATCCTAATTTTGTCATAGATCCTGTGGACTTGTTATGTCGTAGCGTGTTTCTGCCGAAAACCAAATTTGTGGTCAGGTATGACAGACCTTTGGAGTAATTGTGGCGTCATTCTATTTAACAAAAGCTTTTCGAATAGCTTAGATGTTACGGGGAGTAAACTGATGGGTCTATATGACGATACCACATGCTCTGGTTTGACTTGTTTATGGATCATCACTATTTGAGAAACTTTCCATAATACTATACTACGAACCAAATACTTTCATTTGGTTCGTAGTATGCTATTGTAGAGTGCCGTTAGAAATATAATACCTTTCTTCGGTAGTTGGATTAGCACTTCCTTAGTGATAAGATCAAAGCCTGCAGCTTTTTTTCCATCAAGTTTAATTATCTGCCAAAGTACTTCCTTGGGTGTTATAGGTAAGATAGGTAGATCAAGTTTGTAGGGTTGATTTAATATGGCTTTGTGTCAAGACTTTCTCTAAGGGGGTAGCGAAGCGAAATTCTACCGTATTCTATCTTGAAATATAACCGAGAGAGTCCTGCTATTACAAAAAAGTCTATCAGGTCTGGTAGTCTATTTGGATCACTTGGCCAATGTGTCGGTTCGGTTGTAGACATGGTGCGTAGAGAATGTTTGTCCACACATTTTTTAAGCTCTCTTCCCCTTGTGGTAACCAGTCTTGATCCCCAAAATGTGTGCTTACCGTTGCAGTCACCTCCAGCTATAAATCTTTGCCCGAGCGTTGAAATATATAATGTGAGAATTGGTGTTCTTTGATTTTGTGCTTTGGTGGACAGTAAATTGATGAGATGTTGAATATTCCATTTTTGTCTCTACTAAATAATAAACATTATTTAAATAACAAAAATATACTTACAAAATAAAGGCAGGACTCGCTCCATTGCAATAACATAACCATTCATTATTTTTATCTTGTTTTAATTACTGGCCCTTACTAAGTAAAAAGGTTTTAATGATCACATATTACCATTAAAAAAAACTATTTAAATTCGAAAATACTGGCCTAAAGCAGTCGTTACTTTCACATTTTAAAAATAGAGTTTTTTTTTAGTTTTTTTTTATTTAATTTGTTTTTTAGACTGTTGGTCACTCTAGGAGTATTTGAATCTGGAACAAAAGAAAATAACAATTATTTCATTTTTTTATATACGAGTAACTTATGTAAGTGTGTTCGGGTCAAATCAAGCAGCTGAATTTTAAAGCAGTTATCCTCCACCGATTAAGATGAATTTACAAACACGTTTAGTTTTGATGAAAATGCATTGTTAGCTAAGTTACGTCATTCTAAATCCAATATGGCGGACGGCCAAGATGGCTGACTAGTTATTTTTTGAGCACTGCCATGATATGGCTATCAAATTAAAACTATGTAATAGATGAGAGTCCAATAAAACGAGGTTCGTTCTACTATTCAAAAAACGGGGTTGTATTTCTCACTTTATCAAACATATAGATACAAGTTGTATAAGTAAACAGTAGGTTAGAAAACCAGGACATAATGTGGGAAGCGCGAGAGTATGCGACGCGTGCCTTCACTACGTCATCGCCTGTCGATCACTGCCCGCGACCCCCGCGCTCTGTAAGCGCGCGCGAGCCAACCCCCGCCGCGAGCGCTCTGATTGGCTCTCGGACATCACGCGAGCGGCGTACGCGTGTGTGCCTCGCTTAGTCTCCGCATCCGCACAGACGTATTACGGCATATAGAGGAGTTTTGGCGCGCTGTTCAAATTTTGAATGTTTCACCAAGATGCGCGCGTTACAACAATTTTTTTTTTTTAAATAATACGAAAAAAGCTTTTTCATTAAAAACATTATATATTTTTTTAATGAAAAATCTGAACGAAGTAGAAGAAGCCTGTAATACCCAAAGAGACATACAGACAGACTACATTTCACAAAAATGCAAAGTCCAGTCCACTTTGCCCTACTTGAGACTCGAACACAGGACCTCGTGCTCAGAAGTAGCGTTTGCGACCATTAGACCAACGAGGCAATTGGAAAATTTAGACCTACTACACCCATACTAATATTATAAATGCGAAAGTAACTCTGTCTGTCTGTCTGTATGTATTTTACCTTTTCACGCTTAAACCGCTGAACCGATTTAAATGAATTTTGGTATGAAGATAGTTTGAGAGCCTGGGACGGACATAGGATAGTTTTATCCCGGAAATCACCCTTAAGGGGGTGGACATGGGTGTGGCAGTTTGTATGGAGAACCAATAATTTCTCAAGAAATCGCCTACAGCCTACAATCAATCTGCCTAGCCCTTTCCCAACTTCATTGGGGTCGGCTTCCAGTCTAACCGGATTCAGCTGGATACCAGTGTTAAGTGTTTGTTTTACCACACATGTACAATATTATTGCGCGATATAAAAAATAGGCTATTAGAAGTTCCTACTAATGCTTCGCAGACGAAGTCGCGGGCAACAGCTAGTAATATTACAAAAAAAACTGGCCAAGTGCGAGTCGGATTAGGGTACGAAGGGTTCCGTACCATTATCGCAAAAAAACGCCAAAATATCAGGTTTTTACTAAAATATAATATTATGTTTGTTAGCAGAACAAGTTTGACACATATTAATGTACACATAATTGTCAACTAGGGTACAGAGAAATAAACAACAACAGACGTGTGCGAAAGATATGAAAGTACAGTCAATACAATGGATTTTAGCCCTGACTCCTAAACTAGGAAGATCCTGTATCTTAGGAGGCAGTGTCTTCGCTTAAATAGTGGACAAAAATATTATGAGCGTACTAGCAGACTCGGATAGTCATCGACATGATACAAATTAAATGGTAAATATAATTATATTAAACACAATTTAGTACTATTTTTAATTAAATACTAATGTTTGTATTAAGTGTATGTTTGTAGTGTATTTGTGTGAGGTGTCCGTCAAGAGGAAGTGTTGTGTGTGTTTGTGTAAGTAATGGAGAGGGGTATGAGATGTGGTGTGGTGTGGTGTGGATTGATGTGAGGTGGTGTGATGTGGTGTGGTGTGTTGTGAGTGTGCGTCTGTATTTGCGGATGAAATTTAGAGAGGGCTGCTGCCGTCGTTATGATGTGATTGATATTAATGGTTTAGCAGATCCAGGTAAGTAAACTTTCGGTTGCCTCGTAGTCTTAGTCTTTTATCCACTCCTCAACTTTAACTTTAACTCTATAGGTATCCAATTCAATTATGTTTATTTATTTATTTATTATTGTGTATAGGTGTGATCTTAAGACATAATGCTGGCGTCTAGCGAAAGCGGTCTTATGCGTTACTGTGAGTATAAGTGTTTTTTTCTTACGGCGTGTTGGGTCTGGCAGGGGGACCTTTCTGTGTTTCCTGAGTACGGATCGTAGCACAAACAGTTGCCAGACAGTTAGTACATTTGCATCTTTGTATAATTGTGTAGTCGGATACATAAAGTGCTTCTTTGACATCACCTTCAGAACAGCTTTTTGTGTTCGTTCCAACTTGAGAAACTTTATATGGGATAATGCATCTGTATGCTAGTATTATATTATCTGTGACTGCGGTGACTGCAGTTTTAGTTTTCATCTAAATCGGGACCGAGACGCCTTTGAATGATTTTTGCCATTCCTCATAGTTCCGAAAATGGCCATCGAAGCCCACTTGAAAAATTTAAAAACTTAGGCAAACCCGGATTCAGCCGCTAGTTATACCTATAACTCACAAATCGAGGATTCATATTATTTATTGATGTATGCAAGGTGTGGTTCTACAACATTGCAATGGCCCACATTCATAACAAAAAACACGCGAGCCACTCCTAAAACTTCACACATTGTTGCAATTGGTTTATCAATTAAAAAGCATTAAGTTTCCCCTAGTCGATAGTTCTTCCATACAACCATGTATGGAAACAAAAATGTCCAAAAAAAATTTTGATGTTATGTGCGTCGAAAGTTCCATATTTCAAGACAAAATTTAACGCATCTTTGGGCGGAAATAAATACCATAAGAAGAAGGAAAATTGCAAAACAGTCACCATATAGGGATAGATAAGTAGTTTAACAAAGCAAATAATTTTATTTTGAGCCATGGTACGGAAAGGCCCTCTCTTTCTGGGAAGCTGTCACCTCCTGCAAAGCAGCAATGCTCGCGAAGGAGGAGGCGGTACGCGTGAGGAAGACGCAATGGAGACCACCGTAGGCGCAGGCTTGCGGACTAATGGGTAGCTTGCCGTCCGATCAGAACCAGGCCCAAATCGACGGCGCATGGTGACCCACGCGCGCCTCAAAGAGATGTCAGCAGAAGCTGACGGAGTCCGCTAGGGCCGATGCCTATCCGGGTCAATGGCCCGGATAAATTTAAAAGAGTTACCGCGGCCCTGACATAATCAACCGAAGGAACACGGGTGGGTTTTAGTCAGTAAAAGTCTGGCACGTCCTCCCGCTTCACACAAAGTGTCAGAAGTCCCATATTCGCGAGCTGGCTGACCAAAACCAGCAGCCGTATTGCGTAAGTGAATACGGCAACGCAAAGGGTTTGACCGCTATCAATCGAACCATCACACAGACGGAAAGCCACATCGCTTCATTCATCCCGCATGTGATTGGTCGATTGATTGAGGTCAAAACCTTCGCCTTGCCGAATTCACTTATACAATACGGCTGCTGATGTATCCTCCGACTGCACAGCATGATTTTCTTCTTGTTCGCAGTTCGTCTTTTTAGTTCGCAGATGAATCCTCCGGAACGCAGATCTACACGAGACACAATGGCTTTTTTTAACTGTTTCAGTGTTACGGCATACAAGGGGTTAAGCAGTCGGGTTTTATAATTTTCAGAATTAACTTTTTTTACTTATAACTTTTTAGTTCATTTTATTTTTTTGAATTAGGTACATTTTAACCTTATAAGTGATATAACTCTTAAAACCCTTTCGTTTGATACCCTACACGATAGGTTTGGAAGAAAAAAATTGCCTCTCTTGACTTAAAAAAGTCTCCCAGGTTGTAGCTATCAGACAAAACAGACTCCGGCAGGGAATTCCACTCTTTTGCTGTGCGCATAATAAAAGTATTCCCTAAACGTTTGGTGCGTATGGGTGGGATGTCCACCATGTACCGATGATGCATCGCCGTACCGTCTTGTAGTCTGATGATGGACTGGGCTAGGAGGAATCAGTTCATTAAAATCCAAGGCTGGCAACTCGGCGCCGATGTTCAAGGCTCTGGAGCATAGACTCGGCCAGTATCTCATTGACAATAAGCCTCTTGGCCCGTTTTTCGATTGACTCAAGTGCATCCATCCCAAAGATGAGAGCAGTACTCCATGCATGATCTAACTTGCGCTTGATACAAGTTAAGCAACTGCTCTGGGCTGAATACCGTCTCGCCATCCCAACTTTTTGGCAGCCAGTTAAGCTTTGCCTCAATGAATGGACCAAAATTGAGGGTCGATGTCAACGTAACGCAAAGCTCAAGTCGATCCGTTATCGGCAAGGTCACACCTCGGCAAGAAGGAGCCGGGTGAAACTGGCTCCTTTTAGCGAAAAAAAGAAACGCCTGGGTCTTGGCAGCATTGAACCTGACCAGATTGGCATCGCCCCATTCGGAAGCTGCCTTCAAGGACAGATTTAAGCGCCCAACCATGGCCTCTCGGAGAGACCGGATCTGAAGCCCAGTAGCGCAGGCGTCGGAGACGTATCTCTCAGCAACATGTTATGATTAGTACCTACATAAATTAATAAATGAATCAAGTCGATTACATTACGACAAGCTATCCCCCGCAGCTTTGATCCTACCTAACGCTAAACTAACATTTTCTTTTTTTGTTCCCGGGGTGGAAAATCCTCATTGGATGTCCGTCTGGGGGGGGCAAAGGAGTCTGTCAGACTCGTACTGACTAAAAACCACCCCGGTGTTCCATCTCACACCTACGCCGGGGGTCGCGGGAACAATGATACTTCCGCAACCCCTCGATCTCGGGTTGGTGGTAGTGAGGTGTTTGACTCCCCCCGCAACGTCTAAGAGGGGCGCGCGAAACACTACGCGCCGCCACCTCGAGTCCAGATGTGTGGGGAGTGACTGATGTCCCCGAGTACGTCGCCCCTGGACCCATTTAGGGGGGCTGGAAGAGGGCGTTGTCTGCCCTCCGCCAACGCCCGGCGCGTCTGCTGCGGATCAGGTGGGCAGATGAAAAATCCCTCTCCGCAGCCTCCTTCTGAACGCTAACCTACCCTACCCTACCTACCAGGTGGGTTTACCTACCAACTCACTTACCTACCTTACCTTACCCTACCCGATATTCCTACCTATTATCTACCCTGTCTGGCCTGCCCTACCTAATCTACCCTGACTGGCCTGTCCTACCTAACCTACCCTACCTACTCTACCCTACTCAACCTGCCAACCAACAATTTTTTTTTTGTCTAATTGTTGCGTAGGTATGTCATTTCCAAGGATGCCATATAAATCTCTTTGCCAAACTTCAGTGAAATCCGTTCAGTGGTTTAGGCGTGGAAAGGTAACAGACAGACAGACAGAGTTACTTTCGAATTTATAATATTAGTATGGAGTAGTAGTATGTTTTACGCTGTGATGCGCTGACCCCATATAACATGGGACAAGGGCAGGAAGATGATGAGTATGTAAATTATACAGAATTTCATGCTCAAGGCAATATTTTGTTCTACCATGCCTAATATTATCTTGTGTCAAACTATTAATAACACAGCATAACACAAATCAAGCTGATTTTCCTGTAAAGGTTAGACAGAGTAGTATTAATACTCCCAAATTACATTTAGTATTTGTAAGGATCGTAGCAGGTAGCATTCTGTAGTTTCTGCCCACCCCCATGGGAAAATTGTGCGAGTTTTACAAGCTTTTATTTAACTTGCAATGTATGTTTGTAAGTGTGTTCGGGTCAAATCTTGCAACTGAATTTTAAAGCAGTTATCCTCCACCGATTAAGATGAAATTTTACACACACGTTTAGTTTGGATGACAAAGCAAGTAACGTTATTCTAAGTCCAATATGGCGAACAGCCCAAGATGGCGGACTAGTAATTTTTTGTGCACTGCCGTGACATGGGTATCAAATGAAAGGGTTTGCTGAGAAGAGCTATAGATATAAATAGATGTGTCATGTGATGTGTCTAACTTAAAAATGAAATTTAAGATAGTGAAATATATTTTGATGTTTATTAACCGACTTCAAAACCGGAGGAGGTTCTTAATCCGTTTAAATTTGTTTGCATTATTGTACAGAGATATCTTCGCTAATTCTTAATCGATCTTGATGATTCATTTTTTTTTAATGAGATTGGTTCCGAATTATTCCCATTTAAATTTGGTAAAGATCTGATGAAGATCTTCGGAGATATTCAATGGAACTCTTCAATAAATAACGGTAAATCACCCAAAATGGCATAAATCGCATGTCTGTATATTGTTTACACCATTTCATAACATAACATCACGCATTTTGTGCCACTGCCTTGACATGGGTATCAAATAAATAATTTATTAAATGTATAACATTTCACCAGTTACCTATGTCTACAATTTGTGACAAGCCTGATGCCATCAACACACTTTTACCTGACCTGGGAATCAAACTTTTATATAGTGTACTAGCTGACCCGGCAAACTTTGTTTTGCCATAAAAAGACCACACATTTATCTACCCTACCCTACCCTACATACCTACCCTACCCTACATACCTACCCTACCCTACATACCTACCCTACCCATAAAAAAACTTTGACCTATTCTCAGACCTACTGAATATACATATAAAATTTCATCAAAATCCGTCAAGCCGTTTCGGAGGAGTTTGGCAACGAAAACTGTGACACGAGAATTTTATATATTAGATAGTTCTCGCCAAACTTTTTGGCTGCCCTGATGTTGGTTACAATGGCTGCGCAGTAGTAAATCTCATACAAAGACAGCACCGTTTTGCGCATTGCGCATCGGAAAGCCAACTTCAGGGCGGCCAAGAAGTTTGGCAAGCACTTTCAGCTACAGTGCTTGCAAACACTGAAAAATGGCAGCAAATTAATATTATTTACCTACCTACTTGATATACAAGTACCCTCAATTTCCAAATTAAGAATTTGACAGTGTCAACTATGTAAAATATTTAAACAATAATATGAACGAATATAGCTTTAAGATTTCTATCATAAGTAAGAATTTTAATTACTTTATTAAGTTTTATAATATGTATAAGAAGTAGTGGCAATAAATATTAATTTTATTAAACCTGAACCCTTGGCAAACTTTACCATTCAAGTAGGGTTTGATGCATACCTACTTGACTGCTCATACCTATTTGATTCAGACACCGGCCTTATGTCTAAATTATTTAAGATACAATGAACAGGTAGATGATAGTGGTTTCACTGCCTAACATAAACTCATTGTTTTCCTCTACAGTCATACCAAGTATTTTATGGTATTTTTCCATCCATCCGAAAATGCGCCAATCTGTGTGCTTATTCTGAGTTTTTTAACATACTCACTCATGATGATGTATCTCTTATGTCAAAATGTATACAAACAAAGAGGTTTCTCCATACCGTTACCAGACGGCACTTATCCAGTCTCAATACAAATTGACTTTTACGTTAACACAATTGAGCGGAGTAAAAACTCACACTAAGGCCTCTGGTGTGGAAAAAGCTTTAGATTACACTCTTAAATGTTTAAAAAAAAACATAAAAAAAGAAAACTGGGTCTAAACTATTTTACTTTAAGTGAACTGTAATTTGTTCTTTGAGAAAATAAATATCTTTAAACTGAACTATAGGGTACTTAATTTATATTACTATTGTAGACTTATCACTATCTCACCTGATATACAGTCAATGATGGAGAATTCTTGCAAACCTAGGTTTTTTAGAGAGAGAACTTGAGACTCTGGAGATTCTTGACTTAAGATCCCCAGGTTAAGTTATCAGTATCTTAAAATATGATTAGTAGACCACTGTGAGTTAGATGATGTATCAAGCTTGTTGAAATTAGTGTTCATATTACCCAGTATAATATAGTAATCTTTGGTTCAAATTAAAATTGCTTCCTTACTAAATCTCTAGTCATCCTTTCCAGCCAGATAATCTGACATAAAAAAATCTAATAGGTCTCCAATTCACTTTTGAATTTAGAATGGAAGTTAGAATGTGTAACATGGGACAAGGAAAGGAAGGTAAAGATGTTTTGGCTTAAATACCTGTTCCTTTAGAAGAAAACTTAATAGGTATTCATTTCCTTTAATTTGCGTTTTTTAAATGAAGAAATCAATAGCAATAAAATTAAATCTTTTTAAAGAGGTGCCCGCTAACCATTACATTTGTTTATTCAGCGATTGATTGATTTTTTGTAATATTTGATGACATAATGCGTTCTAATCATGTTTCCGTTTACGTTCCAAATAAAATATTTGCAGGTACACTGTAAAGTAATTGCAAGAAAACTTACAATGATTTTACTGTGCAGGATAGTAGGTAATCATAAAAATATTATTACACACCTTAAAATTGCAATCCAAAAGTTTATATTTACGTCACATTTCCACACACTCACAACACGAATTTAAAACGTTTTTTATCCATTAAAAAGTCCCCATTATTTTACTTTCGATTTTAAACTTTGTTCGAACGAAAAAAGTTTTTCATAAACGTCACGTCACGTAAATATTTTCATCGAACTGTCAAAATTATATTACCCGATCGAAAAAATAGAACACGGATACGGAACACGCGTTTATATAAACGCGGCATTGTGTTTTAGTCGGATAATAATGAAAAAAATTGGCGCAGAAAAAATAGGAGTTGCGTTTTGTTTTACTTTATAACATAAGCGATGCGAGGATATCCAAGTTTTTCTGTGTCGAAACTGTTACGCGGTGTAAAGACTGCTGTCCGGTTGCAGCGGCCTTCTAATACTGTTCAAGAAATAACGCGAGATAGTATTCGCCGTTCGCCATGTCCGCGGCCGGTTTACGCACAGGCAATGTAGGTACAATATACCTACAATGCCACAATAATTACGGAGACAATTACTGTACAAAATAGTCCCGCTACTGTTTGAGGTCGTTTGCGTGCTTTTTAATAGTCGACTGGCTCAATGACCTTATTTTAATAATGAGATGATCATGATAATGGCGATCATTAGTTTTACGAAAAGTTAAAAAGCGAGCGTGGAATAATAATTTTATACTTAGTGATAAAGGATTAAGACAATAGACCATTCTCCAATCTGTGAAGCTATTTAATAGGTACTTTCAGTTTTTTTTTAATTTCGCTGAAGTATTGTTGCTGATTCATGTCTCCATTACCCTGAATCTCTGATGCAATAAGGTTCAAAAATAGTTTCATAAATATCCAAACACTTAAAAGACCTATATATATAACATTTTATCTTCTTACGTCCGTATTCCGCAAAGGGTTGGGTAGAGCATAGACTAGGGCTGGAGGTACTTAAGGCGGTACCCTGACCAAAAAATCAGCATGAGATACGAGCATTCGTATTGGCCTAGCGGCACTGGTGGCGCTTGAATTACAGTAGTGAATACCTACGCCCAGATTTTAGAATGTAATCTTTATAAAATCGAATTTTAGTCTTTTGAAAAAAATAATACGACAAAAAGTTCGATAATATATTGTCTATCCATTAGTGTTAGTACCTACAAAAAATAATTAATGAACACTTTACGAGGAGATGCATGCTATCAATAATTATTTCTCATTTTTACCCGACTGCCGAAGGAGGGTAATGTGTTTAACAGTCTATGTATGTATGTATGTTTGTTCCTATATGGCGGCCCAGAGACCAAACGTTGGCCAATTTTGATGATTAATACGTCAATCGAATCGTCGTAACCCTGCGAGTGTCATAGGCTACATTAAAATTGGACAATAGAAAAATGACGGCTTTTGGGTGCCATATTGTGGGAGCGCAAATTTTTTTTTCTTCGAAACCCATCGTGTGGGGTATCAAAATAACTAACTAAGAAAACTAACTAAAAAGGTATAAATAAAAAAAGTTAAATTAAAAAAATCAAAAAACCCGACTGCTACAAAAGCGAACTAAAAAGTCGTAAACAAGGAAAAAATCATGCTGTGCAGGCGGAGGATACACCAGATTTTGGTCAGCCAGCCCGCGAATATGTATGGTATGGTTTTGTTGGAAGGAGATTAGTGAAACTTATACCTACCTCTTTAAAAAAAAAGTATACGACCATTTTAGAATCTTATTTTTATTAGTTGATATTTCTTCTTAAATAACGAGTCGATAGTTCCTAAAAACAGCACGAAAAACGGCTAGCGTGGTGCTTTGCTTGGGGTACCGCCTTAAGTCAGTTATGTTTAAGTCCTATTTGGGTGAGCCTATTGCTATCAACCGGGTACAAAGCCAGATTCCAGATTGATACTGAGAAATTCCAGATAAAAATCCCAATAACACTTGGGCATCGAAGCAAGGACCTAATGCACAGCAGTAGCGTTTGACTGCAATTGCGACCACTAGACCATCTATTAACCAAACATTTCATGTACGTGGGACACTCAGAAAGTTTTGCGAAACTAAAAAAAAATGTTCTATACGTACATATATTTTTATTAAATCTTTTCAAAGTACTTTCCACCAGCCTCTATACAAAGATTCATGCGCCTAAACCAGTTTTCAAAACACTTTTGCCAGTCCGCCGCAGACACCTCGTTTACAGCCTGCTCGAACGCAGCCAGCGCATCTTCCGGCGACGAAAATTGTATCCCTTTGAGCTGATTTTTTATTTTTGGGAATAAAAAGACGTCACACGGTGCTAGATCAGGGCTGTAAGGAGGGTGACCCAGGAGTTTGACTGGCGTGCTGTCCAGGAAGTCCCTCGTTTTGAGTGCGGTGTGCGCAGGTGCATTGTCGTGGTGGAGCAGTAGCCCGCGGAGCCCTGTGTTTGGTCGCTTGTTGCTTATAACAGAGAAAACTTCTGGCAAACATTTGGTAGTATACCATTCGGCATTAATGCTTCTTTGATCCCGTAAGGGAATTGATACCAAGTGGCCAGTCAAATTAAAAAAGCTAGCGATCAAAATCTTACCCCCGCTTCTAGATCGCTTCACTTTGGTAGGCGTTGGCTCATTTTGAAACACCCAAACAGTCGACTGGCGCTTGGTTTCTGGGTCGTATTGATAAATCCAGGACTCATCACCTGTAACGATGTCGTAAACACGCCGAGACGAGCCTGCTTCAAATTTGTTAAGCATATCACGGCACCATTCCACCCGGGCCTGCTTCTGAGCATCGGTGAGGTTGTGCGGCACCCAGCGTGATACTATCCTCCTCACGCGAAGATGGCTGTGTAGAATCTCGTGAACGCTTCCCGATCCAATCTTCAATATGTGTTGAATCTCCTGATATGTAATTCGCCTATTGTCTTGGATTAAATTTTTCACTGCTAGCACGTTTTCTTCGGTAACAGCCGTCAAAGGGCGACCGCTTCTTTCGTCATCCCCCAAAGTTGGTCGACCGCGCTTGAATTCGTTATACCAACGATACACGGTTGCCTTGGAAGGGCCTTCATCCATGAATGCCATTTGAAGTCTATCGTACGATTCATCCGGTTTCAGGCGACACTTGAAATCGTATAAAATCATAGCTCTAAAATGTTCCCGGCGCAGATCCATATTTCAGTGAGACACAATACTTTGAATTAACTCGCAAAAAATGTGGAGGGAAATTTTGAAATTGGAACTTACTTATTTTTACTTATAAATAATCATATTTTCGAAAAACATTATAACTGGCCAGTCTCCCATATATAAAAACTTTTTTTCGCAATACTTTCTGAGGGGCCTGGTAAAGTAGTCACAGCGAATCTTTGTGTCTCTGAAGTTGTCTGCGAACTATTGCGCAAGAAACAGTTTGTCATCGAGTAAACTGCATAGAGTAAGCGAGATAGGACGATGCGACAAACGTAAGCGAGTCAAAGAGACAGATAAACAATGCTATCTTCACCTTCAACATTGACACAAAATAGCTAATGCGCAGGGTCTTGCAGCCACAAAGATCCGTGAATCCGTCGTGAGTATAAGTAGTTGTAGGTAGGTAACTTATAATATTCTATGTCAGGCAGCTGAGGCAGCCTGCAGTTATTCACAACCATTTGATTCCGTCCCTAATCTAATGGTTGTGGTTGTGTAAGGTTCGTTTAGGGCGATGGCCAGTGCCGCACCTACTTCGGGGCTGAGGGGCTGAAGCCCTTCATAAATAATACATTTTATCACTGGCTTGCTTGAGCAGAAATTAAAAATATTCTATATAAAATTAAAGAATTAACATAAATCTGTCCTATTCTACGAAATATATTTATTAGTATATCAACGCATATAATCATTAAGATTGTGACTGTATAAAAATAGGCTAAAACGCAATTTTAAGCACCCAAATAAAACAAATTGCTGGATCCGCTCCTAAACACCCCGGTGATAGCGGCCCCCAGTTCAAATCCTGAGTGCGCCCTTGGAGATGGCTACATTATTTTTTTATTTATGGTGGGTTTGCTATTGAATCTACTCTAGGTCAGAGGTAACAGAGACAAAGTCGACGATAGAGTGAGCTTACCCAGAAGAAGCCTGTTCACTCTAACTTTGAAGAGATTCGGGTTGTATGCGTTCGGCAACACAGACGCACGCAGTGAGTTCCACTCTTTTGCTGTGCGCATTATGAAAGATGTTTGGTAGCGCTTGGTACCAATTGGTGGAATGGCAACTAGGTTAGGATGGTAACTTGCAGTGCGTCTAGATGTCCAATGGTAGAAGGGGGCCGTTGGGATGAGGTCGTGGAGTTCATGAGCACACTCGCCAAAGTACAGTCTGTAGGACACCGACAAGTAGGCAACCTGACGGCGATGCAGCCATTACGGCGATAATGCCCACATAAGATGGTTTACGATGAAAGGCTAGAATACACCAGATTTTGGTCAGCCAGCCCGCGAATATGTATCCTCCGACTGCAAAGCATGATTTTCTCCTTGTTTACGTCTTTTTAGTTTGCTTTTAAAGCAGTCGGGTTTTTAGATTTTTTGATATAACTTTTTTTTTAAACATCCGGTTTATGACTTTGAAGGATCTAAAGGAAACGTAGGACCTACTTAGTTGGTCTACTTACTTATAGGTATTATAGTTGAGAAAATAGTGAGAATCGATCGAGTTTTGTAGGAGAAAACAGGGGAACATTGATTTCGCCCTTTCTACGAGGGCTAATTCAGTTTGAGCTGCACCTGTCCTCTCGCAAACATTTTCCGGGTTGTGTAACGTTTGAAATAATAACAAAAGTTCTAATGAACCTAAGACATAATTTAATTTAATATAGGTAGGTACTATTTTTAATATGACTGTCATAGTCAATAATTAAAATTAAGGTATATTGAATATTTTATAAAAAAAAACACATTTTAAATAATATTAAATTTGTATACTATTCAATTACTATAATATTCAAAATCTATAAGAAACGTTTTTTTAAGTTTTTCGTTTTGTCTTACAGCTAAAATAATTATTGTATGTCCTGACTATTGCGATCTCGATAATTGATTTGATAATTAAAATTACTACAAAAAAATTGCAGTACATTCAAAAGTCACATGGGTACCTACACGGGGTCGTCTGGCACCCATGTGCTGGTTTAGTTCCTGGGGTGGTCACGGCGTACAGTGTGTTCTGGTGCGCCGGTGATCGGGGGTACTCAGCGACAAAAAAATAAAAGTACCGCGAGTCGCCACGCTGCACACGACGCGCGACGTACCGCGTCTTCGTAGAAAGTTCCATCGAATTCGTATTCTTCACATATCGTGGGAGCTAGCGTATCTTCATGGCTAAATAATAACAGCTGTGGGGTCAATCTTTAAGGTTAAGCAACGCTCGCCGAGGTCAGTCCGTTGATGAGTCCATCTTTACATAGTGAAATTCCTCCGTTTCTCGGAAAGCACGTTAAGCTGTTGGTTTTTTTTTTTTTTAGTTGGGACAATCCCACCGCACTATTCCCAAACCACTGCAACTCCTGAAAGCCAGAATCAACAGTGGCGACCACCAGAAAAGCGCCGAGGCAATGAAGCTCGACGAAGTCCCGGAGAATGAATTTACCTGTCTTGGATCCCGCAACGAAATTAATCAGAAAAGAATAACGGAGGAGTAGGAAAAATGTAAATTTCCACTTCCCTCCATATCAAGCAGGAGACAGAACAAACAAGGCCAATCGGCACAAAGGGTCATATACAACTGGGATAAGCCCAGTTGCCTAGCACCACGGATAAAAAATTAGCATTAATACATATTAATGGGTCCTAACATTGTGAGCTGTTATATTTGGTTCCAATAATAGGTATGACAAAAACGCTTGAACGCACGGAAATTTGTTCTAATTTCCACAAGGTCCGTATAGTAAACAACTCCTGATGCAGCCTGTACATTATTCAACATAATATTACGTTCATTCTGCCAAAGAATACACTCCCATAAGATATGATGTGCAGATTGTACATATTCGCAGTCAGATGTAGAACACTGACATAAAGGCGAGGCAACGAGCTTGAAAGAAAATAATTTACTTTTAAAGTTACCATGTCCCGTGAGAAATTGGGCAACACAGTGATCCACTTCCAGCCACGTGCTGGCCAGCCGCACGCGCACGGATGGAAAGAATTGGTGGAGGTGTCGGCCCTTGATATAATTATCCCATCTACATTGTCATTCGGATAAAAGTTCCTCCCAGACGTCAATAGGTGGTTTAAATAATCTAGAGATTTTCTCACGGTCACTCCGCGTTAAAAAGTTCGCGTCCGCGGTCTCTCGTGCGGAATAGTACATTGCAGCACGTCGCTGCACTTCAAGGTCGACCGGAAGTACACCAGCAAGTATCGGTAAGGCCTCAGTACTAACCGTCCTGTATGCTTTGCATAAGAATATCAAAGCCAAACGCTGACTTTGAAGTAATTTACGTCGTACCGCCCCTATGGTGGCCCTATCAGCCCAAACAGGCGCCCCATAGCACATACAACCCAAGTAAGTAGCCCCATAAATAGTTTTTAAAGTTAAATAAGACAGACCCCACGTAGATTTAGATATTCTCGTTAAGGCATAGATTTTTTTTTTTGCTTTTCACCGACTATTTTAATATGATCTATAAATGCAAAATTCCTCTCTAACACTAGACCAAGATAGCACACGGACTGCTTCCTTTTTACGGGAACGTCATTAAATTTAATAGTAGGACACGATTTAAGATTACCCTTCAAAATGAGTTGATAAGTTTTGTGCGGAGCAAAGGTCAGGCGGTTTCGATCGCCCCACTGAGATATTAATCGTAGGCAAGTGTCAGCCAAGTTCTCGAGTCCAGCTCGATTACTTGATTGAATGAGCAGAAGACCGTCGTCCGCGTAACCGGTTAATGAACAGCCGCTAGGAAGTGGAATCGCGAGGAAATCATCAAAGCCTAAATTCCATAAAGGTGGACCAATAACCGAACCCTGAGGACATCCCATGGTGAGAGACTTCGACATGGAATGATGACCGAATTTGAGTTTCGCGGAACCATTTAAAAAGTAAGAGTAAACTAGATTATATATATTTCTGTAGCAGCCCCGAGTTTTCATTTTAAGTAATAGCATTGGCCACCATGCGTTATCAAAAGCCCCAGAAATATCTAGAAAAATCCCAATTACGTACTTATGTTCAGATGTATTAACTATTTTCCTAACAGTAAGGGCCCCGTCTACGGTAGATTTTCCAGTAGTGAAACCGAATTGATTGTTATGAAATGTTGGTCCGTCCGGTAGCAAACGTGGAACGATAAGGCGCTCCAGGAGTTTTCCCAAAGATGGAAGTAATGTTATGGGCCGGTACGACTTAGGGTCGTCCGGGGGTTTGTCGCCACTTTTCGGGATAATTCGTATAAATCCGCGTCGCCATATACGAGGAAATACGCCCTCCGCAATACAACGGTTGTAAACGGTTAAAATCGCATCACCGGCTGTTTTACACGCTTCTATAATCATCCGATTATATATTTTATCTTCACCCGATGACTTGTTGAGTGGTAACCTCTTGACAACGTTAATAAATTCGTCAGTGGATGGAAGGTCTGACGCTGGTGATTCAGGTGGTACAGCTGCCCACGCTCTGATTTGTTGATGGTAGTCGATGTCACTAGCAAGCAAGTCATCAGGTATAAGAGTATTCAGCAAAACTTCAGTTGTTTCCTCAATACTGGTGGTGTGTTTATTATTTACTTTAATTTTCTGAACATACGCGAGGTCGACTGATCGATTGGCTTTAAACTCATGATATAAAGGAGTCCACGGACCGTCTTTATCTAATTTTTCTACTATTTTACGTAATAAATTACCCTTAGATTTTTCCACCGATGCTCTGTAGCGGGACCTGGCAACTCTAAACGTATTTAACGCAATGGAAAGAGGGTCACCGGTGGCCTTACGTTTTTTAAGCTTGTTAAGATGTTTACGCGCTCGGCGATAACTTTTACGCTGTTCAGTTAGGTAGTCACACCACCAAGCTAAGCTGTTGGTTACGACTGTCATTTGAAGGTAAATCTTTGGTATTGAGTCAGAAGCCAGGCAATCTGACTTTAGTCTTGCCAAGTAGTATCGTGTTACCCAGTTACTGGGCCGTGGAGGTCAGATAGGCAGTCGCTCTATGTATAATACTGTAACTCAGCTACGTCCGGTTAGACTAGCATCCGACCCCAATCTTGCCAAGGAGTATCGTGTTACCCAGTTACTGGGTTGTGGAGGTCAGATAGGCAGTCGCTCCATGTATAATACTGGTACTCAGCTAGGTCCGGTTAGACTGGCATCGGACCCCAGCCTTGCCAAGGCGCATCGTGTTACTCAGTTACTGGGTTGTGGAGGTCAGATAGGCAGTCGCTCCATTTATAATACTGTAAGCCGACCCCAATATAGTTGGAAAAATGCTAGGCAGTGTAGGTGTCCTCTTAATGGGTATTGAAAAAAAAATGCAGGTAAACAATATAAATAGTTTTTTTTTATTCCAGTTCATTTCACAGCTTCATCATCTGTATCTGCATGCTTTTGTTTTTACCCGACTGCCGAAGGAGGGTAATGTGTTTATCAGTCTATGTATGTATGTAGGTATGTATGTATGTATGTTTGTACTTATATGGCGTTCTAGAGACCAAACGCGTTAGCCAATTTTGATAATTCTTACGTCAATCGATTCGTCTTAACCCTGCGAGTGTCACTGGCAAAATACAAAATTACAAAATAGAAAAATGGATTTGGGCGCCATATTCTGGCGGTCCAAATTTTTTTTTTCTTTCAAACCCACTGTGTGGAGTATCAAAATGAAGGGTTTTAAGAGGTGATTACAAAAATATAAAATACTTTTATGTTTAAATGTACCTAATTCTAAAACAAATAACTAAAAAGTGACAGTGAAAAACCCGACTGCTTAAAAAGCCAACTAAAGCACAGCATGATTTTCTTCTTGTTTACGTCTTGTAAACAAGAAGAAAATCATGCTGTGCAGTCGGAGGATACATCTGGTTTTGGTCAGCCAGCTCGCACCAGGGAAGCCGCATGCGCAGAAGGAGCTAAAGCCAAATCTTTTATCTTCAAAGTAGTCCTTGATTTTATAATATGCTTTTTAATAAGGACACGTTTTTTTTTTAGTAAGTAAGTAACTTTATTTTTACATAAGTACATTATTATTTACAAACTAATATTAGAAATAAAATAAGAATAAAGATATGTACAATTACGGGGCGTCAAAAAATTCGTCCACATCGCTGTCAACAGGAAAAGCGTTGGATGGCAATGCTGATTCTTTGGCCAAAAAAAGGCCAGCCCTCTCGAAGAGTCGACCAACAGTTTGGCGATATCCCGAATTAATAGGTGTGCAGTCGGACCCCATGGCCCTAGTGTTTCAACCCCAAACGGCTCAAACACATAATTAAATTGCTGTATTTGCGCCGTTTGAGGTTTTCAACACCTGTAGCAGCCGCCCCAGCGCAGCCCACCGTGCTAGGAAGATGGGATGGTGCAAGGGTGTCGACGCAAGCAATACTCAACTTCCATGGCATTATGGTCATACCATCTGGTCTCTTCCCATCGACGCGTGCCAGGCCATTGGGTTCTAAAACAGCTGGCACCCCGGCGGTGGCAAGAGCACGACGTATGAGATCATTAATGCTAGCGTGCCGCGCAATCCGACCTGCACTCTTACTACAAGATAGGCCATGGTGTCCGAGGCAGTCAACTGCTTCACCGCATTGACAGCGATATGGAGCCCCACAAGGAGCGCCCAATCGCAAGCATGTAGCGAGTAGGTAGGTAGGTATTGTAGGTTGTGTCACCTAGCATAGTACCTATGTTATGAGACAGTAGTGCCTGAAACCAGAGGCCCGACTCCCACTCACCCACAGCAGTATTGGTAGACGTATTAATAAGGTTATTCCGTACCAACCTGCAGAGCGGCTCATCCCACTGTCTCTGGGTAAATGTGTTCTCGGGGCAAGCAACTTTCCAGGCGTCCTCTGCGTCTGTCAAGCACGGCACTTCGGAGTCAACCAGGGAAAGTGAAAAAAAATTCTGGTTAGCTTTTCAGTGCTGTGGACAGAAGACAGGAACGCTGGTAAGCTTACACTAGAAATTTTGCGGACGCCGAGGTCACCAAAACGAATCGGTAGGGTGGCTTGCAGCCACGCTCGGTCGTCCAAGGCCACATTAAGAATGGATGTTGTAGTGTATGTAGATATCAATAGATCGCGCTACAAGCCGATAACAGTATTGTAGCGATGCCTCGTGCGCATATGCCGCTCGGTTATAAATACCGGTCCGAGAGGTGGGGCAAGGGGTTGGTATCAGACTATCGGCCTGTGCGGTAGTGCGTTGGCGAGTCAACTATTAATATTGATAAATTTGCATATTTTACATTGGCGACGAGGAAAAAACCGTAGAGTGAAATAAAGTTGATTTCCTTATAAAACAAAAACTTATCTAAAAGGAACATGAAGACTTTGTTAGGATATTAAAAAAACAAAAAAAAAAAAACGAAATGTGATGACAGTGACAGTTAAAATCAGTGGCGTTAGTTTTTGAAGTGCATCAAATGTATACGATTAGTAGTGCACTTGCTGAATAGTGCTGTGGAATTCAACCTCGTAAAACCCGAGTTCCATGCGCGAACGGTGGCACACTTCACCGTCGGCGTCGTATTGTTTTGGTCCCACCAAAACTGAATGCAGTAGAAGTAAGCCCTTCAGCTTCGCGCCTACATGACGGAAACAATGTGGGATGTTATGCCAATCTGGTGAGTCGTTTTCAATTTGTTATGGCTCAGGACAAGTGCTTATTATTCAAAGTTCTGGTTTTGTATACATTATGGGCCATGTCATATCATAATTAATGTTGGCTTAATTACTGGTCAAGTTTTAGTGTTGTTCAAGGGTATCACTGGTGGCTATTAGCTAGCCTTGGCTGATAATTTTTGAGTAATACAGTAACAATGCTGTACTTCATTCAAGAAAAAATGGTAATTCCAAATGAAATGATAAGTTTTGAGTTAATTGTGTTGATCGCTGAATTGGTAGTGGTTATACCTAGCACTAAGACTAGGTAATTGAGACATACCTAGTACAAAGCCAGTACGTAATAAATTTCGTACTGACGGTAATAGTTTCAACATTTTGTTCAGTAAGGATGAGATATCCCTTGTGAAGGACTGCACAACTGTCATTTTAAGTGTTAGAGCGAGTTAGTATTATAGCTGCTTTAACCAATACTGACCATTGGTTAATTACATGTATTCAGAACAGATCTTATGTCGCGGGACGATTTACAACGATCTCGATCGATAGATTTTCATCTTCAGATCTTAATTCACTTGTTTACTTTCAAAGTAACATTATGATAGTAGTAGATTCCGCGATCGCTATCTTTTGAAATCTTTAAATAGTAATAGAACGAATAAGTACGCTCACGATCGCATACAAAGGATGCCTCTAAGTAGTGCTCCTAACGAGTTAAACGTAGAAAACAGTGAGGAGAGTTCCTCCACCGAGCAGGAGAGCACATACCGTGGCTATTAGGTCGCACTTTACCCACTTGTATCAAGTCGTACCTGCAATTCACTTGCGAGTTGTTGAGGGGGGCTATGGGCAGCTAGTAGTGTAGCGGGGACACGGGTCTCAAAGGAGACTATCGTTGTATTGGTTTTGTAATAACCTAGAAGTCGTAGGAATAGAATCATGAATCATCCTAGAATCACAATATCACCAAAGCCACGAAAACCCGGTTTATACGGGCACTTGTGTTCCCCATATTTCTATACGGAGTCGAGACCTGGATGCTGAAATAAACTGAGAGGAAGTGAACAGACGCTCTGGAAATGTTGTGCTGGAGAAAATGCTTGGAGTGTCGTGGACTGAGTTTCGTACTATCATATCCATCCTTCAAGAACTCTGTATCAGGCAGCGTATATCGGTTATAGTCCAAGCTCGAGTACTCCAGTTCTTTGGACACGTGTCCCGACGAGGCAACGACTCTATCGAGCGGCTTGTAATTCAGGGTAGAGTGGAACGAACAAGAGCGCGCTGCAGGTCGCCCATGCGATGGACCGACCAGATTAAGTCTGCAGTGGGTGGCCCATTGCATAAGTACACACGAATAACAGCCGATAGAGAGGGTTGGCGTCGCATCGTTAGGCAAATTATGGCAACCCGAAGTCTCACTACTACATGATGACCACAACCGCTCTGCCAAGAGTGTACCGACGAAGAAGAAGAAGTCGTAGACTCTATGTGAAGTGATGTGTGTTGGTCGTACCACTTGAGGTAATGGAAGGAAGAAGAGGAAGGGTCACGTAATCATGTTGCAGTCAATGTTGATTTCGATAATGATGATTGATGAGCAAGCTGTAGAAGTTCGAGTAATTCAGTCTATCGGCCGTAGTGTATGTTCAACAGTACCAGTGGTTAAGCGTAGTCGTAGCCGTAAATCGGTATATCTTGAGGCAACACAAGTAGTCCGTTGGTGCGCGATATTGCTTTTAGTCCTGTCCGAGGTCTGGTCTAGATATACCGTTGTGTGAGAGCAAAGCGATTGCTAAAATAATAAATCAAAGAGCACACAATCGCAGTAGAGTATACCTACTGGTCATTTAATTGACAAGCAGTAGAATATGGGTACTGCTCATTAAATTGACATGCAGTAGAATATACCTACTGGTCATTAAATTGACAGGCAGTAGAATATAGCTACTGGTCATTAAATTGACAGTCATCAGAGCATGACAGTTATAGCAGTAGATTATACCTACTGGTCATTAAATTGACAGTCATCAGAGAATGACAGTAAAAGCAGTAAAATATACCTACTGGCTTCAGAAAAGGAGCTAGCTGATCTGTTTCAAAAAGAAGAATATGAGAGTGAACTGGTTGGATTAATAAGTCGAAGACGCAAAATACGCGCTTGGTCGTGGAGTTGCGGAAACCAGCCCGTTTTAACCTTTTTTATTTATTTTTTTGCGTTGTGAAATGCTCATGCATACTGCGCTACCACGGGGAGATAGCGCAGTTATGTGGGACTCTAACCCACTGGGGAGTACCCCCCATCACCGGCGCACCAGAACACACTGTGCGCCGTGACCACCCCAGGGACCAAACCAGCACATGGGTGCCAGACGACCCCGTGTATGGCACCCTTGGTCCCCTTGTGACGGGTCAGGGTCAATGGCCCCGCCACCTACCATTTTTCGGCCGCAGGGGATAGGGAGAGCGGCCAACGCTATACCGGCACTCCTCCTCCCCTGCGGCCCCACCGCGTCCGCCATGTCGTGTGCCGGAAACAAGGAAGGGAATGTAGTGTATGTAGATATCAATAGATCGCGCTACAAGTCGATAACAGTATTTTAGCAATGCCTCGTGCGCATATGCCGCTCGGTTATAAATACCGGTCCGAGAGGTGGGGCGAGGGGTTGTTATCAGACTGTCGGCCTGTGCGGTAGTGCGTTGGCGAGTCAACTATTAATATTGATAAATGTGCATATTTTACAGATGTTAATGTGTTGCGAATAATTTGGTAAATTTTGTCCAAAAGTTGTGGTTTCATCCAAAGAGGAGAAGAACGGAGAAAATACATAAAATTTGGACCGAAACAACAATATTTGATATGGGTGAATGCCGAATGCAAATTAATTTTGGAGAGTCTGTCCGAAATATCATTACAAAAATGTTTGATTTTGTCTTCGATGAAAAATGAAAAACTTTCTTCTAAAATAGAGGAACCTAGGAGGTGCAGGGAACTTTTTTCTAAGATTTCAATTTGCGGGGCTATTGCATTAATTTTATCTAAAGTCGATTGTCTGTCTGTAACGTCAGAGAGATAAATTTCGCACTTTGAGGGGTTAAGTTCCAGGGCCTGCAGTCTCGACATAGCTAACGATCGTTACGTTGGCTAACATTCGTTAACTCTTACCACAAAATAGTAAGTATACAGAAGGGCCACTACCGCCGTTTGGAAAATTGACAGCTAAACTTGACAGATTCACTAGGTTTGCTACTATATTGATTCCGAATTAAAAAAAAAGGGTAGGTTGCCCAAGTTACAAACATAAACATATAGATTCGTCTAAACATACATCATATCATGCTTACATGCCTTAGAGGGTAGACAGGGCATCAAATATCCATTTAATATCACGAACACTACAACCCTAGTGAATCTGTCAAGTTTAGCTGTCAATTTTCCAAACGGCGGGAGTGGCCCTTCTGTATACTTACTATTTTGTGGTAAGAGTTAATGAATGTTAGCTAACGTAACGATCGTTAGCTATATCGAGACTGCAGGCCCAGGCCAATAGATTTAAATTTCTGTTTGAGGAGTTGCAGGTCATTCAAATCGGTGTCAACATCACCTCCTAGCGTTCCATCATTTAAATACCACACGTTTAATTTTGAGTTTAGTTGTTGGATGGACACGTTTGATGTAGTTTTTGAACTTTCCATCGGTCAGTTCTATAACTGACTTTGGCAACTTGTTATAAAAGCGTATACTGTTTATATGAAAAGACTTGCTAGTTTTAGTTAATCTGAATTTGGGTATTACAATTTCGTGCTTACTGCGTGTATTAAAATTATAGAAGTCGCTTCTAGTTTTGAAAAACCCTCAATTTTTGCGAACATACAAAATACATTCCAAAATATAAAGTGAAGGTAGAGTCAGTATATCGATTTCTTTAATTTTTCTCTAAGGAACTCGCGAGGACCCATTTTATAGAACGCGCGGATTGCCCTCTTTTGTAAGATGAAAATTGAGTCAACATCTGCCGCTGATCCCCACAGCAGAATGCAATAAGACATAATACTGTGGAAATAAGCATAGAATACTAACCTAGCTTTTTTTTTTTTTTTTTTTTGAGACAATCCCACCGCACTATTCCCAAACCACTGCAACTCCTGAAAGCCAGAATCAACAGTGGCGACCACCAGAAAAGCGCCGAGGCAATGAAGCTCGACGAAGTCCCGGAGAATGAATTTACCTGTCTTGGATCCCGCAACGAAATTAATCAGAAAAGAATAACGGAGGAGTAGGAAAAAATGTGAATTTCCACTTCCCTCCATATCAAGCAGGAGACAGAACAAACAAGGCCAATAGGCACAAAGGGTCATATACAACTGGGATACGCCCAGTTGCCTAGCACCACGGATAAAAAAAAAAAAATAGCATTAATACATATTAATGGGTCCTAACATTGTGAGCTGTTATATTTGGTTCCAATAATAGGTATGGCAAAAACGCTTGAACGCACGGAAATTTGTTCTAGTTTCCACAAGGTCCGTATAGTAAACAACTCCTGATGCAGCCTGTACATTATTCAACATAACATTACGTTCATTCTGCCAAAGAATACACTCCCATAAGATATGATGTGCAGATTGTACATATTCGCAGTCAGATGTAGAACACTGACATAAAGGCGAGGCAACGAGCTTGAAAGAAAATAATTTACTTTTAAAGTTACCATGTCCCGTGAGAAATTGGGCAACACAGTGATCCACTTCCAGCCACGTGCTGGCCAGCCGCACGCGAACGGATGGAAAGAATTGGTGGAGGTGTCGGCCCTTGATAGAATTATCCCACCTACATTGCCATTCGGATAAAAGTTCCTCCCAGACGTCAATAGGTGGTTTAAATAATCTAGAGATTTTCTCACGGTCACTCCGCGTTAAAAAGTTCGCGTCCGCGGTCTCTCGTGCGGAATAGTACATTGCAGCACGTCGCTGCACTTCAAGGTCGACCGGAAGTACACCAGCAAGTATCGGTAAGGCCTCAGTACTAACCGTCCTGTATGCTTTGCATAAGAATATCAAAGCCAAACGCTGACTTTGAAGTAATTTACGTCGTACCGCCCCTATGGTGGCCCTATCAGCCCAAACAGGCGCCCCATAGCACATACAACCCAAGTAAGTAGCCCCATAAATAGTTTTTAAAGTTAAAAAAGACAGACCCCACGTAGATTTAGATATTCTCGTTAAGGCATAGAAATTTTTTTTTGCTTTTTCACCGACTATTTTAATATGATCTATAAATGCAAAATTCCTCTCTAACACTAGACCAAGATAGCACACGGACTGCTTCCTTTTTACGGGAACGTCATTAAATTTAATAGTAGGACACGATTTAAGATTACCCTTCAAAATGAGTTGATAAGTTTTGTGCGGAGCAAAGGTCAGGCGGTTTCGATCGCCCCACTGAGATATTAATCGTAGGCAAGTGTCAGCCAAGTTCTCGAGTCCAGCTCGAGTACTTGATTGAATGAGCAGAAGACCGTCGTCCGCGTAACCGGTTAATGAACAGCCGCTAGGAAGCGGAATCGCGAGGAAATCATCAAAGCCTAAATTCCATAAAGGTGGACCAATAACCGAACCCTGAGGACATCCCATGGTGAGAGACTTCGACATGGAATGATGACCGAGTTTGAGTTTCGCGGAACCATTTAAAAAGTAAGAGTAAACTAGATTATATATATTTCTGTAGCAGCCCCGAGTTTTCATTTTAAGTAATAGCATTGGCCACCATGCGTTATCAAAAGCCCCAGAAATATCTAGAAAAATCCCAATTACGTACTTATGTTCAGATGTATTAACTATTTTCCTAACAGTAAGGGCCGCGTCTACGGTAGATTTTCCAGTAGTGAAACCGAATTGATTGTTATGAAATTTTGGTCTGTCCGGTAGCAAACGTGGAACGATAAGGCTCTCCAGGAGTTTTCCCAAAGATGGAAGTAATGTTATGGGCCGGTACGACTTAGGGTCGTCCGGGGGTTTGTCGCCACTTTTCGGGATAATTCGTATAAATCCGCGTCGCCATATACGAGGAAATACGCCCTCCGCAATACAACGGTTGTAAACGGTTAAAATCGCATCACCGGCTGTTTTACACGCTTCTATAATCATCCGATTAGATATTTTATCTTCACCCGATGACGTGTTGAGTGGTAACCTCTTGACAACGTTAATAAATTCGTCAGTGGATGGAAGCTCTGACGCTGGTGATTCAGGTGGTACAGCTGCCCACGCTCTGATTTGTTGATGGTAGTCGTTGTCACTAGCAAGCAAGTCATCAGGTATAAGAGTATTCAGCAAAACTTCAGTTGTTTCCTCAACACTGGTGGTGTGTTTATTATTTACTTTAATGTTCTGAACATACGCGAGGTCGACTGATCGATTGGCTTTAAACTCATGATATAAAGGAGACCACGGACCCTCTTTATCTATTTTTTCTACTATTTTACGCAATAAATTACCCATAGATTTTTCCACCGATGCTCTGTAGCGGGACCTGGCAACTCTAAACGTATTTAACGCAATGGAAAGAGGGTCACCGGTGACCTTACGTTTTTTAAGCTTGTTAAGATGTTTACGCGCTCGGCGATAACTTTTACGCTGTTCAGTTAGGTAGTCACACCACCAATCACATCTACGTATATTGGTCACAGATCCACGACCAATGGCAATGTCAGCACAGTAAGTGAAAGTGTCTGACATAATTTCAGCACTTTCTTCAGCTGACAGCCCATCACGAGTGAAGTCTTTGGCGTGACACGCAAGAAGCGAGCTAAAGAATTCCCAATTAGCATCCTTACATTTATACCTGAAGTTACCAATGACATGTGACGTACCCTGAGTAAAAACCGGAACAAATTCGTACACGATCAAGCGATGATCACTACAAGACGCGTCCGGTAGGACACGCCACCTATCCAAGCGTACGTCTGCACTAGAAAGTGTGACGTCAATACAAGATTCGCCCATTTGGCTGCAAAAAGTTGGTGGTGCGTCAGGGGTATTATGAATAGACAGATTCATTTCAGCAATGAAATCTTCAACAGCGCAGCGTCGTTCATAATCCGTAGACCGAACTTTGCCATACCAAAGAGTCGAGGACGCGTTAACATCAGCGCCAACAATAACTTTGCAGCCCGCGAGCGACTGCAAGACATGACGGAGGTTATGTATATGAGGAGCAACAGGGTCTGAATATTGAAAGTAACAGCTCACAACGTAAACTTTAAAAGAAGACGATGAGACCTCCGCAACGGCACAATGGGGTGTCATAAGGTTACGCAAAGACGTTACTGTAAAGTTAGAAGAACGCGCCACGTAAATACCGGCTCGTGCTTTGCCATCCAACTGTACTACTTTGTGACGTAACCGCGCGTTTTGGTATTGTTCTTGAACAAGCACTATATCTAAGTTATAATCGATTGTTAGTTTGTCTAGTTCAGAAGTCGCCACCCTATCGTTGTGGAGATTTAATTGGCCTATGGTTAATCTATCCATTATTTTAGTAGTTGGTGTTGAGGATAAGTTGTTCGAGCCTAAGTTTATAAGTAGTACACTCGGGAGAACCACAACGATGGTTATAAGAGTAGTGTATTATTGGGGGTTCTGCATCACTTGCTCTCGCTTCGCTCGAGCGCGTTATGCAGAACGCCCCAATAATACACTACTACTATGGTCTGCCTCAAATTTTGACACAATTTATGTGAAACAAATTTCATTCCCTGGCAGTATCTGGTAGCAATCAATATCTTCTAATGCAGGTAAAACTAACGCACGGGCTGTATCACTCTCCTGATGAAATAAATCTGCTGTTGCTGTCGATATACTACTCCCACTAGTCTTTGACGAACTCGCAATCGATTTTTCATTATCAACCTGTTTGTTGCTAACATTAACGAATGTGCGAAGAAGCTCACCAGACTCGCTTTTGAGTATAAGATACTTAGTATTTTTCAATTTAGATTTCTCTGGATCTTCCAACTTCTGGTAAAATAAATCTTCTGTTTGTGTTTTAACATTATCCTGGTGTTTTAATTCACCTACGTCCGATATTTTTTTTTTAGGGTGCATATCTTGAATATGTATTATCTCACCCCTAGCATTCTTGAAAATCATTTTACGAATGCCATCTAAATTAGATTTCACTGAGTGAAACATTATAAATAACATCAATAAATGTAATTATTTATTTAAGAAATAAATTTAATATTGAACCTTTGCACTGTAATATTCAAAGTTAAATTGCTGTGATGCACGACGCCTATGTAATATATACCCATAATTTGACTCATTTTTAAGTGCAATGTGACATCCTATACATATACACTTTAATAGGGTAAGTATTCCAAACACTTTTTTGTAATATAGTTTGTGCCCTTCACAGCGTTTAAATAAAAACATTTAGGAAAATGTATGGCATGTTGCGTCCAAGGATCATCATAAATCTCCCAATCTTCAATAACACCTCCACATGAGAAACATGCTGCAATATCATTTATACTATTTCCATAATAAAAGAATCCTGCGTCAGCCATTTCCATCACTAATCTTTTCTTTTTATTAAGTGTCCCCCAGTAATAATTAAATGAAAATTCACGCATTTTAAATGTGTTATACGTGTCATATCGAGGCTTGTATTCATTTTGAGACATGTTTTATTGACTTTCTAATTCAATTAGGTACAAATGTATAATGGTATGGTCCAGCTTTTGTCAGCAACATATAAAGACTGGACAGAAGTAGGAGGAAGGGGAAGAAAACTAAGATGCATTTCACCTAACTACAGAAATAAAAACAATAAAATATTTATTTTAGAATTTTATTGTCAACACACCACTTATTTAAACACAATACATTTTTTAAAGCACATACAGAGTCATGATAAATACAGTTATATAAATCTTGAGAATATTTATATTGATCGTATAAGCTTATCAAACTTGAACATCCTTTATCTTCTAAATTGAATATATTACAATGACTATTTCCTAAAATATGCTTTAACCACAACACTTTTTCTAAACCCTTAACGTAGATACATTTATCTCTTAAAATATCTATAACCAAATTCTGATAATTAGAATAGGGAACAAATCCTTCACGCCAGCGTATCTTTCTGTTACGTTCAATCCAACTTACTTGTTTTTTTCTTGCTTCGTTAATTTTGAAAATGGAAATGGTGGCTTAATTAAAAATATTTGTAATGTTTTATTATACAATATAGCGATTTCTTTTATTATAAATTCATTTGTTTCTGTTTTAAAGCCTTGAATACCTATCCACAATAGCAATCATGATAACCTGCGCACGATGTTGCTGAGAGGTTTGTATTCTACAAGTCGATCGTTTATAATCAAACAATATGCAGTCGTCTTATCTGGTATTGCTGTAGAACATTCAATTTCCAACCTCACGTCCACTGGACCAGTTTTCAGGCTATCGTTTTGTCTTGAACAGTCTAAGATAAAGAGAGGGGCTTTTTCTTTGAATTCCTTTAGGTCAAGCAACGGGTCTACTGGATAGTTGTAATACGACTGACGAAATTTCACAAACATTTCGTATAATATACTATATTTGTTCTCAGAAAACTTTAAACCTAAAGGTTCATAAGGATAATATTGTGAATTCAAAAAGAGCGTAACGTTTGTTACTTCACAATGATCGAATACTGAACTATCTTTAGTTTTATTATTTTTTCGATTAGTTTGTAAACAAAAAATTACATATCTGGGTTTTTCTAATTGTGAAGCAGTTTTAATAGACCAAGAATGCTTTGTTGTTTTAGGTAGTAATGGATACTCATATAAATCCCAATTTCTATACGCCATCTGAATAGGTTTATCTTTTTCTAAATGTTTTAAAAGTGACAGTCGTTCTCGGTCTGATACTTTTATGTGTGGCACCCTCCACTGAACTCTTTGCACATCTATTTGAAAATTAGCAATATCATCAGTAAGGATAATGCTATTTAAATTAGTGTTACTTCTGTTCAGTATAAGTTCATGTTTACAATTTATCACTATTTTATTGTAATCCTCTGCAAACCCTAAAACTTTATTTAGTGGTATCACAGCACTAAAATGCCCATCACTTTGAAATCCCTCTAAACACCAACCCCATAGGGCAGCAACTTTATTTTCTGCTTCATTTAATGAGATGTATGATTTTATTGTTGACGTTATTCCAGAATTTTTTATGCGGTCTATTTCAATACCATTCATTTCGTATCTAATGTCTTGAAACAAAAACATAACAGGGTTGTTAGTGAACGTAACATTTTTCTTGATTGGATTCCCATCTTTACCGAAGAACTTCGCCTGTCCTTCGATGTAAATTGAACTGGCTGATGGTAGCACGTATATGTCTTGCTGGTGGAGGGGAATTCTGATTTCATCGTTTTCTCTAAAGCTGCTATTGTAGGGATTGTATGAATGGACTTCATAACTTTCGATCGAAGTGTCAAAGTGCGGTAATTCAGCAATCTGTAGTATATTCATATTTTAAATCCTAGAGCTTTAAGAAAATCTTTATTTACTTTAGTCAATTTCTTAACTTTTTTCTTGCGTCTTTGCACCTTAGCAATCGCAGAAGAACTAAGACGTTTTTCATTCGCTTGAGTGTTTTTATAATATACTATCATTTTGTTTTTCTTAAATGAAGTCGTAACTGAATTTGTTTCTCTCCAAAGTTAACACAGTGGCCAAATTGATCTACAATCTTAACCGATATTGATGAAATTATATTTTTGTTTACTGGAAAGTAAATAACATTTTGCGGTATTTCAACACACTGATGGCCTGGAGTAGTATCAGACACGAATTCGTGAATAAAATGAGTTGGTAATCCGTTGCAATACGAACTGTGAACAAGATCACATTCGATTTTGATTACAGACAGACCTCTGTTAATAATGGGGTTATTTGGTGTTGATTGTAATACTGAAAAGTATATCAAACCGCACTCATATTGATCTGACAAATGCAGCGGTGGTTGAAAGTATGAAACCAATTCCGATTTATGTCCAGAGATGGTAACCGTAGTAGACATGCTTCTATACTGACTTCTTTCGGCAGATCCTGTTTATTTTATTCTTCCACTACACCAAAAATTGTTCAAAAAGTTTAAACAAAGATGTCCACAATTATAAGGGTGATCACGCTGAATATTATCATAATTATAATGAACTTTGGATCCCAAGTATTTTATAAATTCCTTTGGAGGCTTAAGATTTCCATAACTATCAAAATATTCAATATAATCATTGTATTTTGCATAGGCTACCCAATGAGAACCAAGATTTTTAGAGCTATCTAAATTTATAACACCGCATTCTTTTTTAAAAGGGTGTTTAGGGAGCTTATCTCTCATAAAGACGCCTCTGAAATAGGGAATATTATTCCCATACTTCAAAATGTCTAAATTACTCAAGGCTCGATTGGGTAGCCGATATCTTAGTTTTTTTCTTTCGATACAAAAATTCCGAGTCCACCTTTATATGGTTTAAGGTGTAGTCCTTTTCCGATGCAGAGAGCTTCCATTTTTTCATTGTGTCTCCTCGATTCTATGAATAATTTTTTTGCCATCTTGAATTCATTTATGGTTTTAGCAATACCAGCTGCACCGCCTGCTAAAGCTCCCACCGCAGATAAGCCCGCAAAAATCGGAATCAAAGGCAATACTCCACCAGTTTTTGGTATAGGAATAATACGAGGAAGTTTAACGGATGAATCATCAGCTAATTTTCTGGCAGCAGCCATAGCTAATTCTATTGCCACTTTCTTGCATTTCGGTTTTAATTTTTTGATATGTCTTTTCGTTTTTCTAATAACATTTTTAAATTTGTTTTTTAATGCTTTTTCAGGTTTAATTTTGGGAGAACACTTTTTGCTATCTTTTTTTAGGCCAAAACCAGTTTTGATTTTTGTTGCCATAGCGCTGCTTACTAAGCGTGCTGACAGTTTTTCTCCTACAGTCGCATCTGAGGCAAGTGCTCGCTCTTTAGCCATATTTAACAAAACTAAATCTGCCTTGTGGCGATCCTTTAGGTTTGAAGACTTGTGATAGGCAATGTCGTGTTGTTTGCAATATTCGTCTAATTTATTAACACCTTTATCTCCACGCGTAAGCCTTTTAATTAATTTAGTGCCAGGCCCGCAATAATTGTATCCCGGTAAATGTAACTCAAATGGTAAATGATTTATAATCCAATTGAGAAGACTACTCTCTTCAATACCCATCATAAGACTGAAACATTTGGACTGAACACTTAATAAATATTCGATTTATCAATCCAACTGTTTTCAGAAGAAGGCAAGCCTAACCATTTTACCAAAACCCTGTTTCCTTTCCTTCTAAGAACTTTTTCAACCAAATATACATGAGGATTTTTTGTCTTTTGAAGCTCTTGTACATAAAATGCACCTAGAATGGGCTGGCCCCTGATTGCATCTTCAATTAAATAGGTGATAGGGGTTGTTTTTTGAATTTTTCGAATTTTAAATATTTCTGTCGACCAGTTGGGAGTATATCCTTTTTCAAATGTCCCCTTATACTTACTAATGCGTACATAATCACCCTCTTTAAACTTGCTTTTTATGCTATCGGTTTTTACCAGCCTGAAATATCTTTGTAATATGCGTTGTTTATTATTATTGTCCACGTTTGCGGGAATTTCATCAATTGTGCGATGATAGGTGTGATTGTATTCATAAATAACTTTATTAAGAGTATTATCGATCCAGTTATAGCTTCCTTTTAGACTAAATTCTTTATAAAGTTTAGACTTCAATGTTCTGATGAATCGCTCAACAATTGAAGCTTTTTTTGTTGAGAAGGTTGAATAATGATTAATATGATAAGATCTCACAAGTTTTTTTAAATTTATCATTATAAAACTCTGCCCCATTATCAGTTTGCAGATTTTTAGGCATACGCCCTTTTTCCAATAAACTCTTGAAAGAATTGCATACAACATCTTTGGTCTTACTTTTCAAAGGAAAGATCCATGCATATTTTGAAAATGTGTCAATAACAGCAAGAATAAATCGAAAATTTTTATTGTCTTTAGAAATTGATTGCATATCAATTAAGTCCGCTTGCCATAAATCATCTATATCTTTCATAATAACATGTCTTCGCGGAAAGTTTACCCTTGCATTTTTATGAATTTCGTTTACTACGTCGGCTTTACTCATATCTTTAATTCAGTATATCAACATTTGTCTTGAACCCACCATTGATACTGAATAAAAACCATAGTATCTCCACTATTTATTATTGAATTATGTCAGCTTCTTTTAATTCTTCAACTATCGATAAAATTTCATTATCATGATTGGTATTGCCAGCATCTCTCGAAGCTACTAATAATTTTAATCTCTCAACCAATTCATTGGGATCATCCCAATATATCAAGTCGGTGTTGTTTTTGTACTTCTTTAACTTTGGCAAGTTTCCTCCAAATTTAGTGTGAACAAGTTTATCATCGTTTGACGATTCGGAAAATAGGTGTTTGATTATTTTACAATATTTTATACCTTTGTCACCTCTTATTTGACCTTTAGGATTAAAATCTCTTTTATGTGCATTTGTATAATGTAACATATCCTTATAGACAAGTTTATCTTCGCTCGATATTAACTTTAAATCAGGTTTTCTTCGGAGTAAAAGTTCTTTTAGACCAGCAGTTAAATTGTAAGCTTTGTCACCGATTTTAATTAAAATGGTACTTTCGTTATTCAAACTATCAACTTTAGAAAATGATACTGTTGAATTACCCATGAATAAAGTATTGTTTTCACTTCTGATTCCAAACGGTATACTAATACCATCATAAATACCAAAGATGTCATCACCTTCTAATGAAATTTCTAAATTATCAATCGATTCCTTTTTAGCATTTTGTTCGACTAATTGGGTAGATTTTATTTTTGGATCGTAATAGTCATTGAACTTTATAGATGAACTAGCATTATTTTCATCGGATTCGATTCCTTCGGAATTTTTTAGAGTTGTATTTTCATTTTTATTATTTTTTTCTGCAGATTTATTAGAATTAACTAAAGTCTGAAGAGGATCTGTCACCGGTTTTAGCATTTTATCAAGTGACAAGTTCATTGCATGTTCCTGATTTTTCATATGTTTTATTTTATTTTTTATGGAGTCAACAGACTTCATTAATTCCATTTTAATATTTTTCTCCATATTATGTAACCACAACTGTATTCAACTAAGAAAGGAATAACACTAGCAATGTTTTTTGTATACAATTCATTTATATGTACATGTATTTGCTTTCATTCAAATTTAAAAAAAAAATCAAAACTCTGTCTGTACCTTCCATTATTTAATGATGAGTCTTTGTTAATAAGAAGAAAGTTGTAAGGGTTACTCCAAACACTTTTACAAATATCTTTGAACTGATTCCACGGTACATCAGAGTTGACATGTTCTTCATAGATGTGCTTTAAGTTCACATCATCTTGTTTAAATATTATAAGAAAGTTAGCATTATCGCGTAACAACTGTTTCGGGATTTTTGAGTAGGTTTGCGATAAATAAAAGCAATCAATTAGATTATGTCTACCCATACAGAAATAATTGCGGATATTTGTTTGATTTTCACATACAACATCATCAAATATAAATACAGAATTTGGTAAAGCTTCACTCGGAGATATGACATCTTTATCGTCATTGAACTCATGAAATTTTATCTGAGGCACTCTTCTTAATACTTCCCGTAAAAAACAATATTTTGGTTGAAAATTAGTCTTCGAGTAAAGGTAAAGGTTTTGAAATTTGAGCCCATTTTCATGCAGTAACAAACTGATCACAACGTTTGTTTTACCACAATTTGAGGGGCCGCAAATTATACAACGAATCGTATTTGGCAACAAAGCGCTATGTCTAATCTCTTTAGGAGACTCACCAAGATTTATATTTTTAACGTTAAGTGATATGGGTTGTTTGATCAACTTCATCTTGTCAATTAATTTAATTATTAACTAACATAAACATATATACTTTATTTGGGGCTATCTTTAGACTTGTCCCAACAGGAATGGTTCTAGTCTCATCTTACAAGATAGGTATGTATATTTAAGAGCTACGTAATGATCCATATTACTCATCGCAAATCAAATAATTTTTGCACGTGTTATAAAAATAAGCGATCACTTCACAGCTGGTGTTCTATGCATAAGGAGGTCGTTTTGTTAACGATTTTATATTTTCAAGGTAAGGTTTTTTTTTTTAATTTAATTAATTAATTATTTAAACTAATAATAATAAGTATGTAATGCATCCCTTTTTTTACAGAATTATGTCACACTCACCATCGTACAGCCCCGTTGTAGATATGACCGCCCCGCAAAATTTAGCGGTATGTAACTAATAAGATTATCTTAAATCAAACATTAAATCCATAGTTCATGCTGTTTAGTTATAATATTCTTAGTATTCTTTCAGAATGCGATAGAAGACTCAGACCCTGTCACCAATCCGTTTTACTATGCTCAAGATGGGGAGAGCTGGTATGCGGAAGTAGCAGCTAAAACATGTGAGGAGAGTCGAAAGAAAAAAATAGAGGAACGAAGATTCAAGAAGAAAAAAAGTAAATCTTTTAAAAACTCTTCTTTTATCATGCGTAAGGAGCAAGGACGTGTTCGCCAGTTAATAAAAATTATGGTTTTTGATTTGGAAGGCCGTGATATGGAAGAAATAGACACTGAAACTGATAATGCGAGTGTGAATGTGCAGTATTTAGTGACAAGTGATTATGACGATATTGTTGACAAAACTGATCATTTAGTTAGTAAAATAGTACAAAAGTTAAGCAAATCTAATGTGTAATGTTTGTTATTGTTATTATTGTAAAAGTGAATTTAATTATTATTTGAATGTATTATTGTTAAATCAAAAAGAAATGTTTAAATTAATCGGGTTCATGTTATACCTGTATAATAAGACAGTATGAATAAATCAAACAACTGCTGTAAGATTACATAATTTATTTATTTCACATATTATATTAAAATATATAATTATTAGTACTTAAACTACAAACTAACAATTCAAGTTAGGTATTATTAATACAAGATGCTCAAATACATGCAATAAATAATATTCGAAAATATCAATAATTTGTTTTCATTTAAAATATTGTTTTATGATGACCCCATGGTAAGGTTGTTATCTTATCATCCATTATTTGTCGTTTATCATCGCTGTTTGACAAAATTACTTTATTTATCTTTTGAGTAAAAATTCTATGATTCTTAGATCTAATAATACACATATCATCTCTGAGTATTTCATTGTTCAGTAAAACCTTTTTATATTTTTCTATATTCAGCTTTTTTGTAACACATTTCTTAACACCTTTAGCTTTCTTTAAAGTGGAAATTTTAGAATCTATACAGTATAATTTTGCTCCCAAACCTACAAATTCTGATATAATTTCACCACCCATCTCATCTTTGAAGTAACCAGGTGTTTTAGCATTAACCATTGGTATATTAAATACATTATCTTTTTCAAAGTTGCTAGTATCAAAATATTTTAAATGTGCTTTTAAGTCTTCGTAAAAATCCTTTGTCTGTATTAAATATAGCAGACTGTCAGTGTCTGTATAGCAAAGCTTTAATTTATTTTCGTAAATTCTTTTCATGACCGAATAGTGGAATTTATATAAGTGACATTTTGCAATTTCTAAAATACTAAATCCGATATAGATTGGACGATCTAAAACTATTTTTGTTTGGTTCATTTGAATTGTTACAAGAGATTCTGAAATAACAGAAAAGTTATTGAAATTAGGTGCGCTAACATATTTTTCAGCCCCGTAAAACTTTTTAGTTCGATTAGATTTGTCTCTCCATATATTTACGAGCTTAACATCAACTTGTTTTCTTTTATTCTCTATGGTTTTTCCAAATATAGAATTATTTTGTTTTTTAAAAAAATCTCTTTCAAAATCAGAAGTTGCATTTTGCCTCAGCCCAGTATTTAAAGAAATATATGATTCTAAGAATTTACTTTGGTGAAATGCTAATATTCTATATATTTTTAACAGTTGTAAACCATTATTTAAGCATTCTTTTAAATGAATATAATGAATAACATATCTATGTTTATTGAAAAGATTAGCAATAAGTTTAGCATTTCGACTACAGAACGGAACAAATTTTTCGGGCGCAAATGGTAAATCGGAATGGTTATCATGCAAGTAGTCAGGGTAATGAAGATCTACTTCTAATATAAATCCAATATCAGAATCAGATGATAAGCTCATAACATCAAAATTTAATATTTCCTTCTGAAGGAGAAACCTAAATCCTCCTACTGGAAGCTTTTGCATCATAGCATATCCATATAAATTAACACAATCAAGATAAATTAGAAAACTATCAGGTTCTTCACTATTATAGTCGGTAAGATATTCATTATTTGCCTTAGCATATCTGAGTGAACATTGAGCAAGTCCTCCTCTTATACCCTTTTCTATCATTTGATATATTTCTAAGTCAGAGATTAGATCTAACTTGATTTTAGTATACAATAACATAGCATCCCAACTTAAGGATGGTGATGAAACGTAATAGCAAGGATCCAGACCATAATTATTTAAACTCATTTTCCTAAATTTTTCAAAAACATCGCACAGAAGTAAAACGTCACATTTAAGATACAAATCGGTATATTCACCCAAATTTTTTATATCAAAAGTTTTCCAAACATTTAAGGCATGCTCATAGTCTTTATCAGATATAGATTCAGATGTAAGTTTGTTGAAAAATTTTGACGGTTCTGGTAATTTATTCTCATCATATCGTTCCCAGGAATCTATGTAATCGTAACAATAAATGCCTTTTCTTCGAACAATATCAAATAAAGTATTATTATTAAAAAAAGATTTTAAATGTTTGAAATCTTCAGGGTTCATAGTCTTAACCAATTTGTCCATACTTGAGCTTAAAAAATTATATGAGTCAATAAATTTCAATTTTACAACATTTGTTGCATTGATGGTTATGAATTTTGTAAATGAAATATATTTCTCTTTAGTTCTCGGTATGAGATGAATTCGACCGTTTATCTTTGAAAGTTCATTAATAAATAAATGACTGTCATAACCGGATAAGTTATGAAACACTATGGGTATAAAAGTGCATTGCTTTGCATTTAAATTGCATATATCATGCGCAGGTCCTCTATATTTTCCAGTAAAGTGATCATGGTCCTTAACAATATTATCATTACACGAAAACTTATTTTTACAAATATGGCACTCAGTGCTGTTGATAAAACATCTATGTTCATCCTCAGTAAGCGGTATCATATTTTCACTCTCTAATAATACTTTATATAATCGTTTTACATCATTAGTCAAAGATTTGACAAATTTCTTAGAACAATCTGGCCCTCGGTAAGATACGAAATCATTTAATTCGGGATTTGAATTACAACAAATATAGTAAGCAAAACACGTAGCCTCATGAACTTGAATATTTTCTACATGTGTTGATTTATGTTTGTCAGAATATTCACGCAATAAACTTTCAAAATCACCATAAATCACTATTGGTACTCTTTGAGTTCTTTCATAATTTATGAAACTTATTTCAGTACCCTTCTCAGGTAATATGGTTTGTATTCCGGCACATTCGTGACAATTCAATTTCTCTTCAGTGTGAAAGTAAATAAAACATTCATCACATAAATATATTTTACTTTTATGTTGGGTCAATTGCTTGTGTACAAGTTTTTCAAAGCTTTTAATTAAACAGAAATGACTCTTTCTATTGTTGCTAATGTAAAGCAAATTGACATGGTATAAACGACGTGATTTTGTTTTATATAAGGGACCTGTAACTGTAACATTATTATCTAAACCGTATATATTGATACTGATATTAGAATTGTTTATTTCAAAGCGCTTAATGTCATTGAAACTAGGGGGAAAACTCATGTCAGAAATATTAAATAATTCGGAATAATGTGGATATGAAGAAGTTCTGTTTGGATTGGTCTTTGCCGGAAACATATCAGCTACAATACACCAAAGAAAACAATGTTGGTCTTCATTTTTTATGTTTAGGCATGATTTAGTATTGACAATACGTTTAGGCAATGGTAAATAAGAACCACCTCGCAAAGGATTATATTTTACGATATTAATTTCTAAATGACTGATAGACTCAATTGTCCAACCTGACTCAGACAGTTCAAATTCGGAACATTTACAAATAAGTTTACCACAAAATGATTTATATAAGGACAAAATATCTGTGTTTTGCACGACTACATTATACTTTGTGTTAAATGACTTTAAAGATTTTTCATAATTTTTTGGTAATATATACCAAACAAATAGTTCAAAATTAACTTTTACCGATTTATGTTTTTTCATCTGGTCTTTGATAAGGTAACAAATCGTTTCAGAAATTTGTGTTAAAAATAATTCAAGTGAAACGTTAACCATTCTAGGATTCACTCTATAACTGATTATCCGATTTCTAAAAGCTGTTGCTATTATATGAACATTATCAAAACGTGTCTGTAATAAGCAATTCGATTTGTGTACATTAGTTTTTTTGTGTGCAGAATATTTCGGAACTGAAACGTTACAGACTTCACAGAAAAACATATTTAGATAATTGTAATTGCAAAAACTATCTTAAAGTATTTAAATATTCTGGATTTCGGATATTAATTTCCTGTAAATTATTATTAAAAAACGAAATTTAAAGTGGATAAAGTTTAAATGTAAAACAAATTACAAATCGAATATTATAATTAAAATAATATCGAGTATTCTCAATGTTGAGATTTCTCAGAATCGAGTATTTTTAATATCGAGTATTCTGTTTCTTAGTATCGAGTTTTCTTAGTATCGAGTATTCTTAGTATCGAGTATTCTTAGTATCGAGTTTTCTTGGTATCGAGTATTTTTAGTATCGAGTATTTTTTGTATGAATTTTAAAGTGGATGAAAGTTTAAATGTAAAACAAATTACAAATCGAATATTATTATTAAAATAGTATCGAGTTTTCTCATTGTTGAATTTTTCTCAGATCGAGTATTCTTAGTATCGAGTATACTTAGTATCGAGTTTTCTTAGTATCGAGTATTCTTAGTATCGAGTTTTCTTAGTATCGAGTATTCTAAGTATCGAGTTTTCTTGGTATCGAGTATTTTTAGTATCGAGTATTTAGATTTTAATATTTCATATATTTGAGCTTCCTGTAAATAAATCACAATTAATAATATAATGAAAATAATATTAATAAGTTTATTATATGGATTACATTTGTTTAATAAGTAATGTTTTAGTATAAGTCAGTATCGAGTATTCTAAATATGATATTTTAAAGTGGATGAAAGTTACAAACAAATTACAAATCGAATATTATTATTGAAATAGTATCGAGTATTCTTAGTGTCGAGTATTTAGATTTTTAATGTTTCATATATTTGAGCTTCCTGTAAATAAATCACAATTTAATACCTAATGTAAATAATATTGTGGATTACATTCGTTTAATAAGTAATGTTTTAATATAAGTATAAAGAAGAGTATATGAGTAAAATAGGTATCACAATAATATTATTTTATTCCATCAAATAATATTATTTGGATACAGAACAGGCTGCACGCCCTTAAATTCTGCTTTCGCTGCAGATACAAGATTATTAGTGGCGCGCCAAGTCGCTGAATCGGAGTATACAGAGGCCCTATACGTGAGGAGCGCTTGCTTCCATCGGTCCTTTCCGAATTTTTCAGCGTCCCTATGGTTATAAATACGGAGCTCGATATAATAATCACCGCTCCGTGTTAGGTCCTGCTGATAGGAGTTTCCAGAAGCTGTTCTTCTGGACAGGGACGATCGCAGTGCAGCTGCCCTCACCGGTTCAAGATCTCCCTCTTCCTCCTGTAAACATTGTTATAAAATAGCATTAGATAAACATATTTGAGAGGAGCAGAGGAGAGCAGTGGTGACCCAGTGGTAACGACCGTGACTTACAAATTGTAGGTTGTGGGTTCGAACCCAGGCTAGCGATTTACTTTGAGTAAATTATTTCGTCACCACTGCTCTCAAAACGGTGAAGGGAAACATCGTGAGGAAACCGGCATGTCCTAGAACCAAACATTTTAAGATAGGTGCACAGGGCCCATGTATCCGCCACCCGGGCCCACTCCCTCTCACGGAGAGGCCTGTGTCCCAGCAGTGGGAACAAGCCGTCAGATTGAAATCCTATAGGTAATTATAAATCTTAAACACATGTTTGATGAAATATATATTTTTTTTACTCACCGAGGAATCAGCCACACAAATCCGCTTGATTTTCTTAGGCCTCTTTGGTGAAGTATCGGTTTCGGAATCAGACTCACTGCCAAATAATTCTTTTACAGGTGGAGTTGAGGCCGCAGCTACTTTCTTCGATTTGCCTTTGCCTTTAGCCACTTTTATTTTCGGCTTTGTATTTCTTTTTGGTTTAAACGATGTAGAGGGCTCGTTGGGATGCGACTCTACATCGGATTCAAATGGATTCACAAATGTCGACCTAAAATAAAAAGAAATAGTATATAAGAAGTTATACAAATGAACGATTCCTAAAAGGATAGACAGAGTAATAGAACACTCTCTATAACAATTTTCTCTATCTGGAAATCGATCCTTGAATACTTAGAAAATTGAATAAGTCGTTATTTGGTTCTAGAACTCAGCGTCAATACTTCATGTTGTGAAATGGTAGTAACGGTTATTAAACCACTGCACGAGAAGCAAACAAAATAACTCAATAATAAATTTTAATTAGATCTGGAATCGAACCCAAAACTTTGCATTCGACGGTGACACTGATGTTGAATGGGCTACAGGGAACGTAAGAAATAAAAACAATTAACACATTAAATATTTATACCTTGGAGTCGAGCCAAAGATTTTACGTTCAGCAGTTATACTTGTAGTCTACATCATCACTGAGTTACTAGTAAGTTTAAACCCGTAAATAAACAATACTTAAAATTGGGAATCGAACCCTAGACTTAACTTTCGATTATTGCATTTACCATCACTAAATTGCAAGTGCAGTAAGTTATACAAAAAAATAATGTGATACGTACATACTTGTTGTGGAAGATATAAATTTGCACACTTAATCACTGAAGATGATGGAACTCGTCACCAACACAAGAACACCAACAATTCACAAATAACTGATTATGATTGATGGATGCGTCATTGAAGGGACTTATTTATAACACTTTTACGTAAGGTAGCGATTATATTAATATTTGCAACTATTGTTTTAATGTTTCACTAATATTTGACTTGTAAATTATATTTTCATCACTCCTTAAATAAGGTCTATAATCATTTGTTCTTTATTAGACACTATGCACACAGCCTACAATTCCATTTTTGGGGCGGTGGCGACACTCTGTCGCAGCAATCTGAGACGAAAATCTAAAAAGGAAGTTGCATGTACCTTGACCATTCAATATCGGTCTATGAAGTCTCACATTAAAATGGTAGCAAGAGGTTTTGTAAACACTTACCAAAATAAGTTAAGCCTAGACATTACATTTAGGAAAATGTATGGCATTTTACATTCAAGGATTATCGTAAATCTCCCAATCTTCAAAGCGATCCAGTATTTTGTCACATTTTTCGACGACACGTATGGCGCATTGCTTAAGAGCTCGTCTCGCTGCATCACAATGTAAATATTAGTTTATAAACGTGCTGCTACTAAATGTCCCAAGTGTCGCGGGTTCGATTCCCGCACGGAACAAATAAGTATTTGTTCCGGTCTGGATTTTGTTTTCATGTTTTATTTTTACCATTATTTAATTTAATAATAATAATACTCTGAAAAATGAGCAAGTATGAGCCTGGCTCAAAACATTCTTTAGGTACTTACTTAATGGTAAGGAGGTACGATTGGTGCAGTGGTTAGATTGACTTCTGCCCTACGTGTCGTGGGTTCAATTCCCACACAGCAAATATTTGTATGATCTACAACTAGCTCCGGGTCTGGCTGTCTGTAAAATGTATGTCTGTCAACGAAAGAAATCTTAGGATCGTATCGTTTTATTCTTGGCTTTGTGCTAATAGTCTGTTGATATCTATTATTTTTTAATAGCATAAAGTGTAACGTCGGTTCCCATGTGCCTAATGAACCTGCTGGAATTTATCGGGTGCAGATCCAAACTACTCGCTATTAAGAATTACGTTATAGAAAATAAAATAACACTGGACCTTGGAAATCAAACTGGGTTCCTCATGCTCAACAATTGCAAAATTAAAATCGCTAGACCAAAGAATAAAATAGATAAAATGCAAGTAAATTCTTGAACTACTAATTGATGCACTCTACATTGTTTTACCTAACTACTTTAAAAGCATCACACTTTCCTCAAGTAATATAAAATATAGGGACATAAGTTGATCAAACGAGTCGAACTTGATATGGTTGTTTATAAATTTTTAGTACACATCGCACCGTTGATTGAGGCATTCTGCATAACGCGCTATTATTTATTCCAATGTTCGACATCGCACCGTTGAATGAAATAAAAATATTCAGCCCGTATTGCAAATTTGAGGCAGACCATAGTAGTAGTGTATTATTGGGGCGTTCTGCATAACGCGCTCGAGCGAAGCGAGAGCAAGTGATGCAGAACCCCCAATAATACACTACTTATAAGGTCTCTTAGAACGTTTACACGCTACGCACGACGGTGTATAATTTAAATTGTCCTTGTGCGGGCAGTCTTTGGTTTCATGTGCCTCAGAACAATTAGCGCAGGTAGGTGATTTATTAGTGCAGTGTTTCTTAACATGACCGAACTGTTGACAATGGACACAACGAACCACGTCGACATCATCAATGAAACGGCAAGTCGCCCAATCAATAAATAATTTGTCTTTAGTTGAAACCAAATGTTTCTGGACCGAGGACTCCAATTCAATGCCTATCCATTTCCGGCCGTTGTCTAGCGAACGCCGACGTATAATTTTGGTAGATTTAATAAAGTCGTCTTCATTTAATGGCATCTCGTCTTTAATGTTTTGACAGAATAATGCATGCAAAAAGGCAGTATCTTCCATTGAGGATGGGACGTCCTTAACTAAAATGCGAGGCCTACGGCCTTTTGGCTTCTCAAGCCGCAAGCCAGCGGACCTAATGGCATCGACCGATTGCAATTTTTTGATCTGAAAATCGTTAGCGACACGTAACACGATGCCAGACTTTGCAGCTTTTTTAACTCCTACAATTTGAAAGCCATCACTGGGTTTTATCGCTTTCATAAGCGCTTCTTTAGTTGCCGAAGAAGTGGCGTAATCATTTGATCGCTCATCCGTGGGGTAAGCCACAAGACACGGAAGTTTGGCGCGAGAGTCGACCACGGGTGCAATTTTGGGCAAACGAAGTTTTAATTTATCAGCATATGTAATATTACTGACATGAGACTTGGCAATGTTGAAACCGGTATTAAGTTTAATTTTGTCTAATTCGCGTTCCGTATTGGCTAATTTAGTTTCGTTGGCGGATGATTTTATGGCTAGCAAGGAAACAATAGCCGTTACGCGTTGAGTCATGTCCATAATAGCGGATTTATTCGCAACATTAATGCGGGACCCTTGGTCATTAACAAGGTCGTTAATTTTAGACAGGTATGCGGACGCCTGAGAAACCAAATCACAATAATCGTCATTGCTCGCATTACTGACATTTAATATCGGCGAAGACCTTTCAGTTGACTCCGATGTTGGCAGTCGTTTTAATCTATCTTCGAGTGAAATGTAAGAAGGAGACATTTCACAAAATAGACGCTTGGCATTAGCGGAGGTCGACGGCGACCTTTGTTTATTATTACGTCGAAATAATGTTTCTCCACCACGATCAGGCGGGTCATCATTAATAGACAACATAGTTACTTAAAAACAAGGTTACAAATCAAACGAATAAACGTATTAGAACGTAAAAAGCGAAAGATTAACAGACGATAAATTATTTCGATGTACCCCAAGTCTAGAAAAATAAATGTACTTACCGATAGCCGACGGAATTTACTAATAACAATTAAAAACGGACGTAAACACGTTCAAAAACTTACGATACCAGCACTTAGCACAACAATACACAACTTCAAGCAAATCACAAGCCGGAAATAAATTACGGAACACAATAATCTCAACAATAAACAGGAGCAAAGCAGATCACCGCCAACCGGAGCGCGCGCGCGGAGGGAAGTCGACTAACGATACTAACTACTACTAACTACTACTAACGATACTAACCTAGCTGTGGCTACATCGGTTAACTGCCTTATTTTCCTTACTGCATATGCAGTTGAACTTAACCTACCCGAAAGATATCTAATGTGCGCGCCCCACTGCAATTTTGAATCGATAGTAATCCCTAAGAACACAGTTTCCGAAAAAACTTCAAGATTTAAATTTAGGTCACGTTGGTATAGAGAACCTAAGACATTTAGTTTTTTTCGCATTCAGTAAAAGATTGTTAGCTGCGAATCATTTTGTGAGAATAATGAGACTTTCGTTGACATGTAGGACACCCGTATCTTTCTTATCTATTTTAAAAATTAGCGAAGTATCATCAGCAAGTAGAATTATATTTGATAATTTGGCCATCATAAAAGGGAGATCATTAATGTAAAAAAGAAAAAGGAAAGTGCCGAGAATTGAACCTTGGGGCACGCCCATCTTGACTAGAGACCCGGAGGACGTCGCCCCATTAACATTCACTTTTTGCTGTCTGTTTGATAAATATAAAAGCACAAGATCAGCAGCTTGTCCTCGAATTCCGTAGTGGTGTAATTTACAGATCAGCGTGTTGTGGTCGACGCAGTCGAACGCTTTTGAGAGATCACAGAAAATGCCTATGGCATCCTGGGACTTCTCCCAAGATTCTAAGATGTGGCTGATGAGTTTTACTCCCGCGCCCGATGTCGACCTACCTTTCGGGAAACCAAACTGCTGACTATGCAGGATCCCATTTGAATTGAAGTGAGACAACATCTGATCCAGCATGATTTTTTCATAGATTTTACTCAATGCTGAAAGCACGGATATAGGTCTATAATTAGAGGGAACACTCTTACAACCTGATTTGCAAATTGGTACTACTTTACTGTGTTTCATTAAGTCAGGAAACGTAATCCACAGTGATCCATCTTCAGCCACGTCCTGGCCAGCCGCACGCTAACGGATGGAAAGAATTGATGGAATTATCTCACCTACATTGCCATTCGGATAAAAGTTCCTCCCAGACGTTAATTTGTGGTTTAAATAATCTAGAGATTTTCTGACGCTCACTCCACGTTAAAAAGTCCGCGTCCATGGTCTCTTTTGCGGAATAGTACATTTCAGCACGTCGCTGCACTTCTAGGTCGACTGGAAGTATGCCAGCAAGTACCGGTAAGGCTTCAGTACTAACCGTTCTGTATGCTTTGCATAAGAATATCAAAGCCAAACGCTGACTCTGAAGTAATTTACGTCGTACCGCCCCTATAGTAGCCCTATCTGCCCAAACAGGCGCCCCATAGCAGATACAACGATTTGTTCCGTTTCCCCTGCTGGTTTTTTTTTAATATTTCCTTTCTGATCCACTACAAACTTTGACATTCCGGTCGGATCCGACCGGAACAAATCGATACAACCCAAGTAAGTAGCCCCATAAATAGTCTTTAAAGTAAAAAAGACAGACACCACGTAGATTTAGATATTCTCGTTAAGGCATAGAAGTTCTTTTTTGCTTTTTCACCGATTATTTTAAGGCGGTACCCCGAGCAAAACGCCGCGCAAGCCGTTTTTTGTACTGTTTTAAGGAGCTATCTACTCGTTATTTAAAAAGAAATATCAATTAATAAAAATACATTAAAATTCTACATATTATTGATTCTAAAATGGTAGATTTAGTTTTTTTTTTAATGTTGTATTTATTTCACTAACCTCCTTCCAAAAAAACATAAAAATGCGAAATAATTATTGATATTATGCATCTCCTCGTAAAGTGTTCATTAATTATTTTTTGTACTAAGACTAATGGATAGACAATTTAATAACGAACATTTTTGTAGATTTTTTTTTTCAAAAGACCCAAATTCGATTTTATAAAGATTTTATTCTAAAATCTGGGCGTATTCACTACTGTAATTCATGCGCCACCAGTGCCGCTAGACCAATAGGAACGCTCATATCTCATGCCGATTTTTTGGTCAGGGTACCGTCTTAATATGATCTATTTATGCAAAATTCCTCTCTAGCACTAGACCAAGATAGCCCAAGGACTGCTTCCTTTTTACCGGAACGTTATTAAATTTAATAGTAGGACACGATTTAAGTTTACCTTTCAAAATGAGTCGGTAAGTTTTATTTCGTAGGCAAGTGTCAGCCAAGTTCTCGAGTCCAGCTCGAGTACTTGATTGAATGAGCAGAAGACCGTCATCCGCGTAAACGGTTAATGAACAGCCGCTAGGAAGCGGAATCGCGCGGAAATCATCAAAGCCTAAATTTCATAAAGGCGGACCAATAACCGAACCCTGAGGACATCCCATGGTGAGAAACTTTGACATGGAATGATGGCCGAGTTTGAGTTTCGCGGAACCATTGAAAAAGTAAGAGTAAACTAAATTGTATATATTTCTATAGCAGCCTCGAGTTTTCATTTTAAGTAAAAGCATTGGCCACCATTCGTTATCAAAAGCCCCAGAAATATCTAGAAAAATCCCAATTACGTACTTATGTTCAGATGTATTAACTATTTTCCTAACGGTAAGGGCCGCGTCTACGGTAGATTTCCAATAGTGAAACAGAATTGGTCCGTCCTAGCATACGTGGAACGATAAGGCGCTCCAGGAGTTTTCCCAAAGATGGAAGTAATGTTATGGGCTGGTACGACTTCGGGTCGTCCGGGGGTTAGTCGCCCCTTTTTCGGGATGTATCGTTTAATTCGCGTCGCCTTAAACGAGGAAATACGCCCTCCGCATTACAACGGTTGTAAACGGTTAAAATCGCATCACCTTCCATCTATAATCATCCGATTAGATATTTTATCTTCACCTGATGACTTGTTGAGTGGTAACCTCTTGACAACGTCAGTGGATGGAAGGTCTGACGCTGGTGATTCAGGTGGTACAGCTGCCCACGTTCTGATCTGTTGATGGTAGTCGTTGTATTCAGCAAAACTTCAGTTGTTTCCTCAATACCGGTGGTGTGTTTATTATTTACTTTAATGTTCTGAAAAGTAAATGTACTCACCGATAGCTGAGGAAATTAACTGATTACAAGTAAAAAAAGTTAATTTAAAAATCAAAAACCCGACTGATTAAGAATCGAACTAAAAAGGTGTTAACAAGAAAAAATCATGCTGTGCAGTCGGAGGCAACATATTCGCGAGCTGGCTAACCGCCTTATCTTCCGACTGCACAGCATGATTTTTCTTGTTAACAGCTTTTTAGTTTTATGAGGGTTTTATGAGGTGATTACAAAAATATTTACCACTTATATGTTTAAAAATGAAGGGTTTTATTTAAGAGGTTTTTACAAAAATATATACCACTTAAATGTTTAAAAGTAATTCGAAAAAGTAAAATATAACCAAAAAGCTGTAAATAAAAAAGTTAATTTAAAAATCAAAAACCCGACTGATTAAGAATCGAACTAAAAAGCTGTTAACAAGAAAAATCATGCTGTGCAGTCGGAGGATCAGGTGGTTAGCCAGCTCGCGAATATGTTGCCTCCGACTGCACAGCATGATTTTTTCTTGTTAACATCTTTTTAGTTCGATTCTTAATCAGTCGGGTTTTTGATTTTTAAATTAACTTTTTTATTTACAGCTTTTTGGTTATATTTTACTTTTTCGAATTACTTTTAAACATTTAAGTGGTATATATTTTTGTAAACACCTCTTAAATAAAACCCTTCATTTTTAAACATATAAGTGGTAAATATTTTTGTAATCACCTCATAAAACCCATCGTTTCGATACTCCACTCGATGGGTTTGTAAGAAAAAAAATTGCGATCCGCTTAATATGGCGCCCAAAATCCGTCATGTTTGTTTTTTTAGAACTTCACCTATCTAAGAACACTTGGGCTGTCAAGACTTATCTATCGATGTCTTAATTATATAATTCGGTCAAGTGGTCAAGATATGAGGTAATAAAGAATATTACATACATACAAACATACATACAAGATACGCGCGAAACACATAACCCAGTCGGGTAAAAGCGGACGTAAACACGTTTAAAAACTTACGATACCAGCACTTATCACAATATTACAAATTTGACAGCAACTCACAAGCTGGAAATAAATTTCGGCACACGACAATTGCAATTGTCGGGCAGGGAGCTAACAGATCACTGCTAACCAATGCGAGCGCGCGCAGGGAAGCGCGACCCCCTTCAGAAGGAGGGGTCGCGCGTCACCAGGATTCAGACGTAAAGATTCCGCAAAAAGAGAGGCAAATAAATTTGCTTTCTCCTCATGTGAGGGGGCCAGCGACCCGTCGGGTTTCAACAGCGGTGGTAGTGAGGGACGGCAGAAGTTCGACTCGACCGACTTAGCCAGGCACCAAAACGCTTTACTACCTGCTGGGTAAGAAGCAAGTTTGGTCGTCATTCGGCCAGTGTGGTCGAACCGGGCGAGGGAGTAAGGGGGAGAACGGACATAACATCTTGCCGACCCCAACTGTCATCCTCACTTGCACGCGCTGAAAGGCGGCGGCTGCCATCTACAGCCGTGGTGCTCCCTGCTAGATAACGAACGAGGCTATGGCGACCGAGCTGTGGCGGGATAACCACTAACCTACTCGGGCGACCGGGTGGAAGAGGCTACAGCAGCCTAGGGATCCAAATAATCTTTAAAATGTCTGACGCAGAAGGCAAGGGGAAACCACTGCGGTTACGTTCCCAAGAAAGTCACATGAGAGCACAGATTAACGAGATACGATCGCCCTGCGAACCGATTAGCGACAGGCGCTGCGCTGCGTCCGGGGCGCGCGGTGTGAAGTTGGCTACCGGCCATGGCGGGGTAGGAAACCAGGCCCTCCATGGAAATTCTACTACTGGAAACTCCATCAAACTACGGCGTCTCCAGATGATAGGTACTTAGAATGTACGCGGCTTAAACCAACTTGGAAAACTTACCGTGTTGGAGCGAGAAGTGATTAGAACCGGTGTGAACATCTGTGGTCTAAGCGAAACACATTGGAAGGGCAGCGGACACTTATTGACAGACCACCACGTCGTTTTCTTTTCTGGCAACGACATCAGCAGTACCAACGGTGTGGCTTTTTTAATACCTATTCATATGAGAAAATGCGTGATGGGATACGAGCCGATAAACGATCGGATTATCAGCATTAAAATAAAGGCTTCACCAATGAACCTTAACGTAGTTCAAGTATATGCTCCCACCTCTACCGCAAGTGACGAGGCAATCGAGAAGTTTTACGCCGAATTAGAATCTACAATAGCGAAGGTGCCCAACAGGGAGTTACTAATAATCCTAGGAGACTTGAACGCTAAGATCGGAGAAAACGCTCATCAGCTGAGCAGAAGCGCGGGGAGATTTGGACTCGGGAAGCGGAATGAACGAGGTGAACGCTTAATGCAATTTGCTTCAGAGAATGACCTGCTCATTTTAAACAGCCTTTTCCAACACCACCCTCGAAGGTTGTACACTTGGCTATCGCCCGACGGAAAAACTCGCAACCAAATAGATTACATCATGATTCGGTCGCGATGGAGATCATCTGTGACAAATGTCCATACGTTACCTGGGGCTGACTGCGGATCTGACCACCAACTTTTGATCTCTAAACTGAAACTAAAGCTTACAGCAGCCAGGATCATTAAAAAGCCGAGGAAGTTTGAAGTAAAAGATGTTCTGGGATTTCGATCGGTTGTTGAGCAGAACTGGTCACAGTGGTCTGAAGCGGATCTGGCTAACGAAACACCCGGTGCACTATGAGACAGAGCTAAGTCACTTATTACTGCAACTGTTTCGAATACCACACCACCAACTACAGGTCACAAAAGACAGCATTGGATGACTGATGGCACCTTCAAGCTAGTCGAAGAACGCCGGAAGATGAAAGCAGCGGGTACCGATATCAGGGCTCTCAATAAAATGTCGGCACAAATACAACGCAAATGTAGACAAGACCATAACACCTACCTACGTAATATGTGCAAAGATATTGAGAATCATGCAGACAGGTATGAGTCCAGAGACTTGTATCACAAAATCCGTCTCATAACGAAAAATCTTTCGTCCAAAACCTGGGCCATCGAAGATCAGAATGGCCAAGCAGTCACTGAACTGGACAAAATTTCGGGAGTTTGGAGGAATTACTGTCAGTCCTTGTACCAAGATCCTCAGTCGCGAAATTTCGCACCCACGGAGCCTGCGAGTGATGTGCTCGAGCCAGATATTCTCGAGTCGGAGGTGAGAGCCGCTATCCAACATCTCAAGAATGGGAAAGCCACAGGAAAAGATGAGATCCCAATTGAAACCATACGTGCATTGGGAGAGCGTGGCGTTCATATCTTCCACGTCATCTGCAACAAGATATGGCTCACAGGCAAATGACCCTCCGAGTGGGCTCACACCGTCTTCACTCCCCTACATAAAAAAGGTTCCACGAAGAAGTGTAGTAACTTTCGACTTATTGCCCTAATAACACACGCCAGCAAAATAATGTTACATATAATAAACGAGCGACTGAAGTCATATTTGTCCAGAGAAATTGCGCCAGAACAAGCCGGATTTGTAAAAGGAAAAGGAACCCGTGAACAAATTCTCATCGTTCGCCAAATCATTGAGAAGGCTCGAGAATTCAACAAGCCAACCTACATATGCTTTGTTGATTTCTCCAAAGCGTTCGACTCAGTGAAATGGCCAATATTGTGGAAAACACTACTGGACATGGGTACACCTCAACACCTCGTGCACCTGCTCAGGGAGCTCTATGAAGGGGGAACAGCTTCAGTGCGGACGGATGACCTCCTCTCAGAAAGTTTCCATCCAAGTGCGGGCGTGCGACAGGGATGCATAATATCGCCATTACTATTTAACGTCTACACCGAGCTTGTAATGCGAATCACTCTCGAAGATTGGACCGATGGTGTGGTGATTGGTGGATGCAAAATCGTAAACTTGCGGTATGCAGATATGACACCACCTTATTTGCGAGTAACGCTGGCCTTATAGAGGAATTACTTCTCAGGATGGAGCGTGTAAGCCTCACGTTTGGTTTGAGAATAAACCGATCTAAGACTAAAATTATGATCGTGGACCGCGTCAACGACAACTCGCCCGAAGTGACTCGTATCGCGAACTGTGACGTGGTTCAGACCTATGTCTACCTTGGGGCTTTGATCTCAAACAACGGCGGCTGCGTAGATGAAGTAAAACGACGTATGGCCATGACCAGAACTGCGATGGAGAAGCTGGGAAAAGTGTGGAGGAATCGTAACATTACTAAAGCCACCAAAATCAGGCTCATACGAACAATTGTATTCCCCATTTTTCTCTACGCGGCCGAGACGTGGATAGTGCGTGAGCTGGAAAGGGGGAAGATAAATGCTCTGGAGATGTGGTGCTGGAGAAGGATGCTCGGCATATCGTGGACGGATTTCCGAACTAACGTGTCCATACTCCAGGATCTCGGCATCACGCAGCGTTTGTCGAACGTAGTACAGTCACGCATGCTGCAATACTTTGGACACGTCTCTAGGCGGGATGGCGACTCTATAGAGCGGCTGGTCGTACAAGGAAAAGTGGAGGGAACCAGATCGCGCGGCAGGTCACCTATGCGCTGGAATGACCAAGTAAAATCCGCAGTAGGAGGCCGCATATCTGACTGCGCCAAACAGTCCGCCAACAGGGAGAGATGGCGGGCGATCGTGCGGAGAGCTGTGTCTGCATCTACCACTGACGTGGACGCCTCGACGTGACCACGACCGCTCTGCCAAGAGCGAAACGACAGAGAAGAGAAGAAGGTCGAACCGAGCCCCTCTCAACACCATCTTGCAAGACTTGGCAGCCCTGTTAAAGGCCTTCTTTTTCTGACCCACGTCACTCGATTTGCGCGATCGTGCGTCGACCCGAGCCAGGTACGCCTCTTGTCGCGTCGGTGCGATAACATTCAGCGCCAAAAAAGGGTCGGTCAACGCTGGACATAGCTACGTCTGAGAACGGAATGTAGTACTCTATTCCTTTCATCCCTGACGCAGCACATCCGTCACGGCGTCCGCGCACGACGAAGGATCCGCCGAAGAAAAGCAAGTAGGCTGCCAAAGATAGCATGCGAAGAAAGATCGCATGCCAATCCGCTAACCTGTACCGCCATACCCACCGGGTGCCTCTTGGGCTAAGATCGGGCGGGGCGTAGATGGACACAGACTTCACCAGACAATGGTCGGAACGACCAAAGGTGAAGTTATCAACACAGAGTATCGGTCTGGATCTGTTGTCAGCAGATTGTCCAAGCAATTGGCCGTGTGAGAAACAACATCCGGCACCCTCGTTGCCCCCTGTACCAGCTGGGTAAGATTTAGCGCAAGGGAAACCTAACGCATCTCACGTCCAGCATGGTCAGTGCACTGGTATTGGAAGAGCCACTCCTGATGGTGGGCATTAAAGTCCCCCAGTAACACTAATTGGGCGAAAGGGTACCGCTGCTGTGGCGTATCAGCCGCCTCACTGAGGTACTCCGTGAGAGCCTGGATGTCTCCTGATCTCCGCTGTGCGAACGGTAAACACAGGCGTAGATAATTTTATCTAGACCTGTGTCCACCAGAGCCCACCGCAGAATCTGGAGTCCTCAAGGTTACGGAGCCGCCGATAGCCAGTGTCGTCACGGGCGTCGGGGGCGCATTTTAAAATTGTGCTCCAGGGTAAACCCTATGTAAGATACGTACGACACGTCTGACGGACTCGCTATCTGCGTCTCCGTAAGGAAATACAGCGCTGGTTTCTCAGTCTCCAGGTGGTAGTGGACTGCAGGGAGATTTGAGTGCAGAGCTCAATGTTGGTGAGGTGCACTTGGTGGGGGAGGGAAGTCACCAGCAAGAAGAATAAGAGCGCCTCCCATTGGTTGGTTATTTCCTCGAAAATCACGCAGTCCTGTCAAGCGCTTCGAGTGATTTCTTATGGGCCATTGTGCATTCATGCCAAATAATAATTTTGCACGTTTTCAGAGCTTTGCCCAGGCCAGAATTTTTGCTAATATTGCTTGCTGGTGTTTCTGTTTGGTTTAAATTTAATGGAAGTTCGAGTGCTGAATGTGCAGTGCGTCCACGTTTCAAGAGCGGTGATGCAATTCTCGATGATGCCACTGCAAGTGCAATCCCATTCTGCATTCAAACGAACGCCAAGATCAAATTAATGAGAAATTTTTTGCCTGTTCATCCTGGAGCATCGAGGAAAAAAAGTCCGCCTTTCTTGTTTGTTATACGTTGCATGATTTTGTTGTAAGCATGTTTTTGTTCAGCCATCAATAGTTTTACATGAGTTTCCACATAATGTTGTTGCTGCTTCACATCGAAGTGCCGTTTCTCATAAGATTACTGTCTTAGATATTGCTCTTGTCCCTTATCAAAGATGGCATTCCAATTTTACTAAGGAATTTGTTATTAATTTATATGCATATATCCTCAAATAACAGAAGAGCTTGGTTAAAAATATCGTCAGAGTAAGCTTGGTTTGGACCAGTTGCACGTGAATGTCTAAGAATATCTTCTCTGAGACTTTCTCGATGTGTTTTCACGGTTCTGGTGGATTCAAACAAAGTGCGAATTTGTTTCGTAAGTGATGCCGGGGTTAGTGTTGTGTTCCAATGCTGATCATTTTCAAGCAGACCCAATCTGAAACACGATTCCCGATAAGTTTCGCATTTATTTCCATCGATGGTTTTCAAAGTGATAAATGATGTTGGGCCTTTAATTATGGGCGCACGGTTGGCGCAGTGGTTGAGCGATTGACTGCTGCGCTGCGTGTCGCGGGTTCGATTCCCGCACGGAACAAATATTTGTATGACCTACAGATAGTTGTTCCAGCTCTGGGTGTTGTGTATGTGAGTTTATATGTTTGTAAACGCACCCACGATACAGCAAGAAATTCCTAGTGTGGGGCAACGTTTTTAAAAAAATAAAATAAAAAAAAAATATTGTATGCAATAACAATCGTAAATAATAACATTCAGAATTAATTGAATAAACGGTGTAGACACGTCCCAGAACGAATGAGAGGAACGCACATCAGCATATTCTGGAACAATTGAGTCTGAGTCTGAAAAATGGCACAATTGTGTGCCATTCTTTCTCCTCATGAACTTCTTTTTAGACGCGTCCCATGTGTAATATTTGGGAACTGCCGGATATAATAAAGTCTTAGCCAAATCGTCGGTGGAACACTATTTGAAGAAAGCTGCGAGAGTTGTGTACTGTAGTAGATATAATATCGATCCAACCTAAGCAACACCTAAGTGTAACGTGTATGTATGGTGTTGTCTTTACCATAAGTGTATAACCAATATATATGGAGATCCTATGATAATTGAGCCAGTAATAAATCATGTTCTGATCGATACGCGTGTTTCGTTTATATCTCCGAACCTTACATGGCGACCCTGCCAGTTAAGGTGTCGTCGCGCAGTAGTCGAATTTCAGTGACACGCAGTAATATGTGACGAAATTTTGAGATTTTGATACGAAACATTTTCTTTTTCGATACTCTTTTTTTTTCTCACCGAAAAATATGTCAGTCTAAAATAGAGAAAGATGAAGTATTTCTTAACCAACGTTCGTCTGGAGGATCCAATTCGTCGTCAATGCAAGAATATCATTTGTCAAACATCAGTATAGTTATGTTTATAATTTGCACATTGCTTGGTGTTGCCGGATTATACGTACTCTTCAGACTATATAAAAACTGCCATCATTCTTGGATGCGGAACGAGTTTATGAGCCAAAGCATTATGAGCTCATTTCGGCGGCCGAATACTGAGGCCCGCGTCTGCTACCAGTGCCATCACCACCAAGATACACAACGTCAAGGTCAATCAACAGTGTAACCGAGTGAAGTGAGAAAAAAAAAAAAAGGCTAGTGATGAGTGCAAATCAGTGCGTACATAATAAAAGTGAAGTATATTAAACATAATGTGACATTGTGAGAACCTACAATTATGAACTAAATTTAAGTTTTCTTAATTCATGTCAAATCTATATACCAATTGATATTAGAGACATTCAAATTGTTTACAAAGGCTAGAAATTAATTATAGCACTATTTACTGGGTTATGGCAACCGAAATCAAAGACATATATCATAAACTTAAACAGATTAAGGATAATTTAGTAAAATTAAGTCACTCGAAAAGGACCCAAACGATCTTACAACAAAAGTTAACAGAGGCAAATAAATTGCGCGGTCAATTTGATGAATGTATTCATATTTTATTAAAACAAATTGAGAAAAAACAAGTATCCAGTACAGTCTTAGAAGAAATACAGTCATATGGCGATTTAATAAAAGAACTATATATTCAAATTGAAACATTTTGTTCAAAAGACCACGGCTCTGTTATAGCTTCTTCTTCTAAAGCTGTAAAAGAAATTGAAAGCAAAACTACCAACATGGAAAGTTTTAACTTTAAAACGGCTGTCTCGCTACTGCCTCTAATGAATGGTGACGAGAACGTCACCAAAACCCTTATAGATGCCATAGAGTTCTACAGCGCTCACGGAGCAGGGTAAGGTCATGTTAATTAAATTTATATTGAAAACTCGGCTCACTCAAAATGCAAAATTGCGATTAGGGAGCTCATATGACACATGTGAATTACTTATTAACGATATGCGTCATCATCTGCTCACTAAAAAATCAAGTACCGCGATACATAACGAGTTAATGCAAATACGACAGAATGCTCTTTCTATTAACGAATACGGTAATCAAATTGAGCAACTTTTTGTTGATTTAACGATTTCCGAAGCTGACGGAAATCAGGATGCGTATAAAATATTACTCCCAATTAATGAAAAAATAGCCATTAAAAGTTTCATTGACGGCTTGCAAAATCGTCAACTCAGCACCATCTTATCGGCGCGTAACTACACTGCTTTGAAGGACACAATAAGAGCGGCCAAGGATGAAGAATCGTCCTGTAATCGTCGGGAAACGGATGCCTCGATGTACTTAGCCAATCGAGGAAGGACAGGTAACTATAGATATTCAAGGAGCAATAATAATAGAGGACGTTATCGTCGCGCATATACCGATTCGTTTCGCGGTGGTGGCCAACAAAATATATCCAACGGCCATCAACAACCACACAACGATCGTGATAGTCGTGCTAATATTCGGAGACAGTACCGTGGTAGACAGAATCGTTATTTTACACGTAGCGGAACTATAAACTTTGTAGAGAATACGAATCAAAACAACTCCGAATCGATCGAAAATCCGACCGAAAACTCTGGACCGCAAAATGCACAGGATTCACAAAATACAGAGCCGATCCAGTTTTTTCGTTAATAATTTTATATTAGTCTGCCAGTCTGATAGTTCGGTAGAATTCTCAGTACAAGGTGCCAAATATGGTGTACTATTAGATTCCGGAGCATCATTATCAATTCTGAAATATGAAACTGTAGAACATTGGAATATTCCACTGCATAAAGAATGTGTGAACATAAATGGTATTGGAGGCAAAGTACGCACTATGGGATATGTTTTAGTTAAACTGCATATAAATGGGCAGGAATTTATCAACAAATTTTATATTATTGAGTCGTTACCTTGTGTTCAACATGGAATTATCGGAAGAGATTTTTTGAAAAAATACAAAGCTATTTTAAATTTTGAAAAAAATACACTGTCTTTAACAAATAATACTAATACTGTATCGATATCTATGAGTAATGCCTCCCATAATAAAACCAGTTTCCTAAGCATACCACCGAGATGCGAAAAAATATTTATGATAGACAGTAAAATAAACGAAGAATGTGTAGTCCTACCGGAAGAATTATGTGAGGGCGTGTTTATGGCTGGAAGTATTTGCAAACCTAAAAACGGCCAAATTGGTATTCAAATATTAAATACTCGAGAAACCACAGTCAATCTTAACTATTTTAAGCCAGAAATACATACCTTATCTGATTATAATATTTGCGAATTTAAAAAAAATGATAATATAGATGGGGATAGAGTACGTAAAATGCTTTCTGAGATTAATTTAAACCATTTAAATGACGAAGAAAGGTTATCAATCCAAAAAATATGCGCAAAGTTTTCAGACGTATTTTACTTGCCTAATGACAAACTTACTACGACGAATCTTTACAGCCAAACGATACAATTAAAACCAAATGCAGATCCAGTCTATGTTAAACAATATAGGTTACCTTTTGCACAACGTACGGAAGTTGAAAAGCAAGTTAACAAAATGCTCTCCGAAAATATTATTGAACCATCAAAAAGCTCGGCTCTAGCGTCTGCAGTTTGTTCGGTGAAATAAACACGCTGACCATTTTCCAAATCAACAGATAAATGTTGAACTGTTGGAAATCGCTCATGAGTGCTAAATGAAAACATGCACCAAACCACTTCATTGCTGCTGATATAGTGTCCCATCTGGAATTATTCAATTTTATCAGTTTTATTAGCAAGCCCAAATACTGCCATGTCACTGCCTTTGTTGACGTATTTGCAAATATATTTAATTTACTTCACTGAATTAAAGCACTCAACATTGATGTGAGCATCAAATATTTTTGAAAGCAGTGGTGTGTATTTTTAGCGTGGTTGTGGCTTTCTTCGCATGTGTAGAGGATAATAATATCCATCACCTCCGGTTTGACTTTCGTCGATCATCTCAAGTAGACATCGCTTTGTACATTTACCAATTTTCAAACATGGGGAATTTCGGTAAAGTTCACCGCAAGGCACGTGGATCATGTGCTTTCGTGTGGTTTCAAATTGACCTGGATTTTCTATAGGATTTGGTAGTTCGGCGGCAATCGCATCATTGATTTTCTTTGGGACATTTTTATGCTGGTATAATCACCATTGGCCAATATTTGCAGCGTTTCCATCATTAAAAATTGCATGACGTAAGTGAATATATCCCTCAGCACGTAGCTTTCGTTGATTAATCCGAATAAAAAGTATAAGTCCACTTTAAATTTTTGCGTACATGTCTACCAGGAATTGATGTAAAAGTTCGAGGCATTTTAACAAATGATCTAATTCATTTTGAATCATTTGTTGTTGCGATTAGCATCAAATCTGTTGATACGCTGTTGGGTTGTCTCTGTAGATCGTGATGAAGATGCTCTGTCACGCATTTTTTTAAGCCGTGATTCGCGTTCTTCGTCAGTTTCTGTAATTCTGCTTCTAGATATTCTGTTAAGTTTTTCCTGAAGACGTGACTCGTATTCCTCACCTGTTTCAGTCGCTCTTTTTCCTTTACTTTCTTCGATGAGGGTGCTTTTTAGGTGGCATTTTTATTAATTAAAATTATATTAATTAAATAAAACATACGACGCACGTGTCAACACAAATTATCTTTTATAAACAATAGCTTATCTGTAGTGAAAAAAATGTCATTGACTGTTCAAAACAAATCCAGTCGCCACCAAACGTTACAGGATTATCATCTAGTTCAATCTAAAGATTCTCTGAAAATTATATTAAAATCGGCCATTTCGGAGTCTATATAGAACATACATACATACTTTCTATTATTTATATATATAGATGGATAGATAAATTTAATTTTATATTTAACATATTCTTTTAAAAACTGATTAATTAATACCTCATTATTTAGTGGTAGAATACTTCAAGAATTTCCTGTTTTTCACGGTAAAGATAACTGTAACTTGGATATCGTTTTATGCCATGTAAATACTTGTTCAGAACGATAAGGTTGAATTGAGTTGGTTTGGCGTGGTTACTTCTTGGTAACTGAACCACGTGTGTATGGTTTGATGCAAACATACCTTTGCAAACAATGCAAATAAAATTTAGACCAATTACATGTAAAAATTTAGAAAAATTTAATAAAACCTTGACTAGTAAATTATGTGTTCAAAACTTTATGAATATAGATGACCCAAATGAGTTCTATGCCGAGTTTTTTAAAGTACTCAACACGCAATTCAATGACACTTTTCCACTGAAAGCAAAAAGTATTTACACCAAGTTCATATTTAGCGATTGGGCGACTCCAGACATTCGTAAAAGCAGGGAAAAACTTTATGAACTCTATGGCCTAAAGCAACATATGAATAGTACAAGTTTTGATAAATATGTTTCAAAATATTCAAAAACCTTTAAGATTGCATGCAAAATAGCTAAAGCGCTGTATATTAGCAATAAAATAAAATCAGCAGATGATAAAATAAAAACTACCTGGAAAATAATAAATAATGAAACAGGTAGGAAAAAACAGCGTAATACAGAATTTAATTTAGCGACTGCACATGGCCCCACACACTCAGATATACCTCTATAGCTCAGGAATTTGAAAACTTTTTTGTTCATATTCCACTTAAAACTACAGCAGCCTTAAACTCCTCACCTGCATTGTCTGCTGCCTTACTAAGAAAGAACGTAAATGCGTGCCCTTTGGAGTTCAAGTTTCAACATACAAACCCCCAGGCTATTTTAAAAGCTTTTAAAGATCTTAAAATTAAATCAACAGAAGATCTTTGGGGACTATCTGTAAAAGTGTGTAAACCAATCATTGAAACTGTTGCACCCTATTTAGCTTTCATATTTAACACTAGTGTCGAGCAAGGAGTTTTTCCGGACCTCATGAAACACAGTAAGGTAGTTCCATTGTTTAAATCTGGGGATAGCAAAGAAGCCAATAATTATAGGCCAGTGTCAATTCTGCCGGTTCTCAGTAAGGTCTTGGAAAGTTAATGCTCAACCAATTGTTGCGTCATTTTAACAAACATTCCATCTTTTATGATCAACAATACGGTTTTACCAAAGGGCGTTGCACAACTGACGCGGGTGTCACCCTAATAAAGAACATATTTAAGGCCTGGGAGGAAGCACAGGACGCCATTGGAATCTTTTGCGACCTCTCGAAGGCGTTCGATTGCGTTAACCATGAGACACTATTGTTGAAGCTCGAGCACTATGGAATTAGACATACAGCCCTTGAGTTACTTAGATCATATTTAAAAGCCAGACAAGTTAAAGTTCAGGTAAACGGCGTAAACTCACTAGGGTCTGAAATGACAATGGGTGTGCCTCAAGGCTCGATATTGGGTCCTTTCCTCTTTTTAGTTTATATTAACGATTTACCCCAATTACTACAAAATCAACCGAAGATGGTGTTGTTTGCTGATGACACATCTTTGATATTTAAAATAGATCGGCGGTCACGAAATCTTGATGACGTGAATAAATCCATTTATCAGGTCCAAAATTGGTTCACGGCAAACAATTTAGTACTAAATGAAAAAAAAACCAAATGTATTAGATTCACATTGCCGAATGTTAGAAGTACCGAATGCGATATCATATTGAATGGCGAAAAGCTGGACTTTGTAAATCAAACAGTTTTCCTGGGAATCACTCTAGACGACAAATTGCAATGGGGTCCTCATATAACATCTCTTGCGGGTCGGCTAAGCTCAGCCGCTTATGCTGTTAGAAAGATAAGACAGTTAACGGATGTAGAAACCGCGCGTTTGGTCTATTTTAGTTACTTTCACAGCATAATGTCATACGGTATTTTACTGTGGGGTCGAGCGGCTGACATTGAATCCATATTTATATTGCAAAAGAGAGCTGTCAGAGCCATATATAAGTTAAGTCACCGTGAATCTCTTAGGGAACTGTTTAAAAATATTAATATTATGACAGTTTCTTGCCAATTTATTTATGAAAATATTATGTATGTAAGGAAAAATATACATCTCTTTAGTAAAGTCAGTGATAGACACAATTGTAATACCAGAAATAAAGATAAGTTAGATCAGCCTTCTTACAGACTAGCTAAAGTACAATCATCTTTCATGGGGTACTGTGTTAAATTCTATAACAAAATACCTTGTGATATATTAAAACTAAATGAAAGTAAATTTAAAACTTTAGTTAAAAGCACCCTTTGTAAACAAGCATATTACAAATTAGATGATTATATTCAAGATAAGAATGCTTGGAAACATGCTGGTCCTGCTCCATAGGGCAATCTTTGGTGTAGACAAAATCAAATTTGTTAATTTATATTCCCATTCATAGTTATTGTATTCATTGTTTTGTTTTTTTTTTTTGTTTTTTTTTAGAAATTGACTCACACACTGTTCCGTTGTTGTTGAATTAGGTATTTTACCTATGTTTGTAATATTTGTAAGTATGTGAGAACCATGTTCCTACTTATCACATTAATTAATTTTCCTGTTAATGCTTTTTAATACTTTATACCTGTGTGTAGAGCTATTCTGGGTGCATCGTCCTCACATATATTAATGTATGTACGTATGTTAATATTGTAAAACACCAATTTTTTTTTTTTTTTAAAGAGTAAGTATGGAGTTTCTTGTGCGTTCTTCTCCATAACAATCTACTTTCCGAATGCACGGTAGAATCATTTTTTTTTTTTTTTTTTTTATCTAATTTTTTTTTTATTACTTTTAATTTTTTTTATATTACTTTTAATTTTTAATTTTAATTTATGTGACGTTCAAAAGTGCCGTTTATTGGCCTAATTGAATAAATATATTTGACTTTTGATTTGACTTTTGATGGTTTATTCTCTACTGAATGGTACATTTCTTATTTCTATGAGTGGACTGTATTTAGTTCGATAGCTATAGATAAGTACATATGTAAGTAAGTAAGGTTAAACTCAAAACTCGCCTGTACATTCCGCCCCCCAAAGGACGCAGTTCTTTGACCTGAATTCACAAAAAATACACAGTTAAAGCAAAGGCAACTCAAGATAAAAAGTGAATGTAAATAAGCATACTTATAATTAAGTTTTACAACAATACACAGTACCTATGATATACTTAAACATTTAAAATAGCTCATTTCAAAACAATAAAAATGTGTAAATTCCTAAACACTAGTTAAGTTCGTAAATAGGTAAACAATAATAAAGTAAGATTAATTACTAAGATATATTTTGTTTAGGTAGGATATATAATTTACTCGTAGGTCGTTTATAAACACCGTTCTCTCATTTAACTGACACCACACGAGTAATGCCATCGGGACCCACATGTTTTCAATTATTTTACCTAATATCTACTTACTTGGAGGAATATCGTCTTCCTTTAAAATCACTACGTCATCGATTTCTGGCTCAGTATTTTTGGTATTCCACTTATGTCAATGGTTCAGATTTATAAGTTATTCCTTGTGCCATCTGTTCCAGAAATCGTTGACCATTTTCTGAGTTAGCCTCCATCTATCTATACTAGAAATATTACAATTTGTATAATTTTCGTCACTTAAATTTAACAAAGGTTCGCCAATCAGAAAGTGGCCCGGTGTCAGAGGAAGAGGGTCATTTGGGTCATCACTTAGCACAGTTATAGGCCGTGAATTTAAACCCGCCTCGATTGAGTCAATTTGTGCCAATACTGTAGCTAGCTCCTGGTAAGTGAGGGTAGCATCACCAATCACTTTTTTAAGGTGATTTTTCGTGCGCCAGCCTCCCATAAACCACCGAAATTGGGTGCATGAGGAGGTATGAAATGCCATGTAGTACGCGACAGGGCTAACAACTCTGCTACTTCACCAGGAGTCGAAGATTTGGCACTGTTGAACATGCCCCTCAGCTGCTTATCTGCTCCCACGAAGTTAGTACCATTATCACTATAAATATCATAGCAATGGCCTCGTCTCGATGTGAATCGATGAAAGGCTGCGATGAATCCTTTCGCAGTCGGTGATAGCTTCCAGATGTATGGCACGCGTTATCATACATATAAACAAACATATGTAGCCCTTGTAAGATTTAGCTCCTCTTCCCGGTGGGAAACGAATATTGATGGGACCTGCGTAGTCCACACCAGCTGATTTAAAGGCTCGGTTAGGTTTTACTCGCACTTCGGGCAACTGACCCATTAGTTGCGTGGTATTCTTTTTGGAATACCTAATACAATTGACACATTCTCGGTAAGTTTTTTTTGTTAGGTTTTTAGCTCGTAATAGCCAGTATTTAGATCTCAGATAATTAGACATTACTTGAGGACCACCATGTAATGTCCTATGATGAGCATCCTGAATTATTAGTTTGCTAAGATGGCTCTTAGCGGGTAAAATGATAGGGTGCTGAGTATCGTAAGCAGTTTGAGATTTTTGGATGCGCCCTCCAACCCTTAGAATCCCGTTGATATCAATAATAGGATAAAGATTGCGAAGCTTACTCCTTTTAGGTACATGGCCGTGAGATTTTAACTGATTTATCTCTTCTTTGAAATCAATAGCTTGTACTTGTTTAATACAATTATCTAACTTTGTCTTTAATTCTCTAGGCGTAATAATTTTAGAAAAACATTCACGTTTGTCTTGAGGTAATTTAAAATTAAGAAACCGTCTGCAATATGAAATAATTCTCTACATTCTTGATAAATTAGAAAACTTAGTCCAAATTAATTCCTCTTTTGTACTTAATAAAGCAGTTAAAACTAGGGGTTTTTCCTCTTCTTGTGTATCCTCAATATCTATCAAATTCATATTCAGATCTAGTGCAGACAACGGTTGGGCCATTCCACCACAGTGATTTATTCAATAATTCTGGAACCTGTAAACCTCTTGAGGCGCAATCAGCCGGGTTTGTATCGGTAGTCACATAATCCCACTACTCGTAATCTAGGATGTTTAATATGTCCGACACTCGGTTGCTTACGAATGTGTTCCAACGACTTGACCCACCTTTCAGCCAGGCTAGCACTATCGTTGAATCTGTCCATTCGTGTAACTTTTATTTAGGTATGTTCATTACTTGATATGTCTCAAAGATCAGTTTAGTTGCTAGTACAGCACCGCAGAGTTCCAACCTTGGAATTGAAATTTGTTTGTCGACAGGGGCGACTTTTGTTTTCGCTGATATTAAATTTACGTAAACTTTGTCTCCGTCGACCACTCGAGCATACACTACAGCTCCATACGCTGCCTGTGATGCGTCTGCAAAAACATGCAAGTTTGTTGAACTTGTGTGAGAACAGTGTAACCACCTTGGTATACTAACATCTTTAAGGTGAATCAAATTCTCTCTAACGTGTAGCCATTCTGCTAGCAACTCTCCACCTACAGGATCGTCCCATACTATTACCATTTTCCACAACTTTTGTATCATTATTTTTGCAATAACAATAACAGGAGCTATCCAGCCAAGCGGATCGTATAGTTTAGCGACATCAGAAAGAATTCGTCGTTTCGTAATTTTTTCATTAAGGTCAGATAAGTTCAGAGAATACGAAAAACTGTCTGATTCTTGATTCCAACTAACTCCTAGTACCTTGACCAAACTATTGACCTTAAGAGGCAGTTCATGATCTTCCCGTTTATTCTTACCTATATAGTTTAATAAAAACTCATTATTAGTGCTCCATTTTTGTAACTCGAAGCCTACTAAGTTCAATAGTTTGTTTATGTCGTTGTAAATACTAACAGCTTCATCTTCTGTCTCACATCCTGTCAATAAATCGTCCATATAAAAATCGCTCTTTGTTATACAAATTTTATGAGTCCTCCATCTCATTAATATGTGACGTAAATCTTGTTGAAGTTTAGTACCCACTAGTAAATTGTCATTTAGAGAAACATTATTAACGCCTTTACATGAAGCGTCGAATACCACGCGAAGTTTAGTCGTATCTTTATCTTCTCTTACTACGCCGTGGTGGGGAAGATATACCGCCTTAGGGTTGTCAATATCTGCAGAATGTACTTGAACCATATGACTAAGACTCATGTATTCGTTCATGAACTTATAATAATCTTCACGAAAATTATAATTTTTTGCAAACTTCTTCTCTAAGAACTCGAATCTTTTAGCAGCTAACTCCTTCAACCCAACAGGTTGACCATCTGAATTTACCTTTTTTATTGGCAATTTCATAACATATCTTCCCTTTGTATCTCTGATGGTTGTAGTTTCGTAATATTCTTCACATTTTTCTTCTTCCTTTGAAAATCTCTTTTGTATAGTGTTCGGTTCATTTTCTAACTCCCAAAATAACTTAAGCATGTCATCTTCTTTAAGTTGAACATGCAAGCTTGTAAAGTTTCTCTCTGCTGAAGTGGCCTCGCTTGACATCTTTCCTGACAGAACCCATCCTAGGATTGTATTTTTTTGTGCAAACAAATTGCTCATAGGATCCTTTCTAACGTCGCCAACTAAGATATCGCTGTATACCTCAGCTACAAAGAGAATGTCTATTCTCCCTGGTGATGCAAATCCTGGGTCAGCTAACTCGAAGCTTCTTAAATCTGACCACTCCGGAATATATAAATTACTGGTAGGCAGCAGGGTTGTTAGTGTACGCAATATGTACGCATCTACTCGAACTGAGTCATTGGGATTGTGACATGATTTGACATTAAATGAAACCCTGTGTTTGATTCTCGTTTGTCTCTCTCCCATTCCTGACACCCAGCCACTCACTGACTTACGTTTAAGATTAAGTAATTATTAAGCTTGCTACCCTTGATCTAGCAATGCTCTTACAATATATTTACAACCATTCCTACTTTCTACTAACACTTTAGCGGTTTTTCTCTGTTTGATTGTATATGTTCACTAGAAAAGTTGGTTACAAACTGCGTCTCTTTAGTTACAGAAATAGACTTACCTGTTGAAAACTCGTCACTTGTACCTGTAGTTGACGTATCACCTTCCTTTTGTTTCTCGGTCTTCTGATCTCTCTTGAAGTGCAGAATGGAATGGTGTAGACGTCCGCACGTTCTACAACACGCTGATTGGTGGCATTTGCGACATTTGCTCACGGAGTGTGATGGCGCTAGGCAATTGAAGCATAGTTTTTTCGTTTGAATGAATTGCTGTCTTTCCTTGGTCGGCATATCTCCAAACTTAAGGCACATTTCATTTCGGACCTTGTCCCGTTATTGGCAACATTCGAATGGAAAACTTTAGGTTTGGCTGAAGGTTTGGCTTGCACGGTTTTCACTTTAGTATTTTCTAACATCTCTAACGCTCTGAACCTTGCTTCTAAAAAATCTCGTAGTTGTGACCAGGTAATTTGGTCCTCATTACTCGTACTATTTTTTTTGTTCCCAGAGCTTTATCGATTCAGATTCTAATTTCGACATGACTAAGTAGCTGACAATGAAATCCCAGGAATCTAATCCGATGTTTTTTAACGCCTTCAAACAAGTCGAGGTCGTATCTACTAGTTGTTTGATTAAACTAGCCGATTCTGCCTGTATAGGTTTTTGTGAGAATAAAGTCTTCAAAATTGCGAAACCTATCAGCCTCTTATTGTTATAACGTTTTTGTAGTTGGTTCCATGCTTCGTCATAATTTGCATCTGTAGTAGAAGAATTTCGTAAGAGCATCTCTGGTTCGCCTTATAAGTTACTCTTTAAATAATGTAGTTTCTGAACGGGTGATAAATACTCATTGTTGTGAATAAGAGAGACAAACAAATCGTAGAACGTTTGCCACTCGTCATATTTTCACGTAAACGTGGGTATCTTAATTGTGGGTAACTTAATTCCTCTTTTCTTGTAGTCCTGCACGTCGGCAATTGAACAAGATTGCGAACATACAGCGGGTTGGGGTGTGGATGCTTCTAAAAACGGCTCGAGAGCTTCTCTCAGCATTGATTTGTAGTTGATATACAATTCTTCAAATACCTCATAAATATCTTGCTCAAAGTAAGAATCATTTTTCTCGTCCTCAGTGACCTTCAAAATTATGCTTTTGTGACCGTCTCTAAATTCTTTCCTTAATGCTTCTATAAGTTCTAATCTCGTTTCAATATAAGTTCGTTTTATTCTATCTTTCGGTGTTTTTTTTATAATTCTTTTCTACCTTCTTTAAGTTCTCCAATAGTTCGTTTGTTTTGATATACCAGTAGTTCTTCCATAGTTTTATTCACCTTACTCCATGCGTACTCAAATTGTCTCAATAAGCAGGTAAGTTACTAAGTTCGGAAATTATGGCACTGTATGTACGTTTTACTTTGTATTTTCGTGTTATAAACTCTTTATAACCGATCACTCACTCAAAATAATACTAAAACAGTACCGAATTCACAAAGTCTCATTGTTACAGTCACTTATGCGTTACCAAATACTTCTGAAAAATCCTTATCGCTCAGGAATACTCTTGAACTCGCGTGCGCGCACTGGGTTCAGTGGTGACCCGTATCCGGTTCGAATAGGACCATATGTTTAGAACGATAAGGTTGAATTGAGTTGGTTTGGCGTGGTTACTTCTTGGTAACTGAAACACATGTGTATGGTTTGATGGTTTATTCTCTACTGAATGGTACATTTCTTATTTCTATGAGTGGACTGTATTTAGTTCGATAGCTATAGATAAGTACATATGTAAGTAGGTAAGGTTAAACTCAAAACTCGCCTGAACATACTAATATATGGTTTAGCGTCTATTGTTTATTCTTGTTATATTGGAACACAAATTGATTCCATATCTTCAGTTGAATATACTGTAAACTTGTTCATTTGTATCATATTCGGAACTGGTTGTTAGAGTAGCACACTGAGAAAAGTCTTGTAACATTGATCAAAAAAATGTTTGCAGCAATCAAGGAATTTGTTTGTATACGAGAGCATAAAGTATTATGATTAAGACAATAACGTTATCTTGATTAAGTAACAAACAAGTTGACTTGATAAAATCAAACAAAGTAATTGTTTTATTTATATTTCTTTTCTCTATTTGTGTTATCATTAAGTTGCACCTGCCATACTTTATCTCTGGACCACCCTAAAGTCGACTGGTAGAAAATGCCTAAGGCATTAAGTCTATCTTTGTACTTGTGCATAAAGTTTTATGAATAAATAAATAAAGTAATTATCAATACAATCAAGTTTGGTTATTATGAAAATAATTTATTTTGATTGAAGTTATAACGAACCTTGTAATGGTTATCAAGTATTTTAGTATTTTCAATAATGTCTACGTTTAATTTTATAAGATAATTTGTATTCTGCAATCAAAGGCCCTGATTACTGCGAATCGGTAAATTGATTAATTTGATTCCGTTCCTGACCTGGTGAAGGTTGCGGGGATCCGCTGGTTACGAGATGCACAGGACCGGTCAATGTGGCGACGCTTGGGGAGGCCTTTGTCGTCTTGTACGTCTACTAGTGGACGTCTTTCGGCTGATATGATGAATTATTAAAATCTAAGAAGTTTGTTGATTATTTGATTGTTTGTAAAAATGAATATTGTAAATTTATTCAGTTATCTTGTTTAAAGCTATAAAGTACTTTTATTTATACTAACAGGACAGATAAAGTGCACTTATTGATTGCATAGGTATCATAAAATATAGATAAAAGGAACTGAATGATCAGCATTAGATACAAATTATCAATTGAGATGTCTAAATTGCCTTTACTAACGCTGACTATTTCTGAAAAATTATATTATCAGAAGTTATTATAAAAAGTTTTTTTTTATTTTTGTTATTACATGTTATTACAGTCTTATTATATTGAATAGTATGCTCATAATTATTTATAAACAACATCCTTATGCTAAATTGAACAGTAGTCTTATACAGGGTGGCAGGGACATCGATGCGAAAACTTCACCATGGATTCTGAACATTCCCTGCGATGAAATTATTCGCCGGTTATTAAAAAAAGGTCTGCTGTTTCATAGAAAAGTGCAATACCTACCTACGTCAGTCAGAAAGTATGAAACAGCAGATTTTTTTCAATAAACCACAAAATAATCAGCTCTGGCAAACTCAATATTGCCGCAAGGTTTTTTTCTCTTCGCTCGAATCTGAAATAAGAGCTTACTTAATACAAACTGGCTATCACCATAAATATAACTAGTTGTTTAGCGGCAATCTTAGACAACGAGAAGAGACAGCCACAATATTGATTGTTAATTCTCCTTCCTATCCCGCACAAAAAAAAAACTTACCATCTGCAAACTGATAACATCAATGCTGTAAACGTCTTTACGATTTCGTCGTTTTAAAAGTTTAATAAAAGTATTACACTGAAGGGAAGTGCAAATAAAAGTTGTTTTTTACTTCAGGGTAACAAACATTGAAATCTTCTTCAAGCTGAAACAAAAGATTAAATATTAGGGTTTGCGAACAGAGCAGTTGACTTCTACATTACTACCACACCCACAAATCATGATAACTAATTGCATAAATGTGAAGTCTGTCTGTTTGTCTGTGCCAGCAACCTGCTTCTTTATGTAAACACCTCTTTGATAATGTCACGAGCAAGCGCAGAGAGCGCCTGCAGATTAATTTCGGGTTCTGCAAAATAATCGTCGATGGATTGATGTGAACAACATAATCGTCTTTGCTAAAAGGGTAGGTTAGATACTTACACATAAAAGAGGCTCATAATTCGTGCAGCCCTAAGCCTGGAGAAGGTCGCACACCTGTTTCATCACATTCACAATATAAACACAAGTATAATAACAACTACGACGCCCGACGCACAAAACATAACCACTCTATAGGGAGGTCAAACGGCTACTGTACTCGGGCGGTGTAGCTGATATATTAGTATTAGTTAAGAGATTAGTAATATTGAAGGATTTCGTCGATTAGAATCCGGCGAACTATGATATGCTAATATTTCATATACACCTAATCTCTGTAATGACCAACCAAAATAAATCGTCTAATATCATTCGGAATAGTTCGGATTCACTCGGTTGGCGCCCGCCGGATTCATGAAGGTTGTAGTATTATAATAATATGATCTGTGGTGAAGGGAACAAGATGTTATTCATTCAAATATTTGCGTACGGATGAGTGAGATGGATAATTTACAATCGACGTATTTCTCGCTCTCGCCGTCTCCGTACCTGAGGCTCTGAGAGCGGTGATATCACCGAGATCCTATTTGAGTAGTGTTAAGGTACAAATTAGAGTGACATCGCATCCCAGTGACGTGAAATAGCAGTTTTCAACTCTTTATCAGATACAGTCAATACAATTTGTTTGTCTACAAAACATTTGTTAATAAAATCATAATTAACATGTTATTATTCCAGAATTTAGTATTACACGTTGGTTTTTAACAGATTATTTGACTGATTATTAGGTATAGGGAAAACTTTTAAAGTACATAAATAATATCCTTTTTTATACCCCTGCACACATTAATGCTGTTTTTTAATTACGGTGATGTTACAAAAATGTTTAAGTATATTTTGTTCGATAAGAATCTAAGATAACAAAGGATTACTTAAAGCTTTTAATTTCAAATAAATATTTATTTGACTCTTGTTTCTGTGTTTATGTTCCTATTCTTGAGTTCATTTTATAGAGTTTTAATACAACGATGCAATGCAACGATTTAAAAAAAAAAACAAGAAAACAATACTACGAGAAGTCAAAGTCAATTGAGCAGGAATACAGTAGATGAGTGATACACCTGCCAAGTCTAATATTAGTGAAACTTAAAATATCACTAATACTGATATATTAGTTACAATATTATAATATTGCCAGGTGAATATATTAGTATTACCTAATCTTGAGAAATATCGGTATTAACCCATCTCCTCACTGGCTTACGAATGAACGAAATGAACAAGTATGACCGAAAACAAAGCGCGTGTTTACATTGATCAACTAACGTTTTAAAAACAATAAACTGTTATTATAGAACTAATCATCAACTTGATACAATCTGTGATGTGCCACGTTTACAATATATTAATAATGTATCTTGATTCCTTATATGAGGTGAATGATACAGAAGAGTTGATCATTTTGACTTTATTGTTACAACAAACAGTGATTAATCAATTTTTATAAGTTTTTGATTGCTTCATTTTTTTTTCTATTTAGCAGAATGTCATATCTACTTGATTGGCCGGATTTTTGACGTAAATAGGATTTTCGTTTTTAATCCTTATACAATGTTTGACTGAATTTTGCCTGAATAGTTTTGCTTGAATAATAAAACAATAAGTCTTCTTCAGCCTAGCCTTTTCCCAACTATGTTGGGGTCAGCTTCCAGTCTAAACGGATTCAGCTGAGTACCAGAGTTTTACATGAAGCGACTGCTTATCTGATCTCCACAATCACGTAACTGGGTAACACGATGCCTCTAGACTGGTGTCAGATCTCAGGCTTCTGACTACCCGTAACGATTGTCAAAGATCTTCAAATGACAGCAGAGACCAATGGCTTAACGTGCTTTCCGAAGCACGGAAGAAACTCGCTATGTAAAGATCCACGGACCAACCTCGGCAAGCGTCGCTTAACCTTGAAGATCGACCCGTGCGGCTGTTATTATTTAGCCACGAGCTGTCACATGTCTTCGAATTTTTGGTTCTAGGACATGCCGGTTTCCTCACGATGTTTTCCATCACCGTTTTTGAGAGCAGTGGTGATGAAATAATTTACACAAAGTAAAGCGCCTGCCTGGATTCAAACCCACAACCTACTACAGCTTGTAAGTCATTAGTCACTGCCATTACCATTGGACCACCACTGCTTGCCAAATAAAACAATAAGTATTTGTACAAATTATTTACTAATGTTGAACTAAATAACTACAACAAGAATAAAACAAAAACCAAAGAGATTCCAGTGGAGGTTTAGTGATAGGGTTTCGATTTTCACCCAACGGGAAGAAGCCTATACGTACAAAGAAATTATGTAATTATGAGCCGATTTTCCAGTAACAAATAACTATTCATTGAAGCATAAGGTAAGGTAAGGGCATAAGATGGTTTCACATATACTAATATATGTGTAACCAAATAGTTACATACTAACTCTTTGGTTCACACTAAAATAACGATACAAAAAGACCATCTTTCATTTGTCACACTAAAGTAAACTGATGATTAGAAAGCAAGCCTTCGATCTAATTAATCTCTTCGTAGATATGCTCCCGCTCATAAATCTCGCGTTGGCATTCCTCTCGAAATAGAAGGTTCAGGTAGAACGGCTCGGCAGGCTGAAACAAAGGGCAAAGTTGTTAATGACAGTGTGTCGAGTGAAACTGTTGTAACATTACCTATACTCGCTCAAATTAAATCAGAGAGCAGAACTAAGCTGACGTGATACTGGTTTGTACCAATTACGTCGGCGGACGTTCACAAGCTAGTTTATTCGGGCGTGCAGATTATTAGGTAGATACTGTCTTCTGCCAGCAGCTACGCCCGCTCGTAAATGCATTCTAATCCTAAGGGATTAAAATAAGCCTATGTTAGACTATAATTTATCTCTGTGCCAAATTCCATTCCGATCCGTTTAGCCGTTTTGGCTTGATTAAGTAACAAACATCCATCCATTGAAACTTTCGCATTTATAATAAATATTAGTAAGATGTATTTGATGACAACACCATCAAACAACAGGTACATTTCAGCATTAGCTTGCAATAAAGTCTCTCTCAGTATTTATTTTATGTCAGGTATTATGTACTGGTATAACGCTCGTCGTGAGGAATAATTTAACTATATACAATTGCGACACAATAATCGCTCAAAGAAAACCGAACAGTCTGACGTCAAATTAGATAATGCAAGATAGTAATGAGATAGAAAATTTGCAAAAGAAAGAAAGTAAGGCAAAGTAAATCTAAATACTTAACGACATAAGTCTGAGGGGACAATTCTGTGTTCGATTTCACACGGTGGCAAGTCTTCATGTAAACTATGACCAAAAAGCCTAAGATAACAGCAACGCCCAGAATTATCGCCAGCGCTCCCCATACTCCAACTGTTCTCCCTGACTCGTCCACAGTCTCATTATCCGGTACTACTGTTTCGTCCAGTGACTGTTCGTGAGACTTAGGATTCGCTACTGAAGAGTCTGTGGTGGAACCTAAAATAATAATAATTATTGAAACTACATCAACTTAATTATTCCTATTCCCTGAGATGGTGTCCATTGCAGTAGAATAATATCAGTGCCAATCTCGATTTGTTATCACGAATAATAGCATTTAGCTAGCTCCTTCTTTTTAACCGACTTTCCAAAAAGGAGGAGGTTCTATGTTCGACTTTGTTTGTTTTTTTTTTTTTTTTTTTTGTGTATGTTCACCGATATCTCCGTCAATTAAGGACCGATTTTGAAAATTCTTTTTTTGTTTGGAAGAGTATGTTTTGAAATTGGTCCCATTTTAATTTGGTGAAGGTCTGATCAAGAACTTCGGAGATATACAACAGAACTCTTCAATAAATAACGGCAACACTCTCGGGATTGCTGCAATCGCATGTCTGTTTATTGTTTATACCATTTCATAATAAAACATCACGCCAGTACGCTCTAAAGGGGTACGCAGATCTCTCATTTCACCGGTTATATTCAAGTTTCATGTTATTCGGGTAATCTATTCGGCGTTATAGGGACCTAAGGAAACAACTTGCGTATCAATTAGGTAGGCAAAACTAAAAAGAGAAAAATAAAAACTTTTTTGCAAAAAAATACTACCGACTTCCAAATGAAAAACTACAAAGTGAAAAATTAACTTAACTCTTGGAAGTCGGTGTCCATATCGAAAAAAAATTGTACCTACGTAAGACACCGACTTCCAAGAGTTAAGTTATTTTTCACTTTGTAGTTTTTCATTTGGAAGTCGGTAGTATTTTTTTGCAAAAAAGTTTTTATTTCCGTATTGATTTTACTCAAAAGTCCACCCAGTATGTAATCATCTGGTTAGTTCTGGCTTGGATTAAATAGTGGTAGGAGCAGTAATTACATCCGGTGGACGTATACTCTTCCTAAAACTGTATTATATTAATATACCAGTACCAAAGTACAGAACCCGCGTCGGTGGGCGAGTCTGGCTCGTTCTTTGCCGGTGTTAGGACGCCTCGCTTAGCTGCTTGGTGTCCATTTTTCTGGAACTCGTATGTTTATGCGACGAGTGCGTGCGGTGGATTACTCTTACTATTTATTAATATGTGGACTTTACTACATTTTTGGACGAGACAAAAAGATATTCTAAAAACCGTGCTGTCCACCATATTTTTCTTATAGTTTTTTACTAACTTCACTTCAGTCATAAGTTCCACCGCCCCGCCGCTTAAAGTTAAATAGCGCATAATAAGACTAGCGTGGCATATCACTCTTACCTTTTGCATTATCCTGGTTTACTTGTTCCTGATATATGAGTACAGTAATGTCTTCGACTAATCGTTCTACGACCCATGTTTGTTCTTGCTTGTAAGTTTTGTATCGTAAACAACATAACATACTGCCATGGGCCAATTTCTTGAGCTTCCAGGAATGACTTGTTTCGTACGTAGCGATTGTGTATCCTGTTGGGTCTATCAATCCTATCTGTGCGTGTGCGACTGTGAAACATTTACATTTGTGCACTATGGTTTCTAGTGAACGACTGTGTAATTAAAAAAATTAAACCGACTTCGACCTACAAGGCGAAAAATAACTTTCTTTTCCGAAGTCGGTGACTTTTGTACCCATTGTTTTCCGTTATTCGACACTGACTTCGTAAAAGAAAATTATTTTTCGCTTAGTGGTGTCTCATCCCATACAAAGAAACCGTGCTGACTTTTTATACTGATTATTCTGATTATTTTTTGTACATCTATCGCGTTCGGTTCCGTTCCGTTCCACGGTTATAGATGGTGATCTATCTATCGCCGTAGAACGGAAAAGAACACGATCGATTAACAATAAATAATCGGTATAATCAGATCGTATTATATTATCTGTGGTAGTTTTAAAAATAAATAACAAATACACAAATAACAAACACACAAATACACAAACACACAGGTACACACATTAAACTTGAAACACCCCTCTTACTGCATCGGGGGTTAAAAATAACCTAACCTACTCGTATAACCCTGGTGGTAACATTTTTGAGCTCGCTTTGCTTGCATCCTGAGAAGTTTTAATAAAATCATCATTATTTTAGGATACTTGGCTTGACTCTAGATGGATTGTACTTACAGTTTGAGCAGTTAAAGCTGACACTCTCTGATTCTGAATACGTTTTATTGTATTTAGCAATGTACTCGTATGCATCTGAAATAAACAACGAAAGGTCTTCATTGAAAAAAGGCATGCGTCTATGGTACAGACAGGATATTTCAATGTTTAGCAAGTTGACACACTGCATTTTGTCCGACAGACAGGCAGACAGGCAAACAGGCAGACAGGCAGTACAAGTTTTTTTTTAATGTTTTTAAGGGGAAAGTAAGGAAAAAAAAAAGTTTTGACCAACCCCATCGAGTGTCTTTGTTTAAAAATATTTTTTTAACTGCCCATTGACCTATAAAACTCATATTTGGTGATAATGTTTAATAATACATATATTTTACTAAAAAATACCAATATATTTATAAATCTGATTATTCTATGAAATTCCTTATTTTTTCCTATTACAACCTATTTGATTATGCGGTTTGTTACGAAACCCTAACTGTGAGAAGTCCGACACTAAGCATACTATAGACTATTATTTCTTAAAATCTTGAGGCTTATCCTTAGGCTCTTTTTTTTATTGGGGCAATCCCACCGCACTATTCCCAAACCACTGCAACTCCTGAAAGCCAGAATCAACAGTGGCGACCACCAGAAAAGCGCCGAGGCAATGAAGCTCGACGAAGTCCTGGAGAATGAATTTAACTGTCTTGGATCCCGCAACGAATTAATCAGAAAAGAATAATGGAGGAGTCAGAAAAAAAATACAAATTTCCACTTCCCTCCATATCAAGCAGGAGACAGAACAAACAAGGCCAATAGGCACAAACGGTCGTTTACAACTGGGATTATCCCAGTTGTCTAGCACCACGGATACAAATGAATATTAATGGGTCCTAACATTGTGAGCAGTTATATTTCATTCCAATAATAGGTATGGCAAAAACGCTTGACCGCACGGATTTTTTTTTCTAGTTTCCACAAGGTCCGTATAGTAAACAGCTCCTGATACAACCTGTACATAATTCAACATAGTATTGCGTTCATTCTGCCAAAGAATACACTCCCATAAGATATGATGTGCAGATTGTACATGTTCGCAGCCAGATGTAGAACACTGACATAAAGGCGAGGCAACAAGCTTGAAGGAAAATAATTAACTTTTAAAGTTCCTCCTTAGGCTCTATGTAAGATGGTCGTTCATTTCTCTTTGGATGTTTAAAAAGTTTTTTGCTCATATTTTACTAGCTTCTGCTAGCGGCTTCACCCGCGTTAAAGTCAAAATTAACCCGATGGAACATATTTTCGGTATAATACGTATCATATGTGCTATTCCAGACCATAATCTATCTCTGTGCCAAATTTCATCCAGATCCGTCCAGCCATTTGAGTGAGAGAGACTTCTTCACAGTAACAAACACACTCAAAAACTTTCGCTTTTAAAATATTAATGTGATTAACAATAATTGTACTTACGTCCTTTTTTTGGTAAACTTATCCCTATAAGATTACCTGTAGTAGCTGCACTGAAGTATAAACGTCTTGAGTAAATTCTTCTAAAAATTTTAGTATTATTGTCAAATTTTTGAAGTCTTAGTATAAATTTTGATTTTTGTCCTGTCCTCCATGGTATAATCCCAATAATGTTACCTGTAATTTTCAACATACAGTTAATAAGGTACTAGATTAGAAATAACTCAAAAACTGGCCGTCGATGTTTGAACGAGGGTCGACTTGGAGGGTTGGAAATCTAACACTGGACTTGAATTACTAAGCGCGTATAATAAATCAATCACAGTACTTGACTTGCTGCTCGTAATAAACAAAAAAAAACCGAGTAATGATCGCTGCGTCCCTACAAAGGGCGCTACGAAGCGGTTTATAGGCATGGCCTTTATACCGCGGTTTCGTTGCGTGCCCGTTACAACGGCCACGAATCAGTTGGGTGTGGCCATCTTGGCACATTGGTATATGGCAGGCGTGTATACACTAACCTGCCATGGGAGTAGATGCATATATACAGCGGGAGCGCCGCGACGCTGTCTCACAGCGCCGGTTTTTCACATCACCTAGGCGTCACATTCCCACACGGTGAAACTAGAGGCGAACCCCTAGACGCCGCGCAAGTAATAGTCAGCGACTAGATGATGACTATATAGGCGCGCCCGACTGTGGATGTATGGCCCCGCCTGACACGCTTCCGAAGCTAGCCAGTTACGTCCCAGGCTAAGGAACCGTTATGTATGTTTGAACGGTATTGTATGTGTAACACCGTTCATGTATATAACAAAGCACGCACCGCGCGCGGCTTATACTTGTTATGTGTGTTTATACGATTGTGGAGTCGTGTATGTATGGTTTACAGTGCACATAGTGCCTATGTTAACTTAGTACACTATATACACCGTATGTATGTAAATAGTGGAGTACTTTTGTATGAACGAGGCGCGTGCAGTGAAGCGGGGTTGGGGGGAGCATGGGCGGCGCCTATGCGTTGCACAAGTCACGTGGTAGGCGGCGAGCGTCCGGCGAGCGTGCGTGCCATGGCGCTATCTGCTTGATATGCGGGTGGGCAGAGGCGTCGGCACGCGCGAACATATTGGTAGTAAGTCGGGCGCAAAAGCTGTCCAGGCTCTCAATCCCTAGATCTCGAGCGATAACATAATTTCTCACATAGCGAGGTGCACCCGCTATCCAGCACAGCGTCTGGCTTTGCTGCGCACGGATACGTTTCTTGTTAGTCTCGCTAGTGAGGACGTACCAAGATGGAGCGGCATTTGTAATTTATATAATTAATTGATTAAATTAATTGATTAATTAATTAATTTAATTATTTAAGTATATAAGTTTTATATACGCCCAGTTTCGTACGTAACAGGAGTTGGGACGAGAGCACCGGTTTGAGCATTGCGCGCACAACTCTTGCCTTAGCGACGACTTGTTTCACATGGCCTCCCATGTTGAGTCTTCTATCTATGGTCACCCCCAGGTATTTCGCCCGGGGGGTCCATTCGATATCGATCCTCTGCAGTGTGAGGGGTGGGGGGAGGTGGGCACAACCGACTAGTAGGGCCTGTGTCTTACCCACGTTCACCGATAACCGCCACTTCGACAACCGTTCGGGAAGAAGTTCTAGAATAGAATAGAATAGAATAGAAATAATTTATTTGCATTGAATGTAGGTACATATATGAGTTGTTACAGTAGTAATTATTTGTTCCTGGTACATTCTACCATTTGGCATGCAAAAATTTACACTTATAATCAATTATACAGCTTGAATTTAAAGACTTTCACAATAATTCAACAACATATCTTGTAACAAAAAATAAAACAACAAATTAAATCAAAATAAGGTAACATATTAATACAGCTATATTTTATCTGTTAGGAAATCTGATACAGAATAATAACATTTTTGCGTTAATAAAGATGAAAGCGGTTTTTTAAAAAATTTCAAAGGTTGCTCCTTGATGCTGTTTGGAATCTTATTATAAATTACAGGCGCCATGCCTAAAACACTTTATTTTAATAAAGATGTTTTGTGAGCACCGGTACATAACTTATATTTATACTGAGATCTGATTGTTGTACTTCGGTTTGTTGTGTCTTTTAAAGTAGGAAATAAGTGACTATTACTTTTAACAAAAACTAACAATCTAACACGCGCTGCATTTTGACGGCCGCGTGCCGCGCGTTTAGCGAGGTGCATATGTACGCGGCGTCGTCTGCATACAGCGCGAGTGTGGATTCCTGCGTCGTGGGAATGTCATCGGTGTAACATGAGTAACAAAGTGGCGAGACACAACCGCCCTGCGGTACGCCTGCCGCTATGGGTCGGGCGCTAGATAATACACTGTCGACCACCACCCTGTATTTCCTGTTTTTCAGGAAGGATTGGACCACTTAAATTACGCGACGAGGCGCGTCGGACTTACTCATCTTATAGATAAGGCCTTCGTGCCAGACGCGGTCGAACGCTTTTTCCATATCCAGGAATACTGCGACTGCGTGCTCCTTTTTATTTAGCGTCGCTGTTAGTAGGTGCAGTACCCTGGATAACTGGAGCGTCGTGGAATGTTCAGAGCGGAAACCAAACTGTTCCGGCCTAGGTGTTAGGTGCGGTGTAAGATGTCGCAGCAGAAGTGCTTCGAACACCTTGGAGATAGTAGAAAGAAGAGTAATAGGCCGATAGCTCTCGGGCTTTAGCACATTTTTGTGCGCCTTTGGCAGCATAATGACGCGCCCTTCCTTCCAGCACGAAGGAAAGGATCCAGTGCGCAGTATACCTGTAAACAGGCGCGCCAACGCTGCTACCATTCGGTAGGGCAGGTGGCGCAGCACTGTGTTCGTGATACCGTCGGCACCAGGCGCCTTTCTCGGCTTGGTACGGAGTATGGCGCGTCTGACTGCATTAGGCGAGAAGAAGATGGGGTTTTCGTCGAGAGCTATCGGAGACTCGAAGTATTCGACAAGGTGCTGCTCGACTGCCGCGACATGTTCAAGGTTATCAGTCGGGTTCGGCTGGAACTGACGCTCCAGGTGGTCAGCAAAGATCTCCACGCGGTCTGGCGCGGCATATCTAGGCGCCCCGTCGCTGTGAAGGAGTGGGCGTACCGGACTGGGGCACTGGACAGTTGCCGGCACAATCTGTGTACGGCCGGCCAGTCCCCCTCCTCAGTAGCATCAATATGTCGCTCCCAGCTCTCGGCATTATGCGCCTGGCGCTTGGCTCGGACCTTTTCCGCATGGCGGTTAAGTTCAGCTTTCATGACTGGACAGCGGGTGACTTGCCAGCGCTTGCGTAGGCGCCTAGTTTGGGCGACTAACTGTTTTAAGTAGCTAGGCAGGGGTTTAAAAACCGACCCCCGCGCCTGCGTACTTTCAGTCGTCGCCTCATTGTATGCGCGTTGTATGCAAGCGGTGACCTCTGCTGCCAGTCTGTCCACGTCGACGGCGGTAGTAACGGGCCAAGAGGGAGTGGTGGTCTCAATCACTTCCTGAAATTTGGTCCAGTCCGTTGTACGACGTGGCGCTGGAGGCGAGAGTCAAAGTCAAATCAAAGTCAAATGTGTTTATTTCAAGTAGGCCATTATGTGGCACTTTTGAACGTTAAAATTTACATTAAAAAAAAAATGATTCTACCGTGCATTCGGAAATGTAGGTTGTTATGGAGAAGAACGCACAAGAAACTCCAAGAAAGTCGGGTTGGCATCTCGCATAGGACGACGAGAACTGGCTGATGATCTGAGAGCAACTCGTCGTCTATAACTTGTTGTGCGATCTGACATTTTAGGCCGCTATGAACAATGATATCTAGCACATCCGGCGATTGTAAAAAGTTCGCCGGATAGTGCGTGGGCACCTCTGGGCCGGATACCACATATCCATGCGCCTCTGAGTCAGCGAAGAGTCGGTTACCTCCTGTGTTGCGAGTCAGTGAGTTCCACGCGGGGTGCTTACAGTTCAAGTCGCCAGCCAGGATTACTGGGTGCGACGAGTTCGTGACTAGCGCCCTTAACTCGCTTGCATCAAAGCGGTTTGCGGGTGGGCTGTATGTCGCATAGATGTCTAGGTCCTCGACGGCGACGTGAACCTGCACTCCCAGTGCGTAGAAAGTACTGACAGGGGGCGGGGGAAGGGGTTGATGTACGACTCTCCGCTTGACTAAAACCGCCAGACCGCGGTAAATCGAGCCAGAGGCCGACCTCTCGTCTTTCCTGTAGACGTGATATCCTGGGAACCTGATCTTGTCTGTAGGTCCCAGGAGCGTCTCTCTGATGAGCGCCACGTCAATGAGCTGCTCCTTAAGGAGGAGGCGAAGGGGGGCGACCTTAACTCGCAGGCCGCGGGCATTCCAATGATTGATTCAATTCAATTCAATTCAATTCAATTCAATTCTTTATTGCATATCACATGTGTATAACAAAGATCTTATAACAGTAGTATAGTTCACATGGACCCTGTCGGGCACAGCAATTTATTATAAGAATAGTGGCAAAACCTAGCTTATTTTAAATTAATTAATGTATCTGAAAAATTACAATGAAAGTATAGATAAAAGTGCTAAGATAATAAAACAATGAAAAAGTGCTAAGTCAATAAAAAAAATACTAAGATAAAAATGGCAATGTCAACAACAACATGTCAATACATCGGGCACAGTAATTTAAAATATTATTTAACAAATACATAGCATAAGTTCAGGTAATATAATTTTGAATAATTTTACTTAAGTTTTAACTGTAATTTTAATTACGATGCCACAGATTACATTGTAAAATAGAACACTTAGATGTCAAGGTTTAGATACAAGTCAAATAAAATAAAATGGTGAAAAGTCAATAAAAAATAAAAAATAAATGGTAATGTCACAAATAAAACAATACAATATGTCAAAACAGAATTAAATAATTGGCATGTCAAATCAAAATGTGAGCGTCTGTGATAGTCATGTACGAAAGTCATCATTAAAAAAATCATTCAATGTATAATAGCATCTATCAACCAACCATTTTTGAGGCGTTTAAAAAATATTTTGTCGTTTTTCTCAGTTTTGATGTCGTTCGGTATTTTATTATATATTTTTATAGACATTATGTTAGGACCCGTGCTATGTAATTTTAACTTTGATGATGGAATTATGAGTGTGTTTTCAAATCGTGAACGCGGTGCATATCTGCGATCTTGTTCTGTAATTTTTTGGTAGAAGTTTGGGTTCTGTCTCACAAACTTACAGCTTTCTAGAATGTAGATTGATGGCAGAGTTAGAATTTCTAGTTGCCTGAAATGCGGTCTACAAGTTTCATCGAGCTAGCCATGGTACATAGCTAGTAACTCGGCCAGCCCGTCGAGGATCACCATTTCCACGTCTTGGCCTTGCCTGATGGCCTTTATAAGGTCCATCAGGAGTTTAATGGCGCAGGCGGTGAAATCATGTCTCGGTCTGGATGTAGGATGCGAGTGTGTGTCCTCTGTGTTGAGGCTCTGTCGCTGCTGAACTGGCGCAGCGAAAGAGGTCTTTTTGAGCTGTGTGTTATGCCCTGTAGATACGACGGTATTTACCATTTCTGGTTTACGCGCCTTAAGTTGGGATCTGGGCTCTTTAGCCCTGGATTCAGCAGCAGCAGGGGCGGTCTGTGCCGTCGCCTGCGCCTTGTAAGTGGCGGTGTTTGTCACCCCATTTTGATTAGTATCAATAGAGTAGGTAGGGGGTTGGGGTTGTTTCCCCTTCTTGCCCCCCCTCTTATTTTTCCTCCGTTTCCCGGAGGGGGCTTTATCCCTGTTAGTTGGCTCATTAGCTGCCGCCATCAGAGACTCGCTAGGAGCCTCCATGGCCTCGGCATTTACGGGCTTATCGGTGGCATTTTTATTATTTTTATTTTGCCTAGTGATGGCGACAGTACCCACCCGCTTATTCTTTGCTTCCCGTATAAATACGGGACAGCGTGGATTGCTGTCAGGATGGTCACCTGCACAATTGGCACAGGTTGCGGGCTCAGTTCTAGGACGCAGGCAGTCCCTGGCGGCATGATTCTCGCCGCATCTCACGCAAGCGAGCGGGCGGTGGCACAGGTGCGAGCTGTGTCGAAACTTCTGACACCTGTGACACTGGGCAGGCCCTTGTTTGCCCCTCCACGCCTCTATCTTGACACCACGCATGTATAAGAACGTGGTGGTGTCATAGATCTTGCGGAAGTCGGGCGTCCTTTTTATGACTGCATGGAATATGCAGCCGGGTCGCTCGCCGCGCGCCTTGATATGGCGGACGTCATACTAAACAAAAATAATAATTGGCCTCCTGGCTAATTGTCGGTAACACAACGATAGCGCGATCTTTATCGACGCCAACGCCATCTATCGAGTTTGAGTGCTACTAACAATAAAAAAAACCGGCCAAGTGCGAGTCGGACTCGCGCACGAAGGGTTCCGTACTTGGTAAATTGCGGTTTACGATTTATGACTTATTAAAAAAAAACTACTTACTAGATCTCGTTCAAACCAATTTTCGGTGGCAGTTTATATGGATCCGTTATAGATCCGTCAATAGATCCGTTACTTGGGGCAAGTCGACTGGCAATGTATGACTAATTTTGTTAGCTTGAGTCTTACTTTTACTCGAGTCTTACTTTGTGCTTACTTACTTTACAGGTTAGCTTTGTAGAAGGAAATGTATGTGTGAATTAATGAATAAATAATTATACCATATTTCCTAAAAGCAGACTGGGTAATAACTGTCGCAAACCGTGATATCGGACCAAGGGACGGGTTTGAAAATACAGGGTATTTTTATTTTAAACATGTTTTTTGAAAAAATGGTACGGTATTGCGATACCTGTGTAGCGGCACCGACGCCGAATGACATGATGTCACACAAATCCTGCATCGCGCAAGCAAAGTCTTCGGCGCGATTAGAACACATACAACAGTCCGACAACAACCGTTGGGCAGTTGCCCGGACCAGACACAACACCCGTCTGGTCGGAGGATCCTCCCTTTTCTATGGAGGTTTGTGGGAATTTCCTCACTGTCCCACCTGCCTCCAAACTGGTGACCCTCGAACGTGAACCCTCACCCTTCGTGCAGAGCTACTTCATCGTGACGTAATCATCACTTCCCCAAGCTTTCGAGCAGCGAGTCACACCGCCAGCCAGTATCCACGGCATCTACGAGGGTATCCTGATAAACAGCATGCAGCGAACGCGCATTTCTGGTCATCATCACCGCTCCGACCCACTGGAGTCAGCAAAAATGTCCCGACTGACTTGGACATCATCACCACTCCGACCCAATGGAGCCAGCAACTCTATGCCGAATCACCGGGATATCATCACCCCGACTCACTGGGGCACAACCGCATACAGTTCCGACTCACCGGGAACTCTGCGACTTCCGGTTCCGACTCACGGGAACCAACCTGCTATCGACCTCCGGTCTCCGGAGGGCGATAGCGGCACCGACGCCGCCACTTACGAACTAATGACATGACGTCACACAAATCCTGCATCGCGCAAGCAAAGTTTTCGGCTCGATTAGAACACATACAACAGTCCGACAACAACCGCTGGGCAGTTGCCCGGACCAGACACACCACCCGTCTGGTCGGAGGATACTCTCTTTTCTATGGAGGTTTGTGGGACTTTCCTCCATGTCCCACCTGCCTCCAAACCTGGTATGTATGCACCCAGTAATCTATGGCTAAAAGAACTGGCACAATCCTGTTATACTTCTTAATGATGAACGCAAGGAGGTATGGCAAGGCAAGGAGCTCAACACGCGCCTTAACCGGGTCGTCATGGGCCCGATGTAGACTTCCTATCACTCGTAGCCTGGGTATAGATAGGATTTTAATTATCAATACGAATATGGAAAAAGATATCTATACGAATAACTACCGGACACATATAATGAAGGACAGGGCGGTAGACGTGGGTCGGGCATGCCATCGCCCGGGTGAGTCCATCAGACATATTATCGTTGGTAATTTTCGTCTGGCTAATAGCGAATATTTGCTCCTCCTCGCGTCGTGTTCCTCATTTCTGAGGGTCGTGATGCCCCCGACAGGAGATCAACTTTTCTCTGACGATAATTTTCCATCTGTGTCTGTCCTTGGCGACGTTGAGTGCATCTTGCAGCTTTGTGTTCAGCGTTGTACGTATTTGGTCAGACCATCTGATCGGGCTACAGCCCCTCGGCCTCTTGCCTTCGACCTTGCCTGTGATCGATCATCAGCTGTTCGAGGTTATGACCATCCTTACGGGCAATGTGACCAAAGAACTCCAGGATTCTATGCAGGCAGGTGGTGGAGAGCCTGGCCTTGACGTTCAATTGTCGAAGGATAGACTCGTTTGTGCGGAACGCAGTCCATGGAATTTGAAGCATCCTTCGCCAACACCACATCTCGAAAGCGTCAATGCGATCACGATCAGCCTTCCTTAGCGTCCACGTTTCCGAGCCGTAACTAAAGATGGAGAACACAAGAGAGTTCACCAGCTTCATCTTTGTCTTGCGAGATATGTTACGGTCTCTCCAGTTTTTCTGCAGTTGGGACATTGCGCTTTTGGCCATCCCGTTTCGTCTCCTGATTTCCTTCTCGCAAGACCCTGTGTTGCTGATGGTAGCGCCCAGGTAAATAAACTCATCTACCTTTTCGAGGGACATGGCACCTGTGATATGGAGTGAGTCTGTGCGGTCTACCACCATTACTTTGGTTTTGGAATGGTTGATTTTAAGACCCAATTCCATGCTGATCCTTTCAATCTTCTCCAGCAGCCTTACCATTTCAGCTTCGTTCGCCGCTAATAGCGTAGTGTCGTCTGCGTAACGGAGGTTTGTGATCTTAGTGCCACCAACAGTGACACCTCCCTCCCAGTTCTCAAAAGTACCTACGCCGGATGATGTACTCTCCATACACGTTAAATAGAATGGGGGATAGGATGCAACCCTGGCGTACACCTTTTTCAAACCTAAAAGGTGTCGATGACGTCCTTTCAACCTTCACAACGCCCTGGTTGTTTTGGTAGAGCGATTGGATCAGCAAAACCAAATGCCCAAAATTATAACTGGTTTCTGAGGTACCGTATTACAAGTAAGTGCCCGAATCAGTTCTTGTGATTGAGCATGTCACTTTGTACTGGTATAGGTCCATCATTACCGACAGGAGTATTGTGACCAATAAACCTGACATAATGGTGGTGGCCCGAATCGACAGGCATGCAAAGATTGTTGACATAACGGTACCACGTGACGGAAACCTTGTGACAGTGAAGAAAAATAAGCAAATCAAGTATCTTGACCTTAGCTCGCGACGTTGTCGGTATGTGGGATGTGGACTCCGTGAGCTTTGCACCGATATTCGTGTCAGCCAATGGCTTAATTGCCACCCATGGCATTTAATAGCTATTTAGGTAAGTAACTGAAACCTTCACTAGCGCCATTGGCGTTTAATTTGGAGTTGACAAATGTGCAGTCATGCATGTAAAGAGACCAGAGATTATTGTATCCGAGGCAATTCAACTCTTGGATTCCGTACACCTTAGATCCCCTCCTTAATTAAGACAGACATATGTACACATGGCATAAGCTTAGAAAGGGCGTAGACTTTGGCACTGGGTACTAGCCAAGTATGGAACACTCAACAAAAGTTTAAAAAAACGAAACGCTAAAAAGTGCAAAATAAATTTCGTTTCGGAAGTCAGTGTCTTTCGTACCTCATGTTTTTATCGTGTTGCGCCTTTATTCCCATCTGCCACCTTCGATCTTGCCACCAGGGTGGTGGACGGCACTTAACTAGTGGCGTTTGCCGCCCCGGTGGTCTATAGCAGTTATTTAGTGTCATGTGATCCCTTCATAAGTATTGACGGTGGCAATAGCGGTGTCTGGGTAATGTAAGTACCCACGGTGCTCCCTGGGACAGTATCCCAATTATGTTAATACTCAATACTTTATTGTATTCCTTATGTATTAAATAGATGGTATAGACATGGTAAAAGATCAATATGGACCCCGTCGGGTACAGCAAAAATTAGGAGAGAGGAAGAGGGCTAAGTAGCATTTCAAGGCATTACATAGTATCAAAAAACTAATAAAAAATATTATAAATGTTCAATTGGATGTATAATTATAATTATGTCTGTGTTTTTAGGTATGATATATTGATTGAATTTGAATAGTAAATAAGTAATTATTAAGAAAATGATTGAGGTATCTTCATTAAGATTAAATTATGTTATTAATGTTATTATATTTGGCTTTTGTAAGTACCTATTTATTATATAATTTCGTAGTTTTTGGTGGATAATTGAGGGCTTTTTTTTATTTTGCAATTGATTTGTCATTAAAAAACTCCTTAACTGAGTAATATGACTTGGATTCAAGAAATTGTTTCACTTTATTAATAAATATATTTGTTTTGTTTATTTCTCTACTATCATTTGGCAGTTTGTTATAAATTTTTATGGGCATTACTAAAGGGCTGGTTGAGTGCATGTTTAGTCGGGATTGAGGTATGTTTATTTTGTTTTTGTTGTGTCTAAAATTGAATCTTGTTTGTGTTTCTTCGCAAGTTGTGTAAAAATCTGGATGTTTTCTGACAAATTTACATAATTCTAGGATGTATAAACAGGGAAGCGTGAGTATTTTGTGTTTGACGTGCGTTCCCTACTTACTGAGTCTTGCGACTTTGCTGGTGGCACACGTCATCACGCACCCCTGAATGCGTAAGTAGGGTAGTACGAGGACAACCCAAGGACCCACTTCGTTTCGGATTTCAGCTTTTCTTCCTAGTTGATGCGTCTTCGGTGGCTGAGCTGCGACTGAATTCATAGTTTTTATTTTTTTCAAGGCGTGTGTTCCTCATTTCAATCAAAGTGATTGGCTACTGCTTAACCGGACTTTTTATGTGGAGACTTAACTAGAGCCTCCAGCCAGGCACAAAAACTTAACCAGAAAACACACAGTCAATCTTGTCACAAACTGACTAGATTGGCATCGCCCTATTCGGACGGAGACTGCCTCCAAAGACAGGTTCAAGCGCTCAACCATGGCCTCCCAGAGATACTGGATCTCAGGCCCAGTAGCCCGCGCGCCGGACACGTATCTCTCAGCAACCGTGCTGTTGTCTGCGCACCCAAAGGTTCCAGGTTTTAGCAGGTCATTAATGTGCAGCAAAAACAGTGTAGCCGAGAGCACCGACCCCTGAGGGACTCCGGCGTTAAAACCTAACTGACCGGACGAGCAGCCATCGATAACCACTCGGATGGACCGATCCCTCAGAAAGTCAGCAATCCAGTCACACAGACCACTAGGCAGACCGAAAGATGGAAGCTTTTACCAATAAAGCAGTCCAGACGTGAATGGCATACGCTAGAAGATCCCCAGTTGACCGATTTCGGCGGAAGCCGTATTGGCGGTCACTGAAGTGATGTACTTAACTAACACTTTATATAAAGTTGTTATGTACTTTACATATGTAATTAAGGTACTTGCATGAGTAGGTATTGCATGAACTTCGTCGTTTACCAAATCAGCTTGTAGACGGGGTTTCGTCGCCAACAATAAGTAAAGTCGGGTGGTAGATTCTCATGACCGTAAAACGGGGTGTATAGAAATTGCGGGGTGGATAAAAAAATATCACATCCTCCCCACTCCCTCCTCACGGATGCCCACATAGCTTAGCTTCTTTATCAGGGTATTGTGGTCGATCCGATTAAATGCCTTGCTACAATCTGTGTAAACGACATCGACTAGCTTACCATTATCCATAGCATCCGTAATAAAATCAAATTAGAAGTGGTAGACCGTCTTTTTAAAAAATCGAAAGGAGCTGAAAGAGCTAGCAAGGGCGGGATACTCGTATTAATGGTTATAGACAATCCTCTCAAATGTAGTAGCCATAATGTACAGCTTGGATAAAGGCCAATAATAAGTTATCTTTTTTTTAGACCCCTTCTTATGTACGGGCGAAATAAAAGCAGATTTCTATAATTTGGAGACAACACCTAGAGTCAAAGACTTGGAAAACAAAATTAAAATAGGTAAGGCAATTTTGTTGCCCCACACTAGGAATGTCTTCCTGTATCGTGGGTGCGTTTACAAACATATAAACTCACATACACGACACCCAGAGCCGGAACAACTATCTGTCGGTCATACAAATATTTGTTCCGTGCAGGCATCGAACCCGCGACACGCAGCGCAGCAGTCAATCGCTCAACCACTGCGCCAACCGTGCGCGCAATGCAAAGCGCGCATTTAATTAGAAATTTTGATGATATGTTATCAGGGCCCGCATCTTTAGTTTGATCCAAGTAACAATGTAAACCGGTCACAGCATCAACAATCACTTTTATGTGACTAATGTAATGAGAATCGACCACCCGACTGTACTTATGAAGGGGGCAGATGACACTAAATAAGTGCCATTGACCACCAGGGTGGCAAACGCTACTAGTAAGTGCCAGCCACTACCCCGGTGGCAAGCTCGAAGGGGGCAGATGAGAATAAACCGTTTTGCGACACCAACTTCCGAAACGAAAGTTATTTTGCACTTTTTAGTTTTGATTCACCATCACCACAAATTGAGCAAGTTCCATAGTAAGGTACCTAAAGGATATATATTACACATTCGAATGTGTAATAGCTCATATTACACATTCGTGCTGTTTGTCACTATAGAGTTCGGTTGCATGCTCCATATTTTGAAAACCGGTACTGGTTTCGGTGACCGGTTTTGATTAAACTTACACTATGACCTAAGTTAAGAGATACTTAATCCAAAAAAAAAAATAACGATCATGATAAGATTACCAGTTTCATAGATATGCGTGGACAAACATATATATTTACAAACATATAACGGATCCATGCGGTAGACGTCACGAAGTATCCATTTGTTGTATACCAAAACCTTCTCCAGAATGTAAAAAATACTTTTCAGAAACGGTTCAGCCAAACGCGAGAAAATCGCGGACAATAATATAGACATACAACAAATACGGGGCAAACCAGGAACCTCCTATTTTTGAAGTCGGTTAAAGAGATACGTACCGTTGTCGTTTTTTTGATACCATTGATGAACTGTATCTGCCGGCCATTTCTCGTCTGGACATTCACACGTCCAACTTATATCTTGTTTTGTGCATTGTATAGCGTATTCTGTAAATACGAAGAGTTGGATTTTATTTTTACTACGAATATTAAACATGTATAGAAGTTTTTAGAAAAAATTGTGTCATTATTTATATAATATCTACTTGATGAAATGGACTATTAGCGACACTATCGAATGGTGTAATACACATACAATAATACAGCTTGTGTTTCTTTTTTTTTCAGATTTTACGGCTTTGATTCCTGGATAGGATTTTTTTTTTTCAAAAATTTAATGCTGCAGTTTTAGTTTTTATCAAAATCGGCCTCGTGACTCGTTTGAGTGTTTGTCGCTATGTCTCATATTTTCGGTTTCGGCCATCCACGCCCACTAGAAAAACTCAAAAGAAACCTGTTTGTTGTAATGAGGGCCAACCTATACTTCCATACCTTATATAAAGCTCGCATCAGGTATTTGGTTTGAAATAATAATAATATAATTTGAAAGTTCTATGTATAACTACGCATACAAAAACATAATAAAATGTCGGTTTGGTCTTAATAATGTCTCGCAGTTTAGCGTGCCTTTTGGCATAGGCCTCCTCTAACAACTTCCATTGGCTTCTGTCTCGCGCCACCCTTCTCCAGTAGCGACCAGCCGCCAATTTCAGATCATCCTCCCATCTTGCATGCTGGCGTCCTCTGTTGCGGTGCCCGTCTCTGGGGTACCAGTCGGAGAAAGTTTTGCTCCATTTATCTTGGGTCTCTCTGATCATGTGGCCGGCCCATCTCCACTTCTGTTGGTCTATTCTGCTGATTATGTCTGTTACCTTAGTTTTCTGTCTTATTTCGCAACTTCTTACTTTATCTTGCTTCCTTATTCCTATCATGCTTCTCTCCATGGTTCTCTGGCATCGCTCCAACGTTTATCCATAGGTAATGACTGGAAGTACACAGCAATCAAAGACTTTATTGACATGCTTGGATTTTAAGACTTCTTTCAGTGACCAGTACTGCTTCCATCCGTTCGCTATTCTTCTACTGATTTCTTTGGTGGTTTGTGCTTTGTGAGAAATAATCTGCCCTAGATATATGTAGTCTTGCACATATATTCAAGCAACTGATTGTCAATCTTTATAGCTATTGGTTCGGAGTTTGTTATATTAATTTGGTTTGGTATTCATAGTTAGACCTACTTTCTCACTTTCGTATTTAAGCGATTTTATTTCAGCTTTTTCTATTTCGTCTGGGAGTATATTTGGTTCTGATTCCACTTCGTGCAGTCATTCGCTTAGGACTTTTCTGGGTTTGAGTATAGGTCCTGGTAAAATTTAGTAGCTATTTCGTTGATATCTTTTCTGTTCGTATAAATATTATCTATTGAGTTTTGGAATCCATTATTTGCTTATTTCTCTCAGTTCCTTTAGTGCGTTCTTTACGCCTCCTGTTGTCTTTATATGCTTTTCTAATGTTTCCAGCCTCTTAGTCTTCCTATCTTTTCTGATATTCACTCTGATTTCCTTACTAAATTCAGTTACCAGTTTTATATTATTATTTTTAGGGTAATTCTGTAGCAAGTTTTTTCTTTTTTTCTATAGTGTTTTGTCACTTAGTCTGTATTAATTCCTTCCCATGTTCCTAGTTTTAACACTGGTTTGTTGTTTTTCTAGCTTACTGTACTTTGCAAGAGCATCAATTGCACTATTTTGCGTTGATATTTCCTCAGCTGTTTTGCTAAGGGACTCAGCGATTTTCATTAGGCTTTCATATTCATATTCTTTATTGTACACAAAATAAACATTTAAAATACAAAAGGAAAACTTATGTATAAAGGCGAGCTTAACCCATAATTGGGTTCTCTGACAGCAAACCTCAGTGCTAAAGATATATTTTTTTTTAAATTGAAGAGGCTTTCATTTTTATTAATTAAGCTACAAACAAATACGAACAATACAGTAATTGTTCGTATTTGTTTGTAGCTTAATATTTCTAGTTTTCCTTGGTGGTTCTATTATTAAGGAGCTTCGTACCATACGATGGTTTGTATTAAAGTTGAGTTTTGTCACTACTGATGTATCCGTGAAGGCTTTTGATTAGCTAGTTGTTATGTAGTCAATCTCGTTTTTATAGGTGCCGTCAGGGGAGATCCAGGTCCACTTATTCTTCTTGTTTTCTTAAACAAACTATTGAGAAGCGTTAAGTCGTGTTCTAGTAGGAATTCAACTAGCAGTTCGCCGTTTCGACTTATTTTTCCTTGTCCGAATTTTCCCAAGAAGTACTCTTCCTTGCTTTGTTTTGCTCCGACCAGAGCATTGAAGTCACCAGTTAGTATTATGTGGTTGTGTGAATATTTCATTAAAACTTGTGTTAATTCGTCGTTGAAAAGTTTAGTTTCTATTTTTGTTGCTTGCTCTGTCGGAGCGTATATTTGGATAATTGACCATAATTTTTGCTAACCAGGTATGTCGAGGTTAAGTATGGCTATTCGGGCACAGATTCCAATGAGCTCGTAAATTAGTTTTTTCATTGATTGTTTGATTAGGAATCCTACGCCTCTTTGACCAGCTACTTCACCTTTATAGAATAAAATGTAGTCTGCACGTTCTTGAATTCTTTCATCGAGCCTTCTCAGCTCGCTTATACACAGAATATCCAGATTTGTCTTCTAAGGATTTTTCTAGCTCATGTAGGCTTTTAGCCGTTCTAAGGGTTCTAGTGTTCAAAGTTGCAATTTTAAGTGTTTGGTTTCATCTTGTTAGAGGGTGATGGTCTATATCTCCCGCGGGGACCGTATTGGAAGACGTTTTGTTGGATGGATGTTTTTATGGCTATTAGTTAATTTAATTTTCTTTTGATTCCGGTTTTCCGCAGCAGTAATTAGTTTTTTTTGTATTAAATTGTGGATGTTTTGGATGAGGATTGTGTTCAATCAGGCGGGGATTGGTTGGTGATAGCTTTTATCTGAGTAGGTGGCTTAGGTGAGCTCGAAGTTTCTCTTTTCCTCTTTTCTCTGTTATTGTCTTTCGGTTTTTTCACTATCAGTTTGTCATATTTTAAATAGGCAATATTCCCTTTCTTTTTTCCTCTTCCACTTGCGGTTGAAGCTGTTTTCGTTTTTCTAAGATTTCCTTGGAGTAGTCCTCTTTTACATTGATGCTCGATGGGAGGTTAGGCTTGTTTTTGAGAATGAGGAGCTTTTTGCATTGGGTTGTGATGGTGACTACAACTGGACGGTTTTATTTTCGATCTATCGCCCGATTCTATGAACGTTGCTAATCTCTTGGCTTTCCATGTGTACTCCCATACCTACTATAGTTTGTTTTAGGCAGTCTACTAGGTCTATTACAGATTTATCCTTTTCTTCTATTCCAAAGAAAACCAGCTTACTCTTCCGTTGATCTCTATCTGCCAATCTAAGTTTTAGCTCAAGTTCAAATACTTTACTTTTGAGGTTATTGTTTTCCTCGATTATTGTTTTCATCTTTTCGTCTAGCGCTTCCATATCGTTCTTGGATACCGAATGCGTTATAAGTGTGGCTTGTTTTACTAATTTCTCATCGAGTTTTAGTAGAAGTAATTCCATATTTTTATCCATGATAGTAAGTATCGAACTTTTATGTGGTGACGCTGTTTAGTCGATATTTTTTTGTTTATTTTTAATGGCAACACTGCTGCTGTTGATATTACTGTCACTGACAGTTTTTGACGTGAGTTTTGTGTAAGCACGACAACGGCGAGTTTATTTGATTATGGCGGTAGATTGATTTTTTGCGTTGTTATTCTTGTTTTTATATGACATTTTTCACGAAATTTAGCACCTGCCCTTTGTCCTGGTTTTACGTATGGTTATTGGTCTTGTAGTTCACGGATTTTATGTTACACAACACGATAATGACACTGATTTGGGTTAAAATTTCCATTATAGGCCGTCGATTTTTGGCGCGTGGAGGGTGGGGGGGAGAGGGGGGGAGCTTTGGTTACCCCCCTGTGCCATCCCCACCACTCGGAGCCCCATGGTTATGCAGATATCCATGGTCAAAGTTTTCAGGTTAGAATAATTTTCTTCGTAAATGTCCATCGTTTTAAGGGAGGGAGGGAAACGAAACAAAGTCGACGGAGCCCCGCTGCGCGGAGCTCCTATTTCTGTCTGCAGGGTCTAAAGTAACCTAACATGAAGGAGATGACGGCAGCTAAGTTCGCTCGCTTTGCTCGCTCACTTCAGCTTCCGTCATCTCCTTCGAACCTAACCTATCCGTGTCGGGGTGCTCTAAGCTCCCGAGCTCGCTTCGCTCGCTCTTGGACTAATTCACATTTTTTTTATTTTTTTTTATCTCACTAATTATATTTAAGTATAAAATATATCTAATATCTCCATAACCATGGGTTTCCGTGGGGTGGGGATGGTACAGTGGGGTAGACCCCTACACCCTTTCCTTCCCTCCCTCCCTGCCCCTAAAACGATGAACATTTTCGGAAATTCTTTCACTAACCTGAGAACTTTAACCATGGATATCTCCATAACCATAGGGCTCCGAGTGGTGGGGATGGTACAGGGGGGTAGCCAAACCTCCCCTCCGCCACCCCCTACCATCCCCGCGCCAAAAATCAACGGCCCATAATGGAAATTTTATCCGTTTTTAGTTTTCATGAAAGATTTAAGCACATACACTGTGTCCACTTATTACGTGTGATTTATTAACCTTTCCTTTATTGGTTTTACGTATCAAAACGCGAGATTTTCACAGTTTAGCACTACTTTCCGATTATTTTCGCGTGAGTTGATGACTAACGTGTTGACAGTTTAGTTGCCGGACCCGGAATGTTCTATTTACTTATCATTAAAGTCGTCACAATCTAAGAAGTCCGTTGACGTTTCTCATTTTACATGCCGCTATAACTTTTTACGTCAGAAATTGAAAAATCAAATTCATAATCCTAATTAATTACTATGTTGCACTATAACAACGAGTATCATTCGCAAGCATCAAGCTTAATTATTATTATTTAAGTATCTTTATAGCTGTCAAAACGGGCCTTTTATTTTTTGACAACTTTAGATATTTCATAATAAAAAGCGGGTGATTCCTAGAATTTGTACTAGAATAAATAAAATCAATTTTGACCCTTACAATTTGTTGTTATTTCCGAGTGTGAGTGATATTGAAAGTTTAGGTTTTTGTTAGTGCTATTTTGTCTGGAACTACTGGATTATTTTCCCAACACGTTCTAAGGTATTAAACCTTTTCCGGTCCACCTGAAGAGTGCGATGCATGGTTGGTATACACCTAGTAAATGTGAGAACTTGATGCAGGAGAATTTCGCAACGCGGAGCCGCGTGTCGCGTCGCTGGCCAGCCACGTCAAAAAGTTTAGATTATCGGATCTTATAATTTACAAGACACCGGAGCGTCTCATGGCATTCACATAGCTACAATATAATCACTGACTAGTCGTCAGCCTTGGTTTATAAATTGCGTGTGGCATGGTGTCGATTATCATCATCATCATCATATCAGCCGAAAGACGTCCACTGCTGGACATAGGCCTCCCCCGAGTGTCGCCACATTGACCGATCCCGTGCGTCCCGCATCCATCGGATCGCCGCAACCTTTACCAGGTCATCGGTCCACCTGGTGGGAGGCCTTCCAACGCATCGCCTTCCAGTTTCCGGTCGCCACTCCAGAACTTTTCTGCCCCATCGGCCATCCGTTCTGCGAGCAATGTGCCCTGCCCACTGCCACTTAAGTTTGACAATTCTTCGGGCTATGTCAGTAACCCTGGTTCTCATTATTTTATACATTTCTGATTCGATCACGCAAGGATACGCCTATATAGCATAGCCCTCTCCATTGCCCTTTGGGTGACTGTAAGCTTTCTGATGAGGCCCATTGTGAGCGACCACGTCTCAGAGCCATAGGTCATCACTGTCAACACACTCTGGTCATAGACCTTCGTCTTGAGACAGTGTGGTAAGTTGGACGAGAAGATTCCGCGCAACTTCCCGAACGCTGTCCAGCTGAGTCGGATTCGACGGTTAACCTCTTTCTCGAAGTTGGCCCTACCCAACTGGATTGTTTGTCCCAGGTAGACATAGTCGTCAACAACTTCGAGTGTAGAGTCTCCAACCTTGATAGGAGTGGGTGTAACATGGGCATTCAACATTACCTTGGTTTTGTCCATGTTCATTTTAAGATCCACTCTTTCGGAAGCTCTACTGAGGTCATCGAGCATTATATTGAGGTCCTTCATGGTCTCAGCCATGACCAATTATCGTCGGCAAACCGAAGGTGAGTAATGTTAATGCCTAGCTCTCTCCACTCCAGAACCTTAAAGACATCCTCCAGTGCAGCGGTAAACAGTTTCGCAGATATGAGGTCTCCCTGTCTCACACCTCGCCGCAGAAGGATAGGTTCCGAGGTCTGATCCTGAAGTCGAACTGATATGGTGGCGTTTTGTACAAACACTTCAACACCTCAATGTACCAGTAGTCGATTTGGCACCTTTGGAGAGACTGCAGTACAGCCCAAGTCTCGAGCGAATCGACGGCTTTCTCGTAGTCCACAATCGCTAAGCAGAGAGGCAGGTTGTACTCTTCGGTCTTCTGTATAACCTGCCTCAGCGTATGTATGTGGAATACGGTGTTAAAGCCTCTACGGAATCCGGCTTGTTCGGGAGGCTAGAAATAGTCAAACCTGCGCGCGAGACGATTTGTGATGACTCTTGAAAACAGCTTGTAGACATGGCTAAGAAGTGAGATGGGCCTATAGTTCTTCAATAGAACATTGTCACCCTTCTTGAAAAAGAGTACCACCACACCCCTGCACCATGCCTGTGGCGTTTTATCCTGGAGTATAACGGAACCAAACAGCTTCTCAAGGGCCTCAAGTATTGGTTTTCCACCCGCCTTCAGGAGTTCGGCCGTAATACCGTCATCTCACGGTGCCTTGTTGTTCTTAAGCAGTTTAAGAGCCATCCTAATCTCGTACAGGCTGACGTCCGGAATGTCTTCGGAATAGTGACGGGTCAATCTAGCTCTAGGATCTTTTACTAGAAATTTAGAGGGTTTACTGGTTGACGTGTACAATTGCCCGTAGAATCAATTATAGTTAAATCAAATGTGTAAAGTTATACTGGGTTAGTACCTTGGCATTTATTCTCGAAATCCACACTAATATTACAAGGTACGCCAACATTACCTAAACATTCGGCGCGAAAACGATTATCATCTGAAACATAAAAAAAATATTAAATCTTCAAGCCGTGTGTGATGAAATAGCCCAACGGCAACAAAATCCTTCCTTAGTTTTTGCTTTGTTGAGCAGACAACTCTTCAGTAAAATGGTGTGCTTCAGTCTAGATAACGCGGTTTAGGCTAAGTGCACACTTTTAAACGTGAGTGAAAGAATGCCTGCATCAGGTACAGGGATTACCTTCAGGATCTGATGTAATGACAGAACGGATTTAAGAATTTGCGAATTTACTAAGCAGACTTTTCTGCCAAACATTTGTACCTACCAACTCATTCTTCCCCGAAAGCTAATTAATAGAAAAAAAAACCTAAGGTCGACCACCTACTGCTACGGAGCATGAGCATAGAGAAGCTTGCCACGTCAGCTGCCCTATTTGCCAGCCACCCTAATAGGCCGTGGCGAGCAGTGGAAGACCTCGCCAAAATTTTCATACTTGAAGTTAGGTACAGGTGCGTACCTATGCTCAAAAGAGTACAATAAATATATATATTTATGTCAGTTAGATGTGTTTATTCCTGAAATTAATGATTATCTTCTATGGAAAACAAATTACAAAACACATTTTTCTCAACAAACAAATAAAGTCGCTACAAATAGCACGTTTGCTCTGCGCTGCCATCATCATAACCAGGATGCATTGACTCACATGATATAGTCACGAGAACCTAAATTAAAATAGTGTTACTTACCCATTGTGTCACTCATATACTTCATATACTTCTTGCCATACATTATTCTTTTAGCGGAACAAATAGTGTTGTATCGAAGAAATAAATATATTTCAAGCGTGACGCTACCGTGGTCCAATAATTTTGTGAAAGGAATCAAACTGTCTATTGGTAACTTATCATGTACTGTCAAACCATCTGTAATTGATAGGAATTGTTAAAAATAGGACCAGGACTATTCGTATGTACGGACGGGTCTGCTACGTCTTCGTTTTCCATCTATCGATGACTAGTGATAGTGAACATTGACAAGAAAACCTTTCTATTATTTAGATAATTTATGGATTGCATTTTCAATTGACTAGGTACTATCACTAAAATCTATATTTTAAACTAGAAGTAAATCTATTATACTATAAGTACAATAAAACTGATTATTTTAAACTATCAACAATACATTGTTGATCGAAGATCTTAAATAAAACCTAAACCTAATATTTGGTTAGAGCTCAACTGCGTTTATGACTGCATCACACCGAGCTCGCATAGATCTTACCAGGACCTCGGAAAGGATGGTGATGAAGCCGCGCAATTGTTTCAAACCTGGTCTACATTTGCGACTAGTGATGCTTTGGTCCTTTCGCGCCTATTATCCCATCTCTGGATCATCATACCCCATAGATTTTCGATGGAGTTTAGGTCCGGAGAACGAGAGGACCACGGTACTGATCGTACACTTGGCTGCTGCTGAATCCTAGTTTGCACCAAGCGGCAAGAGTGTAAAGGACAATTGTCCTAAGTAAAAATAATTTCAGGCATTTCGTCCTCTGGATACACCACACGCACTGTTAACCATGAAAACTTTATCTTCCTTGGATTTTTTTTTGTTCTATTACTATTGGTCGGCCTCAAAATATTTTTTTGTTTAACTACTACTATGCATACTGGCGTAGATGGCTATTGGTCGACGCAAAAAGGGCGGACGCAGCTGTGGTCATCATGTGCATGGGATTTCGTTTTCAAAATGATTACATAAAGATTTTGGTGATAGTACATGAATAGTGCTGCAATTAGTTTACAGGACAGGTACATAACCTACTCGAGATATTGATGGATCGAGGCATGTTGTCACTGTCATCATTTGTCGATTCCAAATAGGTACAATCGAGCAATGGTTTTCGAGCTTTCATTGTTCGATTTCGAGGTAGATAACCTCAGCTGGACATAGGCTTCTCTCAAGATGCGTCACAATACCGATTATCTTAGTTGCAGCCGTTTTCTAATAGCTATCATGATCTAGTAGCTATTGGCATAATATCTACGCTAAGCTTGAAAATTAACATAGAAAATGTGCAAATAATACAAAACAAATAAATATTCATATTTTCATACAGTTTCGTCGCGGCTTTTTATCACAATTATTGTCAATTAATTCAAATAACTTGACAGGACTATATTTCTGAGAAAAACAATCTTACCAGCTCCATAAGACAGGGCGTAGCCTTGAGCCGACGGCGGTATATTTTGTAAAATGATGTTTGTGTTTAAAATCTTATCAGAATCCTGGTACACAAAATCTATCGGACTGGTCCACGTGTGCTGGACTGCTAGAACTAAAACAATAAGTATAGTACAGTCGTACAATCGTGAGAGGGCACATCGTTGACGAAGACACCTGCGGATGTTATGATAGGTCCGTTGGATAGCTGAGAGTGAAAACACAATAAAAAAACCGGCCAAGTGCGAGTCGGACTCGCGCACGAAGGGTTCCGTACTTGGTATATTGCGGTTTACGATTTAAGACGTATTAAAAAAAAAACCGGCCAAGTGCGAGTCGGACTCGCGCACGTAGGGTTCCGTACCATTATTGCAAAAAACGGCAAAAAAATCACGTTTGTTGTACCGGAGCCCCACTTAAATATTTATTTATTCTGTTTTTAGTATTTGTTGTTATAGCGGCAACAGAAATACATCTTATGTGAAAATTTCAACTCTCTAGCTGTCACGGTTCATGAGATACAGCCTGGTGACAGACAGACAGACAGACAGACAGACGGACCGCCGAGTCTCAGTAATAGGGTCCCGTTTTTACTCTTTGGACATCATATTTTTTTTTTAGTTTTATCATTCTCTTATTTTAGAAGTTACAGGGGGGGGGGGACACATTTTGACACTTTGGAAGTGTCTCTTGCGCAAACTATTCAGTTTAGAAAAAAATTATATTAGAAACCTCAATATCATTTTGAAGACCTATCCATAGATACCCCACACGTATGGATTTGATGGAAAAAAAATAGTTTCAGTTTCAGTAAAAAATATTTAGTTTCAGTTTCAGTAAAAAATATTTAGTATTAAATTTTGGGGGTCCCCCTAAATTTATTGTTTTTTTTCTATTTTTGAGTGAAAATCTTAAGGCGGTACCCCGAGCAAAACGCCGCGCGAGCCGTTTTTAGTGCTGTTTTTAGGAGCTATCTACTCGTTATTTAAAAAGAAATATCAATTAATAAAAATACATTAAATTTCTACATAATATTGATTCTAAAATGGTAGATTTAGTTTTTTTATAAATGTTGTATATATTTCACTAATCTCCTTCCAAAAAAACATAAAAATGAGAAATAATTATTGATATTTTGCATCTCCTCGTAAAGTGTTCATTATTATTTTTTTGTACTTACACTAATGGATAGACAATTTAATAACGAACATTTTGGTAGATTTTTTTTTTTCAAAAGACCAATATTCGATTTTATAAAGATTTTCTTCTAAAATCTGGGCGTATTCACTACTGTAATTTATGCGCCACCAGTGCCGCTAGACCAATAGGAATGCTCATATCTCATGCCGATTTATTAGTCAGGGTACCGTCTTTATGCGGTTCACAGAATACATCTACTTACCAAGTTTCAACAGCATAGTTCTTATAGTTTCGGAAAAAAGTGGCTGTGACATACGGACGGACAGACAGACAGACATGACGAATCTATAAGGGTTCCGATTTTGCCATTTGGCTACGGAACCCTAAAAAAGGACGAACGCGAGTCCAGCGAGTAGAGCTTTACGAGCAGAGCGAATGGAGTGAGTCTGTACTAGAAACGAGCCATCGGAAATTAGAGCCGACTGCTAGAACCGACTGAGGGAGCTCTGTCACTAGGTTAAGAGACATACTTAACACACACGCACAGACAGTGACAATGGCATTTCGGAAAGTGGTATTTCGGGCAAATGGCATATTTGTAACAAAGGGTTTGGAACTGAGAGCAAACGGTTCAAACTCCATCGTCCACTGCTATTTAGGATGTACACGGAGAGGTTTACCATGTCAGTTGCCCAGCCACGCACATAGCGCGATGTGGCGAGCAGTGGACGATCCCATCTACCCCTACATGTTAGTATAGTTCTCATCAAACTTCTTAGCCACCCTGTAGTTGGGTTTCAAATGCGCAAGGCGCAGCGCGGTGTGGTTTTTATATGATATTTACTACCGCACAGCCATTAATTGTAGCAAACTTCAGGACAGCCAAGAAGTTTGGCGAGAACTTTACTTAGCGAAGTTAAAACCCCCCGCAAAGTACAGACTTTTTATGGACCGATAGATTGGTAGGACCTTTAATCAGAATGAGGAAGTATGCAAATGGACACATTACAACGATTTGGTCCACCGATAAAAGAGTTTAATGAGAAACACGATTTCCTTGAAACTTTTGTATCGGCAAACTATTTGCTGACTGCTATATCAGGATGGCACTTTTATCACGCGCGCATTCTTACCGATTGTATAATCGGCCGACAGTTCAGATAGCCCCGAGCTTAGTAGTATAAAAGCAATAATAACACTGAGAAATATTGTTTTAACCCTCATTAGAACTCTCTCAACTCACTTCAAAAAGTTTTTACCAACTAAGAAATCTTTAGAGATCAGACGGTTGACTGTTGTCTAGTTTGCGCATTCACAACCAATCCAACTGATCAGTTGGCCCAGTGTGCTAGCATTCCGATCCGACCAAACTATTGGCTGATAAAAAGTCCTTCGTTTGCGGAGGCTCTAAGTACGCATGCGTGAACTAGTCGTGAACTGCTGGGCTACAGCGCCGTCATCTACAGAGGAGCTCTGTGATATCCGTGACTACTGAAGTATTGAGAACAGATTTCCTGCATCAGACGGCGCCGGAAATAAAACAAAACTTACCATAACCGAGCCCTCTCACTGCCAGGATCACGAGGACGAACACTCGTATACTGGCCATATTAATAAGTAATACAACTTAGGGGCTTGCAGTTGAGGCGTGGTGTTTCAATGAGTGTGAGTAGTTCTGTGGAAAGAGAAAACATCCATAAACATTCTAAACGGCATACAAGGCTGAGTACTGTGAGGCTATACCAAGGTAGTAGGTACAGCTGATCACACGGCTGTTCGTGGCAAAACATTGACTATGAGCTGAACTTGCATAGAGCGGAGTTCCAATATAATATGAAGCCAGCTTATTCTGGTTGTTAATTGATCACTGACTTGTGGCTGGTCGTTTTTTGCAAGTTGAAGCACAGTAGCACTCGCGAGCAATCCTAATGTGTGATGGGCTCTGCCTACCTCTTAAAATCAAACATCGCAGTATTAAATATTGTTATTTTATAGGTGGTTTTTATTTAGAAGGGACTTTAAAGGAATATAAATTATTAGTACTTATAGAATCCCCTGCATAGGGGATCGTAGTGGAACATTGAGTGCAGTAGAATCCCCTGGAGGACTGAAATAGGGGATTCTAGTGGAACGAGTGGCAAGACCGAGTTGGAATCGCCCACCGAAGGTTTTGTAATCATCATAATTTCAACCGAAAGACTTCCACCGCTGGACATAGGCCTCCCCCAAGCGTCGCGCATCTATCAGTCAAGTGCGTCTCGCCAAGGTTCTGTTATACCTCGGTAGATTATTATTTGACCATTTTTGCAACCGCAAAACTTGTTATTATTTATAGTCAGAGGCCGATGAAATTAAACCATATCTTGAGTTTTATAATTATATTTGCGAGTCACACGCTTTTTTACAGAAGTAAAATATTATGAAGTAAAAACGACATTCTTTTTTTTACAGTCTTTGACAGATAGAGTTGGCTTCGTTCGAAATATAAGATACTAATAAAAATAACTTTAACACTGCCCCTCGATTGAAAATCTGTCATAGATTGAAATCGTTACAACACTATTAAACAAATCAAACAAAAAACAAACAATTACAATTATAACTGAACAATATTTAAGATTTGTTTCAAAACAATTTAATTATCACGGGAAATTTAACGCGATGATTTCGATTGTTTGTTTGTTTTAAAGTTAATATTTGTTTCAAAGTTTGAAGCTTATCACCAGACAATGTCTTAGTTAATAAATCTGCCACATTGTTATGAGTAGAGATATACTCAACATTAATAATTTTTCTACTTATAACATCTTTTAAGAAATGGTATTTTATATCAATGTGCTTAGCACGTTTGCTATTCTCAACAGATTTTGAAATTTGAATAGCACCTCTATTGTCCATGTACAATATACATAACACATCACTTTCCAGTCCATTTAAATCACTGTATAGTCCTTTTATGTATATAGGTGTACCAGAATCTCATGGCATTTTTTATTTTTTTAAATTCTGATTTTCATATGGCAATGTCAATTGTCACCTGTCGAATCAAAGTACTTGATGTGTAAACCGCTGCTGAAATTTTTTGATATTATCTTGAAACTTTGTTATTTTTGTGAAAATGTCGAAAAACCCACTTCGATCTCATGCGAGACATATTGTTTTCAATGTGTATCATAAAATAAGGGAAGAAGAAGGCGTAAATCAAACTCAATCTTTGATTTTAAAGTGCGTCGTAGAGTGGACCGGTAAGTTGGACTGACTTGTTTTGATACTTTTAGTTTAATTTATATTTTTCTTACTTAATTTTAATTTCATTCCATTACAATTATATGGTAAATCGTAGGTCAGGGCACATCGAATGATGGCCGGAAGGAAATGGCAACAGTAATGTAACTGTTACTAATTCTTCGACAAGATATTGATTTTAACGGAGATTGAGAATCTTTGACGTAAGAAAAATATTAAGTAATAATCTGCGCCCTGCAGTGGGACGTGTATATAGACGGGAGTTTTTGGCGGGATTTTGTCGAGTGAAGTTCAGTGGCTGTGAATATTATTTGCAAATTGATTCCTAGTGGATATTGTGATATATTATTGGTGTAGTTTTGTATCTCAACTGTCTCCGCAACTGGACAATTTGTAAAATCATTGACTAAAGCGATCTCGGGATAGTGGAGCGGTGTATTTTATTGTAGTATTGACTGCCTCTGCAAAGCTTACTGGGAAGACTGACTCGATACCATTTGCGGCTAAAATTTCCATTATGGGCCGTTGATTTGGAAGTTCATATTTTTTTTATAGGTAGTACTCGTTTATAGAAAGCTTTTTACAAATTTTCAAGACTCGGAAATTTTATGTTTTTTTGTATGTTTTTCGTGAGGTAAAAAAATGCGAATTAGTCCAAGAGCGAGCGAAGCGAGCTCGGGAACTTAGGGCACCCCGACACGGATAGGTTAGGTTCGAAGGAGATGACGGGAGCTGAAGTGAGCGAGCAAAGCGAGCGAACGCTTCTCCCGTCATCTCCTTCATGTTAGGTTACTTATGACCCTACAGACAGAAATAGGAGCCCCGCGCAGCGGGGCTCCGTCGACTTTTTTGTTTAAATAGTAATTTTAAATTTAACCATGGATATCTCCATAACCATGGGGTTCTGTGGGGTGGAGATGGTACATTGAGGTAGCTTCTCTACCCTTCTTTCCCTTGCCCCCTCCACGCCTCTTAAATCGATGCACATTTATGGCAATTTTTATTTTAACCTGAAAACTTTAACCATGGATATCTCCATAACCATAGGGCTCCGAGTAGTGGGGATGGTACTGGGGGATAGCCAAACCTCCCCCCCTCCCCCCTCCATCCTCCCCGCATCAAAAATCAACGGCCCATAATCGAAATTTTAGCCAAGAACCATTTTGATGGAGAGAGATGACATAAAACTACAAAGATACAAGTTTTTGAAATGCCAGTGGAGTTCATGGAATCGTATTCTAGTTTTCTAGTTCTGAATGAGGTTTTAATTTATTAGTATGATTTAAATGCTAAATAATAAATTAGTACATAAATTAATATTCAATTGATTTATTTTTCCTATGTTAAGAATACGATGTATAACAACATTATTCATACACATACCTATAATACTCACAGTGGATCTTTGTGTCTCTGAATTGGTTGCAAGACCCCGCGCAGTAGCTATTTTTGTGTCAATGTTGAAGGTGAAGATAGCATTGTATAACTGTCTCTTTCACTCGCTTATGTATGTCACATAAGCTTACGGAGTTTCTTGTGCATTCTTCTCCATAACAAGCTACTTTCCGAATGCATGGTAGAATCAACTTTTATTCCATGTAAATTTTAATTGTGACATTCAAAAGTGCCGCTTGGTGGCCCAGTTGAAATAAATATCTTTTGTCTTTTTTGTCATCGTCCTATCTCGCTTACTCTATGCAGTATACTCGGTGACAAACTGTTTCTTACGCAATGGTTGGCAGGACCAAGTTCAAAGACACAAAGATCCGTTGTGACTACTATAATATAGGTACCTCATGTTCATTAATACTAAAGACATAAATAAAAATTAAACAGTATCAAGATCGTTTGATCCAATTTCCCCAGTATTGCATACAACAAATTTTTATTTCCCTTTTGGCCATGAGATTCTGGTAGACCTTTAGTAGGTCACATGCACTAGTTGCAGCTGCTACATATTCGGCTTCTACTGTTGGCAGAGAAACGCATGCTTGCTTTCTAGAGAACCAAGCAACTGGACATCCATTGTATAATGTCATGGATCCTGATACACTTTTTCTGTCTGTGTGTGAACCGCCCCAGTCTGCATCCGAGTATGTTTCTATAGAGTCCATATTTCCAGACTTTGTATAGTACAATCCAGTGTCTTGTGATCCTTTCAGAACCCTCTTGGCCTGTATCCAAAGGCACTGTGTAGGCTTGTCCAGGTATTGACTTAGGTATGAGGTTGCATAAGTAATATCTGGTCGTGAGACTGTTGATACAAACATGAGACTACCAATTAACTGGCGGTAAGGTATATCAGATATTATTGGCTCATTTTCATCAAATTGGTACCCTTTTGTTAATGGTGTATTTAAGAGGAAATACGGGCGGAGAGACTTTTGAAAAATAGGTATTTGAAAAAACTATCGCTGTCGCTCTGCGAACTGCGAGCGCGTGGCGCCCGGCCGCCCTATCCATGTGTGTGTAAGTTGACAGTGTGTGCGTGCCTCCGAAACGCTCCCAGCCGCGGCTCGCGCATTTCTTGTAATCGCCCCAGTCACTCGTAACTTTTGTTGTTGTGGATTGTGGACTGATATCCAAGAATATCTGTTATTCTTAACAGCAAATGCAGAAAATCTTTTTTTTTGGACGTGACTAATAATACTGTGGAGCAATTTAATTATGTAATTGCCAAATTTATTGGCAGAAAAAGAGTTAACTTTGCAGGCTCATATCATATCAGACAAGATGTTATGGAGCAGTAACTTCATGAAATAGCGAAGGCCTATTCATTCACGCATCCAAAAAAAAATACAGGGTTGCAGTCCGGGCAAATAAAAAAAAAATAGATCAAAAGCAGCGTTCGAAAAAAATCACAGAGATTTTCCGAAAAAGAAAACTGACATATCCCAAAGACGGAACGAGCAAAATAAAAAGAACTACAGAACCTGTTAAAAACTACGGTCGCTAAGAGTTGGAAGAAGATATGCCTTTGGATTTATATAAATTAAAAGAAAAAATTTTTCTTGAAAGATTGCTCTCAACTAAGGATGTTCAAAGGAAAATAGTGGGGCCAAAGCGATAATAGCATAGGGGAAATTGAAAGACTAAAGAGGCTTACGGCATCGAATGTTGGGCGAATATGTAAGATGCGACCGAAAACTTGGTTCGCAAAATTTGAGAAACGTTATTATATAACAAATTTAAAGGAACTGTGGCTACCAATTATGGCAAGGGAACTGAATCTAAAGCGATCGATCAATTTATCAAGCACACGGGTCTACAGGTATTAGAGTGTGGAATGTTTATCGATGAAAACAAACCCTTTTTCGCGGCAAGCCTGGATGGTCTGATAGGTCAACTCGATAATAGAGGTAAACTGTCCTTATGAAATTGCAAGAATGTCACCTGAAGACGGAATTGAACAAAAATAAATAGATTTAGAACTGTTTTCAAGGATCATCACTAATCGTCTCCGTAGACTACATACATATGCTGCGGCAGGTTATACAGAAGACTGAAGAGTACAACCTGCCTCTCTGTTGAGCGTTTGGGGAATACGAGAAAGCCTTCGATTCGATCGACACTTGGGCTGTACAACGTCTGTCTCGATTCGATCGACACTTGGGCTGTACAACGTCTGTCTGTCTGTCTCTCCAACGGGACCAAATTGACTACCGGTACATCGAAGTGTTGAAAAGTGTGTATAAAAAGGCCACCATGTCAGTTCGACTTCAGGATCAGACCTCGGAACCCGTCCTTCTGCAGCGAGGTGTGAGACAGGGAGACGTCATATCTCCGAAACTGTTCACCGCTGCACTGGAGGATGTCTTCAGATTTCTGAACTGGAAAGGGCTAGGCATAAATGTCAATGGCGAATACATCAATCACCTTCAGTTTGCCGACGATATAGTGGTCATGGCGGAGACCATGGAGGACCTCAGTACAATGCTCGATGACCTCAGTAGAGCTACCTAAAGAGTGGGTCTTAGGATGAACATGGACAAAACCAAGGTGATGTTGAATGCCCATTTTACACTCACTCCAATCAAAGTCGGATACTCTTCATTCGAAGTTGTGGGCGACTATGTCTACCTGGGATAAACGATCCAGTTGGGTAGGGCCAACTTCGAGAAAGAGGTCAACCGTCGAATTCGACTTGGCTGGGCAGTGTTCGAGAAGTTGCGGTATATTCTCGTCCAACTTACCACAGTGTCACAAGTATAGACTTGAGACACAGTGACCAGACCAGTGTGTGTTACCAGACATATGGCTCTGAGACATGGTCGCTTACAATGGGCCTCATCAGAAAGCTTACAGTCACCCAAAGGGCAATGGAGAGGGCTATGCATGGAGTTTCCTTGTGTGGTCGAATCAGAAATGTAGAGATCCGCAAGAGAACCAGGGTTACCGACATAGCCCGAAGAATTGCCAAACTTAAGTAGCAGTGGTGGGCAAGGCACATTGCTCGCAGAACGTATGACCAATAGGGCAGAAAGGTTCTGGAGTGGCGACCGCGAATCAGAAGACGTTGCGTTGGAAGGCCTCCCACCAGGTGGACCGATGACTTGGTGAAGGTTCCGGGGATCCACTGGATGCGAGACGCACGGGACCGATCAATGTGGTGACGTTTGGGGGAGGCCTGTGTCCAGCAGTGGACGTCTTTCGGCTGATATGATGACGATGATGATGATGTAATAGATTTATGTACGTTTAAAGGCAAAATGTTACAATTAAAACAGAATCACAATTACTTCAACTAAGTACAAGGCCAACTACACATAACTCGTCGAAATTTCTGTTATTTTATTTTATGGAGTCCCAAAAGCTTTTATTTTTCAAAATATTAAGAGGGACAATGCATTATGGCAAAAAATGGAACCATTATTAGAAAAGTTCTACCACATTAGTGGCAAGCTTAAGGCTAATGCCTTAGGCCTTTCACCAGAAATCATTGACGATCGGATACCAAAGAATAAACCAGTGAGAGAAAGCACGTCTGCCTAGCCTTTTCCCATCTACGTTGGAGTCAGATGCAGCTGAATACCAGTATTTTGATGGATCGACTGCCTATCGGACCTCCACAACCAGTTACTGGGTAATATGAAACCTCTTGGTAAAACGAGTCAGGCTTTCAGGCTGTCAAAGCCGAAAATAACAGCCGGGACCAACGGCTTAACGTGCTTGGCGAGACACGGACGGGTCTTGGTATGTAAAGATGGTCACCCATCCACGGAACAACCACGGCAAGCATAGCTTAACCTGATCGATTGACCCACAAAACAGATAAAACCTCTTTTATCTGTTCTGTGGATTGACCCGTGCGGCTGACGTTGAAATAAGTTTAATTTCGCTGATGTACCTAGTAGGCGATCTAGAGACTGCAGATACCTATCCGATATATAATTTACTGTTTTGTATTGAAAACTTTTTGTAATAAACATTTCGCGGTATGCGATAAGGCCGCCCATTGTATATTTTTAGTATTACGTTTCTTTTTCTCATCAAAGACATGCACTTAATTTTATTTTGTATCCATTACTTTTTAATACTTCTATTTGTAATTCCCACTAAACAGCACATGCAAACAATATAAATGTGTTTATCGATATCTGTTTACAACACTAGTATATCGATATTATTTTCAACTACTAAGCATCACCTTTTCGTCTGTGTACGTATTATGCAGACCCCTTGCGTCAAACCCCGCCCACAAATTCGTGCGATAAGGACAACCGCAGATTCGACAAATTTTCTTAAGTAAAAAGTCATAATTCGAGGTTTGGCTCTCGTCTGTTTTCTCCTCCAATATTGGACCGATTTAGAAGATATTTCATAAACTGAATAAGAAGGATATTTACTATGTCCCTATGTTTTCCTTTTTTCATTAATAGTTATCAAATTTGTACACTAAGGCTCTGAAGACAGCGACTCAATACAGACAATTTTGAGCATTTTGAGAGGGTTCTAGTTCTTATACGGATAATATATCACCAAAAAGGAAAACATAGGGACATAGAAGAAGTTGATATTTATTTTACTGTAAAAAATCATTGCTTTAAGTTCAGAAACCAGAGAGAAAACAGACGAGAGCGTTTGTATGGAGAAAAGACCACCCCCGTTTCCTCTTAAGCTCTTGCACTCTTGCATATTATATTTTATGAGCATGTTTTCTATTTGTCTTTTCTGTGTAATCTTAAGACCATCTTCTTTCTTTTCAATTTCCATTCCTAGAAATGACTTAGGATAACCAAAATCTTTTGTTTGAAATTCCATTTTCAGATATTTCACCATCTTCTCTATTTCTTCTTCAATTCCAGTAAGAATAATATCATCAACATATATTAACATCCACACATTCATTGTTTCTCCTATGTATAGACAGACATCATACTGAGATCTTTTGAAACCCTTTTCTACTGCAAAGCTATTAAATCTTTGGTTCCAACATTTGGGACTTTCTCTTAATCCATACAATCCTTTATTCAGTTTTAAAACTTTGTTTTTTGTTGCTTTTACACCTTCAGGCAGCTTAATGTACACTTCAGACTCAAGCATCCCATTCAAAAAAGCTGTGGGTACATCTAGTTGTCTTAAATTCCATCCTTTCTGTATTGCATGTGCCAGGATTGTTCGAACTGAGGATATTCTTGCTACTGGAGCATATTTTTTCCCAAAGTCAGAGTCTTCTTTTAGTTGAAAACCCTTCACTACTAGTCGAGCCTTTTTCAAATTGTTTTCTTTGGTCTTAAATACCCATTTTGTGTCTATAGCTTTCTTGTTTTCAGGTAAATCAGTTTCTGTCCATGTATTCATTTTCTGTAGAGCTTGTATTTCTGTTTTGATGGCTTATTCCCATCCATTTTCCATAGCTTCTTTAAATTCCTGTGGATCTTCTTCTGTACTTATCAAGCAATATGCTTCATATATTTCATATTCACTTAGATGTTTTGGTTTAGTAATTAATCTACCACTTCTAGTATTCTGCCTAGTACTTTCTTGAGCTTTTTGCTCTTCATTTCTCTTACTCCCTTCATTAATTTTATTTTCTTCTTCTTGTCTCTTTCTTTCTTCTTCATCTTTCTTTTTCTTTAGTTCCTCATCTTTCTTTTCTTCAATGTATACATTATCATCCTCTTGTTCATTAATCTGGGCTTGTTGGTACTTAAAGTCTCTTTCATTGAATCTTACATCTCTAGTCACAATAACAGTATCTGTTATAGAATCCCACACTTTGTATCCGTTTCTGGCATAGCCAACCATTCTTACTTCTTTTGCTCTTGAATCTAGGTTATCTCTTTTTGGTAGTATGGCCATCCATCCTTTGCATCCAAATGGTTTCAATACATTGAGCACCATTTCTCTCTCAAATATGACTGCTGGTATCTCATAATCAATTGCACTTGATGGGCATTGATCAAGAATGTGGCTGTCAATATAGCATGGCCCCACAGATGTCTTGGTAAGCATGATTCATCCAGTATGGTTCGAGCTTTGTCATAAATGGATCTGTTCAGCCTCTCGCTTTTTCCATTCATTTGTGGACTGTAAGGTACTGTATACTCTATTTTTATTCCTTTCCTTTCACAAAACATTCTAAAATAGTTTGATGAGTATTCCCCTCCATTATCACAACGGATTCTCTTTATTCTTAACTCTTTTTCTGTTTCTATTTCTCTTATATACTTTATTAAGTTATCTGCTGCTTCAGATTTGTTCACTAACAAGTAAGTTTGAGTAAAATGCGAGTACCTAGTCATCTAGTATGGTTTGGTAATACCTGTAGCCTTCATTTGTTGATATTTTCATTGGTCCAGCAACATCAGAATGTATTAATTCTCCAAAATATTTCGATTGTTGCTTTGTAACTGTCTTGAAAGGTAGCCTTGTACTTTTATTTTTCATGCAAACTTCACATACCTTTTTGCTATAAGGCAAGTTCATCAAACTTAGTGCTTTACGGTTTAGGTGGCCAAGTTTGATATGCCATAAATCCCCATTATTCAGGTCATCATCGCTGTAATAGCATTTATATTTTTCTTTAGGTAGTTGCATCTTCAGTATATATAACTTTCCCTTTTTCTCTCCATTATATACTCGTTTATGAGATTTTATTATCAACTCACCATTTCGAAATATTACAGATTTGCCTTTATTCATTAGTTCATTAACAGACAGTAAATTACTTTCAATTCCACTTACTATGAGACCCTCTGTTGTGACAGGTGTGTCGTCCTCATCATAAAAGGTTCTTAAATAGACTTTTTTCTTAGCTTGTAAAACTTCTCCATTCGCGATTTTAACTTTAAATTGGTTCTTGAAGTTCCGTCACATTTGTCATATATTTTTCATACTTTTCTTGTATGAAGTTATGGGTTGCTCCCGAGTCCACAACAAAAATAATCTCCGATGCATCTGTATGCAATATGTGTTCCATGCTTGAAGCAATAAACATATCACCAGAATTGTCATTCACTTGTGCTACATGTCCTTGTCCTCTGGACTTGCCTCTGAAACCTGATCGTCCTCTACTTCTCATCTAAATTTTCCTCTGCCTCGCTGTACTTGATAATTGTTTTGAGTCTTCTTGTCACATTGATATGCCATGTTCCCCTTCTTTTCCGCATTTATAGCAAGTGTAAAAACTACTTTCTACAACGTCACTTTTCTTTTCTTTCAATTTTAGCTCCGAGTCTAGAAGTCTAGATTTCACAAAATCTACAGTGAGCTCTTTTTCAATACTCATGGTTTCTAACGTTGTTATCACTGTGCTGTATTCCTCAGGTAGTGTAAGGAATAAATGTGTCAATTTGTCACTGTCTTCCATTGTAGTTCCCGCTGTCTCCAATTGGGTGATTAGATTATCAAATTGTAGGAAATGGTCCTGTAGACTTTGACTGCTGGAACATTTTATTGCAATTAGCTTTTTACGTAGGAAAAGCTTGTTGAACACACTTTTTCTCTCGAAAACTTCTTCCAAAGAGGATAACATGTCGGCCGCTGTTTTACATGATAATGTTCAGGTATCGGTCAGTTACACACTGAACAATGATTGACCGAGCTTTTGCATCACTTTCAACATTTTCTTTGTTCGTCTTGTCGTATTTATTCAATATGCTAGGTTTCTTTCTTCTAGCAAAACCTTCACGCGAAACTTCCAGTTGGAGAACGCCGTATTGTCGTTTAGTTTAGTTTACACGTTCCCGACGACGTCATTTTTCTTTTGTCGATCAACCACGCTCTGCTGTTATTATTTATAGTCAGAGGCCGATGAAATTAAACCATATCTTGAGTTTTATAATTATATTTGCGAGTCACACGCTTTTTTACAGAAGTAAAATATTATGAAGTAAAAACGACATTCTTTTTTTTACAGTCTTTGACAGATAGAGTTGGCTTCGTTCGAAATATAAGATACTAATAAAAAACTTTAACAAAACTAAGTAAAGTTCTTTTGCTGATAAAAAAAAACTTCTAACAATAGACATTGTGTTAATTTTCGTGCCATTTACTTATGTTATGATTAAGATTAACAAAGACCATCACCAAGCATTGAGAATATGTACATAACCTAACACACTTTAGTATACCTTCGTCAGTTTTCAATGATCTCATCCCACTAACATTATATAGGGGGAAGTTTGTGAATGTGTGTGTGTGTGTTTGTATGTTTCTTATTTCTTCACGCTTAAACGGCTGGACGGATTTGGATGAATAGCACATAGGGTACTTTTTATCCCGGGCATATATTCCCTTGAAATAATTCACGTGGGCGAAGCTGCAGGCAGAAGATTATAGATGCGAAAGTAGCTCTGTCTGTGTATCTGTCTGTTACCTTTTAACGCTTAAACGGCAGAACCAATTAGATGAAATTTGGTATGGAGATAGTTTGAGACCCTAGGAAGGATATAGGGTAGTTTCATCCAGGAAATCATCCTTAAGGGGGATCATCAGATTCTGATTTGGTGACATTAGAACCATCTCTTAAGTATGTATATCCTTTCAAGCAAAAAATTAATTTTGGAAATCCGTATAAGTAAGACGGAGTTATGCCCGAACGAACCAAAAAAAGAATATTAAAAAAAGAAACCTTCGAAATGAGAACCTCCTCCTTAAAATTGTTAATAAAATAAACATACATACATGGTTATATTTTCCCGTAAACTGTGGCTCCTGGTATCACACAATAGTCCACTTATAGTGAGCAACGACTACTTCTTGAACACTCAGAAATAACATCAGCCAGACATTTTGATTGTTCTAGAGAGCACTTTAATATGAACACAAAAACGAATAAACGTTGTCATTAGGAAAAGCATTCTGTCCTAACAAGGAAGTTTGTTGATGGCGGTTTTGGTAATGTGTTAATTTTAGTTATTATTAATAAGTCATATTTTCCTCTTGCATCAACTGTAAATGAGGCTTGTGGTCGCGGATAGTGACACTTGCACATACACGCGCCCATAAACGAGTAACAACACCTACCTATGTAAAAGCTGACGCAATAGGGATAGGTAACAGTCGGGTAGGTGCAGAGATGAACATTATATTGTTTTGCTCAAAAATATCTACAATACGATCTTTGTCAAAATTATTTTTCTGACAGAAATTCTTAGCTTTGTTACTTACAAATGAATTTACTCATTTCATGAATCGTACATTATTTAAGCTCCCATCCGATCCGATCTGATCCATTTTGACGAGAAATTTGAATGCTTTTACTAAGTAAATAGAATCCACATTCGCCACGAAGCACGGGGAGCCCGCGGTCGACACGCGTCAGCCGCATAAGCGTTCACGTCGTCTTACTGAGGTCTCACAGACTTATTTAAATTATTATCTCATTAATTAAGTCATCTCTATAAAAATCTCTTAATTACAAGGTTTTTCTTGATATTTTTCTGTCGCCCGCGAATGTTGTCATCGGATGTTTGATTGCCATTGTGCAAACACCGGCAACAATTATCTTGAGTTTCCTCGGCATGTCCTAGAACAAAAAATTCAAAGACATGACTCTCACAGTCATGTCTTTCAAGATCTACCAGTACCGACCGAGTAGTGGGTTAGGTCCATTCCCTCCATCACAGAGAGAATGACTGTTTCCCAGCAGTGGGAACATTAAATGGCTGATAATGATGATGATGATGAAACACCGGCTAATAAAATAAGTCCCAGAATAAGAAAGGAAGAATGAATAAATCAGAAGTATGAGAAGGACAAAGCAAGAGAAGATTGTTAGACGAACGCAGATTCCTAGCGTGTGAAGTACATAGATATTGATAGTGAGGTGTGAGATAAGAAGGAGGAGTGGGAGAGTTGAATAGGAAAAAAAGCGTGGTCAAAGCGCGCAAATTTCGCCTCTACCTAACGGGCATCCATTTGAGTTCAGATCTGCAGCTCGACACATGGTCATATTTCGTCAGGTTGAATATGCACCGGATGCAGTTGTTTGGAAGCCTATCAAGCTTGTCCAGGAATACCGCGTTCAGGTCAAAGTAGCACACGTCACCACCTCCGATTGCAGCAGGCATAACCAAGTGGCCAGGATTATTCACCAGCAACTTGATTTGAAGTACAATCTTGTGGAATCGGAGGTACCGTATTACAAGTATGTGCCCGACCCAGTTCTCGAAAATGACCAAGTCACGTTGTACTAGGATCGGTCTATCATCGGACTATTGTTGCCAATAAGCCGGATATAGTGGTGATAGTGCACGACGTCACACATCAGGTAAGCTCTCAAAATAAGGCTATACAATGAAGAGCGCCACGCGAGTGCGGTGTGGGAGCGAGATAAAAAAAAAGTGTTCCGTGTTTTGCGGGTATTATCTACTTTTATGTTTACGTCAAGTCTTGACACTCGTTTTGGTTTTAGTCACATCTTAATTTGTAATGTAGTTTATTTTATCTTACTGTATCTATTTTATGTTCTTTGTATCTATTTTAACATACACGAGAGAATTGGTTTCCGTACGTCACGTCCTAGGCGACCAATGAAAATCAGCGCTGTGCTGTGGGTCCCCCACGGCATGGCATTATGCTGAGTGGAAGCCTTCTTGCCACAATCATGACATCTTTTTCACCCTATTTCTTTTCTGTTAAAACAAAATGTAGTATATGTAATTATTGTTTTATTTATTTCTCGTCTTTACTAACTTAATTCCCAAAATACAGGCTCAGGCCTAGTTTGGGAGTTAGCATCATCATGTTACGTGTTATCTTTGTGTCAAATAAACATTTTTATTTTTTTATTTTTTTTTTATTTTTAATTAAAGTACTACTAATACTATTGTTTAAGGTTACACTAGTCGAAAATTCTTCCATACAAACGTAGTCTAGAGATTACTCCACTGTTTGACGATGTACGTTCAAAATAAAAAAATATATCAATTTGTCTCATCATTATCTAGTCCTGTATGGAAACAAAAATGTAAAAAAATAATATAATTGAAAGTTATGAGCGTCGAAAGTTCCATATTTCAACACTAATTTTAACGCATCTTTGGGCGGAAATAAATACCATAAAAAGAAGGAAAATTGCAAAACGGGCTCGATACAGGGATATATTTGTAATTTAACAATGCAAATAATTTTATTTTGCAAATATACATTTAGTAGTTTTTTCATGATATCTAGACTCCCAAAGGTCTGATTACAAAAAATCGCGTGCTCGTTTTCGTCCTAAATCATCATCCATTTCGCTACAAACTTTCAAAAGTGCTAATTCGTACACGAACTAGCTTCTTACTACTCGTCACAGCATCTATTTCTTTCGCACGTGTTGTCGGATAAGATAGCATGCATTTTAACCCCGCGCACAAAATAGTTCGTGCCGTCGACTAGTTTAACCTTAATGGGTATTTATTATTGTATGTACCTACGTCGTTTTGTGACAAATAAACACTTTTTCTTTCTTTCTTTCTATGTCACCATCCCGCATGACGAGAACCTCGTGAAAGCAGAGAAAGAGAAACAAATCAAGTATCTCGACTTAGCACACGAGGTTGTCTACGTATATATGTGGAATGTGGACTCGGCGATCATTTTGCCGATTGTCGTTGCGACCAACGGCCTGATGGCCAAGTGCCTCGACGACCATCTGTCGAGGCTGTCATTGCGTGGTTGCATCAAGGGTCTGATACAGAAGGCTCGAAGAAGTACTCCTCAATACGGCTCGCATTGTGAGGAGGTTCCTGTCTCTGTCGTCCTAAAAAAAGTGTAGTTAATTGAATAAACGAAATAATAAAAATAAATACCCGTTGGCCTAGAATCATACAATATTGGCAAGAAGCAATGTCTTCCTGCACAAGTAAAGGACAAAATCTGGCAAATAGAAGCAGCTACAACAAAACAAAACGGTGATTAACTTATTTGCAGTTGGTAAACTGATCGCGACCTATATCGATGTACGGGGACAAAAGTTTTCTGACGTTCTTCTGGTATCTGCTGTAATTGGCTGTTGAAAATTTATTCAACCAATCACAGCAGATAACGCGTGCTTGACAATTTGTCACTTTAATTTTGCTGTAATTTAGCGATAAGAAACCCGTCAGCTACAATAAATTTTGTGGTTATCCTAATTCGCAACAGGAAAACGTTTAACATGACCAAATCAAAATATTATAATAAAAAATATTATATGTAGGTACTCACGGTGCTGGCTCAGTGACTGCGGCCGTGACTTACGACAGGTAAAGGTGAAGGAAAACATTGTGAGGAAACCTGGACTTATACAGTTAATGTAAGTCTGAAATAGCCAAGTCAGAGGCCTGTGGGGTTTACCAGAGGTGACCTAATTAACACTGACACCAGAGGTGGCCACAATTCACACGAAAAGAAGAAGAAGCAATAAATCTAACTACTTGCTTCTGTGCAACAGTCTCAGCATCATCACATCCGAGCATGGAGAAAAGACCCTGCGCAGAGGAATCACAACATGGTGTCATATAATGATCTTTAAAGAGATTGGCAATCAATTTGTGATCACCGATGCCATTCACGCTCATAGGAAAGCCTAGCATTCATTTTTCCGGTTTTCTTCCAAAATAATTTAAAATCCTTGTCAGTAAGACGAGAGGCCATGAAGGCCATTTATATATCTGGTCCTGCCTCGCCTGACACAACTTAAGTTGCTTTTTAAATGTGGATCAACTGTCACACATATCAGAATATACTCCACCACTGATTGGCTTTCCAGCCTGATAACCTAACCTAAACCTGATAACCAGCTACATGTCTATTTCCCCCAGCTATATATCCAACCATTATCCAACTCTTCTCCACCCTCACCCCCGCTCATAGGAAGCAATGGCAGCATCAGATAGGATTGATCAATTTTAGTATACATGGTCACTGACAAGATCTTATGGGCAACATTGCTACAGTGACCATCACAACATTGTGAAAACTCCCCAGGAAAATCAATTTCCCGAAGCTGAGAGAGACACTGACGATGATAGGACTTGATTTGATCTGAGGTTCGCTTCCAGAATACAACCTTGTTGGTCGAGGTTACGACTGCCTCCTCTTTACAAATTAACCTACCTAGATCACATTCAACAAAAATTAGGAAATGGTCAGACCAGTGCACGTCTTCAACCCACACATTACTAATAGATGGTAAGACTTCCTCAGTGACGATACAGTGCTCCAACCATCTCGCACACCCATGCGCCTCACTAACAAACGTAAACGTTTCAGACTTATCACCTGAAATAACTTAAGTCCGAGATACTCTCTCAGAGAGAAGTTTAAGGAGATTAATGTTATGACTGTGCCTTCTCAGTATATTTATGAAAATCTTTTATATGCCCATAAAATCCGCACGGAACAAATATTTGTATGACCTACAGATAGTTGTTATAGTAACAAACACAAATTTGTAGTACCTACAACAAGGCTTAAGAAAACAGGTGGCTCGTTTAGATGTCAATGTGTTCGCTTTTTAGCTTCCAAGCCACAAGTACAAGATCTAAGTCTTAATAAATTCAAATAATTCATTAAACGTAAGTTGTGCCAGAAAGCGATTTATACCATTAAAGATTACGTTGAGGACAAAAAAAGGCTTGGGATTGAGCTGCTCCAATTAATTTCGATTTTTTATGTTTTGCACCGTAAAATTTGGTATTTTTTTGGTTTTGTTGCAATGACAAGAATATTTACTTTTTAAAGTATTATTTTATTTTAATTATTGTGAATGTGAAGACACATAGTCTTCACATTCTCAATAATTAAAATAAAATGAAATAAAGGATCATTCTTTTTTTGTTTTTAATTTTAATGTAACTTAGTTAGTTTTTAATCATGTTCTGGCAATTTGAGTAGTTTATACGGCCTACCCGAATGTCCTTTCTTTGGTATTGTTCAACGAATCGTTGAGCTCCTTAAATTCTGAGTTGAGCTGCTCGGTTATTGACAAATGCGTGCACTGACTGGACAGGTCCACTCAATCTGGCTGGTTCTTTCCTCAAAAGACCATTTCAGACTTATGTCTACATGGTCTTCACATGATCTAACCAAGATTTTGCCAGGACTTTAAAAGAGACTGTGACCTCTGAGTTTGTTTCGGCCTTCCTTCTCAGAGTAGTCAGATAGGAAACGCCGACCTCATTTAGTTTTTATAAATATGATCGACATGTAAAAGTGTTTGTACAAACCACCTTACAGAAATAAAATCATTTATCACTAAATTCAAACATATGGCGTTGTATGAGAGCGTTTACGGAGAAGTGATGACGTTTAAGCAGAAGCGATGTACGAGTCGCTATTATACGCTGCACGCAACTTCCCGCGTCCTCATAAACGGGGCCTTAGGGAGCGCGAAACCGATACGTCGAATAACTACTTTTCACATATCGTGGAGCTAGCGTATCTTCTTAATACCTCATGGCTAAATAATAACAGCAGTAGATCTTCAAGTTTAAGCAACGCTTGCCGAGCTCGGTTCGTTGATGGGGACCATCTTTACATAGCGAGCTTCTTCCGTGCCTCGGCAAGGACGTTAAGCTGTTGATCCCGACTGTCCTTTGTAGATCTTTAATCTTGAGTTAGCAGCCAGTCTTGCCAAGGAATATCGTGCTACCCAGTTACTGGGTTGTGGAGATCAGATAGGCAGTCGCTCCGTGTAAAGTACTGATACTCAGCTACGTTCAGTTAGACTGGCAGCCTAACCCAATATGACTGAGGGAAAAGGCTTGGCAGGTTGACCACGAGTTTCTGGAGTGACAAATTGTCAAGCATGCGTTATCTGCAGTGATAGGTTGAATATATTTTCAAAAGCTCTCAGCTTTCTAATGTCTCTCTGATGGTGGCATATGTGTTGGATCATTCGGTTCCCTCCATCATGGTAGAGCTGAGTGGTGCCGATCCATGCGTTATGTTCGTGAACGGGCGCCATCAGTTGGGATTGGTCGCAACTTAGCTGCCCTGGGCCTATTATTGTATTTTTTAAATTGTTTGTAACTCTAGACTGTCTAGCTAGACGCTTTTACGTGCACGTCTTTTAACATCGTTCTCACACTCACTAGGTATGTATTTTTTCGACAAGAATGATGTAACCAAATACTTGTAATCAAAACTTATGGAAAAGAGTGTCCGTGGAGTTTTTTTTTGTTTGCCTATTCAAAACTACATCTAAGGTTTATTTAATTTGATTTTTTGAATGCAAAGCATGTTATGTTATGTAGCTACTGTGATTAGTTGAATGTATTTTTGACAGTCAATCACAACAGGTAACGCGTGCTCGACAATTTGTAACATGCATTTTGCTTCCAGAAACTCTGCGTGTAGGGATTGAAAAAAAAATACATATAAACAAAATAAAAATATAATTATTTTATTTGCAGTTCATTTCACAGCTTCATCATCTGTATCTGCATGTTTTCTTTTTCTTCTGTTGTGGTGTTCGATTCGCTCTTCTAAACTCGCTGTGAAAATAAAAAGTTTCATTTTAATACTAGCTGTTGCCCGAAACTTCATCTGCGTAACATTAGTGTGTTATAAGTTTCACGTGGGTTGCTATGTATCTGTGTATCTTTGTATCTGTGTGTCTGTCTGTGGCATCATAGCGCCTAAACGGATGAACCGATTTTGATTCAGTTTTTTTTGTTTGAAAGTTGGTTTTGTCGAAAATTTTCTTAGCTATGTTTGAATAAAATCGGTTCAGCCGTTCAAAAGTTATGGGCGTTTTACTGTTTGAATTGGGGTGTTTTCGCAAGACAAATGTGACGAGGTTTTTTAAATTTTAAAATTTTACTTGTTCATATTGAGCAATAATATTGACCTGAGACTTGAGAAATTTTAGTTCACCATACAAATTTCCAACCCTCTTTCTACCCCCTTAATGATGATTTTCGTGATAAAAAAACTATCCAATGACCTCCCTAGGGACTCAAACTATCTCCATACCAAATTTCATCCAAATCGGTTCAGCGGTTTAAGCGTGAAAAGGTAACAAACAGACAGACAGCATTAAAAATATTAGTATGACACAAGAAGGACAGTCGAGCTGACCCAGCCAACTACAGACCCATCTCGGTAACGTCCATCCTCTGTAATAGTATGGAACCTGTACTAAACAACAAGTTCCTGGCATACCTAGAAGACAACGATATCCTCAGTGACCGCCAATACGGCTTCCGCCGTAATCGGTCAATTGGGGATTTTCTAGCGTATATGACATTCACGTCTGCAGTGAGACCTTCGAGGGGCACGGGGAAGCGCTTGCTGTCTCTCTTGACATCTCGAAGGCTTTTGACAGGGTCTAGCATGAGAACCTTATTGGTAAGCTTCATTCCTTCGGTCTGCCTAGTGGTCTTTGTAACTGGATTGCTCACTTCCGAGGAGACACTTGGGGTCGGTCCATCCGAGTGGTTATCGATGGCTGCTCGTCCAGTCAGTTAGGTATTAACGCCGGCGTCCCTCAGGGGTCGGTTCTCTCAGTAACACAGTTTTTGCTGCACATTAATGAGCTGTTGAAACCCGGAAGCTTTGGGTACGCAGATGGCAGCACGGTTGCTGAGAGATACGTGTCTAGCGCACGGGCTACTGGGTTTCAGAGCCGGTCTCTCCGGGAGGCCATGGTTGAGCACTCGAACCTGTCTTTGTAGGCAGTGTCCGAATGGGGCGATGTCAATCTAGTCAGTTTCAATGCTACTAAGACCTAGGCGTGTCTTTTTTTCGCAAAGAAGAGCCAATTCTACCCGGCTCCATCTTTCCGTGGTGTGACCGGTCCAATAACGGACCCTCGGATCTCGACCTTCTTGGTGTTACGTAGTTTCAGTGTTTGTGAGACGGGGTTTATTTTTTAACTACATATACCTATGTTACTTCGATTTGTTATTTCATTCTACATTCTCACAGACGTTCAGATACTTACAACAAGTCACTCTATTCAGTAAAGGAGTGTACACTCTTGCTTTAACACCTTGTAGCAGGCAGTCTGTATACGCCATAACTTTATCAGTGTCCGTCGTCTCGTCCCCGCAGAGTTGCCAGTACTGCGACTCTAACTCCTTGATAACTTCCTTTATCATTGTTGTCCTGAAAATAATAAAACCAGGATGTTATAAACATAATATTACTGAAAGAAAGACTCTACAAAAAAAAACTAAAAACGACAGAAAAAAAAAGTTTGAAATCGCTTGAGCATGCGTTGTGATTAATGCAGTAACCGACTGTTATTAGAACCATCGATCAATAATACACTAGATGCCCGGTAAGCTCCTCTCCTCTTCTCTAAAACGGGTCGAAAAATAAGAGCACAAATACGGTTGTGGTCTTATTTCAAATTAGTATGGTCCAATCATAGCTAACATTAAGACGTCAAAATTCTGCAGCGTGCGTTCTAAAATTTTGCAAATAACCACCGAGATTTTGAAAGGAATATTTATCTTTTTTTATTTATTTATTTAGACTTCATGCACAAAAGGTACTAAGGCAAGCTTAATGCCTTAGGTATTCTCTACCAGTCCAACAAAGGTTGTGAAGAGATAACATGGCAGATGCATTATTAAAACAAAAAAAATATAAGTTTTTTTTATTATCATACTAAGATAGGTAAAATACACGTACTGGTTGTCGTTAAGTTTATATCATTAAAGTGTTTTTCATAAAGTCAAAACCGAATTAAATAGTATATATGAATCAATTATCAAATATTATGATTGTTTGACCAAAGTTTGCGTCGACAACGAGCCAACTATTGTTACAAACATGGACTGTTCTGGAACAGAAAATGAATGGCACTTTGTAATTTGGACTTTAAAACATGCGTGTAAGATTAAATTTGTTTTGATGATGTTGAGCAGCGAAGAAAGTTCGTAATTTTTTAAATGCATTTTGTGCTTAGCTTTGTGAATGCATCTATTAAGGTTCCCCTAGTCGCTGTCTCATCCGACAACACGTGCGAAAGAGATTGATGCTGTGATGAGCAGTAAGAAGCTAGTTCTCGTACGAATTAGCACTTTCGCAAATTTGTAGCAAAATAGATTATGATTTAGGACGAAAACGAGCGCGCAAAATTTTATTAACAAACCTTTGGGGAGTAGATATCATGAAAAAAGTACTAAATGTATATTTTCAAAATAACATTATTTGCATTGTTGAATTATTAATCTATCCCTGTATGGAGGCTGTTTTGCAATTTTCTTTCTTCTTATGGTATTTATTGCCGCCAAAAGATGCGTCAAAATTGGTGTTGAATTATGGAACTTTCGACGCTCATAACTTTCTAATATTGTATTTTTTTGTATAATGATGAGACAAATTGATATATTTTTTTATTTTGAACGGACATCGTCAAACAGTGGAGTAATCGCCAGACTACGTTTGCATGGAAGAATTTTCGACTAGTGTAACCTTAAGCATTGCATCTATGTTTAATCTCAAAACTACCGATAGCTGTAAAAATTATTTCATTAAATATAAAATATTAACATTACCTTCACTTTATATATTAGAAATGGCAATGTTCGTAAAAACAAATCCACATTTGTTTCCTCGTATGGCAGACAAATTTCCAAGAAATAGGCGTGATGATAGTAAGCTATGTTTACATACATCAAAAACTGCACTTATGCGCAAGAGTGTTTTTTGCATGGCACCAATTATCTACAATAAATTGCCCAAAAGTTGGAAAGAACAAACTATACCAAAATTTAAACAAACAATAAAATTGATTTTGGCACAAAAAGCATATTATAGTATAACAGAATTTTTAAACGACTCATGGTGATTATTGTAAATAATTTGACCATAATAACTAATATTGTAGTAATTATGGTCATGTAGTAGTGGTGAACTTAGAAATGCCTATAATTTTATAAATTTCATTATAATTGAATGTCTATTAAAGTGATGTAAATCTTCATTGTGATAATTGTTATTTTTAATATTGGACTAGGAAAAAAAATTTATGAATCATTGGATAATGTAAATAATATATAATATAAGAAATCTGTTTGTGTGAGTGATGTTTAATGTATAGTTGTAAAATTTTAAAATAATTAATTCAATAATAATAATAGTACCTAAAATATTTGCACGCCATGAGAAGTGGCAGACATGTCGTGAGCCACTCTTATTTAAGATCTTGCATGCATGTATTATTTTAATTATGTATGTATACACATGTTTGAGCAAATAAAATTTCTTATTCTTAAGGTTGAATTTGCATTAATATATATTTATTTAAACTAGAATTCTTAGAATTACGTAAACATGATTGGCGACAGTTTTAATGAGAAGTTTTGTATGAGATTGTTTATCTAGTATATTATTGATCGAAGATTGGAACTAAGTTCCATCATTATGGGCAAAAGTGTCCGACCGACACTTTTACAAGAGTACGTTATTTCGTGCTAGTTCGATATTTGAAATTTTGGGAGCATTTACATGTGTATTTGAAATTTAAAGATGGCCAGTGCGATTTGAAAAGATGTTGTTAGTTAAGGATGATATTCTCCTTAACTTAATCAACATTGTTAAACAAACGAGAATATCACCCATCAGTTTTAAAGAGAAATAAGAAATACCGACTTAATGCTTTGAAGGGTCCATTCCTTTTGCAGTTCAGCCAAGACTTCGGATAGTTGATGTTTGTCGTATATCCATCCAGACCCTGGCAAGTTGTATGAGCAATGGAAAAGATTCAGAGGTAGATCCAACGCCATGTTGTACTGAGGCTTTCTGAAAAAGAAGAACTATGAGGCATCGTTTTATCGTAGGTTGGCAGGTAGGGTAGGTAGGTAGGTAGGTAAGATAGGGTAGGGTGGGTAGGTAGGTAAGATAGGGCTTCGCTCACGCCAACTGGCTACCTATCTACCCACCCTACCCTATCTTACCTACCTACCTACCCTACCCTATCTTACCTACATACCCACCGTAACCTATCTTACCTACATACCCACCCTACCCTATCTTACCTACCTTCCTACCCTACCCTATCTTACCTACCTACCCACCCTGGGTCATAGACATACTAAATAATATGGACTGGAAATACCTACGAAAAAAACGTGCCTACCTAAACCTCAAAATGTCTCATAAAATGGCCGCCGATTCTAAGGTTGTGTCAATCAAGCAACACACACACACTCACAAATCTCAATAATACAATATGTAAACAACCATTTGACAGCAGGACTACCACGAACACAACCACAAAATTCGTCACATAAAATGGCGAATATGGCACGTACCTACAACCGTCACTAAGTCATAACAAAATGTTGCCATAATGAGCAACAACTGAAATATTGTTGTCTCTTTCATCAAATACGTTTACTACATTAGAAAGAATGAAACAAAACGATGTTTCACATTCTGTATCGTATTTCACTCATATTTGTATAAGCTAACTAGCTGTTGCCCGCGACTTCGTCTGCGAAGCATTAGTAATTCGAATAGCTTATTTTTTATATCGCAGCATAATGTTGTGGGTTTTCCATACAAACTTCTACCTCTCTTTCCACCCCCTTAAGTAAGATTTCCGGGATAAAAACTACGCTATGTCCTGCCCAGCGTCTCAAAATATCGCCGAACCAAATTGCATCTAAATCGGTTCGACGGTTTAAGCGTGAAAAGGTGGACAGAGAGACAGACAGAGTCACTTTCACATTTATAATATTAACCCCGCCCGCGACTTCGTTCGTGTGATGGCAACCAAAAATAAGCTGCTATTAAACCTGAGACAAACGGTCCAGTTCGGTAGTTCCAAATCGATGTAGAGGTCCCCATCCTAGTGCCATTTGATTCTTCAAAGAAACTTTGACATCCCTAAATCGTCATCATCGTCTGGGGGTAAAGCCGAAAAACTAATGATGCCATCCTTTATTATTTTGCCAAAGGAATAAGATTTTTATACAAATAAATGTCTCCCTTTTAACCCTTTAAAAATTTGAATTTCCAAAAACCCCTCCTAAGTGCTCCCCAACGTCATAAAAAGAAGCTATGTGCAGTAAAAGTAATCAAAAATCTTTACCACACCAAGTTGTATTTTAAGGGTAGTTTCGAAAAACTAATTATTGAAAACCTTTTTTTGTTTATTTAGGTTGGTATTTATGTCAAGTTTCATGTTTATTGACCCAAGAAATCAGATTCTTCAAAAAAATTAACATCCCCTAAGTCGTCTTTTGGGGATAGTTTCAAAAAATAATAAGAGCAACCTTTATTATTCATTTAGGTTAGTATTTATGTTAAGTTTCATCTGTAATATATAATATCTGTAAAACCTCCTAAATCGTCTTTTGGTGGTAGTTGCAAAAAACTAATAATGACAACCTTTTTTGTTTATTTAGGATGGTATTTATGTCAAGTTTCATGTTTATTCACCCAAGAAATCACATTCTTCAAAAAAAGTTACATCCCCTAAATCGTCTTTTGGGGGAAGTTGCAAAAAACTAATAATGACAACCGTTATTGTTTATTTAGGATGGTACTTATGTCAAGTTTCATGTTTATTCACCCAAGAAATCAGATTCTTCAAAAAAATTAACATACCCTAAATCATCTTTTGGGGGTAGTTTCAAAAAATAATAACAGCTACCTTTTTTATTAATTTAGGTTAGTATGTGGCAAGTTTTTTGACCCAAGAAACCACATTTTTCAAAAACACTGTAATACCTCCTAAATCGTCTTTTGGGGGTAGTTGCAAAAAACTAATAATGACAACCTTTATTATTTATTAAGGATGGTATTTATGCCAAGTTTCAAGTTTATTCACCCAATAAATCAGATTCTTCAAAAAAACTAACATACCCTAAATCTTCTTTTGGGGGTAGTTTCAAAAAATAATAATAGCGACCTTTATTATTCATTTAGGTTAGTATTTGTGGCAAGTTTCAAGTTTATTGACCCAAGAAATCAGATTTTTCAAAAACACTGTAATACTTCCTAAATCGTCTTTTGGGGGTAGTTCCAAAAAACTAATAATCACAAACTTCATTGTTTATTTAGAATGGTATTTATGTCAAGTTTCATGTTTATTCACCCAAGAAATCAGATTCTTCAAAAAAAATAACATCCCCTAAATCATCTTTTGGGGATAGTTTCAAAAAATAATAATAGCGACCTTTATTATTCATTTAGGTTAGTATTTGTGGCAAGTTTCAAGTTTATTGACCCAAGAAATCAGATTTTCAAAAACACTGTAATACTTCCTAAATCGTCTTTTGGGGGTAGTTCCAAAAAACTAATAATCACAAACTTCATTGTTTATTTAGAATGGTATTTATGTCAAGTTTCATGTTTATTTACCCAAGAAATCAGATTCTTCAAAAAAATTAACATCCCCTAAATCATCTTTTGGGGGTAGTTTCAAAAAGTAATAGCTGCAACCTTTATTATTCAGTTGGGTTAGTATTTGTGGCAAGTTTCAAGTTTATTGACCCAAGAAATCAGATTTTTCGAAAACACTGTAATACCTCCTAAATCGTCTTTTGGGGGTACTTGCAAAAAACTAATAATCACAAACTTTATTGTTTATTTAAGATGGTATTTATGTCAAATTTCATGTTTATTCACCCAAGAAATCAGATTCTTCAAAAAAAATAACATCCCCTAAATCATCTTTTGGGGGTAGTTTCGAAAAACTAACAATGAAAATCTTTATTGTTTATTTAGATTAGTATTTATGTCAAGTTTCAAGTTTATGAACTGAAGTAATAAGATTCTTCAAAAAAACTTTAACACCCCTAAATCGCCTTTTGGGGGTAGTTTCAAAAAATAATAATAGCAACCTTTATTATTCATTTAGGTTAGTATTTGTGGCAAGTTTCAAGTTTATTGACCCAAGAAATCAGATTTTCCATACAAATTTCAACAACCCCTAAATCATTATTTGGGGGTAGTTTCGAAAAACTAATAATGTCAATCTTTATCATTTACTTAGAATACTATTTGTGCTAAGTTTCAAGAATTTTGGTCGAAGGAATTAGATTTTTCATACAAACTTTCAACCCCCTTTTTACCCCCTTAGGGGTGAAATTTCCAAAAATCCTTTCTTAGTGCACACTTACGTCACTTGAGGAACCTTTCTGCCAAATTTCATGCTTCTAGGCTTAGCAGTTTTGGCTGTGCGTTGATTGATCAGTCAGTCAGTCAGTCAGTCACCTTTCGCTTTTATAGATATAGATGTATGTATAGAACATCGCGGCGCCTCCATATATTTAATATCTCAATGCCCTGGGTAGGTAGGTAAGAAGTAAGCGAAGCCGCGGGGGACAGCTAGTACAAAGATTTTCTGGCTACTGACTATTGTAACGTCTCTCCCAGAACTATAAATGACAACCGTCTATGAATGGGAATGAACAATCTTAAGAGTAGAAATTTTATCAGACCTGGGTTGTTTCTCCACATCTAGTAGCTCGCTGATGACCTCAGGAGTCTCTTTCTTCTCTCCAATGAGGAGCAACACTCCCATGATGCAGCGGATCTGATGCCAGAGGAAGGCGTTACCCTCGATAAGAAGGTAGTACATTGAAGTGGCTGAAAAAAATATGGAATAAAAGTATTTCTGACATAGGTGAAGGAAAACATCGTGGACTTATAGTAAATATGTCGCCCAAACCCTTTGGGCATACAGGCGCCATGTTATATGATATGTGAACTTACGTAATTCTCTATCGAAATCATTCACCGGCAATATATTTGCACTAAGTATTTCTCTTCGGAACTGGACCACTCCGTTGCCAACATCCATTTTGCACAGGTTCCGATAGTCATTCGACCCCACGAGGCGGGCACAGCCTAAGCGCATAGCTTCTATGTCTAAGGAAGAACGGGGGAAGTAGTATTTGTATGTACGTTTCTTGCAGTCGAATCTGAAAATATTATAACAGTCGGTCATTCAAATCAAGTCAATATGGTTATTTGATAGAAAATATAAATTGTTTACAAGGGTAGATAGTATAGTCAGTTACTATATTATATCTGCAATAAAGCAAATTATATATATTATAAATTCGAAAGTAACTCGATCCGTCTGTCTGCCTGTCTGCTAACTTTCACAACTAAACCGCTGAACAGAATTCAATGAAATTTGTCAAGGAGAAAGATGACTTCCTGAGGAAGGACATACGCTACTTTTAGTAACAAAAGAAATTGTTTGTAGCTAGGTATGGTAGGGTATGTAGGGTAGGGTAAGTAGGTAGTGTAGGTAGGTATGTAGTGTTGGGTAGGGTGCTTAGATTGGTAGGTAGGGTAGGTGGGTACGTGGGTAGGGTAGGTAGGTAGGGTAGGGTAAGTGGGTTGGTAGGATAGGGTAGGTAGGTAGGTAGCCAGTTGACAGGAGCGAAGCCGCAAGGGAATGCTTGTAAATATCATAAAACTAGGTGTACGGTTCACGTACCTATAGGCACAAAGAGTAAGTATACAGAAGGGCCACTCCCGCCGTTTAGAAAATTGACAGCTAAACTTGACAGATTCACTAGGGTTGCTACTATATTGATTCCGAATTAAAAAACCGGCCAAGTGCGAGTCGGACTCGCGCACGAAGGGTTCCGTACTAGGTAAATTGCGGTTTACGATTTATGACGTATTAAAAAAAACTACTTACTAGATCTCGTTCAAACCAATTTTCGCTGGTAGTTTACATGGTAATGTACATCATATATTTTTTTAAGTTTTATCATTCTCTTATTTTAGAAGTTACAGGGGGGGGGACACACATTTTACCACTTTGGAAGAGTCTCTCGCGCAAACTATTCAGTTTAGAAAAAAATGATATTAGAAACCTCAATATCATTTTTGAAGACCTATCCATAGATATCCCACACGTATGGGTTTGATGAAAAAAAATATTTTTAGTTTTAGTTTCAAGTATGGGAACCCCCAAAATTTATTGTTTTATTTTTATTTTTGTGTGAAAATCCTAATGCGGTTCACAGAATACATCTACTTACCAAGTTTCAACAGCATAGTTCTTATAGTTTCCGAATAAAGTGGCTGTGACATACGGACGGACAGACAGACAGACAGACAGACAGACAGACAGACATGACGAATCTATAAGGGTTCCGTTTTTTGCCATTTGGCTACGGAACCCTAAAAAAGAGTAGGTTGCCCAAGTTACAAACATAAATACATAGATTCGTCTAAACATACATCATATCATGCTTACATGCCTTAGAGGGTAGACAGGGCATCAAACATCCATTTAATATCACGAAACATTTAATATTACGCCACAAACGATGAATATTTGAGAGTAAAAAGACGTGGTATAATAATAGTGTAATAATGATCCCACTTAAAAAAATAAATTGTAAAAAGCTCCAAGCTCAACAACAATATATATGTGAAAAAACAGGTACCTAATAAAATCAAAAAACCAAAGATGATCTTAAACAAGAAGAAAATTATGCTGTGCAGTCGGAGGAAACATATTTGTAAGCTGTATGACTTGAACCTTATTATTATGACAAGTTCCCAATTTCATCTATGGGCTTAAAATAATTTATTATAATCCTAGATAATGAATTTCTAATTTGTCATCTTGAAAGATTAATGACCTTTATAACTTAAAAATAATTGAAAGAAAGAATTAAAAACAAAAAAGTAAATTCGGTCTGTAATAAATAATAAAGGTAACCCATCCAATGCAACCAACCTCGTTACAGTACTTAATGTATGAATGACGTGACAAACGCCTGCACAGAGCAATCATGACAGCCACGACTGAGCTCGGTCCATTATTGCCCAATATTCCCTGTAAAACCGAAATGTCAAAGTGAGAGTGGCCCCTCTGTCTGCGGCGCGCCGCCGCTTACGTACTTTGTGCTATAGGCAAATTGCTAACGCCGCGACCTACTTTTCGCTACTCGTTTTATTTACTTTTATAATTATATTTGTTTAGTTGACCAATAGCTGCCGATAAGCTGCTAATAATTATAAACCCAATTACAGGTTTAAACTAAATTACTGAAGACCAATATTTTCAGCGAAGTCGGGGGACCTGTAAAGAACTGTTCCAAGGAACCGTCCCCCGACTGCAATGAAAACATTGGTTTTCTGCTTGTTTTCAACTGTTTAGTTTTTATTTTTATTCACTTTTTGACGAGGCAGGCGTGTTTTTTACACGCTTTATATTAGCTTCACCTTTATGTATGTTTGTAACCGACTTCTTTGGGCGCGATTTTGACCCACTTTAAACGGCCAGATTTCGTTCAAACTTTGTAGATTTATCGAGGACCGATGACAATAAACTAATTTGAAAAAAAAAAAACAAAGTTGTTCAAAATTAGTTGCCGAAAAAACAGCTATTATATACTAGGAAGGTACTGCACAAGCGCCCCTGGTAGAATAAATGTACATAATATTTCTAGATATAGATATATCACCATCCATGTTAATTTTACATGGATATATATAGATATACAGTCTTGTAGTTTTCGTTTTTTATTAATTGTAATTAAGCGACACTGAATTTATTAGCTATTCGCATTCGGTGACCGGTGACGGTGATATTGTCGATTAGAATTAAAAAAAAAAATATTCGAATAATTGTTTTTTTCACAAGTTACAGTGTTTCCGGAGTTTCATACATGACGGATCGGATTTTTTTTTTGACCTATTTTGATGTCTTTTTTCGTTTCTATTGCACTAAATAAATTTTTAGAAAGTATAGAATTAATCTCCATTAAATTATCTCGACAATAGTATTGTTACAAGATAGGGTAGCGCCATCTAGTGACGAGTAGCAGAACTAAGTAGTAACTAGTGGCGCCATCTAGTATCGAAAAGCGGAACTAATGTTCTCGAAAGTTCGTGTCGTGTAGAATTTTCCAGAATGTTCGAACCGAACATTCTGGAAGTTTCTAGTCGCTTCGAGAACGATGAGTTCAAATGTCGATTGTTCTGGAAGATTCTCGAAGTACCTAGAACAGTATGGAACGTTCTAGAAACATCTTCCGGGCTATATAAAGAGCGGTCGGGTTCGTCGTGGGTCAGTTTCGATGGAGAAGCGATACAGAGCGATCAAAGCGGAAAATAGTGCGAAGTCATAGAATTGTTTAAGAAGTGTTTTTGTAATAAACAGTGATTAATTGAAGTCTGCTGTTTAAATAATTTATCCCTGAACCCCAGCTCGCAACAAATTGGTGTCAGAAGTGGGATAAATTATGCCGGTTCTACCGAAGGAAGAAACGGAAGGAATGCGCACCAGGAGTCAGCGCCAGCAAGACGTAGACCAAAGGCGCATTGGAGACGCTCCCTCACCGTCATCAGGTGGCTGTGGAGATTCCGCGGCTGCAGCGGAACCAGCTCAACCGTCGGCGTCACCTGACTTAGCCGCCCTTATGGCATTCATGCAAGAGCAGGCTCGCCGTCAGGAGGAGCAGGCTCGCCGTCAGGAGGAGCAAGCTCGCCGCATGGAGGAGCAGATGCAGCGCGACAAGGAGGAGCAGGCTCGCTGTCAGGAGGAGCAGGCTCGCCGTCAGGAGGAGCAAGCTCGCCGCATGGAGGAGCAGATGCAGCGCGACAAGGAGGAGCAGGCTCGCCGTCAGGAGGAGCAGGCTCGCCGTCAGGAGGAGCAGGCTCGCCGTCAGGAGGAGCAAGCTCGCCGCATGGAGGAGCAGATGCAGCGTGACAGGGAAGAGCAGGCTCGCCGTCAGGAGGAGCAGCTCTTGGTGATTAAGGACCTCCGCACAGCCATCGGTAAGGAGATGAAAGAATTTAAGGACCAGGTCCAGCAGCAGGAGATCCGCATCGCCGAGTTAGAAAAGATTGTTCGTGGGCTCAAATCTGGAGGAGGGGCCGTGGCAGCTACGATAGTTGCGCCCTCACCGGTTGGTTTTAAAGTTCCACCATTTGACGGCTCTTCGTCATGGTCTGCCTACAAGATACAGTTCGAGGCCGTTATGAAATCAAATAGGTGGACCAAAGAACAGGCTTTGACTGCTCTAACCTTGGGTCTTCGCGACCAGGCTTTGACTGTGTTAGAGGCACTTGGACAGGACCTTACTTTTGAGAATCTTCTGGAAGCATTGGAAGCTAGATACGGCGACGCGCACCTGGAACATGTGTTTCGCGCCCAGCTGAAGGACCGATCGCAACGTGTTGGTGAAACCTTACAGCAGTGGGCTCTGGAGGTGGAAAAGCTGGTCCGGAAGGCTTACCAGTCATCACCTGTGCTGATCGACGGGAATCTCGTACAGGCATTCACGGATGGAATCCGCGATCTGCAGGTTAGGGCTGCCGTAAGGCTAGGCCATTTTAAGAACCTTAAGAACGCCCTAGCCTACGCTTTGGAAGTGGAAGCTGTACGACAGGACGATCGAGCTCACCGCATAAGGGATGTTGTGACTTCACCCCGGTGCTATAGCTGTGGAGAGAGAGGCCACATCCGGTTGAGCTGCCCAAAGCGAAGGAGTCGCCATTGTGGAAGTCAGTCACCAGCATCAGGAAAACAAGTAGATGGCAGGACTAAGTGGCGGATGGTGACCGGTAAGGAAAGAGCCCCAAGGAACTCGATCTCGCAAATTGTGTGTGAGCCACAATTATGTGAAGGGAACAGAACACCACACGATGATGTAGATGCTCTCTCGCGTAGGTTGTGTTCCGATCAATGTAAGCCCTGTAGCAGGCAAGAGGCTGAGCACGTAACATTTGTGAGGATGTTGAGGATGGATCTTAGCGAAGATTGGAAGGCAACCTTGCAGAGCGCTCAACAAGAAGACAGAGACCTAAAACCGATCCTTGAATGGAAGAAATCAGGTGCTCCTAGGCCTCACTGGAGTGATGTCGCAGCAACCAGTTCCATCACCAAGAGTTATTGGGCACAGTGGGAAAGCTTGGTTATCCAGGATGGAGTTCTGTGCCGGAAATGGGAGAACGCTCGCGGTGACCAGTGTCATCTACAAATGGTCGTACCTAAAGTTAAGGTGCCGGAGATCCTAAAGCTCTACCACAATGGATGTTCAGGGGGTCACATGGGAGTTAAGAGGACTTTAATCAAGATCCGAGAACGATTTTACTGGATCCATTGTCGAGAGGACGTTGAGGAATGGTGCCGCAAATGTACAAGTTGTGCGGCTGTGAAAGGACCACAAACTCGTAGCAGAGGGGCACTTAAGGTTTACAATGTTGGTGCACCATGGGAACGTATAGCATTAGATGTTGCTGGGCCATTTCCGGAAAGCCAAAGCGGGAACAAGTTCTTCTTGGTCGTCATGGACTACTTCACAAAATGGCCGGAAGTGTTTGCAATCCCCAATCAAGAAGCGGTTACGGTGGCTGATAAGTTAGTTCACGAAGTGTTTTGTCGGTTTGGGGTACCCTTGGAAATTCACAGTGATCAAGGCCGGAACTTCGAGTCAGAAGTCTTCAAGGAGACGTGTCGTGTGATGGGTGCTCACAAAACCAGAACTACTGCTTATCATCCGCAATCAGACGGGATGGTTGAACGATTCAACCAATCGCTGGAGAGGTATCTGGCAAAGGTTGTGGAAACCAGACAGAAGGATTGGGACAAACACATTCAACCATTTCTCCTGGCATATCGGAGTGCTGTTCATGAAAGTACAGCAGTAACACCAGCTTTTGCTAATTTCGGAAGAGAACTACGATTACCTGCAGATCTAATCACCGGTACCCCACCTGATTCTCCACGCAATGTAACAGATTACGCGAATGAACTACGGAATAGGATGAATGATGTATATGAGCACATCAGACAGACAGGTCAGCAGATGTCTGATAGGATGAAGACTCGCTACGATCGGAAGGCGAACAATAAGGGCTTCGATGAAGGATCTCTGGTATGGTTACATAACCCGGCACGCAGCAAAGGAAAATCGCCTAAATTGCAAGCCAAATGGGATGGACCATATCGCGTAGTTACCAAGATCAATGACGTCACCTACCGAATTCAAAAGGGACCACGAGGTGCATCGAAGTTTCTAGTCGCTTCGAGAACGATGAGTTCAAATGTCGATTGTTCTGGAAGATTCTCGAAGTACCTAGAACAGTATGGAACGTTCTAGAAACATCTTCCGGGCTATATAAAGAGCGGTCGGGTTCGTCGTGGGTCAGTTTCGATGGAGAAGCGATACAGAGCGATCAAAGCGGAAAATAGTGCGAAGTCATAGAATTGTTTAAGAAGTGTTTTTGTAATAAACAGTGATTAATTGAAGTCTGCTGTTTAAATAATTTATCCCTGAACCCCAGCTCGCAACAGTATGCAAAATATCTTGATTCCGTTAACTAACAAGGCTAAAATACTAAAAATAAACCAAACTAAAAAGTAGAAAATAAATAATAGTTTAAAAAAACTAAAAAAACACGCTTTTTATAGAAAACCGAACTAAAAAATTAAAAAATAATTTTAATAAATTTAAATTAAGAATAAGAAGAAGTATGTAAGGATCGTAGCAGGTGGCGTTCTGTAGTTTCTGCCTACCCCCATGGGAAAAAGGCATGAGTTTATGTATGTATGTAAATTAAGAATAGTGTTAAAACTTTCAATAAATATAAATTAATAATAGTGTGAATAAAAAAAGAATTATTTTATTTTAAAAAAAGCGTGGTACATTGATATCGGTTAAGCCGTTTAGAAGTTATAGTTTAATAAAGAAACTCACAAACATACATGAACCCTTGTAAACATAAAAAGTTTTGGGCAATCGTGTAAAAATACAGCAAATAGCCTTGCATTAGAGCGAATGAAAAAATAATCCAAATTGGTCGAGCCGTTTTTGAGATTTAGCGAAACTAACAAACAGCAAAAATGTTTACCTGCCCTGTGTGTGAGGTGGCCCATGGTAGCAATTTCCAAGGGAAATAGCTAGTCGACTATCAAATAAATAATTATTTAAATGGCCATACCTTGCACTATATTCTGGCATATCCTCCGGTATAGGGATCCAGGCAACTGCTTTTATATCGTTTGGCAATAGCCCGTTTAGCATCTTACAGTACGGCATCTCATTATCTATGGATTCCTGGGATAACTGCTGAGACGGCGGGAATTTACTCCGTAAAGAAATAGAAAAGACCTGTTAAAAAGAAGTAGTATTTTTTACAAGATTTTATTTAACTTGCAATGTTCGGGTCAAATCTTCCAACTGAATTTTAAAGCAGTTATCCTCCACCGATTACGATGGAATTTAGCGTACACGTTTAGTTTGGATGACAATGAATGGTTAGCTAAGTGACGTCATTCTAAATACAATATGGCGGACGGCCCAAGTTGGCGGTCTAGTTATTTTTTGTGCACTGCTATGATATGGGTATCAAATGAAAGGGTTTGCTGAGAAGAATAAGAAAAAAGCTTGTTTAAAAAACGCTTTTTCATTAATAATTTTATTTTCTTTCATTGCAATTTTAATCTTGTAGCTGGGATATTAGTCACATGTGGCAAACTCGTACTTTGCTTGATATATTTTCCATGGCATGCAAATGGACAGAAAATGTAATACAAAACATAACATCAAGCATGTTTGCCGAAGGGTTAGGTAGATATGCAACAAAAGTACACCCACATTTCGCAAGTTATTGTAATAGCAAGCTTATTGCCATCAAACAGGCACAAACCCATACTGAATAAAAAAGTCGGTGTCTTTGGTAACTCTTGTTTTTATCATTTTCAGGGTTCCGTACCTCGAAAGGAAAAAACGGAACCCTTATAGGATCACTTTGTTGTCCGTCCGTCCGTCTGTCTGTCAATACCCTTTTTCTCAGGAACGCGTGGAAAAAATCAAACTTCTAAGCGAACGCAGTCAAAAGATACAGCCGTTTATGCCGCAAATTTCTGCAAATTTTCGACACTCGCAAGGGAATCAAAACCTACAGGGTACTTCCCGTGAAGTCAGAATCATGCAATTTGGTACGAAGCAACGTCTTATAGCACAGATAAAAGAATAATTGCGAAAACCGTAAATTTTTGATTACATCATATAATAAAAATATTTTTCACCTCAGCACCTCAAACAAGCAGGTTTTGCTGCTTAAAGACAGTGAGCAAAATTCGATTTTGCTGCGAGCGTGAGACAAAGTAACTTTTTTTTTTTTTTTTTTAAATACCGAGTCAGTGCTGGGTCTACTCACAACATTCGAAAGATTTGAACTTCACTTTGTTCTGTCACTTTCACTTCGATACGAAAAGAGCGAGAGATAGAAACAAGTCGATTCGAAGTTCGATTTTCAAATTCCATATATAATAGGCTCAAAAAAGAAACCAACAATAAAACGTTCGGAAACACGTCATCCATAAAATTTCAAATCAAGGTTTAAATGTAATTATTATACTTTTCTCTTAATAATCGAATTATATTTTTTTATAATCAAATAAAGAGATGTTGAAGTAAAAAATACGAAGTTTATCATGTATCTACATAATTATTTAAAGTTTTAACAATCTTTATTGTGACAGAATAATTTAGTAATAGTGCAATTTCCGAACGCATCTTTAAAAAATAGCGGGCTTTAAATTTTTATTGTTTTCTTCTTCTGTTCGCTAGCTACAAAGTGCGATACACGTTGGATATTATTAAAATAATAATAAATAAATATGAGTGAATCCAGTGATGATGTCTGCAATTTAACACCGGAAGAATTGAAGCAGTATGTAAAAAGCAAATCAGTGAATACTCAAACTGAAGTCGCTAAAACAACAATATCGGTTCCATTGGTTCCAAACAAAACTGGTAGGTACTTTTAATTTGCAAAACTGCAATAATTTTACTTTTAACTTTTAATTTTTACAAATATACATGTGGTTTAAATATTACCAAGTTGTATTTTTTACCTTTAGATTATTTGTTCTCGCTGCTGAAGTGAAAAGTTGTATGTGCTACACGAGACCAAAGTTATTTGCATCTCGTGTCTTTGAATCCCTCGCTGCACTCAGGATTCTAACCTAGAATCACTTGCTACGCTCGTGATTCAAATATAGAATCCTTCGCTTACTCGGGATTCAAAATCAACACTCGCGGCAAAAACCAACTTCGCTCTCTTGTTGCACAAATAACTATTTAATAATTTTAAACTAGCTTCCCCTTTCCTCATGAACACGTGGAGGTATTTAATTGAAATTCATATCAGGTCTATAATACCTTTAAGCTGAGGTTTGTACGGAACCCTCGGTGCGCAAGTCCGACTCGCACTTGGCCGGTTTATTTGACACCGACTTCCGAAACGAAAGTTATTTTGCACTTTTGTGTTTTGCTTTTAAAGTCGGTTTATTTTTTGTGAAAAGTTATTATTTCTCTCATTTTAGTTTTAGTACACCATCACTAAACATTAGCAATTTCTATAGTACGGTACCTAAATGATTGAAAATACCAGTAAAAACTCAATCTACACATTCGTGCTGTTTGTCGCTAAGGGGTTCGATTGTATGCATCATATCTTTAAAACTGCTGGACCGATTTTGATAAAACTTGCACTATTCCCTAAGTTACGAGATACTAAATCCAACACAAAAATAATGATCACGACCTAATAAGTAGTTTCGGAGAAAATTTGGCACATGTGTTTAGAAGCCTGCATAGAATAACATATATGAATATTGGGCAATTCCAACAATATTACATACTCGCCAACGTGTATGCAAAATTTCATCTTAATCAGTTGAGGATAACTGCTTTTAAATTCAGTAGCAAGATTTGACCTGAACACACTTACATACATACATTGCAAGTTACATAAAAGCATGTAAAATAACTTTCAGCGCCAGGCACACACATTTCACAATTTGCATATCTGTTTGTTTGGCGCCAAAACAAAATTATTAAAAAAAAACACTTCTCACTTTTATTTTACGCTTTTCAATTTGTTTAAGTTTAAGTTCTGGTTTAAAGTGCTTACCTGACCAAAAGAACTGACACCCTTATCAGTCCGCCCACAGCGATGGTAATTTGATGTTTCTCTACTTTGTATCAAGCAAGATTTGGTCAATGCGTGGAAGAGATGGTGCTCAATTGTCTGGTTGGTGTCTTCTTGAACCGCTAGACCGTTGTAGTTCCAACCAAAGTAGAGGATACGGAGTAAGACTCGACGGAAGTGGCATCTGTGAATGAATAAGTTTAGGGTGTTAAACGAAATTCGCCTCTTAAGGCCTATCCACACATATCAGGGACGTGGACGGACCGTGACCCGTATGTGGCTCAAAAAAAATTGGTGTGTACATTTTATATGAACTCGTTCACACATGTCCGTACAGGGGCCAGTGACGAATCTGCAATGCCTGCAGTCCTGATATGTGTGGATAGACCTTAAGTCAGTAGAAAATAAATTGGAGATCTATTTTCATGGCAAGTTTCAGCTTAATATGCCAGGAAATGCTTGAAAAATAAATTACTAGCTTCCGAACACACATCATATTCAAGGATGGAAATATAAAGCTTCTATTAAAGAAACTAAACTCTGATTTTTTATTTCGTAGACTAAAATGACAGCTGCCATGACATAATTTTATTTAAATGTTGCATCAGCGGAGCATAAAATTGTAGGTAAGGCACAATCATAAGTGATTCACCGAATCATTGTGACATGACTCCCCAATGTATTTATTTGCTGTGATATACTTCCATTATGGATAGCAGGCTCAATAGAAAAACAATGGCCTACGCACACCTGGGGGGTAACTACAAGCTCTTAGAGTAAGGTTATTTTGAGATCGAGTAAGTGACAGATGTATACAAGTCAGATACATCTGTCCCTTACTCGATCTCAAAATAACCTTATTCTAAGAGCTTGTGGTCACCCCCCTGGTGTATGTTTGAGGGATTGATTGATTCATTGCCTAGTATTAAGTTAAAAGAAAATTTTGGGCCAAGACTAGGTCTTCTAAATGATATTAAAATAAAAACCGGCCAAGTGCTAGTCAGACTCGCGCATGAAGGGTTCCATACAATTATGGCAAAAAAACTGCAAAAATATCATGTTTTTTGTATGGGAGCCAACACTTAAAAAAATATTTTATTCTGTTTTTAGTGTTTTTTGTTATAGCGGCAGCAGAAATACATCATCTGTGAAAATTTCGACTGTCTAGCTATTACGGTTCATTAGATACAGCCTGGTTACAGATGGACAGTCAGACAGATGGACCGCGGAGTCTTAGTAATAGGGTCCCGTTTTTACCCTTTGGGTACGGAACCCTACAAATGCTCATCTTTTTCCTAGCAAAAGCCTTTTATAGTGTCATTTGAGTATTAACAGGATATAAACGATTGCATTTTAATAGCTTGTTCCTGGTCCTTGATTTTAGTTATTACAGAAGTTTTCCTGTTTGTAACAAAATAATAAAGTTGCCGTGTCTTTGAGTATTCATATACAAGTTATACCCATTGTTAATTTATTATTATCATAAGTTTTAAGCTCTTTATAGCCTGAAACACGGGTTTTACCTTGTTCAGGCAAATAAGCAACTGTATTATTTAATATTTTTAAGATATTTTACTGTAAAATGTGCCAAATAAACAATATTACATTATATTATTCAGATTTTTTATTAATAGATAAATAAAGATGGTTTCTAGATTGAAATAACATTGTTACATAATTATTGCAAAGAATTACGAAAAGAAAAATATTCAAGATGATAATTACTTACTTGCTAAAATCCAAGTTCTTTTTCTCGTTTTTAACATTTTTACCATCACTATTTTCTAAGTTCTTGGCTATAATGTTTTTCAGTTGTAAATTATGCGCTTCGAGCTGCATGACTTTCGCGATAAGATCCTGTAAATATTTTGAAATACACTGTGAAACATGAAGAAGAGGTTATATACAAGAAACTGTATTATTCTACAAATATTTACTTCTTTATCTAACTTAGCCAACTCTTCCTTCGGTGTGATATCCCCATTTTTCTTTTTCGGGGGCATTTTCTTTAATAAACTCGAAAATGATGAAATATTTACGAAACTGGCCTCACACAGTGACCTGTGACACACAACAACAAAACAAAAAACAAATATAAATATAAAGTTGACATTGACAGTCTTGACTTGACACTCTTGACAGTGACAAATGGCAATCCGACAGGTTTGTTTTTAAAGAATCGTCCAGTTTGTAACCTAGGTTTTCTGACTAGTAAATATTCAGGTGAACTAGGTTTTATTGAACGTTATAAAGATATGTGTTGTAACGGCGCTCGCGCGTTTGCAGCAAAGGCGGCGCTTTGGCGTGTGCTGTAAAGGTGGCGAGAGATTGCTCTCACAGTTTGGGGATGCGCGCTTGCACTTGTGCCGTGTTGGTGGCGAGCGCTCCCATCCACACCGGTACTCCAAGGCCGAGGGTTGAGTAGCTCTCAATCTAGAGCAAAACATAGAGTAATAGAATTCCTGTAAGGCTAGAAATTCATTTTCATAAGGCAGTTCCGGACTCGCTGAGTTGACAGCGAAGTTCCGTCCGTTACACACACTCATCCTTAGTACCTACATACTACCCACGTGACCACTTTAGCTGACCTTTGTAACCCAATTTATAAGGGTGCTTTTCAATCAAAGCTATGCGAGCTAGGAGCGAGGCGGCGCGAGGATGGGTAGACAAATTGTGAATCAATGAGTAGCTATGAGGTGCGAGTATACACATAACCCTCGCCCGCATCTCTCGCTTTTTAACCGACTGTCCAAAAAGAAACAATGTATCCTAGTCGTGTTTGGTGTAATTGAAATGAGATGTAGGTACTCTGGTGATTATTTATTATTTATCTTGAATAAATTATTATTATTATGTTTTTTAACTAGAACAATTCTTACACAACATAGATATCACCACCCTAAATCAGCAATCGAAAGAGTGATTATGTCCAGAAAGGAGGGGGGCAGAATTATTATTATCTTGGTAATTACGAGGTACCAACAATAAAAAGAGTAAAATGAAAAATAATTTAACAAAAAAAAAACGGCTTCAAAAAGATAAATAATTTTGTTTGCCGAAGTCGGTGTCGAAAACCGAAAAGCTTTATGTACCAAAGACACCGATTTCGGAAAACTAAGTTTATTATCGCTTTGCAGTGTTTTTACTAACTTTTGATTAGTTTCATCTGTCCCAGTAACCAAATCCTGTAAGTTAAATTAGACTCAATTCCAGATGTTCGATTGAGCTGATTTTTTTTATTAGAAAAGCTTGTTGAATAAAATATATTGTTAATATAAATCTTTCTATTTAAAATACAGTTAGTTGGCAGTGGGCAGGGCACATTGCTCGCAGAACGGATGGCTGATGGGGCCGATAAGTTCTGGAATGGCGTCTGCAAACCGGAAGACGATGCGGACCGATGACCTGGTTGAAGTTGCGGGAATGCACTGCGTGCGAGACGCACGGGTTCGGTCAATGTGGAGCTTTACAGCACACGCGAAAGCTGCGCCTTTGCTGCAAACGCGCGAGCGTTCGCCGCCTTCGCCGTGCACATGCGCTGCAATCCCTAAACAGCAGGTATGCTTGAATACCGAAATGAATAACACATCAGTTTATAAAATTTAATAAAAGCCTGAGCAAGGCCTATGTCTAGCAGTGGACGTCTTGCAGCTGAAATGATGATGAGATTCATAGATCTGCTAGCTCTTTTACACCAGAGCAGCACTAAGCCTGGCTAAGAAAATTAAGTGATCCCATTGGTGGACATTTCCTCGCTCACCCTTGGTGTAAAATCACCCTAAAAATATATCAAATCGATATACACCAAACTAAACCGAGCGTACTGACTAAATAATTAATGAAAACGACCTATCATTGTTTCTATTGGGCTACGTCATAGACGTTCTGTCTGACGTCACCTCCATTCATGATTGATGCAGTTCATATTCGGCAAGGGTCTTTTTTTAGAATACCTACTGAAGTTACCGAAAAAAACACCTTATTACATTCCGAGATCCCTCCGTGCCTCGGAAAGCACGCGAAGCTTTTGGTCTCGCCTGTCAATAGTTGAACTTTGACAGTCGTTAACTCGCAATGCAGATGCAGTACAATTACGAGTTCATCAATTCTTGTATGAAGGTTTCTTGTTTTGCTTTGAGTTCTTTCTTGGGCCGTCTTGGTCTGGACCATGACGGCCCAAGACGGGTGTTCGGTGACGGATATTGTCTTACCTATTTTTAAATTGGTCAGCCGCGCTGTCTCTTTATACAGGCTTGAATTTTGTAATGCCATCTGAAGTGAAAATACTCTAAATACTCAAGATAGAAAATTTTACTGAAAGAAAACATTCCTTTATTTTAGAAAAGAAAGAAAACTGCATTCAAAGATTTTCGAAAATTCACTCGCCACACCCGGGAATCGAACCGACTAAAATCTTTAAAATTACACCCTGGGTCTGGTGGGACTTAGGGTCAATTATTTTAATTATTTACAAAAAAAGGTAAAAACTAACTAATTAACTAGTTGCTCGAAATTGGCTCCATTTTCTTGGATACACAAATTTATTCTTCCAACGAATTCTAGTCTTGTCTAAATAGTAATTCGTCACTTTAATGGATAAATGACGTCAATGATAATTATTAATTACTCACATAAGGATACAGATGGATCTTTGAGTAAAAGTGCTTTAACTTGACCCATTGAATTTATAAGTCCAGATTTCATGGTTTTCCTTGAATTTAATTTATCAAGTTTGTTAGAGAGATTTCATCCTTCTACAGGGTGTCCCAAAAAGGACGCAAGATTTGAAATTGAAGAAAAGCACTTTTATTTTTTCGTTATAATATATTTGTATATAAAATCTTGAAGTACATAAAATAGGGTTATTTGTGGAATAACACGTCAGGCAAATGTCCTCCTAGGCTTTGCTGGCACATACGCACTCTTTTGTCAAAGTTTTCTATGACCATTTTGCATAGATGCGGCTGAATTTCCCCGATGCAGCGTCGAATTTCCTGTTTTAAAGCGTGAATAGTTGTAGGCTTATTGGCATAGACTTTAGACTTTAAATAACCCCATAAAAAGAAATCTAAAGGCGTTAAATCGATCAGGGAATCGAGAAGATCTAGGGGGCCAATTCTGATCACCGAATCGAGAGATCACACGACTAGGAAAAGTTTCATGCAGTAATTGCATCGTTTCTCCGGCTGTGTGGCAAGTGGCCCCGTCTTGTTGAAACCACATTGCTTCCACATCGATATCCTCTAATTCGGCTAAAAAAAACCTTGTTATCATGTTGCGATATCGAGCCCCATTAACAGTAACCGCTTGACCGGCCTCATTTTGAAAAAAATATGGTCCAATAATGCCTTCAGCCCAAAACCCGCACCAAACAGTGACACGTTGTGGATGCATTTGTTTTTGAACAATCACATGTGGGTTCTCTGAGCCCCAAATGCGGCAATTCTGACGATTAACAAAGCCATCGAGATGAAAATGTGCTTCGTCGCTAAAGATGATTTTGTTTGAAAAATCTGCATCCCTGTTTTGGCGGTCGATAATCCATTCAACGAACTCTCTTCGCTGTCCATGATCACGGGGCTTCAGTTCGTGTGTTATTTGAACTTTGTAAGCATGGAGATGCAGATCTTTAGTGAGAATACGCTGGAGAGAGCTTCTTGAAATTTGCAATTCTTGTCCACGATGCCTAATGGATGTTCCTGGATGTTCACGGACATTCTGACGCACAGATTCAATATTGCCATTTGAACGGCTTGTTTTTGGACGACCAGTGGAATGAACATCGTTAATTGATCCACTCTCCCTGAATTTTGCAACCAGTCTCTTCACAGTTGATGAACTCAAGCCAATATTCCGACCATATTTTGCACGGAATTTTCGAACCGTACCCGCCAAACTTTCATTACTTTTCAAATATTGTTCAATAATAAAAACGCGTTGATCTTTCGTATAACCCGCCATTTTTACAAATCCTAAACATTCAGCTGTCAAATGTTTTTTTTTTCAGGGTTGCCAGCACTAAAATACAAAACTGGCGGCAAATTGAAATCTTGCGTCCTTTTTGGGACACCCGATATTTGACCCTAATGATCGATGCAATAAAAGTACAGGGTGATTTTTAAAGATTTTGGTCGATTCGATGCCCGGGTGTGGCAAGCGAATTTTCGAAAATCTTTGAATGCCGTTTTCTTTCTTTTCTAAAATAAAGGATTTTTTTCTTTGAGTAAAATTTCTATCTGCAGTATTAGGTGTACTGTTGGAAATATTGTTAACTTTAATGCCGATAGATGGCGTTGTTAGGTAAGCCGCGATTTCTGAATCGCGGTATTAAGATTATCCGTGATTTGACTAGGCTCACGTTGATTGTAATTTAATAAAAAGCAATATACATGCAATCAGTTATATTATAACCCCGTGATTAGTTTTTTACCATCATCCTTGTTACGGTCGCGAGTGCTACAGAAATAGTGCCAGGTGGTGAACGGTTGTTCATGTACTTTTCCTTCAGGTGGCATTACATAATTCCACCCTGTATATGTTACTAGCCGGCCGCTTTGTTGCTTGCTTGTTATGTTGCCCGCGACTTCGTCTGCGTAGCATTAGTGCTTTGAATAGCCTATTTGTAAGGCCGTCATACTTAAGAAATTATTAGTTAACCATACAAACTTTTACCCCCCTGTCTTGAATGATTTCCGGGATAAAATGATTTCCGGGATAAAAAATATTTTATCTCCTTTCCAGGGTCTCGAACTATCTCCATACTAAATCGGTTCAGCGGTTAAAGTGTGAAAAGGTAACAGACGGACAAACAGACAGAGTTATAATTTTAAAGTATGGATCGACCAAGTGATTAATTAATCAGTGTACTATGTATGCCCGGGCATTATGAACCAAGTCAAGTCAAATCGGGCAATGTAATGAATTATTTATCACATTGTCTGGTCATTATGAATATTGCTACATCGATAGCACATACATATATTGCTACATATGATAGCTCGCAGATTTGCTCAGTGTTCCAGGGGCGTCAAAATAGCCCTATTTAGGGCGTTTTGTGCACGCGGAAACAGTACAGCGATCTACGTGTTCAATACAACAACGCGTTCAGGGTGCTCTTGGGGCTGCCTCGCTTCTGTAGCGCGTCGGGGATGTTTGCGGAGGCGCGTGTGGATTGTTTCCACACAATCATGCGCAAGCGGTGCACATCCCTGGTGCGTAGGGTGCGGGCCAGCGGCAACATTATCCTGAGCGCTTTTGCGGAACGTTTCGACTGTCAGTATGTGAACCATTGCTGCATGGTTCACCTACTGACTAATGTAAGGTATTTTTTTTTTTTTTTGTTTTTTATAACGTTTGGGCAAATCATGTTAGGTTATTTTAGACTTGCTTTAGACCCTGTAAACAGAAATAGTATTCATATTTATTACCTATTTCCTTTGTTGTAGTTGTAGTATTGTATATAATCTATATATATAAAAGAAAGTCGTGTTAGTTACTTCACTTATAACTCAAGAACGGCTGAATCGATTTAGCTGAAAATTGGCAGGGAGGTAGCTTAGAACCAGGAGAAGGACATAGGGTAGGGTAGGGTAGGGTAGGGTAGGGTAGGGTAGGGTAGGGTAGTGTAGGGTAGTGTAGGGTAGTGTAGTGTAGTGTAGGGTAGTGTAGTGTAGGGTAGGGTAGTGTAGGGTAGGGTAGTGTAGGGTAGTGTAGGGTCGGGTAGGGTAGGGTAGTGTAGGGTAGGGTAGTGTAGGGTAGCGTAGGGTAGTGTAGGGTAGCGTAGGGTAGTGTAGGGTCGGGTAGGTTAGGGTAGGGTAGGGTAGGGTAGTGTAGGGTAGGGTAGGGTAGAGTAGGGTAGGGTAGTGTAGGGTAGGGTAGGGTAGGGTAGGGTAGGGTAGGGTAGGGTAGTGTAGGGTCGGGTAGGGTAGTGTAGGGTAGGGTAGGGTAGGGTAGTGTAGGGTAGGGTAGGGTAGGGTAGTGTAGGGTCGGGTAGGTAGGGTAGATAAATGTTTGGTCTTTTTATGGCAAAACAAAGTTTGCTGGGTCAGCTAGTATATATATAAAAACACGACAATCGTACGAAAATCGCTGGGCGTATTTTGATGATGACTCTATGATGCCACACCCCTCTTTTTTCGTCGGGGGTTAAATTACAAAATATACCGACAATTTAAGCCTATTATAGTTACACAAATACACACGTCAAACACCCCTCTTTTTCCGTCGGGGGTTAAAAACACATCGGTCATCGCATTGGTATCCGGATTTGAGCCCACGACCTCAAACACGAGAGGCTAGGTCTTAGCCACTGGCCCACCTAATTATAATTAGCTCATTCACTATTCATGATCTATGTCTATGACCTTATTTCATAGATATCGTGTTCCTACCTACATAGGTACTCATGAAATATTTAAGGTAAGGGCCAAAAAATAGACCATTGCCATTGTGTTAAGGGCCTTCCACCACTATAGTGCCGTAAAACGTTTACTTTCTAAAGCATACTCCTTAGTAACGGCTGGGTCAAAAGGTTTGAAAAAATTATATAATATTTTTATTGATCCATGTACATTATTTGTGAAACATGATTTTTTCGTGTAACTAATAGTTTTGCTTTAAATAAATAATTAACCACACGATGAATTTTCGCTACTTTTGGATACTCCTCCAAAACGACATAGATGTTTAATAGTAGATTATTAACCAAGGGGATAAAGCAGTGTCTTCTGTCGCGGGTGACGATTTAAATCGCGAGCGTAACGAAGGACTCGTGGTTTACTCCCGAGCGTAGCGAGGGTGTTAAAAACTTAAATCACGAGCGAAGCGAGGGATTTAAGACGAGTCCTGAGTGTAGCGAGGGATTTAAGTTCACCCAAGACTAAGACAGCTTTATCACCGAGGAAAATACTCTACTTTTCGTACCATTTGCGAAAAAAATAACACAATAATAATATGAGAGAAGCATTTATTAAAAATAATGACAATTAAAAGTAAAATAAACTTAACGTTTATGTATTTGAAGAAAACAAAAACGCGGCAAATTCCTAGACTAATATTTTTTTGTCGGCAAAGCAAAGGCATCAAGCTCATACGGCCTCGTCGGTTTTCGTAATTTTATTTAATAATCATAACTGCATAATAAATGCGTATTCCTTTTTCAAAAAGATGTATTATGCTTTATAAACAAATTCAATGGTGTAAACACAGATGTAGTTCAGTATAAATTTCGGTAAGTATTCCAAATTTAAATCACATTCTCACCTTAGAGGATGAATGAAATTCAGAGGCCTTAGTGCGAGTTTTTACTCACGCGTGACTCACGCTCACTCGTGTTACGTAAACGATCTCTTATGTCAAAATGCGTACAAAAAAAGAGGTTTCTCCTTACCGTCCCCAGACGGCACTTATCCAGTTTCAATACAAATTGACGTTTACGTTATCGCGATTGTCCGTGAGTAAAAACTCGCACTAAGGCCTCTGTACAATTTTCTTTCCCTGTTTTTAACAGATTAAAAATGACTATTGTTATGTTCGCTTTTTGTGGCATAGAATGTCACTTTTTTGAGCAAGTGGTACGAAAAAACATTTTTACACAGAAAAATTGATGGCTAGAATTTTATCATAAGTGAAATAGCATAAGTAAATCAAAAAATATTTTGCAAATAAACCTGTGCAAAAGGAGATCCAATATTGATATACCGGCTCCGAGCGGGCGCACGACCAGTATTGCGTAAACATTGGGGAATATAATATAATACGCCTTAATGGCAAGAGTTGCCCGAGGGCCCGGAGTTGTCTGGATCCCTCCCGAAATTCCTAACACTAGTAAAATTGAAAAAACCCCCGACATATATTTATTTCATTCTACATAATGTATCTAGAATGGGCCTCATCAGAAAGCTTACAGTCACTCAAAGGGCAATGGAGAGGGCTATGCTCGGCATTTCCTTGTGTGATCGAATCAGAAATGTAGAGATCCGTAAGAGAACCAATGTTACCGACATAGCTCGAAGAATTGCCAAACTTAAGTGGCAGTGGGCAGGGCACATTGCTCGCAGAACGGATGGCCGATGGGGCAGAAAGGTTCTGGAGTGGCGACCGCGAACCGGAAGACGTTGCGTTGGAAGGCCTCCCACCAGGTGGACCGATGACCTCGTGAAGGTTGCGGGGATCCGCTGGTTGCGAGACGCACGGGACCGGTCAATGTGGCGACGCTTGGGGGAGGCCTATGTCCAGCAGTGGACGTCTTTCGGCTGATATGATGTATGATGAATGTATCTAGTAGTAGACACGCTTCAATCGACAATCTATTGAACACATAATTATGACACAAAATCTTGAGGAAGCAGCCCAATTCAAACAGTAAAACGCCAATAACTTTTGAACGGCTGAACTGATTTTATCAAAATCGGTTCATACGTTTACGAACTACGATGCCACACACAGATTCACAAAAACACATATACGCAAATAAACGCCTCTATGTTATAACTCGAATATTTTTTATTGCCTGTGACATATACTACGGCAGTGAAGTCAGCTAATAAGCAAGTATGCTAGAACCACTTCAAGATACGTTTTGGCAGCGTCTGCCTCTGAAGCATGGCTGAGGGTGAACTGTAGGCATTGAACTCATTACTTAGAGTGGTCTATTATTCAATGTATGTCTAATTAGACAAAGTGGATAACATGTTTTAACTACTTAAGTAGAAATGTGGGCGGTGATAAAAGGACATTTAGTTAATCTATGAAACATACAATACATTACTAACTTTACTTAAGGCGCCGATTCCCTTGAGTAGCTGATTTTAAAATGAGAATCACGTCTAAACGGCTAGTCGTAATTTATTGGAAAAAATATATATGTTATATTAGACCATTTTCTTAATAATTTCATCTGAGCAAATTTTGAGTTTTATTCGTGTAACATAATCATAATCATTTATTTGCTAATATGGGTAATTACATGAAGTTGTTAAAAAATATTGCACAGTAATTACATGAAGTTGTTAAAAAATATCACATAGTGTAATTAATTTGTAAAGTTATGTCTAAAACGGACAAAAACACGACAATCACAACAAAACCGCTGGGCGTATTTTAATGAAATCGACACCATATCAAAGACAATTTAATTATCTACATTTTGATCTGAAGCTTTTTCTTTTTAAGTCATATAATAATAAGTAAAGTACAAAATACTACTAAATTTCGGGTCGCGCGGGTGAGAAACGAGGGCGCGTTTTGTTCCCTCAAGGTCGTTGGCGTTAGTCGTCGTCTTAAATAACTAGCTTTTTTCGCGACTTCACTCTCGTGGCCTAAAAGGAGGTTACCAGTTCGACCCATGTATGTATTACTAACTGTCACTCGCTAATAAGTACCCGTGAAATTAAAAAAAAAAGTTTTCATCCGGTTAAATTCAGGCGTCTCTTACTTTTGATACCTTACTGTAGAACTTGCTCACTTTTTACCTGACTGCCGAAGGAGGGTAATGTGTTTATCAGTCTATGTATGTATGTTTGTTCCTGTAAGGCGTTCTAGAGACCAAACGCATAGGCCGAATTAGTGATCCTTACGTCAATCGATTCGTCTTCACCTTTCAGTGGTGACTGTCACTGGCTACATATAATTTTGGGCCCATATTGTGGGGGCCCTTTTTCTCTTTCTTGTTGGGTATCAATTAAAAAATGTACAACAATTACATGTTTAAATGTACATAATTCGAAAAAAAAATGTTAAGGCGCCGATTCCCTTGAGTAGCTGATTTTAAAATGAGAATCACGTCTAAACGGCTATTCGTAATTTATTGGAAAAAATATATGTTATATTAGACCATTTTCTTAATAATTTCATCTGAGCAAATTTTGAGTTTTATTCGTATAACATAGTGTAATTAATTTGTAAAGTTATGTCTAAAACGGACAAAAACACGACAATCACAACAAAACCGCTGGGCGTATTTTAATGAAATTGACACCATGTCAAAGACAATTTAATTATCTACATTTTGATCTGAAGCTTTTTTTTTTAAAGTCATAGAATAATAAGAAAAGTACAAAAAACTACAAAATTTCGGGTCGCGCGGGTGAGAAACGAGGGCGCGTTTTGTTCCCTCAAGGTCGTTGGCGTTAGTCGTCGTCTTAAATAACTAGCTTTTTTCGCGACTTCACTCTCGTGGCCTAAAAGGAGGTTACCAGTTCGACCCGTGAATGTAGTACTACCTGTCACCCGCTAATAAGTACGCGTGAAAATAAAAATAAAAGTTTTCATCCAGTTAAATTCAGGCGTCTCTTCCTTTTGATACCTTACTGTAGAACTTGCTCACTTTTTACCTGACTGCCGAAGGAGGGTAATGTGTTTATCAGTCTATGTATGTATGTTTGTTCCTGTAAGGCGTTCTAGAGACCAAACGCATAGGCCGAATTAGTGATCCTTACGTCAATCGATTCGTCTTCAACTTTCAGTGGTGACTGTCACTGGCTATATATGATTTTGGGCCCATATTGTGGGGGCCCTTTTTCTCTTTCTTGTTGGGTATCAATTAAAAAATGTACAACAATTACATGTTTAAATGTACCTAATTCGAAAAAAAAATGTTAACTAAAAAGTTATAAATAAAAAAATAATAATTAAAAACTTATGGCAAAACCAGATGTATCGTACATCTGGTTTTGGTCAGCCCGCTCGCGAATATATATCCTGCGCCTGCACAGCGTGATTTTCTTCTCGATTACGTCTTTTTAGTTCGCTTCTTAAACAGTCAGGTTGAAAATATATATTTTAAAAGCCACAAAAAATTAACCGACTTCCAAAGCAAAACACTAGAAAGTACAAAACTTTCGTTTCGTAAGTCGGTGTCTGAAAACGAAATAAAATTCATGAGAACAGCTTTATATTACCATTTTATTCCAATGTTTTTAAATTACCTAATCTACATAAGAACGTCAAGTTTCAGCATAATATTACGAAGTACCTAGGAAGTGCTTGCTAGTTGCCGGATACACATACAAAACAATTATTAAAAAAAAACCGGCCAAGTGCGAGTCGGACTCGCGCACGAAGGGTTCCGTACTTGGTAAATTGCGGTTTACGATTTATGACGTATTAAAAAAAACTATTTACTAGATATCGTTCAAACCAATTTTCGTTGGAAGTTTACATAGTAATGTACATAATATTATTTTTTTAGTTTTATCATTCTCTTATTTTATAAGTTACCGGGGGGGGGGGGACATACATTTTACCACTTTGGAAGTGTCTCTCGTGCAAACTATTCAGATTAGAAAAAAATGATATTAGAAACCTCATGTTTCAATTATGGGAACCCCCAAAATTTATTGTTTTTTTTTCTATGTTTGTGTGAAAATCTTATTGCGGTTTATAGAATACATCTACTTACCAAGTTTCAACAGCATAGTTCTTATAGTTTCGGAGAAAAGTGGCTGTGACATACGGACGGACAGACAGACAGACAGACATGACGAATCTATAAGGGTTCCGTATTTTGCCATTTGGCTACGGAAACCTAAAAAACCTGCTCAAGTGCGAGTCAAACTCGAGCACTGAGGGTGCCGTACAAACAGCTACATTCACCAAAATAATTAAATAATATTACTGAAGTTCATAAACTATAAGGGCACTGATTATTACTCTAACGATAAGATTGAGAACAGAATTAAGGAACAAAATTAACTTTGCTGTTGGAAAACTGTAGTCCCCATACATCAACATAAGTCGCGATCAGTTTACCAACTGCAAATAAGTTCTTTTTTTTTTCAAGTAGGTATACATTTACGGATTTAGAATTTTTTCATTTACTTGTGCTATAAGATATTGCTTCTTAACAATTTAATGATTCTAGGTCAACGAGAAGTACTCTGTAGATTTTGATTCCGTTGCGAGTGTAAAATATGCGTCATTAACGGCTGTAGGTATCTCTTGATTGCGTTGATCTAGAAGTTTGATTTTTTCATAGCTGCAAGGGATTGCAAAGATTAAACGATATTAATTTCAACTCGATACCTCCACGCGTTCGCGAGATAAAGGGTCTTGACAAACAGACGGACAATAAAATGACTCTAAAAGGATTCCTTTTTTTTATTTTGAGGTACGGTACCCTAAAAAACACTTGTAATAATAACAACAAGGGATATAAAACTTTTTTTTTTCTGTGGGTAGAATCAAATCAAAATAGTGAAAAGGAAAGAAAATACTTACTTATTTAAAAATACTTACTTATTTAAAACTCATACGAACAGCTGCATAAAATCTCAACAGGTTAATACAAGGTTATCTTTTAAATCGATTATCTACTTAGTACTATTAAATTGATAGGTACAGTTGTAGAGGAGGAGCTCTTGGCTAAATAATAACAGCCGCACTGGTCGATCATCAAGGTTAAGCAACGCTTGATGAGGTCGGTCCGTGGATGGGTGACCATTTCAAAATACCGAGTTTCCTCCGTGCCGCGGAAAGCACGTTAAGCCGTTGGTCCCGGCTGTCATTTGAAGAACTTTGACAGTCGTTACGAGTAGTCAGAAGCTTGAAATCTGACACCAGTCTTGCCAAGGGGTACCGTCACAGATTACTAAATAGCCGTGTTACCCAGTGTTACTGGGTTGTGGAGGTCAGATAGGCAGTCGATCCGTGTAAAACACTGGTACTCAGCTGAATCCTGTTAGACTGGAAGCCAACCCCAACATAGTTGGGAAGCTTAAGATTCTGCTTATCTTGAAGCAAACTCTACATAGCCTACATATAGAACGGGTTTATCGCAGTAATACTTTTCACCACCTGGGAATCGAACCCAAGGCCCCAAGCTGACCAACGTTGACGCCTGTCCTGCATCTAATCTCTCTCCTGTCGTGTCGAAATTGCGGTCCCATGGATTATTACACATGTATTGTACATACATGTGTATAACGTCGTCCGCGTCTATAGCTAGTCTGGGATTCATCATGATTAAAATAATACGTCAGTAGGACGTTTTATTCAAAATAAAAATAAAACTTTTAAGTTTCGGGTTAATGCGGAGAAAACCGCCTGGTAAAATTATATTTGCAATCTGTAACATTTTTGCAACATATAAACTATTGAGTTATGACTTCTTCAGGAGGCAGGAATCTCAGAAATCTGCTGATTGCAAGAAGCTGTCTGATGTGGTATCCTAAACGTTGGTAGCATTTGAATGCTTACGTCTATTCATTATTAGATTGCACCAAGCGGTGTCTGTGTGTTTCCAATGTTACCGACATAGCTCGAAGAATTGCCAAACTTAAGTGGCAGTGGGCAGGGCACATTGCTCGCAGAACGGATGGCCGATGGGGCAGAAAGGTTCTGGAGTGGCGACCGCGAACCGGAAGACGTTGCAATGGAAGGCCTCCCACTAGGTGGACCGATGACCTCGTGAAGGTTGCGGGGATCCGCTGGTTGCGAGACGCACGGGACCGGTCAATGTGGCGACGCTTGGGGAAGGCCTATGTCCAGCAGTGGACGTCTTTAGGCTGATATGATGATGATGAAGCGGTGTCTGGACGTCCCTTTCTGTACTGTCTACCTTCTGATAAATCTGGTTGTTTTATTATATAACCCAAACCCTAAACAGTGTTACTAGTGAACACCACTTAGTTAATTACTTGTTGCTGTGCCATAATAGTCTCCATCGTACTAAATGGGCAAATAACTTTGCAACTGGGTTTGTGACGTCAGTCTGACCAACTCTCGCTTTTGGCGCACTCGGTGAAAAGGGGCGGATAGCGGATAGGGCATGGTGTTACATTCCAGTGAGTACACAATTATTTTGACCGTGTAGTACTTAGCTTATTATTTGTTGCTGTGCCATAACAGGCTCTTCTTAGCAATGGGCCTCTTTACCCGACTTCAGCAGTCTATGTATGTATGTTTGTATTTACGTATGTTCCTCCATAGCACCTAAATACGCATCCGATTTTGATGAATAAGGTATTACCATAAGGTATTGCCATAATAACGAATCGATTGACATCGATTCGTTATTATGAACACAGCGCAGCGCGTCACAGCGGATGCGCGAGCATGCGCCAGTAGCCGACTGCGTCCGCCCGACGGCTACAATCTGCTGGAAACCGGGCGCATGCGCGCGCGTACTCGCGCATCCGCTAGCATGCTCTCAGCGACTAGTGATGCTTTCGTGTCGCAGTATTCAAATAAACAGATAAGCTTTTAATTTGTATCCATATTAATTCCAAATCAATAAATCACGTCAGTCACAGTTCAACGCACGACTTGAATGATTCAACTTGCCGGCCGGCGACAAACCACGAGCGCGCGCGGTGGCGGCCGAGCGGACGCAACGACAGCCGAGCGCCGCCGTCCACGTACGCGAGGAGCCAGTCCGGCTACCGCGGCGTCCGAGCGCAGCCGACTGGATGACGCGGCATACTCGCGGATACAACCGAGTTCCAAGCAGTATAAATTCCATGCAAACATGAAACTTAAGTATTGTGTAGAAGACTGAATTTCCTTTAGCACAGTGTGAAATGCACTGCGCTGCGCTCCTGCGTCGTCCGGTTGGTGGAAATCGTACAATAGACAAGATATGTGAGGTACTTCTTTCGATCATAGTGATTGTCGAGATGCAAAATTATCGATAAGAATTTTAGATTAAGGATAATATGGAGGGATGTCAGTTTCTGTAATAATAATACACATTCTGCAAGTAGGAAGCAGGCGGGCGAGCACGGCCTATTGTGACAGGCTTGAGTCACACCTTTTTATCACAGTTTGGGAGCAAAAACCGTGATAAAATGCGTGACTCAAGCCTATCACAGAGGCCGTGCTCGCCCGGCAGACTAAGTAGGGGTAGACGTGTCACGTCATGTCAGCCGCATGCACAGTGACCACTGGGCTATATATAGTCACCAGAAAGTGGGTGGCTGAGGATGGAAGTGGTGAGATGACCCAGATGCCTACCACAAGGGCTGGTTCGAGGCAGCTGAGGAAAAGAATCATCATCATCATATCAGCCGAAAAACGTCAACTGCTAGACATAGGCCTCCCCCAAGAGTCAACACATTGACCGGTCCCGTGCGTCCCGCATCCAGCAAATCCCCGCAACCGTCACCAGGTCATCGGTCCACCTGGAGAGAGGCCTTCCAACGCAACGTCTTCCGGTTCGCGGTCACCACTCCAGAACTTTTCTGCCCCATCGGCTATCCGTTCTGCGAGCATTGTGCCCTGCCCACTGCCACTTAAGTTTGGCAATTCTTCGGGCTATGTCGGTAACCCTGGTTCTTTTGCGGATCTCTACATTTCCGATTCGATCACGCAAGGATATTCCGAGCATAGCCCTCTCCATTGCCCTTTGGGTGAGTGTAAGCTTTCTGATGAGGCCCATTGTGAGCGACCACGTCTCAGAGCCATAGGTCAGGCATACCTATGGAAAAGAATACTTGGAAGAATTTGGGGAAAACTTTTGGCTAGCAGTTGCACAGTGTAAGACATCATCACCATCCATCCCTTGTCCCATATTACTTGGGGTCGGCGCTACACGTTTTCTTCTTCCATACCGTCCTGTCCCTGTCACGCTATCACTGACTCCCTTTTCTAGGCTAAAAAGTGGTCTAAAGCTAAAAAAATATATTTACTCCTCTTATCGACTATCATTATTTATGTCTTACCTAACTTAATTGTATAGTGTAGTCATGTAGTGAGATAAAGCTATTTAATATAGATACGTATGCCTCTGCCTACCCCTTTTTAGAACACGGCCCTGATGTTATGTTAGTGTCGTGTGTGCTGTCCAGTGTTTGTCCGCAGTAATCGTGGACAGTTTCGTGTCACCAAATTACACGGTGCTCGATGTTCTAGTGTTGTGGTGGAAGTCGATATCGATAATTTATTTTATTTTACGGCAAACTAAAAACTATATTGAATGAGAGGGATAAGAGTGCGAAGGAAGAAACTTTTATCTTATAAGGTATTTTTAATGAGTCTCTTAACAAAATTCAATAATAAAATTGTACACTTCTAAGCGCTTCGCTGAAAAATTATGTCAACACAAATGCCGATGATGTAAGATACAGAAAGAAAATATAAAGTAGTCTCTTAATAGAAAATCCAGCTCCAGAGTCTTGAGCACCGACGCCGAGTTGCCAGCTTGTCGGTTTTTTATCGGTTACATTTAGGGGAGTGTGCGATGGAATTGCATGATCTAATTCCACCTAGCCCGTTTCATCACCAGACCTACGGCGATGCGTCATTGATAAATGGTGGACATCACACTCATAAGCACAAAACCGTTTTGGAAACACATTTATTATTCGTACAGCTAAGGAGTGGAATTCCCTGCCGAAGTCTGTGTTTCCCGATAGCTACAATCTAGGAGTCAAGAGTGAATAGATTATTTCTAGGCAAGCGTGGTTCAACTTCGACCACATCATCGCTTACCATCAGGTGAGAAAGTGGTCAAGCGCGAGCATTTACAATAAAAAAAAACTACTTAGCATTTTCCCAAGTGTGTTGATGTCGGCTTCCAGTCTAACCAGATCTAGCTGAATACCAGTATTTAACATTTGTAGTGACAAGGGTAAATGGTACCCTTGCGAGGAATGGTGCTTGATTATTCGATTTTTGAGTACTGTAACGGCTGTCAAAGATCTACTAATGACAGCTGGGACCAGCGTTAAAGAGCTTTACAAGGCACGGAGGAATCTACCGAGTGACTACTCGCTACTACTGTCAGAAATACAAGCGCCTGAATTAAAACGACTGTCAAAGATCTTCATGAAATGTGTATGTGTGTTTATATGTTTGTAAACCCACCCACGATACAGGAGGATTTCCTAGTGTGGGGAAACGTATTAAAAATAAAGACGTCTCTTGGATATTTAATTTATTTGTACATTTTAAACAATACTGACATACGATTAGATACAGTTGTCTTATGAGGAAAAATACAACTACAGACAGACAAATGCAAAGAATTTGCATTTTTTTGAGCAATTGTTTTTCCGGCAATACAAGATATAACAACCGTAACACACCTGCCGGGCGAGCACGGCCTGTGTGTCACGCAATTTTATAACGGTTTTTGCTCCCAAAATGTGATAAAAATGTGTGACTCAAGCCTGTCACAGTAGGCCGTGCTCGCCCCGCTGAAGCACAATTTTATTACATGTGTTTTTTTTTCTTTACCCAAATATAAGCACCTTCGCATTCTAATCTCATTCTGGCAAAAATACCTCTAAATTCTCTAAATTTTGACAAGTTTATCGTCGAAATGACCTTGCAACCTGAATTTTAATAACGTTTGTTAGTACAAAAATAAATTGAATTTTAAAAAGACTGTCAGGCCGTGTGGGTTTATTTTTCAAAAACTATTACCCCTTTTCTTGAAATTTAATGTTTGTATGTCGTTTTGTGGCAATTAAATACTTTTTCTTTCTTTTCTTTTCTTAGAAAAATTAGTGACAGAGACGCAAGATACAATAAAAAAAAACAACGAATAACATTAAACTTTAATTTAATTTTGTCATTTCTTAAGATGCAATAAACTTCTAACAGTTTTAAATAACGCTACTGAGGCTAAAATATACTCAGACGCTAGCCATGCATGACCGAATCAACCTTGGAAAGATCTATCACAAAAACAAAAGTCGCGTGCGAAATTTTTCCGTGGATAAGCTGTTTTTTTTGCAGATGAACAGACATACTCGTAGATGCTGTAAATAATGATTTACCTATGTCGTTTTATGGGTGCAGTGGCGGTAAAGTAAACGAAGCGAAACGAAGATAAAATGAAAAAAGAAGAATAAGCCAAATGGTAAAGAAGTATTTAATACAGTCAGAGTTTGTAATGATTATGAATAAAGATAATCCGTTCCTCTTTTTTCTAACCGACTCCCAAAAAGGAGGAGGTTTTCAATTTGGATGTTTTTTTAATGTTTGATAATCCGTCATATAAACGGGTTTGCAGTTTTTTTTTTTCGAATGGCTTTTATTTTGAATTGGTCCAATTTAAATTTGGTAAAACTCTGATGAAGAACTTCGGGAATCTTTCGGGATTGCTGCAATCGCACTTCTGTTTATTGTTTACCTCATTTCATAATATACAATCACGCCAGTATGCTCTAAAGGCGTACGCGGTACAGTTCAGCCTGGTACACTCTCATTCCACCGGTTATTGTCAAGTTATATGTTATTCGGGTAATTTATTCTGGCATCACTGTGGGTTTTAAAGTTACCTTACTATAGAACTTGTCCATTATATACAAATAAAAAGTAAAAATTTTAAATCTTTTTTACACAAAACTTAAATTTCGGTAATTGAAGTTATTTTTTACTTTGTAGTGTTTCGTAAAAAATCAAGTAAATTCTTATGTTGTTGTTACAAAACTTATTCGTAGGTAGGTAGGTACATTTTTTGTAACTATAACAAAAAATAAATAAAAACACAAATCAGTTCATAATAAAAGAAAATTTATATCGACAGTTTTTCCTCTGTCACTTCACTAGCCATTACCTTGTCATTCAAGCAGCCATCTTGGATAGTTTATTTGAAAATCGAACGCCGGCGGAAGCGCGCGAACGCGATACCTACTGTCATGGCGCGCGGATTATCCAAACAAAAACAAATAATATATTTCTTTTTAAATTAATAAAATAAAAAATATCTGTTTTGATGTGTTAAAATTATGAACGGTTGATTAAATATTAAATTTGAGGTGTTGTGCAGTGTTTTATATGGACTATTAACAATTTCGGTGAGTAGGTAAAACATATTTTTTTTACGTAGAAAATTGATAAGAAGTTCATGGGGGAACATAAGATTAGAAAATTATGCGAATTGATTTCTTATCGGCAGTTGACATGTGGTAACTGACTTTGTTTACATTACTTACAAATTTTCCACGGTTCTAAAACAGTTACAAGATTTTTATAGCTAGATTTTTGTAATTGAATCTGTAACGCTCAAAGTATCTCTATTTTTAAAAGCAAGTCAAAGAACACTATCTTTCTTCCATCCTGTGATATTTTATATTTTAGGTATGTCGGTATATTTTATTTTATGAAAATGTATTTTTTCTACAAAATAATTGTAATATAGTGTTTAGGCACTTATTGTAATTTTATATACTATGTTTGTATTAGTTAAGGCGCTACCGCTACTAGCCGTTTTTCGTGCAATTTGTAGGAGCTATCGACTCGTCATTTAAAAAGAAATATCAATTAATAAAAATACATTAAAATTCTACATAACATTGATTCTTTTAAAGAGGTATATGTTTCACTAATCTCCTTCCAACAAAACCATAAAAATGACAAATAATTATTGATAGCATGCATCTCCTCGTAAAGTGTTCATTAATTATTTTTTGTACTAACACTAATGGATAGACAATTTGATAACGAACATAATGTCATTTTTTTTCTTTCAAATATCTCTATCCGATTTTATAAAGATTTTATTCGAAAATCTGGGCGTATTCACTACTGTAATTGATGCGCCAACAGTGCCGCTAGGCCAATGGGATTGCTCATATCTCATGCTGATTTTTGGCCAGGGTACGGCCTTAAGTTTTACAGTCTATTACCTTTCTTTGTACTTCTACACACTGTCTATGTTTCTTATCCACCTCTCCTGTCGCAGGTCTGCTGGAAGAAATTTCTCTAGAAATAAGCAGCAGCAGTTGCTGCTTATTTCTAGAGAAATTTCTAAAAAGACTTGGAAGAGAAAATACATGAAAAGATAGATCTTTATATGTATTTTCTCTTTTAAGTATTTTGTGTGGACTGTCGAGTCTGTTCCCAACTTTAACGTGGACGACTTTTATAGGTTTGGTGTCAGACTTTCGATCTTCTAACTAAAGGTCGCTGCATAGGTAACGTGTTTTATTCCGGACGGAACGGGACGATAAGTTTTGAAAATATCGTTTTATACAAAATGTATACGAAAGTGCATACGCCACGGGTACACGGACGGGACGGCGAAGTGGCGTCCCTTTGCATTTTGTATGAAACGAACTTATCGTCTCGTTCAGTTCGGAATAAAACACGTTACGTATGCAGCAACTTTTACTCGGCGACAGACTAAAACAATGTACCTTGGTTTTTTACGGCACTCAATCTGCCTAGACCACAGACATAATATTATGTATGTGGTCTAGGCAGATTGAGTACGTAAACACGTAGGTAGGCACAGTCAAGGGTCAAAAGTGCAGTCATACTTAAAGAGACCATTTATTTTTTCACTCGAAATGGGACATCGATTTATTTACGTCAATGAGCAGATTCTCATTTTTTTTTTTTTTTATATTCTTTATTTAGAATAAAGTTAGTCATTATTAGATACAATTATTAATAAATATTAAGCAATAAAATATTCAGTTACCTGTAGGTTTTTTAGGGTTCTGAGACTCCGCGGTCCGTCTGTCTGTCTGTCACCAGGCTGTATCTCATGAACCGTATTAGCTAGACAGTTGAAATTGTCACAGGTGATGTATATCTGTTGCCGCTACAACAACAAATACTAAAAACAAAATAAAATATATATTTAGAGGGGGCTTCCATATGACAAACATTTTTTTGCCGTTTTTTACGAAAATGGTACGGAACCCTTCGTGCGCGGGTCCGACTCGCACTTGGCCGGTTTTTTTTATATTTGTCATAACAAAAGATTTACTTTAATACGCTGGTGACGATTTTAAATAAGAATAAAATTCATAGCTAGTTTTTTTTTAAATCACCTTGGTTATCAACATCGCCTTAAGAACTGGCATCTGTAGTTGGTTTTTTCAGATGTTCATAATTTATTCATTAAAGAAAAGACTCTTTCTACCGGACCGGCAGACATAAATCATATTAAATTATAAAATACAAAAAGTTCTAATGTTGAAGATGGTTGGTTGTCACTATTATAACATTGCAGACACGGTCCCGCACTGCCTGCATCCGGCGAGCCCATAATATTCGCGCAGTTACGGAAAACGGGACAATTTTGCGTCCCGGAGCTTGCTTTGGGGACAACGGGATAGATAACTGAATAAAGGAAAGATCCCGTTCAAAACGGAGCGTATGGTCACGTTAGTCATACTCTCCCAAAACTCAAATGGCTAGTTTTTGTAGAAGAAGTTAAATTGTTGGTGGTGTGTTGGTTGTGTTTAGTTTATTTGTTGTTGTTATTATTACTTTACCGTTGAAAACTCTAGAATGGGGGAAGGGCCTACGTGTGGGTCCACTACCAGATAAACTGTTAGCGAGTGACTAAACCTGAATCGATAGCGCACATAATATTGCCCCAAAAAGATTGACCGTTATTTTCAAGTAAAATTTCAAAATTTAAAAAGCCCCCGACACATTGATCTTGCGAAAACACTCCGATTTAAACAGTAAAATGCCGATAACTTTTGAACGGCTGAACCGATTTTGTTCAAACATAGCTAAGAACACTCTTGACAAAATCACCTTTCAAACAAATACAAACAAAATCAAAATCGGTTCATCGTTTAGGCGCTATGATGCCACAAGCAGACACACAGATACACAGCAACACACGTGAAACTTATAACACCCCTCTTTTTCCGGCGGGGGTTAATAAAATATTATAACAATAGACATCAAGCACCCCAAGCTTTATTAAAGTATTTTTCTTTTTTGTCACACAGCAACACACGTGAAACTTATAACACCCCTTTTTTCCGGCGGGGGTTAATAAAATATTATAACAATAGACATCAAGCACCCCAAGCTTTTTTAAAGTATTTTTCTTTTTTTGTCACACTATTCTTAATTTAAATTTTTTGTTTGAAAGATGAATTTGGCGAGAGTGTTCTTAGCTTTGTTTGAATAAAATCGGTTAAGCCTGAAACTTATAACACCCCTTTTTTTCCGGCGGGGGTTAATAAAATATTATAACAATAGACATCAAGCACCCCAAGCTTTTTTAAAGTATTTTTCTTTTTTTGTCACACTATTCTTAATTTAAATTTTTTGTTTGAAAGATGAATTTGGCGAGAGTGTTCTTAGCTTTGTTTGAATAAAATCGGTTAAGCCGTTTAAAAGTTATGGGCGTTTTACTGTTTGAATCGGGGTGTTTTCGCAAGATAAATGGGTCGGGGGTTTTTTAAATTTTGAAATTTTACTTGTCTACACCCATGCTATAAATCCTCTATAAAAGTTCTTGAAACAGTTAGCTTATTGCCAACATTAAAACAGCCAGTGTCATAGTAACCATAATATATCATCCAAACGGGTATTATAATGTTGTACTAAATTTCATAATACAACTCCTTTTTAGGGTTTCGTAGCCAAATGGCAAAAAACGGAACCCTTATAGATTCGTCATGTCTGTATATCTGTCTGTCCGTCCGTATGTCACAGCCACTTTTCTCCGAAACTAGAAGAACTATGCTGTTGAAACTTGGTAAGTAGATGTATTCTGTGAACCGCATTAAGATTTTTACACAAAAATAAAAATAAAACAATAAATTTTGGGGGTTCCCATACTTGAAACTAAAACTAAAAATATTTTTTTTCATCAAACCCATACGTGTGGGGTATCTATGGATAGGTATTAAGAAATTATATAGAGGTTTCTAATATATATTTTTTCTAAACTGAATAGTTTGCGCGAGAGACTCTTCCAAAGTGGAAAAATAGGTCCCCCCCCCTGTAACTACTAAAATAAGAAAATGATAAAACTAAAAAAAAAATATGATGTACATTACTATGTAAACTGCCAGCGAAAATTGGTTTGAACGAGATCTAGTCAGAAGTTTTTTTTTAATACGTCATAAATCGTAAACCGCAATTTACCAAGTACGGAACCCTTCGTGCGCGAGTCCGACTCGCACTTGGCCGGTTTTTTACTCATAGTAGTAGTAGTCAAATGCGAGCCTATCCTTACTAAAATAATATATAGATATATACATGTGATACTATTATCATACTCGGCTTCGCCTCGTGTGATAAACCCACATTCGTGTTTTAATACCCCTTGTTATACAACAGTTGCATAAATATCTATTATAACCCACATTTTTTTTACAATAAATTGTTTTTTGTTGATCAAACAATTCCTAAGTTTTATTGAAAATTATTTTCTACTTTTAAGTTTTGTTTTCTATTAAAGCGTGTTTTTTAGTTTTTTAAATATATTATTTAAGTAAGGATAGGCTCGCGTTTGACTAATACGATGATGTGGTCAACGGTGAAGTACGCTTGCCTAGAAGTAACCTACTAGACTCCTGTTGTAGGTTGTAACATCAGGAAACACAGACCCCGACAGAGAATTACACTCTTTAGCTGTAGCTGTACGCACAGTTACTGGGTTGTGTGTGGAGGTCAGTTAGGCAATAGATTGTTCAGGGAATATATTCCCGGAATAAGGAATATCCTATGGGCTATGTACTATCCTGAGTATAATCTTCATCAAACTTCATCCAGATCCGTTTAGCCGTTCTGGCGTGATTGAGTTACAAACATAGGTACTCACATCCAAATGTTTGCATATATAATATTTGCAAGATTGGGAGTACAACCAGGCGGGCGGCACCTTATGTGTTAGTTTTAGACGCATAAAAAAATATCAGTTATTTTTTTCTGATAATACTTTCGAAGGAATAATAATGTTTCTAAAGTTTCATGTTTTAGATTTGACTGGCAACTTTGTTATTTTCCATACCATCGGAGCCCACTTTTCTTATTTTTTTTAATTCCCGCAAATCTGCGGGATACCGCATGAGTAATCCCGAAAAAAATGCTTTGGGATCCCGTATTTGCGGGTTTGGATTCCCTAGTTGGGAAAAGGCTAGGTATTTATGGCTATTACAGATACCTACATATATTTCTAACATATTTTATTCATTTAAATACGGTGATTATGTTTTAAATTACATAATCTAAGTGACTTTTTTATTTTAGATAGGCTCGCGCTTGACCACTATCTCACCGATGATGTGGTCGACGGTGTAGCACGCTTTGCCTAAAAGTAACCTATTCACTCTTGACTTAAAGACCCCTAGATTGTAGCTATCGGGAAACGCAGACTCCAGCAGGAATTCCACTCCTTAGCTGTACGCATAATGAAAGTATTTCCAAAACGTTTAGTGCGTACTGCGTATGGGTGAGATGTCCACCATAGACCAGATTTAAAACATAATGTATAGTGCTCGCCAAACTTCTTGGCCGCCCTGAAGTTGGCTTTCCGATGTACAAGGCACGAAACGGTGCTGTTTTTACCCGACTGTCGAAGGAGGGTAATTTATTTATTAGTCTATGTATGTATGTATGTTTGTTCCTATATAGCGTTCTAGAGACCAAACGCGTTGGCAGATTTTGAAGATTCTTACGTCAATCGAATCGACTTAACCCTGCGAGTGTCACTGGCTACATTAAAATTGCAAAATAGAAAAATGGCAGATTTTGGGCGCCATATTGTTGGCCCCAATTTTTTTTTATGCATTTAAACATATTATACGAATATGTTTAAATGTACCTGAATAAAAAAAAAATAACTAAACAGTTGTAAATAAAAAAAATACCAAAAAACCCGACTGCTTAAAAAGCCAACTTAAAAGACGTAGACAAGAAGAAAATCATGCAGTCGGAGGATACATCTGGTTTTGGTCAGCCAGCTCGCGCATATGTATCCTCCGACTGCACAGCATGATTTTCTTCTTGTTTACGTCTTTTTAGTTGGCTTTTTGTATGAGATTTACTACTGCGCAGCCATTGTAGCCAACTTCAGGGCGGTCAAGAAGTTTGGCGAGAACTATACATTGTTTTTGTTCTCACTGAGTTATAACCACAGTAACAGCTTGTTACTGTCCCATCGCAAGTCAAAGACCTCTTCTCATACAGATAAGGCACGAACATTAATGGCCACGCTTGCTCAAGGCAGGTTGGTGATTTGAAACCTATAGGTATCTATACATATGGTGGAGGAGCTCGTGGCTAAATAATAACAGCCGTCGATCTTAAAGGTTAAGCAACGCTTGACGAGGTCGATCCGTGGATGGGTGACCATTTCAACATACCGAGTTTCCTCCGTGCCTCGGCAAGCACGTTAAGCCGTTGGTCCCGGCTGTCATTTGAAGATCTTTGACAGTCGTAACGAATAGTCAGAATCTTGAGATCTGACACCAGTCTTGCCAAGGGGTACTATGTTACTCAGTTACTGGGTTGTGGAGGTCAGATAGGCAGTCGCTCCATGTAAAACACTGGTACTCAGCTGAATCCGGTTAGACTGGAAGCCGACCCCAACATAGTTGGGAAAAGGCTAGGCAGATGATGAGGTAACTATACATACTTATAGTAAATCTGTAGAAAAGTCGTTTTTGTACATCGAAAATATTTCCAAAAAACCAGCCAAGTGCGAGTCGGACTCGCGCACGAAGGGTTCTCGGTAAATTGCGGTTTAAAAATAACTACTTACTAGAGCTCGTTCATACGAATTTTCGGTGGAAGTTTACATGGTATGTATATCATACATTGTTGATTTGTTTAAAATGATTTTAATTGAGAATAAACGTTTAAACCTGCGTTTTATTATATCTTGACTAACCTATTTTGAGCTCAACTGTATCCACGGGTAACTTTAAACAATAAATGTGTTTTTAATTTTGAATGGGGTCCTGTTAACCAATAAAAATACAAAAAATAAATTATGTGGTCAAGTGGACTCGCGGTACTCCAGTAGCGAGTGGGTCCAGCTGACCAAAGACTACTATCTTAATCTGCCATATTTGGCAAATAAACTAAAAGCCAAAAAACAGTGACATTTTGAAGACCTCACTCTACACCAGCGCCCCTAGCGGCAAATTCTAACGCGGTAGCACTCATAGCTCACTTCAACTAATGGTGGGTCCACACTACACAGAATTTTGCACAGACTTTAATTAACTTCTGTTAATTTCGTCTGTGTAATATAGCATTACAGACAAATGTCGGTGTATCAGAAAGGAAGTCTGTAAAAAGTCTGTTTGTTTAGTGTATTGTGAACCCATCATAAGGTATCACGGTGAGATGTATAGAACAGCACTTCAGATTTGCTCAAGATGTTTCCACCAAGTGATAACATGAATGTTATTATTCATTGTGATACCAATTACATAAACCGGTCGTTATGTATGTCAACTACAATGGAACTCCGTGAAAAAAGGCTCAATGTTCTTGAGGATGTTGCCATTTGCATCATTTCTGCTAGCAATTCCGTCGCCGTTTTTTAAAATGTACTTTTTAGGGTTCCGTACCCAAAGGGTAAAAACGGGACCCTATTACTAAGACTCCGCGGTCCGTCTGTCTGTCTGTCTGTCTGTCTGTCTGTCTGTCTGTCTGTCACCAGGCTATATCTCATGAACCGTGATAGCTAGACAGTTGAAATTTTCACAGATGATGTATTTGTGTTGCCGCTATAACAACAAATACTAAAAACAGAATAAAATTAATATTTAAGGGGGGCTCCCATACAACAAACGTGTTTTTTGTGCCGTTTTCTGCGATAATGGTACGGAACCCTTCGTGCGCGAGTCCGACTCGCACTTGACCGGTTTTTTTTTAGAAATAGTGTTTTACCTTCACCTACTTTTGTTTACAACGTATTTTAAAAGAAGTTTGCTGTGATTGATAAACTAAAATATCGGAAGGCCATTTCTCATCGTCCTATATGGAAAAAAGTCGTCTAGGAGATGGCACGTGATTTTCAGCTTCCAGCACATTTTCAGTTATCTAGTTTATTGCAATAGTCACAGCGGATCTTTGTGTCTCTGAAGTTGGCTCTGCAAACCATTGCGCAAGAAACAGTTTGTCATCGAGTATACTGCATACAGTAAGCGAGATAGGACGATGCGACATACGTAAGCGAGTGAAAGAGACAGTTATACAATGCTATCTTCTAAATCAAAACTAACACAAAAAAAAAGTTAATTCAAAATTTTCTTAAGATGTTGTTCATGTTTATGTTTTTTTAATTCGCTTCATGAGCAGTGATCTATTTAATTAACTTTATTTATTACTCTGTTTTTTTAATTAGTTTCATTTAAACATATAAGTTCTATATATTTTTGAAATCATCTCTTAAAACCCTTTATTTTGATACCCCATAATATGAAATAGGAAGAAAAATAAAAATTGCGCGCCCACAATATGGCGTCCAAAACTGCCATTTTCTATTTTCCAATTTTAATATACCTAGCCAGTGACACTCACAATGTTAAAACGAATCGATTGAAGTAAGCATCATCAAAATCGGCCAACGCGTTTGGTCTCTAGAACGCTCCATAGGAGCAATCATACATATATACAAACATACATGCATACATACATAAACTGATAAACACATTATATTCATACATGCATATTCCATTGGCAGTCGGGCAAAAATAGCAACTGCGCAGGGTCTTGCAGCCAACTTCAGAGACACAAAGATCCGCTGTGACTACTATAATTTATAAATATTATGAAGTAAACAATTATAATTATCATAATCGTTTACTTATATGTTTTTCGATTGCTAATCTATCGCCTTTTCCGCGCTCCAGTGACCTTTCTCACATTTTGCCGAGATAAAGACTGGCTAGTTACCCGGCTGCAAGGAAAGGGTTATGTTTTTCGCGCGTATCGTATTTGTAATATTCTTTATTACCACATATCTTAGAAACCACTGGACGGCTATTTATAATTAAGACATCATTAGATAGTCCTTGACTGCACAAGTGTTTTTATTAGATACGTGCTGGATTTTGGGCGCCATTTGGTTGGGGTTGCAATTTTTTTTCTTCCAAACCCTTCAAGTGGCGTATCAAAATTAAGGGTTTTAGAGGTGATTACAAAAATATTATGTTTAAAGGTCATTCGAAAAAAAATTACACAACTAAAAAATTGTAAATACAAGGAAATTTCAAAATTTAAAAAACCTCTGACACATTTGTCTTGCGAAAACACCCCGATTCAAACAGTAAAACGCTCATAAATTTTGAACGGCTCAACCGATTTAATTCAAACATAGCTAAGAACACTCTCGACAAAATCACCTTTCAAACAAAAAAAAACTAAATCAAAAGCGGTTCATCCGTTTAGGCGCTATGATGCCACAGACACACATTTACACAGATACACAGACACACAGATACACACGTGAAACTTATAACACCCTTCTTTTTCCGGCGGGGGTTAAAAAGCAAAAAACCCGGCTTCAAAGATGTAAACAAGAAGAAAATCATGCTGTGCAGTCGGAGGATAAATATTCTTAAATTGGCTGATCCTCCGACTGCACAACATGATTTTCTTCTTGTTTACATCTTTGTTCACTCAGAGATAGTGTTGTTTTCTTTCCTGAAATTACTACCCCATCTTCATAATCATGGCTAAATAATAACAGCCGCACGGGTCGATCTTTAAGGTTAAGCAATGCTTGTCGATGTCGGTCCATGGATGGGTGACCATTTCAACATACCGAGTTTCCTCCGTGCCTCGGAAAGCACGTTAAGCCGTTGGTCCCGGCTGTCATTTGAAGATCTTTGACAGTCGTTACGAATAGTCAGACGCTTGAGATCTGACACCAGTCTAGCCAAGGGGTACCGTGTTACCCATTTACTGGGTTGTGGAGGTCAGATAGGCAGTCGCTCCATGTCAAACACTGGTACTCAGCTGAATCCGGTTAGACTGGAAGCCGACCCCAACATAGTTGGGAAAAGGCTAGGCAGATGATGATGATCTTCATAATCATCCAGAGTCCGACTTTGCTCACGGCTGGGCCAATTCGCCATCCTTCGCGGGTAGACCCCGGATGAGGTTGGCGCAGAAGCGTGGGGATTCGTTCTCTAACACTGAAATAATTTTGGTAATCAAATCAGCAGCTTAATTACGAGTACCTACTAATGCTTTTATTGTGCGTACAGCTAAGGAGTAAATTTCCTGGCAGAGTCTAAATTTCCTGATAGTTACAACCTGGGAGATTTAAGTCAAAAGTGAATAGGTTATTCCTAGACAAGCGTGCCTCATTGTCGACCACATCATCGCTTACTTTATATGTGAGATATTAGTCAAACGCGAGCCTATCAAACATGCAAAGAACTGTTCAAGAGTGCTGAAAAGATACTTTCTATATTGCAATGCGATCGATTTTCGTTTGTTATGGAAACTGTGATTTAGTGTATTTTTACGCAATTGGGTACTTCCAGAGATTATCTATACCAATATTATAAAGAGGAAAGATTTTTTTGTTTGTTTGTTTGTACCGAATAGGCTCCGAAACTACTGAGACGATTATACAAATTATTTCATCTATGGAAAGCTACATTATTCCCGAGTAACATAGGCTATAATTTTGACGGGAGCGAAGCCGCGGGGGTCAGCTAGTCTTTTACAAACGTATAATCAAACAATCTACTAATCCACACTAACTGCTTGACAATGTTCAATAATATATCATGCAATCTCAACGTAAAGTAAAGCATTACCTCTTAAGGGAGGTAAAGTTGTATACAACTCCCAAGGGAGTAAAGTGATTTGAATATGGAACATCAAATTCGTGGAAAAAAATGCCAATAAAAGGATGTGATGGGAAATGCACGTAAAGAGGTTTGTTCGAAAATCGAAACAGGCCACCATAAGCAGAACTCATAAAAAAAGAAAAGAGTCGCGATTTCAAAGCATCAAGGTTCTACAACTTTGACTACTGAAATAAACTCCATCACAACTTCCATAAATCGAACGAAATATTACTCTATCCTTCCATAACTGGACTAATGTGTCCAATATCAATATTAAATTTTGATTTATATTAATTACAAATAAACGCTAAGTTATGGAGCCCTGGCTTTTTATTGTCTAACAGAATTTGTGAAAAGTAGAGTATGCTCCTCTGGGATATAGCCTGTCTTCGTCTTGGGCAGCTTGAATCCCTCGCTTCACTCAGGACTCTTCATAACTCCCTTGCTCTAGAATCCCTCGTTACGCTCATTGTTCAATATGCCGTCCGTGACGTAAGACACTGCTTTATCCCCTTGTTGCATAATCTACTATTACTTGTATATGTCTTTATAATATTATATACTGTAACTGCTTGTTTGTGGAGGTCAGATGTCATTTACTCCGTGTTACCTAGACGCATACGTAGATACTGATTATATTATAGGTATTTTCTGATTAGATATAAAGAGTCTATCCTTTTAAACATTTCGGGACTATAACAACATAATTATACAAAAAATACATACTGCATTTAGAGAAAAGACAGGGCGGAAAATGAGTTTTGAGTATGAATGTGGATAAGAGTAGGAAAAGCCAATGATATAATGGATGTACTATCTGAAAGATCTTCGGGAACGATTTGAGTATCTTGTTCCGAGAGGAAAACCTTGCCGTTCCTCATCATCTCTTCTACTTCGGTTTCCTTCCCACTCATCAAGTCTGTCCGCCTCTGGAATAATCTCCCTCACTCCATACGGGATAGCCCTTCGTTGGAAATCAAGAAAAGAACAAGGGAACATTTCCTGTCAACATGACGCATAAATGATAATGTAGATATCTTTGTATTTATTAATTTAGTTATTTGTGTGCTGTACACGTAATGTTAAGTTTTATTGTGCACTGGAGCAAGCTGTCCTCATTTAAAAAAAAAAACTCTATGACAATGAGGTTTGCTGTAAGAGAACGAAATTATGGGTTAAGCTCGCCTTTGTACATAAGCTGTCTTACTGTATTTGTATATGTATGTTTTGTGTACAATAAAGAAAAAGAATATTGATATGTTAGGAACAAGGAGTGAGTATTGAGTTGATATATGGCAATGTTCTTAACTAATGCACTTATTTTCGTACATACAATTTGTATGTAAACTTTTTAACAATAAAATTAAACCGACTTCCAACACAAAACACTAAAAAGCGAAATAGTAGATTATTAACCAAGGGGATAAAGCAGTATCTTCTGTCGCGGGTGACGATTTAAATCGCGAGCGAAACGAAGGAATCAAGGTTTACTCCCGAGCGTAGCGAGGGTGTTAAAAACTTAATTCACAAGCGAAGCGAGGGATTTAAGACGAGTCCTGAGTGTAGCGAGTGATTTAAGTTCACCCAAGACTAAGACAGCTTTATCACCGAGGAAAATACTCTACTTTTCGTACCATTTGCGAAAAAATTAAGACAATATAAACTTAACGTTTATGTATTTGAAGAAAACAAAAACGCGGCAAATTCCTAGACTAATATTTTTTTGTCGGAAAAGCAAAGGCTCATACGGACTCGTCGGTTTTCGTAATTTTATTTAATAATCAAAAATAACTGCATAATAAATGCGTATGCCTTTTTCAAAAAGATGTATAATGCACTAGCTAACCCGGCAAACTTTGTTTTGCCATATAAAGACCAAACATTTATCTACCCTACCCTACCCTACCCTACCCTACCCGACCCTACACTATCCTACCCTACCCTACCCTACCCGACCCTACACTACCCTACCCTACCCTACCCGACCCTACACTACCCTACACTACCCTACACAACACTACCCTACCCTACCCTACCCGACCCTACACTACCCTACCCTACCCTACCCTACCTATAAACCTCACGGAGCCCGAGACCTTTCCAACGAATGCAAAGGAAATCCTTGGAAATCGGTTCGTGCGTTCTGGAGTTATATCGTCAGCAAGAAACCCGACTTATTTTTATATAGTAGATTATAGACAAACACAATGGTGTAAACACAGATGTAGTTCAGTATAAATTTCGGTAAGTATTCCAAATTTAAATCACATTCTTCCCCTAGAGGATGAATGAAATTCAGTACAATTTTCTTTCCCTGTTTTTAACAGATTAAAAATGACTTTTGTTGTGTTCGCTTTTTGTGGCATAGAATGTCACTTTTTTGAGCAAGTGGTACGAAATAGTAGATTATTAACCAAGGGGATAAAGCAGTGTCTTCTGTCGCGGGTGACGATTTAAATCGCGAGCGTAACGAAGGACTCGAGGTTTACTCCCGAGCGTAGCGAGGGTGTTAAAAACTTAAATCACGAGCGAAGCGAGGCATTTAAGACGAGTCCTGAGTATAGCGAGGGATTTAAGTTCACCCAAGTCTAAGACAGCTTTATCACCGAGGAAAATACTCTGCTTTTCGTTCCATTTGCGAAAAAATTAACACAATATAAACTTAACGTTTATGTATTTAAGAAAACAAAAACGCGGCAAATTCCTAGACTAATATTTTTTTGTCGGCAAAGTAAAGGCATCAAGCTCATACGGCCTCGTCGGTTTTCGTAATTTTATTTAATAATCATAACTGCATAATGTATGCGTATTCCTTTTTCAAAAATATGTATAATGCTTTATATACAAACTCAATGGTGTAAACACAGATGTAGTTCAGTATAAATTTCGGTAAGTATTCCAAATTTAAATCACATTCTCGCCCTAGAGGATGAATGAAATTCAGTACAATTTTCTTTCCCTGTTTTTAACAGATTAAAAATGACTATTGTTATGTTCGCTTTTTGTGGCATAGAATGTCACTTTTTTGAGCAAGTGGTACGAAAAGTTATTTTCTTTACCGAAGTGTCGTCAGAACCTATTCTGTTTTTGATCTTCGACACTGACTTCGTAAAAGAAAGTTATTTTTCGTTTTGTATTTAGAGTTAAGACATAGCAGAAAATGAGTTTTGAGTATGAATGTGGATAAGAGTAGAAAAACTAAAGACACAATGGATGGACTATCTAAAAGATATGTCTAGCAACAAGGAGTTACTCTTAAGATGATCTAATCAATCTGCCTAGCTTTTTCCCAAATATTGGGGTCGGCTTCTAGTCTAACCAGATTCAGCTGAGTACCAGTGTTTTACATGGAGCGACTGCCTATCTGACCTCCACAACCCATCAACTGGTTAACACGGTACCCCTTGGCAAGACTGGTGTCAGATCTCAAGCTTCTGACTACCCGTAACTACTGTAAAAGATCTTCAAATGACAGCCGGGACCAACGGCTTAACGTGCATGCCGAGGCACGGAGGAAACTCGGTATGTTGAAATGGTCACCCATCCACGGACCGACCTCGTCAAGCATTGCTTAACCTTGATGATCGACCAGAGTGGCTGTTATTATTTAGCTAAGAGATCACTCTTGAGATTATTATTCCACAATAATAGCGCGGTCATCTAACAAATACAATTATTTCCGTAAATTCAATTTGTAAAATGTGTTTTTGTTCTCTGGTCAAGAACAATAATTTCTAGTCAGGCGAATACTATCTGTCTGTCTTCGAACTGTATGTTGCCAAATTCTTTTTTAGCTAAAATGTCTGTAAAAACTAGATTAGACTATGTACTATGTAGTATCAACACGCACGCTTAGAAAAATACGTCTATTCTTACCACATCTTACGACAAAATTCATACACCGTTACGTCATATAAAACGCAAGAGGAGCTTTTTGGCTAAATAATAACAGACGAGTCGACCTTCGAGGTTAAGCAATGCTTGCCGGGATCGGTCCGTGGATGGAATATGAAATAGGGAAAATCTACCGTGCATCGGAGAGCACGTTAAACCGGTTGTCATTTGAAGATCTTTGACTGTCGTTATGGGTAGTCAGAAGTCTAAAATCTGACATCGTTCTTGCCAGGGGGTTTCTTGTTACCCAGTTACTGGGCTGTGGTGGTCAGGAAGGCCGTCGCTTTATGTATGTACTGGTATCCAGCTGCATCCTGATAGGTTGGCAGCTGGCCCCAATGTAGTTTGGGAAACGCTAGGCGGACAATCAGTCATACAAGTAACATCTAAAAATTAATTATTCAATTTTTTTCGTGTTCTTCTCAGCAAAACCTTTCATTTGATACCCGCAACATAGCAGTGCACTAAAAATAACTAGTCCACCATCTTGGACTGTCCATCATATTGGATTTACAATGACGTCACTTAGCTATCCATGCATTGTCATCCAAACTAAACGTGTATGCAAAATTTCTTTTTAAACGGTGGAGGATAACTGCTTTAAAATTCAGTTGTAAGATTTGACCCGAACACACTTACATACATACATTGCAAGTTAAATAAAAGTTTGTAAAAAAACCACCGACACATTTTATTTCATGCTTCATAATTTATCTAGTAGTAGACACGCTTCGATCGACAATCTATTGAACATGTAATTATGACATCTTGCAAAAACACCCCGATTCAAACAGTAAAACGCCCATAACTTTAGAACGGCTGAGTCGATTTTCATCTACGAACACTATCGATTAAGTCACCTTTCAAACAAAAAAAAAGGAAATCAAAATGGGTTCATCCGGTTAGGAGACTATGATGCCACAGACAGATACACACGTCAAACTTATAACACCCCTCTTTTTCCGTCGTGGGTAAAACGCAACTGCTTGCTATCTGTCCGTTCAATGATCTAATAACTACAGAACCACTTATCCGATTTTGAAGGTCGACTTTTTTAGTCTGACACGTTTTCACATGTGCTAAAATAGAATCAGCTGTTCAGTGGAGTTTACGTTTTTTTGCTTTTCATTCGCATATATTATCTCGCTAAAATGTAGTGAACTGCTGTTTGTTTTTGTAGTTTCGCTGATTCTTTGGCCACCTATTAATACTCAGATAAAACCACTTGCGGATTGTTTACACAACAATACATTTTAACATTAAATAGTAAGCAATCTTTATGTCAAGGTGGCATACGACCGCAGGGGGGTGACCACAAGCTCTTAGAGTAAGGTTATTTTGAGTGTGTGTAAGGGACAGGGGGGTGACCACAAGCTCTTAGAGTAAGGTTATTTTGAGTGTGTGTAAGGGACAGATGTATATGACGTGTATACATCTGTCACTTACTCGATCTAAAAATAACCTTACTCTAAGAGCTTGTGGTCACCCCCCTGATGTATATGACGTGTATACATCTGTCACTTACTCGATCTCAAAATAACCTTACTCTAAGAGCTTGTGGTCACCCCCCAGCTATCTTCAAAGCAGGGCCCAATCTAACAATTTCGTCGCTCCGGGCATAACAGACAATATTTGCCGCCCTTGGCGCCCTTTAAAATGCCTTTTAAGGGAGTAAATGATTCAGGATATTATTGAAAAATAATGCAGTTTTTAACCATCGGATCGGATAAAGCCGCTTTTTAGGGTTCCGTACCCAAAGGTTAAAAACGGAACCCTATTATTACTAAGACTCCGCGGTCCGTCTGTCTGTCTGTCCGTCTGTCACCAGGCTGTATCTCATGAACCGTGATAGCTAGACAGTTGAAATTTTCACAGATGATGTATTTCTGTTGCCGCTATAACATCAAATAAAAAACTAAAAACAGAATAAATAAAATACGCCCAAACAACAAACGTGATTTTTTTGCCGTTTTTTTCGATAAATGTACGGAACTCTTCGTGGGTGAGTCTGACTCGCACTTGGCCGGTTTTTGACGACAACTTCGAGCGAAGCGAAAACGTAGTGAGCTCGACAATTTCATCTAAGAACTTTCGCAACATTATGCATGTTAAGTTTTTAAAACGGTGGCTTTACAACAAAAACCAATAAAATTCGACAGCGAAGCGATCTTGAAAATTTTACCACCACTCCATAAATAAGTAAGGTTTTCTGATGAAATGAAAAGGGCTGTTAGTACCGCCCCTTATTTTTGCCGCTCTGGGCATTTTCCCAGCTCGCCCCTCCCTAGATCCGGCCCTGCCTCTAAGAATATTTTCTTGTTTCGTACTTTTCAAACGCGTTTTTTGTGCAATCGGATTTTTTTTATTGTAGATTGGCTCACGCTTGATCACTATCTCACCTGTTGGTAACCGATGATGGAGTCGACGGTGAAGCACGCTTGCCTAGAAGTAACCCATTCACTATTGACTTAAAGACCCCGGTTGTAGCTATCGGGAAACACAGACAGGGAATTCCACTCCTTAGCTGTACGCATAATACAAGTATTCCCAAAACGTTTATTGCGTTTGGGTGGGATATCCACCATGTACCGATGGCGCATCACCATACGTCTTGTAGTCCCGTTTTTTTTTTAAACTTATTTTAACTTATTGTTAAATGGATGGTATTTAAAAGTACTTCAATTTATTTCCATTTCATTTACCTAATTTTGCCTGTGTTCCACCAAATATACTGAATGTGCACCAAAATATGTTCATATAAGTCGACGTAGCCCCGCTGCGGGGCTCCTATTTCTGTCTGCAGGGTCAAAAGTAACCTAACACGAACGAGATGACGGGCGCTGAGTTCGCTCGCTTTGCTCACTCACTTCAGCTCCCGTCATCTCGTTCGAACCTAACCTGTCCGTGTCGGGGTGCCCTAAGTTCCCGAGCTCGCTTCGCTCGCTCTTGGACTGATTCTTTGACCATAATTTATTCGTAGATCAACTAATATTTGGTGCACGATCAGTATTTTAGATGTTCCTTTAGATTTTTGGTGAACACAAAAATATTATCCTTATTAAATTTAGATGATAAACTATTTTGTATAGTTAATTATCAAAGCGTACATGGTTTGCTTGCAAGATTTATTACTGATCTACGTAAACCTTGTAGGCACGTAGGTACGTATACATTTTTTTGCAACGTTTTCCGGTTTTTTGTTGTCGACATAATGCTATGGTTATTAAATTATTAAATAGTTATAAGCAGAAATACTGGTTTTTGTTACAAAACCGGCTTAAGTTCAAGAGTCACAGTATTCATATTTTTTCAGGTTTAAATAATGTTTACCTACTAATTATCTAAATAGGTAGATTGAAATAATTATTAATACACAAACTTTTTTTTCTTGATGGCGCGATGCAATTCGATTTTTAAAGAAAAAATAAAGAAAGAAAACACATATAATTGACACAACCCAGAGCACACAAAATAAACATAAAAAAAAACTTAACCTAAACAACAATAATATAAAAAAAAGTGTGAGTGTATAATTGTCACAAAACAACATACAATATAAGAACATGCTTACGCTAAACCCTTAACAATAGTATTAGCAGAAAACTTAAGTTAAGTTATCAAAGACGAGAAGTAAATCAAACAATAACAAATTCAAATTCAAATATTATTTATTTGCCAACATAGGTAGGGGTAAAGATGTTATACATGTTTTGATAATGTTCTCCATGCTCTGCCGTCATATGGGCATGCAAAATCTTACACATAAATTACAACGCAGTTACAAAATACAACAAATATTCAATATCAAGCCGAATAACAATAAATATTACAAAATCATTAAACTATTTTATTTTTAATGTCAAGGGGTATCCAGTAGTCAAAAATTAAATAAATGTCAGAGTAGATAATTAAATTAATGTCAATAAAATAAAATAAAGTCCTAGATAAATAATAATTGAGATCAAAGTATGTCATTATTATTTTCATTAATACTATCTGCCATAAGGATTCCCGTTTAGATACTCCTTCACACTGTAATACGCCTTATCAGTTAGAAATTCCTTTAGCTTATGCTTAAATATGTGCAAGTTGTCAATATCAGTAATGCAACATGGCAATTTATTAAAAATCTTGGATGTCATACAATAAACACTGGAGCCCATTAAATAAGTTCTGCATGGTGCAAACTGAATTTTATTTTTATATCTAGCACTTTGGAATTTTTCATACATATGCATATTACTTTTAACAAAAACTGATATTTCATAAATGAAGAGGCTAGGTAAAGTTAAAATCTTAAGTTTTTTGAAATATGGTTCACAGCTCTCTGTGTTCTTAAGTCTACACATTGCACGTAAGCATTTTTTTTGGGCTTTAAAAACAGACTCCCACTCCGTCGAGTTCCCCCAGAAAATTAAACCATATCTCAGCGTGGATACCACATACGCATGGTAGGCTGTCATTACCGTGGATATGTTTACAATTTTTGTGAGCATGTACAGCATATAGGAATATGTATTCAATTTTAAACAGACAGATTCTACATGTGATTTCCAATTTAAATTACAATCAACATTCAAACCTAAGAATTTTGTTACATCAACTTCATTAATTTTTGTTCCATCATAATGTATGTTTAAGTCTGTTGGTGGTTTAGTCCTGTTTCTGAATATCATTAAATTAGTCTTCTGTAAATTAATTAGAAGGTTGTTTGTTTTTAACCAATCGACAATGCGAACCAATGTGGTGTTTGTATCATTTTCCAGTGAAGCATAATCTTTGTTACAAAATATGGCTGTACTATCATCTGCAAAAAGAATCATAGGAAAGTCCACAGTTTTCGGCAAATCATTAATGTAAATTAAGAATAATAAGGGCCCGAGGACACTGCCCTGTGGTACGCCATATATCACTTCTACGTAGTCTGAAGCATGGTCAATTTCTTGCTTTTTTATAGAGCAGAATTTACAACCTAAACTACAAATAACAACATAAACTACCTACATTTTATATAAAACAGAAAAGAAATAGGATGAAAAACTTCCACTCAGCATAATGCTTGCATGTGTATAGCGCTAGACCCGCTTGACATTCCCATATATATTTTTGACTATTTTCCAGTAATTATCGAGACGCCTCCCTTTGGTAGGATGTCACTTGTCTTAAGTCAGAGGTCAAGGGGATCTCAAATGTATGATTGCAGCAAAAACACGGGTTTTTAGTGTTCCGTTTTTTCCTTTCGAGGTACGGAACCTAGAAATATACTACGAGGGATCAAAAAGTAGTGAGAACGATATACTCCATGGTATGAAAAAAAAATACTGGCAGGCATAGCTCAGATACATATTTGTAATATTATTAAAGGAAAAAATCTTCGATTCTCTTTTGTTTTTTTCTGAATGTAGTCATTGGTTTGCTTCGTGCACAGAACATAATTATATACCCTAAGCCGGGGCTTCGTGTCGGAACGTGTTCTCGAAAATGGAGCAAAACGAAGTGCGAGCCGTTATTAATACCGTAATACCTCTGTTTAAAAAAGTTAACGACGCAAGAGATTCATTGCGATTTGAAGGCAACATTAGGAGAGTCTGCTCCGCCGTATTCCACTGTCGCAAGGTGGGCTTCTTAATTTCGAGTAGGAAGAACGAGCACGGAAGACGAACATCGTTGCGGCTGTCCATCGACGTCAGTCACCCAAGCAAATGTTGCGAAAGTCGAGAAAATTGTATTGAGCGATCGAAGAGTTACCATCCGATACATAATTCAAGAAACGGGCATTTCATATGTAAGTATTCAATCCATATTGAAACAATCTTTGAATATGAGAAAAGTCTACGCAAGATGGGTGCTGAGAATGTTAACCGACAGTCAGAAACAAAATCGACTTGACATTTCAAAGATATTGTTGGAACTTGTCCAACAATATTATAATATTTTTGTAAATAAATAAAATAATTTAAGATTTCATGGTTTTCCTTTCATTTAATTTATCAAGTTTGTTACAGAGATTTCATCCTTATAATTGAGCTTATCGATCGACGCAATAAAAGTACAGAGTGTAATTTTTAAAGATTTTAGTCGGTTCGATTCCAAGGTGTGGCAAGCGTATTTACTAAAAAAAATTAATGCCGTTTTCTTTCTTTTCAAAAATTAAGGAATGTTTTCTTTGAGTAAAATTTTCTATCTACAGTATTAAAAGTACTTACCCTTCAGGTGGCATTACAAAATTCCACCCTGTATATAGTAATGATAAAAAAAAATTGGTAATTCTTTCTTTAAATATAAAACGTTGCCACACACTAGGTATTTCTTCCTGTATCGTGGGTGCGTTTACAAACATATAAACTCACATACACAACACCCAGAGCCGGAACAACTATCTGTAGGTCATACAAATATTTGTTCCGTGCGGGAATCGAACCCGCGACACGCAGCGCAGCAGTCAATCGCTCAACCACTGCGCCAACCGTGCGCCAAAGTAACAATTTTATTTTAACGTTGATAGGCTCGTTTTTTTTTCTCCCATACTCAATCTTTCAATCTGTCTAGCCTTTTCCCAACTTTATTAGGGTCGGCTTCCAGTCTAACCGGATTCAGCTAAGTACCAGTGTTTTACATGGAACGACTGCCTATCTGACCTTTTTATACGATACCTCTTGGCTAGACTGGTGTCAGATCTCAAGCTTCTGACTACCCGTAATGACTGTCATGTGAATATCTATCTATCTAATATATATCTATCCGGCTTAACGTACTTTCCGAGGCACGGAGGAAACTCGGTATGTTGAAATGGTCACCCATCCACGGACCGACCTCGTTAAGCGTTGCTTAGCCTTGATGATCGACCAGTGCGGCTGTTATTATTTAGCCACGAGCTCCTCTATTCTACCATACTATGGATAACAAATAAAATTATAATAGAGAATATAAAACTTTAAGTAAACTCGCCAACACTGCATTTTTTTCATTTTATTCAAAATATAATTGATGTAGTTATGTCAATTTTACTATCAAAATTAATCAATGTAACCTCGTTTTAACCTCTAGAATCATATAGATCTGTGTACTATTACATTATAATAGTTCTTTGACCCTATTTTTTAACCCCCGCCGGAAAAAGAAGGGGTGTTATAAGTTTCACGTGTGTTGCTGTGTATCTGTCTGTGGCATCATAGCGCCTAAACGGATGAACCGATTTCGATTTAGTTTTTTTTTTTAAAGGTAATTTTGTCGAGAGTGTTCTTAGCTATGTTTGAATAAAATCGGTTCAGCCGTTCAAAAGTTATGTTTTTACTGTTTGAATCGGGGTGTTTTTTAAATTGTGAAATTTTACTTGTTGTCATATTTGGTTGTAAAGGAGGTCAAATCGGTTGTGTGTACTACTATTACTTCGGCAGTGTGTACAGCCGTGTTTCCAACAATAATTTTAGAATTCCACATCCTCTGAGCTTATTGTGAACTTCCGCCAAAATTGCGTTGTACTTACTTTATTCCGTCAATAAAACCGTCACAATTATTAATTGCCTTAGAATTTAGAATATGAATTAGCAAAACTGAAAAGGCAAAATCATATAATTTTATGGACAGATGAAATATAAAAACCGGCCAAGTGCGAGTCGGACTCGCGCACGATGGGATCCGTACTTGGTAAATTGCGGTTTACGATTTATGTCGCATTAAAAAAAACTAGTTACTAGATCTCGTTCAAACCAATTTTCGTTGGAAGTTTACATGGTAATAACAATATTTATAATAAATTTATAATATTTATAATAATGCATAATATTTTTTTTTTTTTATTTTATCATTCTCTTATTTTAGAAGTTACAGGGGGACACACATTTTACCACTTTGGAAGTGTCTCTCGCGCAAACTATTCAGTTCAGAAAAAAATGATATTAGAAACCTCAATATCATTTTTGAAGACCTATTCATAGATGTAGACACGTGTATGGGTTTGATGATTATTTTTTTTAAATTTTCAGTTTCAAGTATGGAAACCCCCAAAATTTATTGTTTTTTTTCTATTTTTGTGTGAAAATCTTATGAGGTTCACAGAATACATCTACTTACCAAGTTTCAACAGCATAGTTCTTATGGTTTCGAAAAAAAGTGGCTGTGACATACGGACGGATAGACAGACAGACATGACGAATCTATAAGGGTTCCGTATTTTGCCATTTGGCTACGGAACCCTAAAAAAGGAATGAATGACAAGTAAAATTACAAAATTTAAAAATTCCCCGACACATTTATCTTGCGAAAACACCCCGATTCAAACAGTAAAACGCTTATAACTTTTGAACGGCTGAACCGATTTTATTCAAATATAGCTAAGAACACTCTCGACAAAATCACCTTTCAAACAAAAAAAACTAAATCAAAATCGGTTCATCCGTTTAGGCGACACACAGATACACAGACGCAGATACACAGCAACACACGTGAAACTTATAACACCCCTCTTTTCCCGGCGGGGGTTAAAAATGAAAGAAAGCAAAATGTTTTATTTTTGACACGCATATGAGACATTATTATGCAAAAGCAAAAAAAAAACAATAATAATAAATAAAATTCTTAATTCTTTATTGTACACAAAAAACAATATTCAATACAATGTGATAATAAAGTACATGTACAAAGGCGAGCTTAACTCAATGTTGAGTTCTCTTACAGCAAACCCTAGAGAGTGACAGAGAATGATGACAAAAGAGGGTAGGATCCAGTGTACAATTTTGAAATAACATAATTATAATCATAAAAATAAACATAAATAAATATATATACGTGGGACACTCAGAAAGTTTTGCGAAACTAAAAAAAATTGTTCTATACGTACATATATTTTTATTAAATCTTTTTAAAGTACTTTCCACCAGCCTCTATACAAAGATTCATGCGCCTAAACCAGTTTTCAAAACACTTTTTCCAGTCCGCCGCAGACACCTCGTTTACAGCCTGCTCGAACGCAGCCAGCGCATCTTCCGGCGACGAAAATTGTATCCCTTTGAGCTGATTTTTTATTTTTGGGAATAAAAAGAAGTCACACGGTGCTAGATCAGGGCTGTAAGGAGGGTGACCCAGGAGTTCGACTGGCGTGCTGTCCAGGAAGTCCCTCGTTTTGAGTGCGGTGTGCGCAGGTGCATTGTCGTGGTGGAGCAGTAGCCCGCGGAGCCCTGTGTTTGGTCGCTTGTTGCTTATAACAGAGAAAACTTCTGGCAAACATTTGGTAGTATACCATTCGGCATTAATGCTTCTTTGATCCCGTAAGGGAATTGATACCAAGTGGCCAGTCAAATTAAAAAAGCTAGCGATCAAAATCTTACCCCCGCTTCTAGATCGCTTCACTTTGGTAGGCGTTGGCTCATTTTGAAACACCCAAACAGTCGACTGGCGCTTGGTTTCTGGGTCGTATTGATAAATCCAGGACTCATCACCTGTAACGATGTCGTAAACACGCCGAGACGAGCCTGCTTCAAATTTGTTAAGCATATCACGGCACCATTCCACCCGGGCCTGCTTCTGAGCATCGGTGAGGTTGTGCGGCACCCAGCGTGATACTATCCTCCTCACGCGAAGATGGCTGTGTAGAATCTCGTGAACGCTTCCCGATCCAATCTTCAATATGTGTTGAATCTCCTGATATGTAATTCGCCTATTGTCTTGGATTAAATTTTTCACTGCTAGCACGTTTTCTTCGGTAACAGCCGTCAAAGGGCGACCGCTTCTTTCGTCATCCCCCAAAGTTGGTCGACCGCGCTTGAATTCGTTATACCAACGATACACGGTTGCCTTGGAAGGGCCTTCATCCATGAATGCCATTTGAAGTCTATCGTACGATTCATCCGGTTTCAGGCGACACTTGAAATCGTATAAAATCATAGCTCTAAAATGTTCCCGGCGCAGATCCATATTTCAGTGAGACACAATACTTTGAATTAACTCGCAAAAAATGTGGAGGGAAATTTTGAAATTGGAACTTACTTATTTTTACTTATAAATAATCATATTTTCGAAAAACATTATAACTGGCCAGTCTCCCATATATAAAAACTTTTTTTCGCAATACTTTCTGAGGGGCCTGGTATATATCTACTAACGTTGCGTTGATAGGAAATGCTCTTTAATTTTCCTCTTTAAAACATCGAGAGAAGGGCTATCGCGTAGGGAGTGTGGGAGAGAATTCCAGAGGTGCCCTGCAGTTACAGAGAAGGAGCCATCATAACGGCTAGAAGTGTGACGCGGAGTACTTAGTAGAAGCAAAGTGGCCGTGCGACAAGGTTTGCCCCTCGGGATGAGGTACTCAAACCGTTCGCGAAGGTATTGGGGAGAATTAGGATTATGCAGGATAGTATAGAGAAGGGATAGGATATGGGTATCTCGTCGACGCCGAATTGGGCTATAAAAGCTCCATACTACGATATTTAACACTGTAAACGACATTACAGCGTACATTAAAGTGGAGAACGTGGTTGATTTCACATTTGTATCACTTCTGTATCCTATATTTTTGTAATTCTTAATGTGTAATTGTTTGTTTTCCCGAATAAATAAAAAAAAAATAAAAAAAAATACAGCAGTTCATTTCTCGGGCTTACTGATCACGATGAAAAGAAAATGACGCCTGCACCCCATTGTTTCACAAAATACCAGTACGATGATGTCGTTGTTTACGTTCAAACATAATGGACATTCTTGAAGTTCTTCAATAGGTATTATGAAGCAATCCATGTACGGAGATTCCCCTGGATTATTGCAAATACGCCAATAATTTAAGTCCGCCTATGTACCTGTAAGTTACATGAAGTTTTAAACAAATAAATATCATTATCATCATAACATCAGCCGAAAGATGTCCACTACTGGACATAGGCGTCCCCCAAGCGTCGCCACATTGACCGGTCCCGTGCGTCCCGTATCCAGTGGATCCCCGCAACCTTCACCAAGTCATCGGTCCACCTGGTGGGAGGCCTTACAACTTTTCTGCCCCATCGGCCATCCGTTCTGCGAGCAATGTGCCCTGCCCACTGCCACTTATGTTTGGCTATACTTCGGGCTATGTCGGTTACGCTGGTTCTCTTGCAGATCTCTACATTTCTGATTCGATCACGCAAGGAAACTCCGAGCATAGCGCTCTCCATTGCCGTTTGGGTACAATCTATACTTAATATTATAAAGCTGAAGAGTTTGTTTGTTTGAACGCGCTAATCTCAGGAACTACTGGTTGGAATTGAAAAATTCTTTTTGTGTTGAATATTCCATTTAACGAGGAAGCTTATAGGCTATATAACTTCACGCTACGACCAATAAATATTTAATCATTATAATTATCTATCTGTCACTTTTACGGATTTTTTTTAATGGAAAATAGTGAAAGGCCTGACAGGCGAAAAAATATTTTGGGAAGTTTTTATTAATTTTTGCTGACGCACGTTGGGGGCCCCCGTGGCCCGTGTTTATCAGTCTATGTATGTATGTTTTTTCTATGTGGCGTTCTAGAGGCCAAACGCATTGGCCGATGTGTCAAAATAAAGGGTTTTAAGAGAGTATTTCCAAAATATTAAACACTTATGTTTAAATGTACCAAATTCGAAAAAAAAAATTAACTAAAAAGTTATAAATAAAAAAAATCTGACGATACATCTGGTTTTGGTCGGCCAGCTCGCGAAAATGAACCTCCGACTGCACAGAATGATTTTCTCCTTGTCTTTTTAGTTCGCTTTTTAAGCAGTCGGTTTTTTTGATATTTTGAATTAGCTTTTTTTATTCTTTGCTTCAATCGCCATGCCATAGCAACACGTATTCTATGATTTCAACTGGCTACATATCAATTACAGTTTTCAAGTGATTTGTTGCATGAAATCGTCACTTATTCGAATCTAATCTGATTAAATTCAATAACCAATAGAATTGGAACTGCGCCAAATATTCCATTTTACTATAAATTGCAATGCATGCACTATAAAGTGAATTTGATATGACTTCCTTCTTGCTGTTAAATATATTTTGAAAACATAAGTTGTCTACTGTTATTAAAATTGTTATAAATAACATAACGCTCGTATACCCCGTACGACTAGATCGATTATTCCCGATGTCCACCACTTGGTTGGCCACCACTGGGGGACAGCGGAAAAACTTTAAAAAAATATTCTCGTTGTCCACCACTGGGGTCAGTGAAACGGATTTTTAAACATTCCCAATGACCACCGCTGGGGATAGAGGTGCATCTATATTATGTATAGTAGTCACAGCAGATCTTTATGTCTCTGAAGTTGACTCTGCGAATCAATTTGTCATCGAGTATACTGCATGTAGGCAGGCTTCTTCTGGGTAAGCTCGCTCCATCGTTGACTCTGTCTCTGTCACCTCTGACCTAGACTAGAGTCAAGAGCAAACACATTTCATCAAACCGTGATAGCTAGACAGTTGAAATGTTCACACATGATGTATTTCTGTTGCCGCTATCACAACAAATACTAAAAATAGAATAAAATTAATATTTAAGTGGGGCATTTTTGCGATAATGGTACGGAATCCTTCGTGCGCGAGTCCGACTCGCATTTGGCCGGTTTTAATTCTTTTGTTTTTGTTTTAATAATGTTTTTTTTTGTTTAAATATTAAAAATATTGATATTGTTGTAAAATACAGTGAAGAAAATAATAGCTTAGATGTTTGAACATGACGTGTGTATTTTGTTGTTCTCATGTTGTTCTATGAAATAAACATCTTCTCATGATATTTTTTTCAGATTAGCGTGACAGCAAGGAGACACTGTAAAAACCTTTTTATAGTTTGTTCAACTTTTATTTTTTCTCCTTGCGAAAAGTCTAAGAAGTTATAGTTCTAAGTTGAAGTTCACAATTACTGAAATATTCTTGCACTTGGATAGGTCAATTCAAATATGTGCCACCATGACTAAATTCCTTGTCAGACTTGTCCTTATAATAGATGATATTATTGCCGCAGCTTGCATCTCACTATAGATGGTTGATCTTGAATGGTCTATATGCGAAGATATCTCTAATTCAAAATTAAATTAATCATAAGAAAATATTTTTTTCAAACATGTTTTTTCGTATTCTTCTCAGCAAACCCTTTTATTTGATACCCATGTCATGGCAGTGCACACAAAATAACTAGTCCGCCATCTTGGGCCGTCCACCATATTGGATTTAGAATGACGTCACCTGGCTAACCATGCATTGTCATCCAAACTAAACGTGCATGCAAAATTTCATCTTTATCGGTGGAGGATAACTGCTTTAAAATTCAGTTGCAAGATTTGACCCGAACACACTTACATACATACATTGCAAGTTAAATAAAAGCTTGTAAAATGATAAAAATTAAAAATTAAAAAAAATATAACAAAAAACCCGACTGATTCAAAAGCCAACTAAAAAGACGTAAACAAGAAGAAAATCATGCTGTGCAGTAGGAGGATACATATGCGCGAGCTGGCTGACCAAAACCAGATGTATCCTCCGACCGCACTGCATGATTTTCTTCTTGTTTACGTCTTTTTAGTTGGATTTTTAAGCAGTCAGGTTTTTTGTTATTTTCAAAATAAAAAAATAATCAACTTTTTAGATATATTTTTTTAGAATTAGATACATTTACACATATAAGTATCATATATTTTTGTAATCACCTCTTAAAACCCTTCATTTTGATACCCCACACGATGGGTTTGGAAGAAAATAAAAATTGGGCCTGTGTGTGTGCAAAAGTGCAAAATTTTTCCATTTTGCACTTTTAATGTCAGCCAGTGACACTCGCAGGGTTAAGACGAATCGATTGACGTAAGAGTCATCAAAATCGGCCAATGCGTTTGGTTTCTAGAATGCGATATAGGAACATACATACATAGACTGCTAAACACATTACCCTCCTTCGGCAGTCGGGTAAAAAATATTGACGTGTAAAACTATCACTTTTGAACAATAAATTAAAAACCATTTATCATCTAATCTCTCTGCTCAGCACGTGAGTGTCCGCATGGCCACACAAACAAATCGCCGAGATAATAATTTCCTTATATTAACACATCTAACAACAGATTATACGACTGAAGGCCATTGAGCTCGATTTTATATAATCGACCAGTTCTACCTGAACTCGGGCACCGGTGTTAACAAAGGCTGGAATGGAAAATCCTAACACACATAACACCACGTCTTTATTCCCCGAAGACTTCGGCAGAGGCGCACTTAAGGTTACACTAGTCGACAATTCTTCCATACAAACATAGTCTGGAGATTACTCCACTGTTTGACGATTTACGTTCAAAATAAAAAATGATATCAATTTGTCTCATCATTATCTAGTCCTGTATGGAAACAAAAATGTAGAAAAATAATAAATTTGAAAGTTATGTGCGTCGAAAGTTCCATATTTCAACATAAATTTTAACGGATCTTTGGGCGGGAATAAATACCATATGAAGAAGGAAAATTGCAAAACGGCCTCCATACAGGGATAGATTAGTAATTCAACAATGCAAATAATGTTATTTTATAAATGTACATTTAGTAGTTTTTTCATGATATCTAGACTCCCAAAGGTCTGTTTATAAAATTTCGCGCGCTCGTTTTCGTCCTAAATCATCATCCATTTCGATACAAATTTGCAAAAGTGCTAATTCGTACGCGAACTAGCTGCTTACTGCTCATAACAGCATCTAATTCTTTCGCACGTGTTGTCGGTTAAGATAGCATGAATTTTAACCCCGCGCCATTGTACGTAGTACATATTATCTCAATGCCCCGCGCACAAAAATAGTTCGTGCCGTCGACTAGTTCAACCTTAAAGTACATCCATATGTCGTGGTGGCCCAGTGGCTAAGAGACTTCGCCTCTCGTGCTTGAAGTCGTGGGTTCAAATCCGAGCTAGTACTAAGGTGATATTTACTTTTTAAGTTTATCTTGTACATCAAAGGCAATGGTGAAGGAAAACATCGTGAGGAAACTAGACTTATATAGTTGCTTTACTAGTTGTTTTACTAGCTGTCCCCCGCGGCTTCTCTCTCGTCAACTGGCTACCTACCTACCCTACCCTACTTTCCATACACTAGCTACCTTGTGACGAGGTCCTTCCTTTCATACTCTTTCGACCACTTATTACTGGCAACCTTTTTATAGCAGGCCACATCATCATTTACTTTTCACATTATCATTCGATTTTCAATTCAAATTCAGAACGCCACATTATTTCCCCCATGGTAGAACAAGACATGGTATTCTCTTCCCGTGACAGCTGGGTCACGTGATTGGCCTAAGACTACGTCATCAATTGCGTTGCGGTTCTCAAACTTTTTTAGTGGGGAAAAAGATAAAAATAATACAATAAGTACAAATGTTTTATAATTCTTAATTAATCGTCATATTTGATACTTTTTGTATTTATTTAATTTGCTTTCTTTTAATTGATTGCATTTTAGTAAGTTAATTAGTTCGGAACAAAAACCCACAAAACTTGACTTGAGTAAAATAAGTCAAAAACTAATTAGGTTAGGTTAAGTTTGGGCGTAAAGACGTATATATTGACACAACTATGCCTTAAATTATGGAATTTACAACGCGTATATAAATTAAATAATAAATTAATGAAAGGCACATACCAGTTACTTTAGGTGAAGTTAGTTACAATATTGAAGCCACGCTTATGATAGCGTCTCTTCATTGGGAAAAGAAAAAAAATATTACACCGCCTTTTATACTGCTGTTTTTACAGTTTACGGAACAATTAACAATTTTTCTTGTGTATCTTTCATAGTTCACGGGTTCATCAAAAATGTTTGGCAGCCACAGTATTTTTCTCACCGAGCGAAACAACGCTATAGGTGTGAGCTACACGACAATAGCGATGAAATCGCTAGTTGTCATTATGACACTTGTCAATTCGATGTTGCCACTGTGTGTTATTGAAATACCTGAGCAAAATGCATTTTTTAAGTTAACAAAGCAATTATGAACTAAAAATTAAAAATATAAATTAATTCAACACTAAATCTATATCACATAGTTGAACATAAAATATATGAATCACATGAGTTACTAAATAGTTAAGCTAGTTAGTAATTTATTTTATTTTCATTAACTACATGAGAAAGTACCTAAATTTTCTAAAAATTACAATAAATGGTAACACTTATCGTGACGTAGTCTTAGGCCATCCTGGGAAGAACTTACCAGGCGAAGTATACGGAGTATGTTATTATACCATGATTTCCCCCATGCACTCTCATTCCGCCCAGTCGCCACTTCATCTTCAGAGCCCGCCGGGGCTATTGTTACTGTCTGTGCGTCTAATCTTGTTATAATCTTCTAAAAACGCTGTGTGACAATACTATACTTGTGTATTATTTTAATAATTCCGGCGATAAATAAAAAAATCCCCAGTGTTTTCGCTGTGTCTGCTTTCACAACCAATTGTTAACGTGGTCCGGTAAGGTACCCTCAAATTGAGCTAGCTGACAAGAGGGCGTGGACACTCACAATACGGCTGGTTCATCGGTTCAAAGTTGCTCAGCGAGCTATGGAAAGGGCTACGAGGTGATCCGGCAGAGAACCAAAGTTGTCGACATAGCTTACCGAATAAGTAAGCTGAAGTGGCAATGGGCCGGCCATATAAGTCGTAGAACCGATGACCGTTGGGGTAGACGTGTTCTTGAGTAGAGACCGCGAACTGGTAAACGTAAGGTGGGACGCCCTCAGGCTAGGTGGAGTGACGATCTACGCGGGGTGGCTGGTAGCAGCTGGATAAGAGTTGCCGAAAATCGAAGCAAATGGTGTGCAATTGGAGAGGCCTTGTCCAGCAGTGGACTGCTATAGGCTTATGATAGGGCAGCGGGCCTACCGGTACAATTTAAAGTACACCCATACGTCGTAGGGCCCCAGTGGCTAAGACCTCGCTTCACGTGCTTTTCCAAGTACATTTTATAAGTTGGTCGACTATTACTCGTAAACATGTTAAGAAGCTTAATTTCGTCATATATACAGCCGTGAATTTTTCACATATCAAAGAGCAACCATTAAGCTGGAGGGTTGGAGGGGACACTTGACTCTAATAAAGATTAGACCTTTAAAGCTTAACTTTACGCAAACGGATCCCGGAAACGAAAAATTGTTTTCACAGGACCGTAAAATTGTTTGATGGCTTATCCAACGATTACAATAGTTATTTGTGCAACAAGAGAGCAAAGTTGGTTTTTGCCGCGAGTGTTGATTTCCTCGCTGCACTCAGGATTCTAACCTAGAATCACTCGCTACGCTCGTGATTCAAATATAGAATCCTTCGCTTACTCGGGATTCAAAGACACGAGATGCAAATAACTTTGGTATCGTGTAGCACATACAACTTTTCACTTCAGCAGCGAGAACAAATAATCTAAAGGTAAAAAATACAACTTGGTAATATTTAAACCACATGTATATTTGTAAAAATTAAAAGTAAAATTATTGCAGTTTTGCAAATTAAAAGTACCTACCAGTTTTGTTTGGAACCGATATTGTTGTTTTAGCGACTTCAGTTTGAGTATTCACTGATTCGCTTTTTACATACTGCTTCAATTCTTCCGGTGTTAAATTGCAGACATCATCACTGGATTCACTCATATTTATTTATTATTATTTTAATAATATCCAACGTGTATCGCACTTTGTAGCTAGCGAACAGAAGAAGAAAACAATAAAAATTTAAAGCCCGCCATTTTTTAAAGATGCGTTCGGAAATTGCACTATTACTAAATTATTCTGTCAAAATAAAGATTGTTAAAACTTTAAATAATTATGTAGATACATGATAAACTTCGTATTTTTTACTTCAACATCTCTTTATTTGATTATAAAAAAATATATTTCGATTATTAAGAGAAAAGTATAATAATTACATTTAAACCTTGATTTGAAATTTTATAGATGACGTGTTTCCGAACGTTTTATTGTTGGTTTCTTTTTTGAGCCTATTATAATTATATGGAATTTGAAAATCGAACTTCGAATCGACTTGTTTCTATCTCTCGCTCTTTTCGTATCGAAGTGAAAGTGACAGAACAAAGTGAAGTTCAAATCTTTCGAATATTGTGAGTAGACCCAGCACTGACTCGGCATTTAAAAAAAATAATTAAGAAGTTACTTTGTCTCACGCTCGCAGCAAAATCGAATTTTGCTCACTGTCTTTAAGCAGCAAAACCTGCTTGTTTGAGGTGCTGAGGTCAAAAAAAATACATCCCCACTTTACGTGTACACAAAAAAAAAATGTTTTATTGATTTTATTTTACCACTTTGTCGGAATTATTATTATGATCCATGCCAAATTATGGCTTTCTAGTACTAAGAGTCTCTGAGCTAAGCTGCGGACGGACAGACGGGCATAGCGAAACTATAACGGTGCCTTATTGACTACGCAACCCTAAAAAGGCAATGAAGAGATTAATAGACTCTGTGAGGGATGAAAGAAAAGGGAGGTATGAAAGAAGAAAATGTGTTGCCCCAACCATTATTGGAAACCAGCTTTTTTTATTTATTCGGCAGTTATTTAACCCTTTAGCTGTTTGGGCCCAGTAGGTGGTCTGGTCACGTTTATAGCGGCATCACTAGCATTAATCAAGTCCTCCAAAGAACAGGTGTATGAGCACCTGAAAAACTCCAACAAACGGGTCGTGCTCTGGACAGGGGCACCGCACTCACTATTGTACACACATCAACACGGCCTAGGGATATTTTAAAAAAAGCGAATTACTATCAATGTGTTAATTATTTATATGACATGTATATATTTAAAAGATACGTTATTTAATATTCTACCATTTTATAATAATGGTTAAGATACTTCGATTAAATTTTCAGGATTTTATGGAAAAAAAATGAAGCATAGACGGAAACCGTATATGAATTAACTTTTAATTTATGAGTAAAAACTGAAAAAAATAGAAAATCATTTAATTTGTGTTTATAAACTTAAAGTACTTAAACTACTAAGTCTGAGAAAGCGCCCATGATGTTCATAACACATCGGCAACGATTCGGCATGCTCAGAACAAGGTTGTCAAAGTCTTGCTGCGGAATATTGTCCCATGTCCTTCTGAGGTGCGCAAAAAGTTGATCTTCTGTAGCCAGATTTTCAGGAACTTCCTTCAGAGCTCTTCTTTGCAGCATATCCCACGCATGCTCAATGGGATTTAGATCTGGCGATTTAGCAGGCCAGTCTAAGGCCATAACATTGTGTGTATGTAACCAAGCTGCTACCGTTCTCGCCGTGTGTGCCCGGGCATTGTCGTGCATGAGCAGGAAATCTTGCCTCATTTGTGTTCTGTGGGGCAAGATTACGGGCCCCAGCACCTGTTGGACGTATCGTTCTGCCGTCATATTGCCCCGCACCCAAACGAGATCCGTCCGTCCTCCAAGACGAATTCCTGCCCAAACCATAATTGTTCCTCCTTGGTATGGGTGAACTTCCTTAGGGTTCTGAAGACGGCGCCATCGTCCAGGAACTCGCCAAAAACGCGTCCTTCGTGAATCTGGATGGAAGCCGAACCTGGATTCATCCGTGAACAGCACATTGGACCATTGCTCACGGCCCCAGTCCACGTGGTTCCGAACCCATTCTAATCGTCGTCCACGATTGCATCTCCGTAAAGGTGGGACCCGGAGTGGTCTACGAGAGCGTAGATTGCTTTCATGCAGTCGCCTTCTTACAGTTTGGTCACTCACCAAGCACTTGGTGTTCCACTCGCAGCCTTTGGACCAATTGATTCGCCGTTGCATTTGGTTGAGCTCGCGCAGTAATTTGCAAAAATCGGTCTTGTCTGGGGGTAGTGATGCGACTTGGCCCCCGGTGCCTCTCCGCTACTTCACCTGTGGCACGATGGCGTGTCCACAATCTTGAAATTACATTTTGGTGGGTCCCTATGGCCTTAGCAACATTAAGCTGAACAGACCCAGCTTCCAGCATTCCCACAGCTCGTAACATCTCCGCCCTCTTCAAATGTTGGCGTTGCATGGCTACAATACCTCAATTTTAACTTTATCTTTCGTTTAAAAATGAAAAAAAACTGTAACTAAACCAATGATATTCAAATAAACAGATATGTTATAAGCGCGCGCATTGTGAAGACTCGAATAGGAGACAATTGTATACTTTAGTCTTTAGTTTATGTCACGGATGGCGAAGAGCGATACGCTTTGTTGAAACAAAATCAAAATTAAAAAAATGTCATCGTGTGTATTTAGAAAGTGCACCAATTACAATACCAAATTACATAAAACAGAAGGGATCTCATACCATATGTAAGTACGCAATACACCTCAATTTACTAATTTTTTTATTTTTTTTTCCTAATATTATGATATTTGGAGGTTACAAAAAGAAAAAAACATTGGTGGTCAGAATAATGTTTGTTTACATTCACACGCAAGTGACAAACACTAGCTGTCTCTTTTTTTCTTGTTGGTTTTATCTAGCCATCCCTTTCGACTTGTAGTGAAATGTCAGATGAATGAAAAGTGTGTATGTGCGCTGCCGCTGCTGCGCGGAACACTTTTTTCAATTGTTTTGTGAGTGTATAACGTATCTGTTTATTTGAATATCATTGAACTAAACGTAATTCGTATTGTTTTCTAAATTTCGCACAAATGAAAATTCCCTCTCCTACACATCAAGACATTTTTATGCCACCGAAACAAATGAATTTTCAAAAATTTTAATTTGGAATTAGTCTGAGATAAATTACAAACAAATCAGTGTATAAAAGATTCCAATGCGGCCAGTACTTTTCGAGTTATTTATTTGAGTATGAAATATCCCTAGACCGTGTTGATGTGTTTATATCTATACTAAAAATATTACAAAGAGGAAAGATTTATATTTTTGTATGTGGAATAAACTTAAAAACTACTGGACCAATTTCAAAAATTCTCACCGTTGGGAAGCTACACTATCCCCGGGTGACTTAAGCTACTTTTTATCCCTGTATTCCCACGGGAACGGGCACTACGCGGGTGAAACCGCGAGGCGTCCGCTAGTCTGGTATAAAACGGATCCGTAAAACCCCATATTGCCAAGTTGAATTGAGAAACAGTGAACAGTAGGAACATTTTAATCTGATTATAATTTACCATAACCTACATTTCTACGCTTATGACACCCAAAGGACAAATCAAAAAACCTACCTATCCCACAACACGGAAAAACCAGCATAGAAACACGAACTTCACTAGAAATCGAACATTAAAACCAGGGTTCAACTAAAACTGGTTCATCAATCTAATCAGTCACGCAAGCCAGTTGAAGCAAGGCATACGTGAGAATTGATGTAAGTTGAGCATCCATTGTGTGGGTTTTATACGCTTTTTAAATAGTTCGAGGAAAGTGGAGGCATTTAAATCTTATACAGAGTGCCTTTTTAACCGACTTCAAAAAAAGGAAGAGGTTATGAATTCGAATGTATTTTTTTTGTGGGTTACCTCCTGAACCGATTTTGATTATTCTTCTTTATTATTTGAAAGCTGGTGCTTGCCATGTGGCCCCTTTTATATTTCATCAAGATGAAGAATTTCGGATATACATATACAACAGAACTCTTCAATGACAGCAGATCTCTCGGAGTTGGTGCTATCGCATGTCTGTTTATTGTTTACACAATTTTATAACATAACATTACACTGGTACGCTCTAAAGGGGTCCGCAGGTATAAAGTTCACCCTGGTATTCTGTCATTCCACCGGTTTTGTTCAAGTTTCATGTTACTGGGTTAATCTATTCTGGCATCAATTTGGGCATTATAGGTAAACACCTAACTACAGAATTCGTCAATTATGTACCACAAAAAAAAACTGAAAAATCAAAAACCTTTTACAAAAAAAAAACAACCGACTTCCTCAAAAAACACTACAAAGTGAAAAATAAGAAGTCTGTGTCAAACAACGAAGCAACGAATACAGAAACACCGCCTTCCGAAATTTAAATTATTTTTCACTTTGTAGTGTTTTTATTTGGAAGTCGCTTGTATTTTTTTGTAAAAGTTTTTTTAGTTCAAAGGGCGTATATAGAGAGTTGAAAGTACTCACGAATATGAGTACATGATGACCTGGTTAAAGGTGCGAAAATGCGAGATGCATTAAGGCTCAAGAAAAGTAGCATTTTATCAACAAAAGCCTCGCGATAGCGATTCTAAATAGGTTTTTTTTTAATCCCCGTTACAACCTTGGGTTACTTCTAGGCAAGCGTGCTTCACCGTCGACCACATCATCGCCTACCATCAGTCGAGATAGTGGACAAACGCGAGCCTATCAAAAAATATAAAGCTAAATTACTTTTTAGGGTTCCGTACACAAAGGGTAAAAACGGGACTTTATTACTAAGGTTCCACTGTCCGTCTGTCTGTCTGTCACCAGGCTGTATCTCATGAACCGTTACAGTTAGACAGTTAAAATTTTCACAGATGATTTATTTCTGTTGCCACTTTTATAAAAAATACTAAAAACAGAATACTTTAAATATTTAAGTGGGGCTCCAATACAACTAACGTGAGTATTTTGCCTTTTTTTGCGGTAATGGTACGGAACCCTTCGTGCGCCAGTCCGACTCGCACTTGGCCTGTTTTTTATTTAATGTTTTTTTAAAACTACATAATGTATCTAATAGAAGATGCGCTTCGATCGACAACTATTGAAAACGTAATTATGACACGATATCTTGCGAAAACGCCCCGATTCAAACAGTAAAACACCCAAAACTTTTGAACAGCTGAACCGATTTTCATAAAACATAACTAAGAACGCTCTCGATTAAGCCACCATTCAAACAAAAAAAACTAAATCAAAATCGGTTCATCCGTTTAGGAGCTATGATGCCACAGACAGACACACAGGTACAAAGATACACAGCAACACAGCCCTCCCTCTTGGGGAATTCAAAATGACATGAAAAGCAAAATTAAATGTTTTGAAAAACCCCACGACGGTTAAAAAGTAATTGAAAAAGGATAAAATAATTTAAAAACCAAGGATATTCATCGGGAGAAATCCGATTTAATATCTTTATATTAAATCGGATTTATATAAAATCGGACTAGTTGTTTTGGAGAACAATGGCAACATGGATTTGCACAAACAATATTTTCTGCAGCGAACCCTGGTGAGTTTGTCAAACGAACGTCACGTGGTCAATCAACCTCGGCATCAATTTTGCTATTTCGACCACCGCTATTGCTGACATCGAATGACACTTCTCTAGAGCAGACATCCGACTGAATTTCCTAAGTCATTCAGTCATAATTCGAGGTTTGGCTCTCGCCTATTTCCTCCTCCAATATTGGATCGATTTAAAAGATATTCCATAAACTGAAAAAAAAAACACTTTTCTCACAATCTATTATAAAACCATTGCATAAAAAGGCTCTAAAACTGATAAAAACAACTACCGACCAATTTCTCTAATTCCAATTCTATCTAAGGTCTTTGAAAGAATCATGTACAAAAGAGACAAATATAATTAAATTTTAACTTGAAACTAGCACTTAACGAACCTACTCGAATGAAGAGCAAAACATGCATAGACAATTTTGCGCATAATTTCAGTAAGCCCTGCAAAGCCTTGGTATTAGAATTCGCCTTATCTGACCACACAGCGCAACTCCTTAAATTCCCTGTAAACAAATTGTACGCTATAAATAAGTGGCGTATACATAGGCGTGATTATAGTGAAGAAAATGTATCTAGGTTTAAGAATCATTTAAAATGTTTATCATTTACAGAGGTATATAACGCTGAAAACCCCGATACAGCATATAGGGCTTTTTTAGATTTATTTACATTGCTTTATGACCTATGCTTCCCCCTTATTGGGACAACAGTAAATATAAAAAAAAAAGTAAATTGGATATCACGTGATATTAAGATTTGCAGTAAAAAGAAACGTCAACTGCTGTGGCAATATAGGATAAAGCCTAGCCAGACCAATAAAAATCGTCTTAAAAACTACGCCATGAGGTATAAAAAAATTATAAAGCTGACTCAGCGAGCTCAAAATAATTATAAAATTAAGACATCTACGAATAAATCTAAAACTACCTGGCAAATAATTAAAAAACCGGCCAAGTGCGAGTCGGACTCGCGCACGAAGGGTTCCGTTCTTGGCAAATTGCGGTTTACGATTTATGACGTATTAAAAAAAAACTACTTACTAGATCTCGTTCAAACCAATTTTCGCTGGTAGTTTACATAGTAATGTACATCATATATTTTTTTTAGTTTTATCATTCTCTTATTTTAGAAGTTACAGGGGGGGGGGACACACATTTTACCACTTTGGCAGAGTCTCTCGCGCAAACTATTCAGTTTAGAAAAAAATGATATTAGAAACCTCAATATCATTTTTGAAGACCTATCCATAGATACCCCACACGTATGGGTCTGATGAAAAAAAATATTTTTAGTTTTAGTTTCAAGTATGGGAACCCCCAAAATTTATTGTTTTAATTTTACTTTTGTGTGAAAATCCTAATGCGGTTCACAGAATACATCTACTTACCAAGTTTCAACAGCATAGTTCTTATAGTTTCGGAATAAAGTGGCTGTGACATACGGACGGACAGACAGACAGACAGACAGACAGACAGACAGACAGACAGACAGACAGACATGACGAATCTATAAGGGTTCCGTTTTTTGCCATTTGGCTACGGAACCCTAAAAAAGCAAATTAAATATACCAAAGCCTTCTATAGATAAAATAAAAACTAATAATAAAACTATTACAGATCCAAAGTACATAGCCGATCTCTTTAATAACTATTTTATAGACAAAATTCAACCTATTGTTAATTCTGGTACAAGAGTGACGCAGCATATTTTGAGTAAAAGAGATTCGATGTTTATGGCACCTAGTACACCGGATGACATTCTTAAAATTATATATACACTCAAAAATACAAACAGTGTAGGCTATGATGGAATTGCCACAAAAATACTTAAATCTGTGGCAATCGTCATATGCTCACCTTTAAGTTACATCATTAATTTGAGTATCAGTTCAGGTATATATCCAACAGCACTAAAAACATCCGTCGTAAAGCCGCTGTTTAAGAAGGACAACAAAGAGTTGATGGTAAATTATAGACCGATATCGCTCATACCTATTATATCCAAAATTTTTGAAAAATATTTTGCCAAACAGCTTAACTCATATTTAGGACGCAATAAGATCCTCTGCGATGAACAAAAGGGTTTTAGACAAAAAAAGACTATTAACATGGCAATTTATGATTTCTTACATACAGTGATGACGAATATGGATCAAAATAAACCGGTTTGCAGTATATTCTGTGATATGACTCAGGCGTTTGATTATGTTCAACACAGTATTTTACTTAAAAAACTCGAAGCATATGGAATTAGAGGTAATGTACTAAAACTTTTTGAGTCATATCTTCAGCACAGAAAGCAAATAACGGAAGTTAGTAGGTTAAACATAAATACTAAACGACAGGAATCACATCGGTCGCAAGAGCGTGAAGTTGTCTATGGTGTACCTCAGGGAAGTGTTTTGGGACCTCCCCTATTTACATTATATATTAATGACCTGCCGAAGTCCACAGTGCAGCCGATGAGCCTCTTTGCCGATGATAGTGTAGTGACAATTGAGTGTAAAAACAGAATGACATATAAATACGACATTAATAATGCCCTGACTGCAATTATAGAATGGCTAAACAATAATAATCTAAAAATAAATTTTACTAAGACAAAAATCATGCACTTTAGTCAACGATCCTTGACATTTATAAATAATCTTGACATAAATTACAATAATAATAACATTGACGAAGTTGATACAATAAAATTTCTAGGACTTAACATTGACAAGAAGTTAAATTGGAAGGCACATGTCGAGATTGTCACTAAGAAAATAAGTACCTCAGCCTTTGCTCTGTACACACTCGCTGCAATAGTTAGTGTTGATGCTCTGCTCACCGCATACTACGGCCTAGTGGAGTCCATCTTAAGGTACGGCATCATCTTTTGGGGCAACTCGACTGATAGGGAACTGGTTTTCAAAACTCAAAAGAGGTGCATTCGGTCGATGTTCAAAATTGAAACCACTACGAGCTGCAAGCCTTATTTTCGAAAATACAAAATCTTGACGTTGCCTTGCCTATACCAGGCCCCTCAGAAAGTATTGCGAAAAACAGTTTTTATATATGGGAGACTGGCCAGTTATAATGTTTTTCGAAAATATGATTATTTATAAGTAAAAATAAGTAAGTTCCAATTTCAAAATTTCCCTCCACATTTTTTGCGAGTTAATTCAAAGTATTGTGTCTCACTGAAATATGGATCTGCGCCGGGAACATTTTAGAGCTATGATTTTATACGATTTCAAGTGTCGCCTGAAACCGGATGAATCGTACGATAGACTTCAAATGGCATTCATGGATGAAGGCCCTTCCAAGGCAACCGTGTATCGTTGGTATAACGAATTCAAGCGCGGTCGACCAACTTTGGGGGATGACGAAAGAAGCGGTCGCCCTTTGACGGCTGTTACCGAAGAAAACGTGCTAGCAGTGAAAAATTTAATCCAAGACAATAGGCGAATTACATATCAGGAGATTCAACACATATTGAAGATTGGATCGGGAAGCGTTCACGAGATTCTACACAGCCATCTTCGCGTGAGGAGGATAGTATCACGCTGGGTGCCGCACAACCTCACCGATGCTCAGAAGCAGGCCCGGGTGGAATGGTGCCGTGATATGCTTAACAAATTTGAAGCAGGCTCGTCTCGGCGTGTTTACGACATCGTTACAGGTGATGAGTCCTGGATTTATCAATACGACCCAGAAACCAAGCGCCAGTCGACTGTTTGGGTGTTTCAAAATGAGCCAACGCCTACCAAAGTGAAGCGATCTAGAAGCGGGGGTAAGATTTTGATCGCTAGCTTTTTTAATTTGACTGGCCACTTGGTATCAATTCCCTTACGGGATCAAAGAAGCATTAATGCCGAATGGTATACTACCAAATGTTTGCCAGAAGTTTTCTCTGTTATAAGCAACAAGCGACCAAACACAGGGCTCCGCGGGCTACTGCTCCACCACGACAATGCACCTGCGCACACCGCACTCAAAACGAGGGACTTCCTGGACAGCACGCCAGTCAAACTCCTGGGTCACCCTCCTTACAGCCCTGATCTAGCACCGTGTGACTTCTTTTTATTCCCAAAAATAAAAAATCAGCTCAAAGGGATACAATTTTCGTCGCCGGAAGATGCGCTGGCTGCGTTCGAGCAGGCTGTAAACGAGGTGTCTGCGGCGGACTGGAAAAAGTGTTTTGAAAACTGGTTTAGGCGCATGAATCTTTGTATAGAGGCTGGTGGAAAGTACTTTGAAAAGATTTAATAAAAATATATGTACGTATAGAACAATTTTTTTTAGTTTCGCAAAACTTTCTGAGTGTCCCACGTATATATTAGAAAATGCCATGTTCTTAAGAACTAATCCTCATTTGTTTTCTCGCATGGCAGATCTATTTCCTCGTAACAGACGAGACAATACACAAATTTGTCAACATCAGCACAAAACGGCACTTATGCGTAAGAGTGTCTTTTGCATGGCTCCAGAAATTTACAATAAATTTCCAAAAAGCTGGAAGCAGTTAAGTGATTTAGCATTCAAAAAAAAAGTTAAAAGTTTTCTAGCAGATAGAGCCTACTATAACCTGAATGAGTTTTTAAATGAAAGATTTTAATTAATTTTTTATTATTATTTTATTACTCTTGACATTTTTAATAATTTACTGCTAGATTGATAATTTGGATTTGATTTATTGTTTTAAGTTGACATTTTTAAATTTTATTATTTTTTATATTTTTGTTCTGACGTTCTAGAACGTTAATTATTATAATTTACATTATTGTTATTATCATTTGTACGACATTTTTAAATAATTTTGACATTTAATATTTTGACATTTTTAAATAATTTTGACATTTAATATTTTGACATTTTTAAATAATTTTGACATTTAATATTTTGACATTTTTAATTATACTGACATTCTAGAAGGATAATTTTAAAATAATATGCACTTTATTGTTTTTTGTTTTTATTAACTTGACTAAGTATGTTCAGTTCAGTCAAAGATGAGGTATCCAAACCGTCATCCGTTACGGTATCATTGTCTGGGGAAACTCCTCTGAACTTTGTAGAGTTCTGTTGGCACAAAAAATATGCATCCGCACCATCTTTAATATGGACTGGACTGATTCCTGCAGACCAGTATATAAAGCACACAATCTTCTCACCGTTCCTTGTATGTATATATATGAAATAGCTAAATTTGTAAAAACTATTTTTTCACTTTTTAATACTAAAAATAACAATAATAAACGAAAAGTTACCCAGTATGTATTAGAATTGCCCGTACCCAGAATCGAATTATTTAGGCGTAGTTGTGTTTACATGGCCCCTCTTATTTATAATTCTATACCAACCAATTATAACCGATCTCCCTTACAGAAAATTCTGTAGTTTTAAAAAAGTGGCTCATTTCTCACAGCTTTTATTCTGTAAACGAATTTCTAAAAAGATCACCATGTCAATCTTATCATTACAGGAATGCATTGTAGATTATCTTGTTATTAGTTGTTGTAATTCCTACCTACTGCCTTTTTTGATATTGTTTAATTTATATTTTACGTGTTGTTATCCATATAATTTCATAGTCTAGTAAGTAAACTAAGTGAAGAGTTTATAAAACTTAACAGGTTAAATACCTAATAAAATAATGTGTTATGTGTTATTAGATTATTAGAGATCTGCTTATTGTAAGCACCTTAACACAATATGATATTTGCATGCCAACTTATGGCGAAATGTGTCAATGTGCTAATAACTTATTTATACCATCTTTTGTTCCGCATTTAATGCTAATATAATGGCTTTGACTTTGACTTTTGACTTTGTAGTTTTCATAATTGGGAATCGGTAGTATTTTTTCCAATTTATTATTTTTATTTTTCACTTTTTAGTTTTGTACCTACCTAATAGACAAGTAGTAAAGTAAGGTACCTATAATGCCAGAATAGATTACCCGAATATCATGAAACTGAATATAGCCGGTGAAATCAGAGTGTACCAAGGTGCACTATACACATCTGCGTACCCCTTTAGAGCGTACTGGCGTGATGTTATGTTATGAAATGTTATAAACAATAAACAGACATGCGATTGCAGCAATCCTGAGTGATTTGCCGCTATTTATTGAAGAGTTCTGTTGTATATCTCCGAAGTTCTTCATCAGATCTTCACCAAATTAAAATGAGACCAATTTCCAAACATTACTCTATCAAAAAAAAAAGAGTTTTCAAAATCGGTCCACAATTGACGGAGATATCGGTGAACATACACAAAAAACAAACAAAGTCGAACATAAAACCGCCTCCTTTTTGGTAAGTCGGTTAAAAAGAAAGATTTATGAATGTGAGTGAAACAAAAGAAGTATCTAAGGATCGTAGCAGGTGTCGTTCTGTAAATTCTGCCTACCCCCATGGGAAAAAGCTTTATGTATGTATGTATGTATGAAAGAGAAAGATTTATACTGTGCCCCTATGTTTTCCTTTTTGATGATACTTTGTATTTAGAAACACTAGAACCCTCAAAAGATTTCTACCCTCAAAAAATACTTCAAACCCTCTACAAATTTGACAAATATAAATGAAAAAACTTTTAAACAAAAAATCAAACCGACTTCCAGAACCAAAAACTACAAAAAAAAAATCTTTGCCGAAGTCGGTGTCTATTGTACCCCATTGTTTTCCGTTTATCGACACCGACTTCGAAAAAGAAATTTATTTTTTGCTTTGTAGTTTTTTGTTCTGGAAGTCGATTTGATTTTTTGTTATTAAGTTTTATTTTTCTCTTTTTAGTTTTGGTAGGTACCTCCAATTAACATGATTATCATATATGGCCAAAGTACATCTCATGGCAATTCCAATAAGCCTAAACACGACTAGGATACATTGTTTTATTTTAGAGTTCCAGTGCCTACCTTCCGGCTTCATCATCAGATCAGTTCGATGGTGCCATTTTCATCAGTACCATTTTTATAAGTATTTGCTTCATTATAGTCGGTTAACTATTCGAGATATCTTATGCCCGTGACAAACTAAGCGTTTAGGAGTTCTAGTGGCCATCTGTGGTCTTCTTCATCAGTTCCACTTCACCAAATGATAGTTTTTGAGTGCAAATGATTGAATTGTTGATGAAAATATCAAAATCGCTATATATTTGCCTATAATATTTGAGGAGTTCCCTCGATTTCTCTAGGATTCCATCATCAGATCCTGACCTGATGACTATGGGACTAATAAGGAAGTATACCCTTTCAAATAAAATAAGAATTTTTGATATCGGTCCAGGCGTCTTGGAGTAATCGGGGAACATACATAAAAAAAAAAAATTAGATTCCGACGAATTGAGAACCTCCTCCTTTTTTTGAAGTCGGTTAAAAAGGAAAACATAGGGGCACAGTTTATACCTTTATTTTCAATTTATGGAATATCTTTTAAATTGGTCCAATATTGCAGGAGAAAATAGGCGAGAGCCAAACCTCGAATTATGACTTTTTACTTAGACATTCAGTTGGATGTCTGCGACCGCATTTTCTCGGTTACACTAGTCGAAAATTCTTACATTGTCCAGTCCAGTAGTCTGGTGATTACTCCACTGTTTGACGATGTACGGTCAAAATAAAATATATCAATTTGTCTCATCACTATCTAGCCCTGTATGGAAACAGAAAAGTAAACAAATACATTATTTGAAAGTTATGAGCGTCGAAAGTTCCATATTTCAACACTCATTTTAACGCATCTTTGGGCGGAAATAAATACCACAAGAAGAAGGAAAATTGCAAAACGGCCTCCATACAGGGATAGATTAGTAATTTAACAATGCGAATAATTTTATTGTGAAAATATACATTTACTAGTTTTTTCATGATATCTAGACTCCCAAAGGTCTGGTTATAAAAAATCACGCGCTCGTTTTCGTCCTAAATCATCATCCATTTCGCTACAAACTTGCAAAAATGCTAATTCGTACACGAACTAGCTTCTTACTGCTCATCACAGCATCTATTTCTTTCGCACGTGTTGTCGGATAAGATAGCATGCTCTTTAACCCCGCGCATAAAATAGTTCGTGCCGTCGACTAGTTCAACCTTAAGGACAAGCGAATAGTCATGAGACACACTTTTTTACCTAATAACCTTAAAGTCGCCTCTTAGTAGGTACTAAAACATAAAACAAAATGTGTTAAAAACAATCTATTTTGAGCATTACAAAGTTTTTCTCTGACTGGTCTATTTTTAGTTAACACAAGACATACGTCGACCGTAAACTTTAGCATTGTTTATGTTTAAAATGTCTGTGTTGGAGTGATTGATTTGAGTGACAGCAGTGTGTGCAAGGCCTTATGTTCTGAGATCATTGTTGATGTTAAGGTTCCGCAAGGACAATGGCACTCGGATCTTTTTTCTATTCATATGTTTTTCATCGCCACTGCTCTAAAAACGGTGAAGGAAAACAGCGTTAGGAAACCGGCATCACAGCATAAATATGGACGTCGACGAGACCCCTAAGCGTTTGTCGTCATTCTGTCAGTAGTGCGAGCCGCTAGGGGTCTCTTCGATGCGCATGTTTGTGCGAGTGTGCCGTTTCGAGCGTTTGTTGGTAGTTTTCGTACTGTTCGTCCATACTTATACTGTGTCAGCATGTCCTAGAACCAAAAATTCGAAGGCATGTGACATCCCACAACCCGTACTGGGCCCGCGTAATAAATTAAGGCCCGATTCCCTCTCTCACAGAGAGGAGGCCTGTGTCCCATCAGTGGGAACGTTGTACGATTATATGCTAATAGCTGTTCCCCGCGGTTTTGCTCCCGTGGACTACCCCACAGGATCCGTTATCGGATAAAAAATTGCCTATGTCACTCAGGAATAATTCAATTCAATTCAATTTATTTCGGACCATGATCCATAATTTGTTAGTAATAATAATACACTTACGACTATGTTAGTAAATTTACACGATTTAATAATGTCATCCTAATTACAATAATAATCCATAAACACAAGATAAACACATAAAAATAAATAATTGACAAATAAATTAACAAATAATCCAATTAGTTCATATATCTATTTCCCGTTGCAATGGAGCCGCCGCTGTGCAAGCGGGTCCAGTACCCCAGGAAAGGGCAGTCCGGTTTATCCGCAATAACCCTCAGGACACTGTTTACGCTCCCCCGCATCCTGTGCATCAGGGATGCTGTCCTCTTCCGCATTATCGCCTGAAAACTATCAGTTTTTGCTGCTACAAACATCCCTGATGCACTACAGAAACGTGGGAGCCCCAACAGTATCCTGAAAGCGTTATTATACTTGATACGGAGAACGTTGTAAGCCTTCTGCGTATGTCTAACCCACAGGCTGCACGTGTAGAAGGTCTGGCAAAACGCCTTGAAAAGTGTAATTTTCACTTCCCTCGTACATCGCGCAAACCTGCGGGCCAGCATATTGCATCGGACTGACAACGCCCTCCGCTCCCTCTCAATGTCATCGTCATCGTGCAGATCCTCGTTTAAGTATTTAAATTTTGCCACCCTCTTTAGTGGTACACCATAAAGGCACACCGTAGGAACTACCCGAGGCTTCTTGGTACCTACCCGGAACACCATAACCTCACTCTTCCCCACATTGTACAAGAGGCCATGTGATTCGGCGTATCCTTCACACACCTCAAGCAACCGTCTGAGTCCGTCAATTGAAGGGCTCAGCAGTACCATGTCATCGGCGTAACTTATGCTATTTATCATCTAATGTAGCTTTGTAGCATAATGTAGCTTTCTATTGGTGAAAGAATTTTTTAAATCGGTCTGGTAGTTTCGGAGCCTATTCGGTACAAACAAACAAAAAAATCTTTCCTCTTTATAATATTATTAGTATTAGTTTATATGACACGCTCAACACGTTCTTAACCACACATTCTCGATTCAGAAACTTACCGGGTAATAAACTATCAATACATAAAAACATATATATTATTTTATAATAAATCTGTAGAAAAGTCGTTTTTGTACATCGAAAATATTTCCAAATTAAATAGCCAGGGTGTTATAAGATAACCAACAGAACCCATTCCCAGCTTGGAATTTTTGTCTGTTGATCTGTTTGTCTGTTTAGTTGTGCACGCATCACGTAAAATTTACGAAACCAATGCAGATAACTTTTATACATAAAAATAGTGCGTAACTTGAAGTATTACTTAGTATTTGTTTCATCGCAATCGGTTCACTCTATCCAAAGTTAGATTGAATTTAAAGTGAAGAAGATGACTTCTTGAAGAAGTAAAATATCACAACACATGCAATTCAGATACTCGAACAGTTGATCTCCATATTCGATAGATGGCGTTGTGCATTTACTGAATGGCGGTATTAAGATTCTCAGCGGCAGAGTGACCCTAGACTCGCCGCCGAGGACCGTCGCGAAATCCCCGTAAAACAGGCCCCGATTTAGTTCAAAGCAGCCCGCGAATTGCTGAACAAAATAATAATAATGATAGTGGAGTTTCTTATCAGTTCTTCTCCACAGTAGGTGCTTTACGAACTGATGGTAGAATCAATAATAGTCAAGATCCAGCTTGTCCCCTTGCTGTTCCTTCCAGCGACGCCCTGAGCCGAGGTCCGACCCCACCTGGGGTAGCCCTCAGCGCAGTCGCTTAGGTTTAGAAATTTGTGCCTGGCTGGAGGCTTAGCTTAGTCTCCACAGGATAGTCCGGTTAAGCAGAAGCCAATCACTTTGATTGAATCTGCGAGACGCCACTTAAAAAAAAAAAAAAAAAAAAAAAAATGTGACCCTAGAAAAAAAAATCGTAGGTAGGTCAAGGTAAGTAGGGTAGGTAGGTAGGTAAATAGGCTACAGGGAGCGAAGCCACGGGCACAGCTTGTTCTTGATCCCCATAAAGTTTTGAGGGGTTTATATTATAACGCCTGTGAAGAGTTCGTGGCTATATAACAACAGCCGAAGGGGCGATCTTGAAGGTTAAGCAACGTTTGCCGAGGTCAGTCCGTGGATGGGTGACCATCTTTACATAGCAAGTTTCCTCGAAAAGCACGTTAAGCCGTTGGTCACGGCTGTCATTTGAAGGTCTTTAAAAGTCGTTTTCTGTACCAATACACCATTGTGGCAGTCTTATAATATTATTGTGTTTATTGAAACACTAGCTTCTGCCCGCGGCTTCACCCGCGTAAAATTTGTTTTATCATTCCAAGGGAATACAAACTAGCCTATGTTCTTAACAGGGTCTCAAACTATCTCCAAGCCAAATTTCAACTAAATCGGTTCAGTAGATCCAGATATTACCCCTACAACCTCACAAACTTTACCTCTTTATAATATTAGTACAGATTATATATACTAATATTATAAAGCTGAAGAGTTTATTTGTTTGTTTGAACGCGCTAATCTCAGGAACTACGGGTTGGAATTGAAAAATATTTTTGCGTTAGATAGTCCATTTATCGAGGAAGGTTATAGGCTATTTAAAATCACGCTACGACCAATAGGAGCGGAGCATAAATGAAAAATGTTGCAAAAACGGGCAAAATAAAGGAATATTTTTCCCGTTTTTGCAACATTTTTCATTGAGATTTGAGAGCTTCATTTGCGTGCGCTGCGTAAACGGTTTAAGACGGTACCCTGACCAAAAAATCGGCATGAGATATGAGCGATCCTATTGGTCTAGCGGCACTGGTGGCGCATGAATTACAGTAGTGAATACGCCCAGATTTTAGAATAAAATCTTTATAAAATCGAATTTTGGTCTTTTGAAAAAAATAATTCTACAAAAATGTTCGTTATTAAATTGTCTATCCATTAGTGTTAGTACAAAAAATAATCAATGAACACTTTACGAGGAGATGCATAATATCAATAATTATTTCTCAATTTTATGTTTTTTTGGAAGTAGATTAGTGAAATATATACAACATTAAAAAAAAAACTAAATCTACCATTTTAGAATCAATATTATGTAGAAATTTAATGTATTTTTCTTAATTTATATTTCTTTTTAAATAACGAGTAGATAGCTCCTAAAAACAGCACAAAAAACGGCTTGCGCGGCGTTTTGCTCGGGGTACCGCCTTAAGTTACGCAACAATCATGTATGTAGGGTAGGTAGGTAGCGAGTTGACGGGAGCGAAGCCGCGTGGGACAGCTAGTATTATATACATAGAATAGATTTATAGCTAATTAACTGTCCACCCACCATGCACGTGGAAGTAGTCACCTAGTGAACCGGCCAGATGGTCAATTCTACCCATTGTCTACTGCGATTAATAGCAAATCGATTCGACTTAACCGTATGAACCACGTACAGTCCACTATTAGATTTAAGTATTTATTTTCTTTTTATCCAGTGGATATTTTTAAATCGGGACAAGCCTGCTACACTATTCCCAACCACTACGACTACTGACAAGCAGAATCAGACGTGGTGAGCACAAGCAAAGTGCCGAGAAGCTCGAAAAGTCCTTAAGGGGCTATATACGCCCCAATGTAAACGCAGTACTGGCCGTGCACCCGCTCGATGCCAAAATATCAACGTTGGACCTCCTTTTGAATAGTTTTGTTTGCAAAATATTATTTGATTCACATATGCTATGTTAGTTATGAAGAAATGCCAGCCATCAATTTCTCTGTGTAAAAATATTTTTTTAAATCCAAGTCGTTTTGGAGGAGTTTCCAAAACGTGCAAAAAAGAAATTTGTTGTTAATTATTTTTTAAAGGAAAACTATTAGTTACACGAAAACCTTGTGATCAAAATTAAGTACATGAATCAATAATAAATAGATATTTTTTTCAAATCTTTTAACCTAGCCGTTACTAAGGACATATGTAATCTGTGCTAAGGAGTATCCTTTAGAAAGTTACCGTTTTACGGCACTAAAGGGTATGTAGGCCCCTAAAAATCGATTTAATTGTCTTGAATCCCGTTGCCCACCCACCCCGTAACGTAATGTCCTTTACAACTGAGATAGGCTCAGTTGCCAACCAAGTACAAAATTATATCGAGTGGATATCATTATGTTTTCAAATACCCCAACTTAACCTCTGTATTCCTGGCAGGAGTAAACCCACATTAATCAGTTAGGTATAATCCCCGGCATGTAACTTGGCAAGGTTTTACCGTAGTGGGGTAACTGACCAATCACCATATAGAGCGAACGGGACGTGGACGCGACACGATTGGAGAGTCGATCCTTATGTCAACTAACTAACCAATCGCACGCTCGGAAACGGTCCTAAACGTTCTCCGCGCCCCGCTTTACTACCAAAGAGACCTAAAAAACGACTTCTGCGCATCTCACGTCTCTTGCCAACTTAGGTGCCGGGGATTATATGTTTTATTTAAGAACTCGACTTAATGTCCTTGTCCCCTAGATGGGTCAGAAGGCTGGACGCCTTAGTAGTAGCATAGCGCTGTAGTTCTTCATCGCGAACGATCTTGAGCTTGATGGTTCACCTCGGTCTACGTTATTCCGATGCTATATGTACAAATTGCGCAGAGAACTTTGATAGCGCGAATAAACACTTCTAGGTCATCAGGATTTTTGTTTGTTTTTTTTTGTCACGAGGAGCTCGTGGCTAAATAATAACAGCCGCACGGGTTGATCTACAAGGTTAAGCAACATGAAGAGGTCGGTCCGTGGATGGGTGACCATTTCAACTTACCGAGTTTCCTCCATGCCTCGGAAAGCACGTTAAGCCGTTGGTCCCGGCTGTCATTTGAAGATCTTTGACAGTCGTTACGGGTAGTCAGAAGCCTGAGATCTGACACCAGTCTTACCAATAGGTATCGTGTTACCCAGTTACTGGGTTGTGGAGGTCAGATAGGCAGTCGCTCCATCTAAAACACTGATAGTCAGCTGAATCCGGTAAGACTGGAAGCCGACCCAAACAATAATTGGGAAAAAGGCTAGGCAAGATGTCATCAGGATTTTTTTTGGTTCGTATGTAGCGATATAGACGTTGCTTTAAATCTTCCCTCAAGCAGCGTTGCTTTGCACATAAATAAGGAGGGATGGAGAAGAAGAGAGAGAACAAAGAAAAGATGGATGGATTGTGTGAGGAATGTGAAATAAACGGGAGTCAGACAATTGACAGGACGGAATAAAAGAAGACAAATAAAATAAAATAAACTCGACACATTTTTATTTCATGCTACATAATTTATCTAGTAGTAGACACACTTCGATAATTTGGAAAACGTTATTAATTATGACACGATATTTTGCGAAAGCACCCCGATTCTAACAGTAAAACGCCCATAACTTTTCAACGGCTGAACCGACTTAAATCAAATATAACTAAGAACACTCTCGATAAAACGAAATGAAAATCGGTTTATCCGTTTAGAAGCTTTGTTTCTACCCACAGACAGATAAACAAAAAAAAAACCGGCCAAGTGCGAGTCGGACTCGCGCACGAAGGGTTCCGTACCTGTATCGCAAAAAAATGGCAGAAAAATCACGTTTGTTGTATGGGAGCCCCAATTAAATATTTATTTTATTCTGTTTTTAGTATTTGTTGTTATAGCGGCAACATAAATACATCATCTGTGAAAATTTCAACTGTCTAGCTATCACAGTTCATGAGATACAGCCTGGTGACAGACAGACAGACAGACGGACCGCGGAGTCTTAGTATTAGGGTCCCGTTTTTACCCTTTAGGTACGGAACCCTAAAAAATACACAAAAACACAGGTACAATACGTGAAACTTATAACACCCTTCTTTTTCAGTCAGGGTTTAAAAACGTATTACGCCAATCCCAAGTAACAATATCAAGGGCAGAAATATGATGAGATCTATTAATCTATGGAACGACAACGCATTTGTGATGCTTCTTGTATTGCAGAATACTTATCATCAGAGGTTCTCTATCCACGAAAGTGTCGGAATAGAGATTGGTAAAATATCACGTTATCAATCGCTTACATGTTGGCATCTCGACCATACCCATAGCTGTTAAGGTGCGAGTTAACAGTGCGCGACCGCGACGCGAGACCGCGACACGCGACCGAGCCAGGAGACGCGCGACACCACTTGTCCTTAGGTTTTGTATGGGAGTGAGTTACCGCGACGCGTGACCTAATGCCGCTAGAAGGACTGGTTCACGGACGAGACGTGTCGCGTATCGTGTTTTGCCCGAACACTTTGTCGTTTAATAATTTAATAACCATTTTTTGATTGACTTCCATATTGAAAATTATATTTTTGGTATAGTCTAGTTGTTAATTGGTTGATAGCCAATCTATGTTTATTTTTATACTTAATAATAATATAATATTTATCATATTGTCGTATTCTTCTTCCTGCAATACCTAGTAATTTGATAAATTTCCATTGCAATGTGGAATAATAATTTTCAACAATGTATCTGGTTTGAATGACTAAAATCGAGGAGAGTTTGTGTGTGACACTTGTCTCGGTCTCGCGCCACGGTCTCGCACTTTTAGAATGACACTTTGTTTAGAGCCTCCGATGAGCCGCCGGCTTATTTGCTGTCCAATAACTTAAAAAGTCAACGACACCATTCCGCGTGTTAATATTAATCAAAAACACAAACTTCGTGAAAATACAATTTCCAGTACAAAAGAGTGGTAATTTTTAATCTTATACTTTTTCTTGAATTTGTGTATATTTTTATTATTTGTTAGCTATTCACTCCGTCACGGTCTGAATGGTTCGGCGTCATATTATCCAGCACTGTGGCTATGTCTTGCACGTGGTCCCAGCAGTATGCTGAGCGATGACCGTTTTGCGTGGCTGTGACTTATTGTAACGCATAATTTGTATCTATTTATAATATTTTTTAACATAAATATACAATTGAATATTCTAAAAACAAAAACAAACCTATATACAAATACAAAAGGGAGACGGAAAAGACCTCATTGTGCATCAAAAAATTCGTCCACATCGATGTCAATGGGAAACGTGCCCAGAACGCTGGCAGCATTGCCACGTTGGATGGCAATGCTGATTCTCTGGCCGAAGAAAAAGCCAGCCCTCTGGTCACGTGAAGAGTCGACTAGCTTTGTACTAATTTCTCGGAAAACTCGATGCGCACTCGGACCCCATGGACCTAATGTTTCAACCCCAAATGGCTCAAACATATAACTGCCAATAAGGTTGTTATATTTGCGCCGTTTGAGGTTTTCTGCACCGGCAGCAGGTGCTGGGGCGGCCCAGCACAGCCCGCCGTGCTAAGAAGATGGGATGGCGCAAGGGTGTCGAAACATGTTGCATCCCACACCAAAGGCCTACCCACCTTCCAAGGCATTATGGTCATCCCGTCTGGTCTCTTCCCATCGTCGCGTGCCAAGGCTTATAATATTTAAGTTTTCCTTTTGTTTTTTTTACCCGACTTCCGAAGGAGGGTAATGTGTTTATCAGTCTATGTATGTATGTATGTTTGTTCCTATTTGGCGTTCCAGAGACCAAACTCGTGGGCCGATTATGATGATTCGTACGTAAATCGATTCGGATTAATCTTGCGAGTGTCACTGGCTACATTAAAATTGGAAAATGGAAAAATGGCGGCTTTTGGGCGCCATATTGTGAGGTCCCAATTTTGTTTTTCTTCCAATTCCAGCGTGTGGGGTATCAAAATTAAGGGTTTTAAGAGGCGATTAAGATACGAGGCGACAAAAATATGTAACACTTATATGTTTAAATGTACCTAATTCGAATAATATGTTTACTAAAAGTGTTACATAAAAAAAAAAAGATCAAAAAACCCGACTGCTTAAAAAGCGAACTAAAAAGACGTAAACATGATAAAAATAATAGTGTGCAGTCGGAGGAAACATCTGGTTTTGGTCAGCCAGCTCGCGAATATGTATCCTATTATTATTATACGATATTGTAATATGAATGTGTATGGCTATTAAGGTATTTTTTATTAACCGACTTCCCGAAAAGGAGGAGGCAATTCTACCGTATATATCTTTTTTTATGTGTGTTCGCGGATATCTTCGTCATTTAATGAAGAACGCGTGAGCACATCAGCCTCATACATAAGCGAACCAATAAGATTCTAATAAGGTAACTTTTTGTCACATTTCTCAATTGTCAATTGGTGTATCTGCAGACTTACAATCGGAAATATTGAATTTTAACAGCAATTCTTCAATATAGCTTTCTTGGTCTAAAGTTATAGTACCATTTTCTTTACCTACAAGGCTACAACCACTCTCATAATATTCTTTTAACAAAATAGTTTCATTATTTGACTCACTCAGATATAGAGGTACCTCAGGAATTTGAAAACCTTTTTGTTAATATTCCACCTAAAACTACAGCAGCCATAAACTCCTCACCTGCACTGTCTGCTGCCTTACTTAGAAAGAACGTAAATGCGCGTGCCCTTCGGAGTTCAAGTTTCAACATACAAACCCCCAGGCTATTTTAAAAGCTTTTAAAGATCTTAAAATTAAATCAACAGAAGATCTTTGGGACCATCTGTAAAAGTGTGTAAACCAATCATTGAAACTGTTGCACCCTATTTAGCTTTTATATTTAACACTAGTGTCGAGCAAGGAGTTTTCCCGGACCTCATGAAACACAGTAAGGTAGTTCCATTGTTTAAATCCGGGGACAGCAAAGAAGCCAATAATTATAGGCCAGTGTCAATTCTGCCGGTAAGGTCTTCGAAAAGTTAATGCTCAACCAATTGTTGCGTCATTTTAACAAACATTCCATCTTTTATGATCAACAATACGGTTTTACCAAAGGGCGTTGCACAACTGACGCGGGTGTCACCCTAATAAAGAACATATTGAAGGCCTGGGAGGAAGCACAGGACGCCATTGGAATCTTTCGCGACCTCTCGAAGGCGTTCGATTGCGTTAACCATCAGACACAATTGTTGAAGCTCGAGCACTATGTAATTAAACATACAGCCCTTGAGTTACTTAGATCATATTTAAAAGACAGACACGTTAAAGTTCAGGTAAACGGCGTAAACTCACTAGGGTCTGAAATGACAATGGGTGTTCCTCAAGGCTCGATATTGGGTCCTTTCCTCTTTTTATTTTATATTAACGATTTACCCCAATTACAACAAAATCAACCGAAGATGGTGTTGTTTGCTGATGAAACATCTTTGATATTTAAAATAGATCGGCGGTCACGAAATCTTGATGACGTGAATAACTCCATTTATCAGGTCCAAAATTGGTTCACGGCAAACAATTTAGTACTAAATGAAAAAAAAAACAAATGTATTAGATTCACATGGACGAATGTTAGAAGTACCGAATGCGATATCATATTGAATGGCGAAAAGCTGGACTTTGTAAATCAAACAGTTTTCCTGGGAATCACTCTAGACGACACATTGCAATGCAATGCAATTGCACCTCACATAACATCTCTTGTGGGTCGGCTAAGCTCAGCCGCTTATGCTGTTAGAAAGATAAGACCGTTAACGGATGTAGAAACCGCGCGTTTGGTCTATTTTAGTTACTTTCACAGCATAATGTCTTACGGTATTTTACTGTGGGGTCGAGCGGCTGACATTGAATCCATATTTATATTGCAAAAGAGAGCGGTCAGAGCCATATATAAGTTAAGTCACCGTGAATCTCTTAGGGAACTGTTTAAAAATATTAATGTTATGACAGTTTCTTGCCAATTCATTTATGCAAATATTATGCATGTGAGGAAAAATATACATCTCTTTAGTAAAGTCAGTGATAGACACAATTGTAATACCAGAAATAAAGATAAGTTAGATCATCCTTCTTACAGACTAGCTAAAGTACAATCATCTTTCATGGGGTACTGTGTTAAATTATATAACAAAATACCTTGTGATATATTGAAACTAAATGAAAGTAAATTTAAAACTTTAGTTAAAAGCACTCTTTGTAAACTAGCATATTACAAATTAGATGATTATATTCAAGATAAGAATGCTTGGAAACATGCTGGTCCTGCTCCATAGGGCAATCTTTGGTGTAGACAAAATCAAATTTGTTAATTTATATTCCTATTCATAGTTATTGTATTCATTGTTTTTCTTTTTTTTTCTCTTTAGAAATTGACTCACACACTGTTCCGTTGTTGTTGAATTAGGTATTTTACCTATGTTTGTAATATTTGTAAGTATGTGAGAACCATGTTTCTACTTATCAAATTAATACATTTTCTTGTTAATGCTTTTTTAATACTTTATACCTGTACGTAGTATAGTGTGTAGAGCTATTCCGGGTGCATCGTCCTCACATAATGTGTGTACTTATGTAAATATTCTAAAACACCTATTTTTAGGGTTCCATACCCAAAGGGTAAAAATTGGACCCTATTACTGAGACTCCGCGGTCCGTCTGTCTGTCTGTCTGTCTGTCACCAGGCTGTATCTCATGAACCGTGATAGCTAGAAAGTTGAAATTTTCACAGATTATGTATTTCTGTTGCCGCAATAACAACAAATACTAAAAACAGAACAAAATAAATATTTTAGTGGGGCTCCCATACAACAAACGTGATTTTTGTGCCTTTTTGTGATAATGGTACGGAACCCTTCGTGCGCGAGTCCGACTCGCACTTGGCCGGTTTTCTTTTTTTAAAAGATTAAGTATGGAGTTTCTTGTGCGTTCTTCTCCATAACAATATACTTTCCGAATGCACGGTAGAATCTTTTTCGGCCTTTGGGTAAAGCTCTTAGCAACTAACCTGGCTCTGTACCTGACTTTATTATCATTATCAAGTTTACGCTTAAAAACCCATTGACATTGTACAATTGTGCCACTGGGTGGAACATCATCTGATTCCCAAGCGTCATTATCTTCGAATGATTTAAATTCACTTTGCATAGCTAATTTCCATTGTTCACTTTCTGATCCATTCAACGCTTCATCTAGCGATATTTCACTTGCATTTGTTTCACTGGTTTGACACACAGTACCAAAACCATACTGATCAGGCGTCATGCTGATACGCTTAGTAGGCTTCTCCACTGGAAACTCGGCGGGGATCCCTGGCTGAGACTTCTTCGTCAGTATCAGAACTTTCTTCCTTGAGCCGTAGTAGTTTTTATTTGCTCCTGATCTTCTAATGTTCTTATATGCCTCATATCGCCCACTTCTTGGGTACATTTTCTTTTTCTTCCTTCATTGAAAAAATTTCATCAGCGACCTCACTAATGTCAAAGTGTATCACGTCTTGCTTCTGTTCAATCCCCTTCTCAATCAAAACAATATCTCTTGCTACCTTAAACTGTTATCGTTGGGATTGTAAACTCGATAACCTTTTACTGTGCTTTTACATTGTTTGAGTACTCAACAAGAATACACTGAGTCGCTTTTCTGTCAAGTTTCAATCTTTTTTCTTTTGGTATGTGTACCATGGCCTGACTTCCAAAGATACGACGATTCCTGGCATATGGTTTAGCTCCGGTCCAGATCTCCATAGGTGTTTTGTTGTTAAATCCTGATGCGATTGATCTGTTTCAACATTAATTATATGATTTAACTCTTCAACTTATTTGACCATTTGTGATACAATAAGCAAAATCATCCTTTAATGTTCTCACTGCTGGGACACAGGCCTCCTCTCATTATGGGACGGGATCACGGAACGAGAGTGGACGTAATCCACCACGCGGGCCTGCCCGCGTGCTAGTTGGTGGATGTCTTATAATTTAGAGCCTTGCGTTGCCTGTTTAATATTATCTACTTTCAAAATGACCTTGAATTTAAACACAGTGTTTAAACTATGTACTTTGAACACACACAAATCTTCTAATATAGAATTAACTTGCAAACCGAGTAATTTCAAGGAGAAATTACCATAATCGTCTATCTCTTATGCATGTTACATGAGTCTTTAGTATTGTTTTTCTTGAGCAAGCATATTGACGCTGAAGTGTTGATAGCCGAGTAGGTTTACTCTAATTCAGACAACTTTTTAAAACCTCTAAATGCGATATTCTTATAGAGGTCTGATTTGCAAAGTCTACAATTAACCCAGGAAATAAAGACATTTCCTGGTAAAAAAGTCTTTCACCGACATTATGTTCATTACGGTAGTAGTAGTGTAGTAAAAGTCCATGAAAATCCCATTGGGGGTTAAAATAAAATGGGCTGTCGGAGGGCCCAAAAAATTACGTAAACATCCGATTTTTGGGCCCTCATTTTTTTCGCCACTGTGATTTTTTTGACTTTTCAGGCAATATTACTAATACCATAATGAAAATAATTAATTCCGGTGAAAGTACTTATATAAGTAAGACTTTATTCTCAGATTCCTCTCCCTGTTTTTCAAATAGGATACAAAGTCAACCGAACCCTCTCGCATGTAGACTTTTCTATAGAAAAAACATAGTACAACTTTTTTATCCTACTACATAATATAGCATAAGGTAACGCCTGATTCAGACTAGGTAGAGATGAACCTAAAGTACACAAACATTCCGCCAGTTATGATATGATTAAATCCACACATGACAAGAACTTCGTGAAAGCCGAGAAAAATAAATATGAAAATAAAAAAAACTTTAATGCAAAAAAATACTACCGACATCCAAATGAAAAGTTGCAAAAAAGTTTTTTTTTATTTTTCCCTTTTTAGTTTTACCTACCTAATAGCAAGTTGTTTATTAAGGTTCCTATAACTCCAGAATAGATTAACCGAATAACATGAAAATTGAACATAACCGGTGAAATGAGAGATCTGCGTACCCCTTTAGAGCGCACTGGCGTGATTTTATGTTATGAAATGGTATAAACAACAAACAGACATGCGATTGCAGCAATCCTGAGAGTTTTGCCGTTATATAATGAAGAGTTCTGTTGTGTATCTCCGAAGTTCTTCATCAGATCTTCACCAAATTATAATGGGACCAATTTCAAAACATTCTCTTTCAAACAAAAAAATAATTTTCAAAATCGGTCCACAATTGACGGAGATATCGGTGAACATACACAAAAAAAAAATTAAACAAACATAAAGTCGAACATAGAACCTCCTCCTTTTTGGTAAGTCGGTTAAAAATACCCTTTGGTCTTGTTTGTTCAGTCTCCTGCTTGATATGGAGGGAAGTGGAAATTTGTATTTTTCCCTACTCCTCCATTATTCTTTTCTGATTAATTCGTTGTCTTGGATCCCCAAGACAGTTAAATTCATTCTCCGGGACTTCGCTGAGCTTCATTGCCTCGGCGCTTTTCTGGTGATCACCACTGTTGATTCTGGCTTTCAGGAGTTGCAGTGGTTTGGGAATAGTGCGGTGGGATTGTCGCAATAAACAAATATAAATATGCAAATCAATCTTGACTTGGCTCGCGAGGTTGTCGAAATGTGCGATGTGGACTCATCGATCACTGTACCGATACTCTTGTCAGCTAATGGCTTAATAGCTCCGAGCCTTGACCAAAACCTTCGGAGGCTCTCGTTAGGCTGCTAGATCAAGGGCTTGATTCAGAAATCATTACTTCTAGACGTGGCTCATACGTTTTGGAGGTTCCTCTCTCTGGAGCCCTGATTGCCGGTAGCTTGAACCCTGTTCCCGATATCGGTGGGCCACTATTTTTGAAGTAGTCTTTTCTATGGCATTCTAGACAAAACATAGGACGACTCATATCTTCCTCGTGCTATAATTATCTAATTAATAGGGTATTACTGAGCGATCCGTCAAAACACTTTGACATTTCAAGATAACCCTGTTTGCTTTAGCAGGTTCAATGAAGCGTGAGAGATTAAAATATCTTAATCTTAGCTAAGGGTTAGGTCACAACGTGAGGCTACGCGACGCAAGGCAGTTTTTAAAATTTATTTCTTGGCTTTGTTATGTTCCCTAGATCTGCCCCATCTAAATATGAAAATAGGATCTTGAGTATTTTTGAGCTTCTCCTCGCTCCACGTCATTCCGATGCTCGTCGCTTCTGACAACACGGTGAGATGTCAGATTTGACGGGGACGACCACGCTTTCTTTTCCCTAGGGGATTCCAATGCAGGCCTCACGTTTCAACTAAATATTATTTTTACCGACTTAATAAAAAAGGAGGTAATTTATTTGATACGTATGTGCGTAATATTGGCTTAGTAGGCGTTTCGGCCGCTGAGTTTCGTCCGATCCGGTCGGAACAGGAATCATTATTATTAATATGTTTCAGTGGTGTTTCGGCCCATGCTTTTTAAGCAAATTTTGTACAGTCAGAATAAAAACCTTAGGTAGGGTTATAAAGTATTAGTCAGGTCAGCCAGGTTTTTGGAAAAGGATAAAGCTTAATATGCCATTACAACAATCAACAGTAAACAAGTGATATATCATCACAATAATCAGTCCTATATCTCCATTAAAAAGCGTACAAAATGTAGGTATTCCACATACGGCACACATCGATATTTTTCGTGGTGCTATGGTGCACTTATGATTGGAATAATTTATTATTTAAAATTGTATTTCACATATGGCACCTACGGATCAGTAGGTACTAGTGATGGGACGTTTTTTTTTTAGGGAGTCAAAATCAAAAAAATCGATTAAAATCAGTTGAGAGTTTAATAACATGATAATTATATAATCTTTAGCTTTTTAGTTACATGTTGCACATTTATATACTAACTACCAGGAGGCCAGAATCATGAAGAAGTATTTGCGGGCCTAGAATCATAAGCGGTAGAGACTAACGGAGTACCTGAAGATCAGAATCTAAAATCTCCTGGTATTCTTTTTATATCTCATTATTCCAGCCTCGGTAATACTTTCTCATGATTATAATCTTCTGGTACTTAAGTAAGTCTTTACCGGTAATGATTCCAGCCCCGTAAATATTAAGACTTCTTCATGATTCTGGCTTCTAGGTTCGAACCATAGCATATAGTGAGTATTTAAAAAAAACAGTTAAATTAATCACGCGATGTAGTCAGCTAGGTAGGAGTTGACTACCACAGAACAGAAAAAAACACCTTTGACATTGCGTGATTGATTGAACTGAATAATAAAAAAAAAACTATTTTTACAGCGAAATTAGCTATCTTTATTTTTAACTCCCGACGGAAAAAGAGGGGTGTTATATGTTTGACGTGTGTACCTGTGTGTTTGTGTATCTGTCTGTGGCATCATAGCTCCTAAACGGATGAATCAATTCTCTTTTGTTGTTTTTTGTTTAAAAGGTTACTTTATCGGAAGTATTCTCAGCTATGTTTGTTGAAAATGGGTTCAGTCGTTCAAAAGTTATGGTCGTTTTACTGTTTGAATCGGGGTATTTTCGCAAGATATCGTGTCATAATTACGTGTTCGATATATTGTTGATCGACTACTAGATAAATTGAATGTAGTTTAAAAAAAAACGCCCAACACAAAAACTTCTAAAAAGGAAATAATAAGCCTCGTACTCGCGTCTGGGTACCGCTAAATTAAATAAACTGCTTTAGTCGGTGGCGGTCCCCCGACGCGAGTCGTTCCGACTATCATTAGTTGATATTTGACAGTCATTAGTCAGTCAGGCAAGGTAGATGGCAAACGTCCCAGAGGACGCAGTCCCACGAGATGGTCGGACCAAATACGATCTTCTCTGAACATCAACTGCCATGATACCCTTCATGAAGCTAAGGATCGCAGCAGATAGAGGGAAATCGTACGGGAGAAACTGATGCAGCGGGGGCGTCACGACCCTCAGTAATGAGGAAAACGACGCGAGGAGGAGGAGTCAGTCAGAAGCTAGAAAATCTGAGAACGGTCGTGCCAAGGGGTATTGTCGTGTTACCCAGTTACTGGGTTGTGGAGGTCAGATAGGCAGTCGCTCCGTGTAAAATACTGGTACTACAACTGGTTAGACTGGCAGCCGACCCTAACGTATTTGGGTAAAGGCTAGGCTAATTGATTGATATGCCGCACATTCTAAATTCAAAAACCATGTCCATAACCTGAGAATTTATTAAAACATCACGATTCTTAAAGACAATTTTCTGTTCAAAGAAAATAGTTCAACATTGGAAATGCATGCGACCGTCCACAAGCGTCACAACTTAGATTTAAAAATAAACACACGTATACGTAGAAATCTGCCCCCTCGAGGGGCAAGCAAACAGACAGGACACCCGTTGTATCGCACGCTCGTCCATGTGAATTATTGAAGCGGTATCGATCCACGGTAACCTTACCGGACGCTTAACATTTAATAGCCGTGTAGAATATGAATACAGAAGCGACAATTCTGATTGAAACGTATCTAAATACATGATAATAGATATAGCCTACTTGGCAGGAGCTAGTTAACGCCGAGGAATCAGCCGCTCACATCATCCTGAAGCTCTAAACATTGCCATTGTCATTCTTTTAACAATGGCGACGATCGAAATGCCACAATATCAGGGCTTGATAAATGATAATCATAAATGATTTTATTTCTGTAAGTTTGTTTGTACAACAGTAGTTTATGCAATGGTCATATAATAGGGGTTATTAAATTAATACCTAATTATATGCCGTTGCATACACTATTTTATCTTCACTCATACAGTTGAAATAAAATAAAAAGGAAAAAAATTGCAGTATGGCGGGCAATTTATATTCTCATTGCACCATGACTGTAAATGTTAATGAGCCCATAAGCGCCAATAAATTAAAAAGTAAAAGTGTGCTATAAAAATTAAAAGTTATTTTATGATGCAGTTGTTTGAAAATCGAAGGAAAATGTTGAACTGTACTGGTTATTTTTTTAATTTTACCTATCCACGAATATAAAGTACATGTTTATGCAATATTTTTTTTATTCATATTTGGAACATTACGTTGTGAGTGTAGATAAATTCCATGCAGCTCAACTCTGAATTTAAGGAGCTCAAAGATTCGACGAACAATACCAAAGAAAGGGCATTCGGGTAGGCCGCAAAAACGACTCAAACTGCCAGACCATGATTAAAAACTAACTAAGATTGATCTCTTGACATTTTGACAGCGCTTTATCATCATTATTTCAGCCGAAAGACGTCCACTAGTGGATATAGGCATCCCCCAAGCGTCGCCACACTGATCGATCCAGTGTGTCTCGCATGGCACCGGATTCCCGCAGTTTTAACCAGGTTGTTGGTCCACCTAGAGGGGGTCTTCCAATGTTGCGTGGTCCTGTTCGCGGTTCATCGACCATCCGTTCTGCGAGCAATGTGCCCTGCCCACTGCCATTTCAGATTGGCAATTTTACGGGATATGTCGGTGATCCTGATTCTCCTGCAGATATCCTAGCGCTATTATAGCGCTTGGCATGCCCATAATTCTTTGTTTTTTTTCCAATCGTACTTTACGTTGATATAATTTCACTTGTCTAGAACTTCTTGATTGCGCGGCCATGGCTTCTCCATATGTGCAAATCTTCGGCATAGTCAGGTCGTTCCACGAAGCTTGTGAAGCATCTGTGCTTTTGGTGGAGCGAGCCTCGTTATGTTATCCAGAACCCCACGCCCAAAGGACCCAATGAGAATTAAAGTGTGGAAAATGGAGTTCCTATACTACTACGTACTAAGACGATAGGCTTAATAGAGTGGGAGCTGGCAGGGTTTTGAGCAAGCATGTTAAAGGCGCGTAGTTGATACCTGAGTGTTGTGTGGCTTGCTGAGAGAACACCGAGAATTTATTTGCAAAATATCTATCTTTGGTCTGATCACTTCTTTCAGATTGCCAAAAACGGAGCTCGGACACGTGCAGGGCTGTTCATTTTAGTTTAGTACGGTGCGGCTTGACGCAAAATGACTTAAGAAATTGTGGGCTTTGCCAAAATCTGTCAATAATTTTAAAGACAGCGAGTTTGTTTTGTACTAAATATTGAGAGAGGAAAGATATATGTATATTAAAAAAAATCTGTGAAAATACCACGCATTGTTTTCAACAAAAGCCTTACACTAGTCATGTCAAAAAAAACACCAATGGGAGCATCTTCTTTTTCCTTGCATAAAGTACAAAAATACTAATTTACAAAAAAAAAAATACAATCGTCTTCCTAATAAAAACACAAGAAACTGCAACATAACTTTAATCTCAGAAGTCGGTGTTTCTGTTTTCTTTTGTTTTTTTGACACCGACTTCCACGCACACACTATATAAACTTTAGAGGAGTTTCACGTCTACGCGGATTCCTTAATCTATGACGGCTGTTATCTTTTATATGACATACATTGATTGCTTGTATTATTTCCTTCGATTTGAACGGAAAAGTTGGTGACATGATATTTTACTAAACTACTTACATATTTAGATGTTCATAGTTTATGAATCTGAAATCCTACTGTTATTATTAATGCAAAAGTATGTTTATTGGTGTGTTCTTCGTTCAAGCTGCAAGCAGCAACGGTTCTTTTTTTAATTCCAAGCTGGAAAATGATTTTGTAGTCATCATCATCATCATTTCAGCCGAAAGACGTCCACTGCTGGACATAGGCGTGGCCACATTGACCGATCCCGTGCGTCTCGCATCCGGCGCCTTCCCGCAACCTTAACCAGGTCATCGCTCCACCTAGTGGAAGGCTTTCCAACGTATCGTCTTCCGGTTCGCGGTCACCATTCCAGTACTTTCTGCCATCCGTTCTGCGAGCAATGTGCCCTGCCCACTGCCACTTAAGCTTGGCAATTCATCGGGCTATGTCGGTAGCCCAGGTTCTCTTGCGGATCTTAACATTTCTGACTCGATCACGCAAGGAAACTCCGAGCATAGCCCTCTCCATTGCTCTTTGGATGACTGTAAGCTTTCTAATGAAGCCCATTGTGAGCGACCACGTCTCAGAGCCTTGATTATCACTCTTTCGTCTTGAGACACTGTGGTATGTTGGTCGAGACGATACCGCGCAACTTCCCGAACGCTGCCCAGCCGAATCGGATCCGACGGTTAACCTCTTTCTATTTAATTGCTGTAACTATTATACAATGCATGTTAGACTTACTTTAGAACGCTAATATTAGTAGCATCTGATCATTATAAGAAACACGTGTTCCAAAATAGCCTCTCCGATTCAGCTAGTTTACGAGTTATGAATTTCTGAAAAAGTTTTTTGGCTCTGGTGCAGTTCAACTTTTCAAGATACTACAAGTTTCCTTTCATGCGTCGATAATGTTTCTGTTTGTGTGGGTCAAATCTTTCGACTGAATTTTAAAATAGTTATGCCCAATTAATTGATTTCGAAATTTTGCATACACGTTTGGTTTGGATGACAAAGCACGATTAGCTAAGTGACAATTTCTAAATTCAATATGGCGGACTCCCATAGATGGCGGACCAATTATTTTTTATGTCACTTAACCCGATGTGGATAACAAATGAAAGGGTTTGTTGGCGAAAAAAGCGATTTTTAACTGTTTTTTTTTATCTTTCCAGGGACCAAACCATGGGTGATGGCCAATTTGAGGAAGCACCGATAAAAAAAGTTACAACCCGCCTAGATCACCGAGCTCCTAGACGTTTGGATCACCTCGACCAAATTGGACATAATCTAGAACTATTGAGCAAGAAGGTTGGCCGAAGGCTTGAAAATAAAGTTGGGCCCAATACGTTGGCCACTATCAGTTTTGAAAGCGAGCGACTGAAGATTAGTCAGAGTGAAAGTTCTTCTAGGAGAAATAGTGATGATGCTGGGAGAGCAGAAGCCCTTAGAGCTGGTAGGTTTTTACTGCATTTTTTACCCGTCGACGAAAAAAGAGTGGTTGGCAATTTTATTATGTTTTTTTTTTCGCCGATATCTCCGTCAATTGTGGATCGATTCTGAAAATTCTTTTTTTATTTGAAAGAGTATGTTCCTAAATTGGTCCCATTTTAATTTGGTGAAGATCTGATGAATAACTTCGAAGATTTTCAGCAGAACTCTTCAGTAAATAACGGCAAATCTCTGGGGATTGCTGGAATCGTATGTCGGTTTATTGTTTATACCATTTCATAACATAACATCACGCCAGTACGCTATCAAGGGTTAGGCAGATTTCTCATTTCACCGGTTATGTTCAAGTTTCGTGATATTCGGATAATATATTCTGGCGTTATAGTTAACTTACTAAAAACCTTGCCTATTAGGTAGGTACAACTAAAAGGGGAAATATAAAAAAAAATGCATAAAAATACTACCGACTTCCAAATAAAAACTACAAAGTGAAATATAACTTTATTTTTGGAAGACGGTGTCCATAACGCAAAAAATTGGTGACTTTATCGACAGTGTTCTTAGCTATGTTTAGATGAAAATCGGTTCAGCCGTTCTGGTGTTATGGGCGTTTTACTGTTTGAATCGGGGTGTTTCGCAAGATATCGTGTTATAATTACGTGTTCAATAGATTTTCGATCGAAGCATGTCTTTAGTAGACATGCTTCGATTAGATAAATTATGTAGCATGAAATAAAAAATTTTTGTCCCTTTTTTATGTTGTAATTGGAAGTTTTCAGAATATCATCTAAAGCTGCATTAATAGTATTCTTATCGATAACTACAACGTATAACCCACTTCATCTTAACATCTAACTCGTTACCCTGACACCTTCGTCTCTCCAGATGGCACCAGTTCAGAGCCACCTACTGCGAACGTGACGACCTTCAACTTGTGGTGTGAGCTGAACAGGTCCACCTCTACCACCAGGACAGAACTCAGCCTGTCTGACGGAGGAGAAGATCAGGTATGACTCCTATAGTGTACTCTAACAATTACTAGTTAGGATTAGGGGGGGGGGGGTGAGCAGTCGTGGCCCAGTGTTTACGGTCCCGACTTACGAGTTGTAGGTCGTGGGTTCGAACCCGAGCAGGCGCTTTACTTTGTGTAATTTATTTCATCACCACTGCTCTCAAAACGGTGAAGGAAAACATCGTGAGGAAACCGGCATGTCCTAGAACCAAAAATTCAAAGACATGTGACATCTACCAATCCGCACTGGGCCCGCGTGGTGGATTATAGCCCACACCCTCTATGAGAAGAGGCCTGTGTCCCAGCAGTGGGAACATTAAAAAGGCTGATGATGATGATGATTAGGGGTTTATAGTTCAACAACCGGATTATCAGTAAGTAAACGTGGGACGTCACACACTCGTTGCGTCTAGAACGCGATCAAAAGCGTTTTCTATGGCACCTGGCGTTTTCTAGCGCAATTTACATCCTTCATAATGCGCACAGCGAATGAATGGCTCACTACCTGCGTCTGTGTTTCCGGACACATTCAACCCGAATCTCTTCAAAGTTAGAGTGAACAGGTTTCTTCTGGATAAGCTCACTCCATCGTCGACTCTGTCTGTCACCTCTGACCTAGAGGAGAGTCAAGAGCAAACCCATGACAAATAAAAAAAAAATACCAAAAAAGTGCGTTCGTAAAAGGTTTCGCTAGATGGAGTGGATTATGGACTCAATGTTTGTGTCCAAAGTAATACACTACAAAATTGACTGCCCCCAAATATTGTACAGCTTTAATTTCCGTGAATAATTCGGATCTGATGAAATTTTTAACTTCCCATTGACCTATGAACTTCAAGTTTAGTGATAATGTTTATTATTACGTATATTTTACTAACAAATACCAAAATATTGATGAATCAGTTTCTCTTTAAAAATTTCCTCATTGTTTTTTACAACCAACTTGTTTTTGAAGTGCGAAGTCCGACACGAACATGGCCGGTTTTTTTTAACTATTACAATATTGTCATCTTCTGCAGGAAATTAACTAAAAATAGACTAGCCTCGCGGTATCTACATCAGTAAACTGACGTATTTGTCTAACAGCATAAGCTGCTGAACTTAGCCGCCCCGCAAGTGATATTAAATGAGGACCCCATTGTACCTTGAGTCTAGCGTAAGGCCTAACCACTTATCCAAAAATAAATAGTAGTGATTTGACTAAATACTGACATAACCTTGGTTTTTTTGCGTGCCAGAAGATATTAATTCTTCTCCTTCTTATCCAGCTGTCGAAAGCACGTCGTCGTAGCCACGAGTCAGCACTTCCAGGGACGCCAATGCATCAGAAGACGCCATGGAAGTCTACAGACAGTCTTGCACCGGAGTCAGCCTTTGGGACGTCCCTAGCTGACATCATGGAGAGTCCTGCTAATAAGGTTTGACCTATTTTGTTATACAAAACTTTTCCGCATACTAGGAATTTCTTATGTATCGTCTGTGCGTTTATAACAATTTAAACCCACATTATTCTAATCTGTAGGACATACAAATATTTTTTCCAACGGGCATCGAACCCGCGTCGCGCTGCGTGATAGCCAATCGCTTTATTTTTTTTCTGTGTTTTAATGAAATTATTTGACCCATAGAAATAATAAAGCAAAGGACTGCGCAATACTCACAATAAAATATGCATTAAAAATCTTTTTAACAAAAAATCAAACCGACTTCCAAATCAAAACACTACAAAACGAAAAATAACTGAAGTTTTTTATTTTCCTCTTTTTAGTTTTGGTAGTTCAGCTTTTTAGTTCCAATTAACATGAAAATCATTTATAGTCAAAGTACATCTCATGACAATTCCAATAAGCCCAAACACGACGAGGATAAATTGTTTTAATTCGGAATTCTAGTGGCCATTGTGGTCGTCTTCGTCAGTTCCAGTTCACCAAATGATACTTTCTGATTGCAAATGATTGCATTATTGATGAAAATATCAAAATCGCTATATGCATGCCTATAATATTTGAGAAGTTCCCTCGAATTCTCAAGGAGCCCATCACCGGATCCTGGTTATCTTATCATTGTACCACCCTTGGGATATCCCCTTTCCAACAAAAAAATAATCATCAAAATCGGTTCATCAACGACTAAGTTATCCGGGAACAAACATAAAAAAAAAGGCGATCGAATTGAGAAACCTTCCTTTTTTAGAAGTCGGTTAATAAATATTTTTGAACAAGCTTTTTTCGTATTCGAAATCATGGCAACGCACAAAAAATTACTAGTCTGCCATCTTGGGCCGTCCGCCATATTGGATTTAGAATGGCGTAACTTAGCTAAGCATGCATTGTCATCCAAACTAAACATTTATGCAAACTTACATCTTAATTGGTGGAGGATAACTGCTTTAAAATTCAGTTTCAAGATTTGAACCGAGCACACTTACATACAATAAATACATTGCAAGTTAAATAAAAGATGGTTTTGTCGTATTTTTATTATTTCGCTTTAAAAAAGATAATTAACAACACGATATGTTTTTGCTTCTTTTGCATACTCCTCTAAAACAACTTGGATGTTTAAAAATATGGTTATAATTTCTTCTTAACCAACATTATGATAACTAAAACAAAATAAAATTACAATGCATGTCCTCGAAAAGAGCGTTTTCCAAGCAGCCAAACTTTGCGGACAGTGTCACTTTTATTACTAGTGCTTTTTATTTTTTCTGTATTTTTTTAATTTGTAACTCCGTCGTCAGCCAGACGCATACTCGTAGTTTTTATTATTTGAGAAAAGTTTTACAAATTAGTAAAGTACAGATTGTCATTCATATAAAAGGTAAAATATAACTAATACCTCATTAAAGGCGATTTTAATTACTCTAGATTTAGATTTCATCAATAAATTAATTTTAAATATTCATTAAATATTTTACAATGCATGTCCTCGAAAAGAGCGGTTTTCCGAGCAGCCAAACTGTGCGGAAAGTGTCACTTTTTTTCACTAGTGCTTTTTACTTTCCTGTACTTTTTTAAATTTTAACTCCAACGTCAGCCCGACGCATAGAGTTTTTATTATTTGAGAAAAGTTTTAAAATTAGTTATGTACAGATTATCATTCATATAAAAGGTAAAATAAAACTAATACTTTATTTTAGGCGTTTTTAATTACTCTAGATTTAGACTTTGATCAATAAATTAATTTTAAATATTCATTAAATATGTTTGGCAGAACGTATATTTTGCTCGTGCCTTATTGCGTTACGATGTGACAGCTATTCGCACATGCGCAGTAGATATGCCCGAGGAACTATTAGTTAATCTGTGGATATGCTGAACGAGCTTGAGCCTGCGATTTTATTAATTTCATTTTATTAATTTATTTATTTCCTCGCACAATGCATAGTAAAATGTTGTATGATACACGTACGTAAGATGATTTCCGACTTGTGTCGATTTATCCACTCACTCGCTTCGCTCGCTCGTGAATAAAAATGCCACTCATCGGAAATCACCTACCTTCCGCACTTGTATCATAAATAACTATTTTGGGAGAACGTATATTTTGCTCGTGCCTTTTTGCGTTGAGATGTGACAGCTATTTGCACATGCGTAGTAGATATGCCCGAGGAACTATTAGTTAATCTGTGGACATGCTGAGCGCGCTTGAATAAGCCCGCCATTTTATTTATTTCTTGCCATTAGATACGGGACTGCTCACAGCGCTTGGTCCTATTAATCTAAGTGATTGCCCGTAGTGGGCACTCAGTCGCGCACACGGCACATTGTTGATCACACAGCTCATTAATTTCAGTGTTTTTATGTTTTTTTTTGCAATAAATACGCACCAAAATGACTTCTTGTGTAGCTAAACAGTGTTTAAATAATACCAGGAAGAAAAATAAGTCACACGGGATCACTTACCACTCGTAAGTACAGTCAAAAATGTTAATTTGTTGAAAATTACAATAATATTTAATGTTTGCTTCGCCATATTTGTGAGAGCGAGATAGATATTACAAACATGCGTGAGAGACACGATACGCACATATTGCAATGTCATTTCATTCATAATAGTAAACATTCGGCGGCTAACGCGATTTCACTCGCACTACAGCGCCGTCTCCTATCTCTGTCCTTGTCTATTGGTAACTGTAGGTTTGGGACTAGTGATAACACTGAACACAGATGTGTGAGTTTCGGTGCATGAAGTCGTGCGCCGAGCCCAGGTTTTTTGATCGCGATGTTAGCGCGTAACGTATCTTCCTATTTTAATACATCAATGTTTCTTGCTTATTTTTTTTTATTTCCTCGCACAATGCATAGTAAAATGTTGTATGATACACGTACGTAAGATGATTCCCAACTCGTGTCGATGCCACTCATCGGACACTTTCCGCACTTGTAGCATAAATAACAATTTATTAACAAACTGTCCAAAAGTAGGTCCAGTATTGATATTCTGGTACCAAGTAGGCGCACGGCCATTGAAGAATATATACGCCTTAAGTATAAGTATCAAAGTTGAAAATTTACAGCCAGCCGAGGGTTGTTAAATCTAGGTTGAATCTAATAGTTTAATTTTAATTTAATTTATTTTAATCTTTTCAGAGCGAGCCATTTATTAACTACGATGAGAAAAAGGTACTTTTTTATGCATGCTTATTTTGGACATACAATAAATAGAACATCGTTCTAGTACCTACCGATATATTCTGGCTCTGATATAATTTATTTCAAAACTAACCTTTTCTTCTTCGAGTCATTGTTGACAGAGCAGCCGTACTCGTAGTCAATAGCTGGCGTGATTATAACTCGCCTAACATTCTCTTTCCATCTGCTCCGGTTAGTTGATACTCGAGGAAATGCGGGCAAAGACCTCCGACTGAATTTCTTTAGTACAAAATCCCAATTCGAGGTTTTGCTCTCGCCTATTTTTAACCGACTTACAAAAAAGGAGGAGGTTCTATGTTCGACTTCTTGTATGTTTTTTTTTTTTTTTTTTTTTTTTTTTTTTATGTATGTTCACCGATATCTCCGTCAATTGTGAACCGATTTTGAAAATTCTTTTTTTGTTTGAAAGAGTATGTTTCGAAATTGGTCCCATTTTAATTTGGTGAACGTCTGATGAAGAACTTCGAAGATACACAACAGAACTCTTCAATAAATAACGGCAAAACTCTCGGGATTGCTGCAATCGCATGTCTGTTTGTTGTTTATACCATTTCATAACATAACATCACGCCAGTACGCTCTAAAGGGGTACGCAGATCTCTCATTTCACCGGTTATGTTCAAGTTTCATGTTATTCGGTTAATCTATTCTGGAGTTAAAGGGACCATAGTAAACAACTTGCTATTAGGTAGGTAAAACTAAAAAGGGAAAAATAAAAAACTTTTTTGAAAAAAAATACTACCGACTTCCAAATGAAAAACTACAAAGTGAAAAATAACTTAACTTTTGGAAGTCGGTGTCCATATCACAAAAAAATGGTTCCTACGAAAGACACCGACTTCCAAAAGTTAAGTTATTTTTCACTTTGTAGTTTTTCATTTGGAAGTCGGTAGTATTTTTTTTCAAAAAAGTTTTCTTCTCGAACATTCTTTAAATGCTCTAAGCCAGTATTGGAGAAATTTAAAAGATATTCCATAAATTGAATAAAAAAGATATATGTTGTGCATCTATGTTTTCTTTTTTACGTTTATAGGTAGTTGCCAAATTAGTAAACTAGGCCAGGCTTCTGCTGGCAGTGGAATTTTGAGCATTTTTTGAGTGTTCTAGTGCTTCTAAAGATAATGTATCATCAAAATGGAAAACATAGGAGCACAGTATATAATATTTTATTTCAGTTTATGGAATGTCTTTTAAATTGGTCAAATATTGGAGGAGGGAATAGGCGAGAGCCAAACCTCGAATTATGACTTTTTACTAAGGAAATTCAGTCGGATGTTTGCGACCGCACTTCCTCTTATAAGAACTCAATCCACAGATTTAATCTGATCATTCCACCTCATCGGTGACTTGCTGGACTTTCCACTCTGTTCCGCCCCACCAGGCACTCTAAGGAGTCGTTATACCGCCTCGAGATAATGCCCAAATCACTTCAGTATTCGAGACTATACGAACACAGATAGACAGCAATATCGGTTCAGGGTCAAATTGACGCAAATTCCTTGAAGTAGGCAAAACCACTTCGTTTAAAATACGTCCATCTTATGCTTTTCGAGTCGATGGTGATTTAACCCTTAGACCGTTTGGACCCAGTAGGTAGCCACGTTTATGTACCAGTGGCGTTCATCAGGTCCTCAAAAGTGCAGGTGTATGGGCACTTGGAGCACTTCAACAAGTGGGTCATGCCGTCATGCTCTGGATATCCTCTGGATACCACCGTACTTACAATTGGTACCAGACGGGTCTGTTAAACCTCATTTGTCAAGTTGTATTTGCAGCGGTCTACAAGCCACATCATCATCATTACAGCCGAAAGACGTCGACTGCTGGACATAGGCATCCCCCAAGCGTCGCCACACGGACCGGTGCTGTGCGTTTCGCATCCACCGGACGCCCGCAGCCTTGACTCGCTCCTCTTAGTGGGAGGTCTTCCAACGCTGCGTCTTTCGCCACTCTAGAACTTTTCAGCCCCAACGGCCATCCGTTCTGCGAGCAATGTGCGCTGCCCACAAGTCTTATTAACTGAAAATTCAAATACCTAAATAAATTTTATCGGATTTCAGAATTCTTTGTATAATTATGTCCCAATCATTTACATAAATGTGTCATTGTCAAGCATACAAAATAAATGTACCTTTTCTTATCACCGCTCTGTCTGTCTATAGCACTGTTTGCATTGCACAGAAGCCTGCATTGTACGTAAAATGTTTTGGCTATTTATTTAAAGTGGGTTCTTTGCATATTAGGCGTTCTACAGACTTTGCAACTTTCATCTTTGAGTTGCGGCAACAGGCAAGTCGCAGTTAGCTATTTATGATGTTATAATTTTGAGTCACTAGAGCAGTGGCCCAGTGGTATCGGCAGCAACCTTCAAGTTGTAGGTCGTGGGTTCGAGCCCAGGCAGGCGCTATACTTTGTGTAAATTATTTCTTCACAACTGCTCTCAAAACGGTGAAGGAAAACATCGTGAGGAAACCGGCATGTCCCAGAACCAAAAATTTTAAGACATGTGACATACACCAACCCGCACTGGGCCCGCGTGATGGATTACGGCCCATTACCTATGACAGAGACGAGGCCTGTGTCCCAGCAGTGGGAACATTTATAGGCTGATGATAACTTTGAGTAACTGCGCAGACATAAAAATTTAATTATTTATTCATTGGCTAATCTACAATTGTAACACTTTTAACCTAAAGATACAAGCCATTATACAAACCTACTGGTTCAAATGCGATAGACACAGCATGCACAAAACTTACTTACTTACTTTTGCTAGTTTGCAACTTTTGTTAGTTGTTAGTTTCGGTGCAAGACTATAGTTTTTGCTTGCTGCACTCGGTGATAAAATCAATTCCGGATTGCACCGCAACAAGTAACTTGCATATTTGTACCACAAGAAGTTGCTGGATTATACCACCACTGTGCATTAAAGGACTTGAAGGGAGTGAAATTATTCCCTTCAGATCCAGTGCCAGTCTAGGTTAACGTCAATACCGGCCACCGTAAATTTACGCCTTCGACAAAAGAGTACCTACGAGTTTGACATGCGCTACCGACATTTCACATACTTAATAATCTTACATTTTGACAATTGCTATCATTTTGTCTACAGCCTGTAATCCTTTTAGTTGCTTCGACTGGCAACCGTTAACGGTAACTTTTGGTGGTTGCGTAAACTAAAGTTGCTCTGTCTGTGGAGTGCCTTAGTAATTTAGTAGTAGTTTGTGTCAGTATGTAAATATATTGCTTACACACGGCTACCAACTTGCTACCGGCTAATATTTTACTCCTGAATTTGAGCTATTTCTATGATCCTTGTGGCCCAGTGGGTGTGTTGAAGTCGTGGGTACGAATCCGGGCAAATACCAATCTGACTTTTTAATTCATATATTCACTTTCTAAGTTTATCATTGTGAGGAAACCTGTAGGCTTATTACGTAAGAAACAGCAAAAAGCAATCATCTCGCGATCGAACGCTTTATGTCTTAAAATTCAGAATTACCTACAGTGTAGATATGGTGCACAATCGTTTGCTAATCGCTCGATGTTTGTCAAATGCACTTCAGTCTGCCTAACCTTTTCCCAACTATGTTGGGGTCGGCTTCCAGTCTAACCGGATTTAGCTGAGTACCAGTGTTTTACATGGAGCGACTGCCTATCTTACCTCCACAACCCAGTAACTGGGTAACACGATACCCCTTGGCTAGACTGGTGTCAGATCTCAAGCTTCTGACTACTCGTAACGACTGTCAAAGATCTTCAAATGACAGCCGGGACCAAAGGCTTAACGTGCTTTCCGAGGCACGGAGGAAACTCGGAATGTTGAAATGGTCAGCCATCCACGGACCGACCTCGTCAAGCGTTGCGTAACCTTGATGATCGATCCGTGTGGCTGTTATTATTTAGCCACGAGCTCCTCATGCTTGTCAAATGCACTTATTTCTAAAAAAAACCGTCAAAATCTCTAAAACTTCTGTATTGAAGAGCAATTATTGCGCGAAAATCGCTATCGCTTTGCTCTTGCAAGATACGTTATAAGCCGGACTTATAAATATGGTGTTGTTAAGATTATCTAATGCTCGTCTTTATCTGTATGAATAGAGGTATTTAGATTGCAGTGAAACAGTAACAAACTGGTATTATTGTATGTAGTAAGTGAAAGTTGACATACAAGTTGTAAGGTCACGAGTTCGCGGGATTCAAAGGTCATTTTAGTCGAGGTGGAGATGATAAACAAGAAAAGTTAGAAAAAAATTGTAATTTTTTTAAAGAAAAAGTCTAATTGAATTCGAATGATGTCACTTGGTTGACATCATCCATACTATAATAATCTTATAAATGCGAAAGTAACTCTATCTTTCTGTAACCTTTTCACGCTTAAACCGCTGAACCGATTCAGATGAAATTTGGTATGGAGATAGTTTGAAACTAGCCTATGTCCTTATAGGATAGTTTTTATGCCGTAAATCATCCTTATGGGGGTGAACAGCGGGGTAGAAGTTTGTATGGTGAACTAATAATTTCTCAAGGCGGCCCACACACCTACAATATTATTGCGCGATAAAAATAGGCTATTTGAAGTACTAATGCTACACAGACGAAGTCGCGGGCTACAGCTAATTTTAAATAAAGGTTTTCTTGTTTATTTATCCATATCCACCTTGGCTAGTATGAGCTGATCGCGCATTGTCATCCTGAACAAACGTTTAGGTAAGCAAAATATCTTGGGCGGAGCACCGCCGTGTCCTCGTAGAGGCGATCATCGTCACATCCGGCCCTGGTACGGAGCGAGAGGTCATGGGAAGCTGTCAACTCCTTCAGCGAAGCAGTAATGCTCGCGAAAGAGGAGGCGAAACGCGTAAGAGAGACACAACGGAGACGCCCTCACGCCCCTAGCCACCGCAGGAGACGCTACGGGCGTCGGGAGTCACAAGCTGATTCCCAGCCACCGTAGGCGCGGGCTTGCGGACGGCGAGTAATGGGTAGCTCGCCGTCCGATAAGGACCAGGCCCGAGTCGACGGCGCGTAGTGTTCCACGCGCGTCAAAGAGATGTCAGCAAAAGTTGACGGGGTCCGCTAGGGCCGATGCCTGTCTGGGTCGCGGATAAATTTGAAAGAGTGTTACCGCGGCCTTGGCACAAGCAACTGAAGGAACACTGGTGGGTTTCAGTCAGTAAAAGTCTGACACGCACTCCCGCTTCACCCAGAGCGGGAGAAGTCATTGGATGACTACCCAATCAAAAAAAAAAAAAAAGGTATGTAAACATGAGTTTTGATATTCAGTTGCAAGATTTAACCTTTACTTAGTTAGTAAAGGTTAAATCTTGCAACTTACCAGGCAACTTAACCAAGTAAAAATTAAAAATTGCCAATACGCTTGACGTTTATTTTATTTCGTACTTTTTAAACTACATATTGTATCTACTAGTAAACACACTTCAATCCACACTCTATCAAACACGATATCTTGCGAAAATACCCCGATTTAAACAGTATAACTTTGGAAAAGCCCATATAACTTTGGACGGCTCAACCGATTTTCATTCAACATAGCTAAGAATATTCTCGATAAAGTAGCCTTTCAAACAAAAAAAACTAAAACATGATCGGTTCATCCGTTTAGGAGTTATGATGTCACAGACAGATACATAGGTACACACGTCAAACTTATAACACCCCTCTTTTTCAGTCGGAGGTTAATAAAAGCTAGAAATAATCATCAGATGGAACATAAATTTGCCTTAAACGAACTGTAATACCAAACAAAATAGTGACCCAAAACGAGAGGAATTTAGGATCGCGTGCTCCTGAAATGAGAACAAACTAAAGCTCTATACTCACTGCAAAAGAAAATAAACATAATATACACATATACCCACGCCTTTTTTTCCATGGGGTAGGCAGAAACTACTGAATGCCACCTGCTACGATTCTTACAAATCTTTTTAGGGTTTCGTAATCAACAAGGAACCCTTATAGTTTCGCCATGTCCGTCTGTCCGTCCGTCCGCAGCTTAGCTGAGAGGTACACGTAAACTTTGTCAGAGGTACCTCCTGGAGATACAGGTAAAGTGCGGATATTTATATTTTTTCTCGTCCCATGGTGTGGGGTATCGTTGGGCAGGCCATTCTAAAATATATAGGGTCTTTGAAAACAATTTTTCGATTAAGCGATCAGTTTGCGTAAAATTAATCTAATTGGCTCATGTTTGTTAGAGTCACGTGTTCCCCTCGCCTGCCAGGTTAATTGTTGCTTTTGATATGAAAACAATCACGGCAGTAGTAGATACAATGAAATTATAAGTTTACGAGTAATAGTAGACTAAATTATAAAATGTACCTGGAAAAGTAAAAAAAAATTTTGATGTTAAATAAAAATAAACCGACCAAGTGCGAGTCGGACTTGCGCACGGAGGGTTCCATATCATTATCGCAAAAAAACGGCAAAAAATCACGTCTGTTGTTTAATATTTATTTTATTCTGTTTTTAGTATTTGATGCTATAGCGGCAACAGAAATACATCTTCGTCACATAGCCTTTAACCAGCGGACAAACAACACGCTTCCAACAACACCTCATTTGTCAAATTATAATAAGTAGTTTAGAAGTTATGAGGGAACAGATGAACATACTCATACTTACAAACATGCATACATACATACATACACAACTTCCTTTTGCGTCGCCTTAGTCGGGTAAAAATAAGAATAATAGTCCAATGTAAACTCAGCTTTATACTGCCTTCGTTACCATTTCTTACGTATTTGACCAACTTACTTTCAGTAGTTATGATTCAGTTGTATAAGTCTCTGCAAGTTGAAAAGTGGCTCGTTTTCATTCTTAGAGGTTACTAGCTATATTATATTGTATGAAAGTAACTAATAAATAATATACACAAAACTCAAAATCCGTTGCGTAAGAAGAAGCGAACGAATATACAGACAGATAGAGGCAGAACGCGCCTTTGTTTGATGCTATTTAGAGATGATTAATTCAAATAAAATAACTTCTATAAAATTGAGACAGATCAATGAAATCAAAGTGGGAGCTGTACGAAATGGACCGTTCTGGGTGGTAAGTTTTTACAAGCTTTTATTTAACTTGCAATGTATGTAAGTGTGTTCGGGTCAAATCTTGCAACTGAATTTTAAAGCAGTTATCCTCCACCGATTAAGATGAAATATTGCATACACGTTTAGTTTGGATGACAATGCATTGATAGCTAAGTGACGTCCGTTTAAAATCAATATGGCGGACGGCCCAAGGTGTCGGACAAGTTAATTTTTGTGCACTGATATGATGATATGGTTATCAAATGAAAGGCTTTGCTGAGATGAATACGAAAAAAGCTTGTTTAGAAAAAGTTGTTTTAATAAATTATTTTATTTTATTACAATCACTAATTTAGTTTCACATGTCCCGTTGTCTGTGTGTAAGTATGTAATAAAATTTTCGATTTAGCTAAAATTTTGCAGAAACGTTTGTTTTTCGTAGAAAAGCAATTTTTAAACACACTAATATTATAAACGCGAATGTTTGCGAGTGTGTTTTTATGTTTGTTACTCTTTCACGCAATAACTACTGAACTGATCTGAATGAAATTTGGCACATAGATAGATTATAGTCTGAAATAGTACATAGGATACTTTTTATTCCGTGTAAATGTTTTCTTTTAAGAGTGCCGTACCCAAAGGGTAAAAATGGGACCCTATTACTAAGACTCCTCGATGCCTCTGCAGCAGAAGGACAGATAAGCAAAATCCCGGAATAGCAAAATCCCAGATTAGCAGAAGGACAGATTCGCATAAAGGCAGATAATGTACTGTCACCGTCAAAAAAGTTACAAGTCATAGTAACCGTATTATCAATTTGTGACCTGTTTGATTTATATATATCTAAAGGTGTATGGTGTGCATGGAGTACTGCTTTCACGTCTGGGACGGATCTGCCAAATACCAACTTGATCGGCAACAATGCGCTGATAGACTCAAAGCTCCAGAGCCTTGAACACCGAGTCACCGACGACGAGTTGCCAGCCTGTCGGTTTTCGATCGGTTGAGTGTGCGATGGAACTGCTCAATTTGATTCTGCCTAGCCCTTTCCATCATCGGACAACAAGACGTACGGTAATGCGCCATCGGTACATGGTGTCCCACCCATACGCATAAAGCGTTTTGAAAATATTGTCATTGTGCGTACAGCTAAGGAGTGGAATTCCCTGCCGGCGCGGCGTCTTTGTTTCCTGATAGCTAAAACTAACCTAACCTATTCTATACTCTTCAATTCAAGAATGAATAGGTTACTTCTAGGCAAGCTTGCTTCACCTTCAACCACATCAGGCGAGATAGTGGTCATTTGGTCAAACGCGAGCTTATAACGAATAAAAAAAAAAACTACTTTCAAATAAAATTTTACCAATTGTAACTATTCAATTTTATTTTTGTTTTCTGTGGGTCTGTACTTCTGCCTTTATGCAAATCTGTCCTTCTGCTTATCTGGGATTTTGCTATTCCGGGATTTTGCTATTCCAGGATTTTGCTTATCTGTCCTTCTGCTGCAGAGGGTCCTCGATCCGTCTGTCTGTCTGTCGGTCCGTCTGGCAACAGGCTGTATCTCATGAACCGTTAAAGCTAGACAGTTGAAATTTTCACAGATGATGTATTTCTGTTGCCGCTATAACAACAAATACTAAAAACTAAATATTCAAGTGGGGCGGTAGCCTTAACGTGATATTTTTGCCGTTTTTGCGATAATGGTACGGAACCCTTCATGCGCGAGTCCGACTCGCATTTGGCCAGTTTTTTTGTTATTCTTTCGCGCAATAACTGAACGGATCTGGATGGAATTTGCCACAGACATAGATTATAGTCTGGAATAGCACATATACAGCAGACATGCGCGCATTAGACACATTGCTATTAAGTTTAGCGTAGGCGTTCATAGTTCCAACATCCTCTCCTGGACGCTGACGCTTTAAAATTAAACCCATTGATGTGGTGAAGTTTTCATGCTTCGGTCGATGGAGTCCTTTTGTCAAGATATCGGCGACCATGTCTCTAGTGCATTTATATTGAACCACGACTTGTTTGGCAGCAATCTTCTCTCGTACAAAGTGATAGCGGACGTCTATATGCTTACTGCGTGCGTGGTAGGCAGCATTACCTGAAAGACTAATCGCACTCTGATTATCGCAATAAAGGGTTAAAGGTGTACCTTTAAATTCTGGTTGGAACTCGTCTGCCAGCTGTTTCAACCAAAGAGCTTCCTGAATGGCCGACGATAGAGCCATATATTCAGCCTCACTTGTAGAAAGAGCTATGGTCTGCTGTTTCTTAGAATTCCAGCTTACTGCGGCACCCTGGAATAAAAATATGTAGCCTGTGCATGATCTTCTATCCTCATCATCACTTGCCCAGTCTGAATCGCAATAGCCTGAAATTCTTCCATCAACATTCCTTTTATAAACCAGTTTCATAAGCATTGTAGCTTTCAGGTACCTCAAAACTCGTTTTAGAGCCACCCAATGTTCATTAGTAGGTTGACTATTGTACCTACTCAGAGAATTTACTACATAAGTGATGTCGGGTCGAGTCCCTTGTGATAAATATAATAAGCAGCCAATTATTTCTTGGTATGGAATGTCCTTTAAAATCTCCTGTTGACCTTCACCCTTCTTCATTTTGACATTGGCATCAGCTGGTGTCCACATTGGCTTACAATTGTTCATACCAAATCGTGTAAGTATATTTTCTACATAAATAGATTGATCAATAGAAATCTCATTTTCATCTTGTGAAATTCTAAAACCGATGCAATGTTTGGCTGGTCCTAAGTCCTTCATGTAGAATTTTTGTTTTAACTTCCCTTTTATCAATTGTGCTGTTTCATCATTATTAAAGAAACAAAGTATATCGTCAACATATACTGTTATAAGAAGCATATCATTTTCATTTAAAATTCGGTAGTAAATGCATGGATCTATGTTTGAACGAGTCATTCCAATTTCTAATAAGGTAGTATTTAATTTCATATTCCATTGTCTGCTGGCTTGTTTAAGTCCATATATTGACTTGTTTAGTCTACATACTTTATTTTGATCTTCATAGCCAGGTGGAAAGGACATGTAAATTTCTTCATTGATGTCACCTTGTAGAAATGCTGTGACTGCGTCCATTTGGTGTATTTTGAGTCTATATTTAGCAGCAAGACCAATGAGGTACCTTATAGATGTATAACGTACCACTGGAGCATAGACCTCATTGTAATCAATGCCCTTGACTTGTTTATATCCTTTAATTACCAGTCTAGCTTTATAACGGGTAATAGATCCATTGCCGTCTGTCTTAGTTTTATAAACCCATCTGCAGGGAATTACTGATTTCTCTTTTGGTAAGTTAACTGGTGTCCATGTATTATTCTTAATCAATGACTGATATTCTTCATCCATAGCGCTCCTCCATTCATCAGCTTTTTTACTGTTTAGAGCTTCTTGAAGACTTTGTGGATCATTGTTTAATAAATTCATTGTTGATTCAACATTAAGACACATTAGTGATGAGGGACTTTGCTGAATATCATTATTGTGGCTTCTCATTCTTTGTGGCAGCGGTCTCAAAGTTATGTTTGATACCGATGGAGAGTCAAGTGTCCCATCAGGTAAGTATGTCTCATCATTAACATCCTCAAATTGATCAGAATCCTCTGAAATATAAATACTTTGAGATTCATCCTGTGTTTCTCCTCTGTCATGAATTTCATTATCAAAATTTCTTTCGACAGGTTCTTCAGGTCCACCATCAGGTAAGTATACAGTTTTCTTTTCTTTTACTTTATTACAACTTTCCTTTACATTTTCATTTTTATTTTCCTCTATCTCCATGTCATTTTTACTAATGTTCTTTTCTTTTTTAGGTTCATCATTCACAATATTTCTTTTAATTGAAGCCTCTAGAAACACCACATCTCTACTTATAATTCCTTTTTTTGTTTCAGGATCTATGAATCTGTAGCCTTTTGTACTGTTACTGTAGCCAACAAATATTAACTTACGTGACTTCACATCAAGTTTGGTCCTGTTTTCCTTAGGAACAAGCACCATTGCAGGACATCCAAAAATCCTCATGTGACTTATGTTTGGCTTCTTTCCAGTCCATATTTCATAAGGCGTTACATCAGATAAGGTGCTGGTGGGAGATCGGTTGACAATGTATGCAGCTGTAGCAACCGCTTCTGCCCAGAATGTGACCTGCAATTCAGCATTTATTATCATACATTTAGCGCGTTCTATCAAAGTCCTATTCATTCTTTCACTGAGGCCGTTCTGTTCAGGAGTGTATGGATTGGAAGTTTGGTGCAGTATTCCATTTTTCTTCAAATAAGCATCAAAATTATTATTTTTGTATTCTGTTCCATTATCGCTTCTAAGAGTTTTAATTTTTGTACTTAGCTCATTTTCTACTCTATTCTTAAATTCTACAAATTTTTCAAATACTTCACTCTTGTTTTGAATAAAATATACATGTACTTGCCGAGAGAAATCATCAATGAAGGTAACAAAATACCTTGCCCCTCCTATAGAAGTATGCTTCATCGGTCCACACACATCACTGTGGATTAGCTCTAGCAAGCTGGTTGCACGGGAGCCTTCAGTGGGGAATGGTTTTCTTGTTTGCTTACCTTCAAGGCATGTTACACAAATGGAATTCTCTATTCTTGATGACAGCTTTACGCCTTCTGTACATTTAGGTATTTTAATTAGATTTGTGAAATTTAAGTGACCCATCCTTTGATGCCACAAGTAAATATCATCATCAGTTTTAGCCAACATGACTTGTATGTCAGACGGCATTTTTTGATTTCTACAAGTATTTAACCGATATGTCTCATAGATTAAGTCTGCCCTTGCAACTAACTTGTTGCTTGGATTGTAGATTAGACACCCACTTTCATTAAATGTTATTCTGCATCCACTTTTAATGATTTTGCTAACTGATAACAAATTTGTCTTTAAGTCTGGTACATATAAAACATTCCTCACCTGTATGTAACTGGTGCTGCCATCTTTTGCATTTACCTTAATACTTGCATTACCGCAGCATTCTACTTTTAGTACTTTGTTGTTAGCAATTCTTATGCTCGGTACAGATGAAGGAGTGATATCAGTGAGCCAATCCCGGTGCTGAGTCATATGCATAGATGCCCCTGAATCAACATACCAAAAATTAGAGACATTTGCTGTGGATGCTGAAAAAGCTGCAACATATCCTGTTTCTTTATCGTTTTTTTTATTAGTACTTGTATTTTTATGCCAACAATTTCGACTAAGATGTCCGTACTTATTACAATGAAAGCACCTTGGGCCTTTTTTATTTTTAAATTGATCACTTTTGGGCTGATTATTTTTTGTGTTTGTATAAAGTGCGGTAGTGTCTGATGTCTTTACTTCCTGTAGTAACTTATTTTTGACTAAATCAGCACTAATCTTCATACCGGAACTTTCCAAGCCCATAATCATGGGCTTGTACATTTCTGGCAATCCTGCCAACATTAGTGTGCCCAACCACTCATCGTCCACGTTGAATTTTATATTCCTTAACTTGTGCGCGGCTGTCATTATTTTATTCACATAGTCTTCAACCGATGTACTGTTTTCCAAATTGGTATTAATAAGCTCTTTTAATAACCCTACTTTACGAGTTAAGCCACTGTCTTCAAATGCCTTTGCCAAATTGTCCCATACTTCTTTTGCATTTTGGGCTTCTTGTATATGTACGAATAAAATTGGATCAACCAATAAAATCAACTTTGACTTAGCTTTGGTGTCTTGTCTAACTGAGTTAGGGTCAGCGGCCTTCGGTTCTTGCAAAATACAGTTGTACAAATCTTCATGTTGCAAGTATGCCTTGACTGCAAAACTCCAACTCGCCCAATTGCCACGACCATTCAGCTTTTCAATTGATATCATTGGATTATTTCCAGCCATAAATAGATATTAAATGTTCAATCTGTAAAAGAAAATTTTCACTCGCGAGCGCGGTAACTAAGTGAGGTTATACTCGTGATTTTACTTTTACTTTTACTAAAACTATTCAAATGGCAAAGATAACTTTTAACGACAGGCTAGGCTGGGCCCATAACCTGATGAAATGAGAATAAAGGCAGTTTAAGCAACAAGACTATTTTATTTAAAGGAAGTTAATTTTACAACGTGACTGACAGTTCACAATTACATGGAAGAGAGAGCCTCAATATTATATACAGCAGACATGCGCGCATTAGACACATTGCTATTAAGTTTAGCGTAGGCGTTCATAGTTCCAACATCCTCTCCTGGACGCTGACGCTTTAAAATTAAACCCATTGATGTGGTGAAGTTTTCATGCTTCGGTCGATGGAGTCCTTTTGTCAAGATATCGGCGACCATGTCTCTAGTGCATTTATATTGAACCACGACTTGTTTGGCAGCAATCTTCTCTCGTACAAAGTGATAGCGGACGTCTATATGCTTACTGCGTGCGTGGTAGGCAGCATTACCTGAAAGACTAATCGCACTCTGATTATCGCAATAAAGGGTTAAAGGTGTACCTTTAAATTCTGGTTGGAACTCGTCTGCCAGCTGTTTCAACCAAAGAGCTTCCTGAATGGCCGACGATAGAGCCATATATTCAGCCTCACTTGTAGAAAGAGCTATGGTCTGCTGTTTCTTAGAATTCCAGCTTACTGCGGCACCCTGGAATAAAAATATGTAGCCTGTGCATGATCTTCTATCCTCATCATCACTTGCCCAGTCTGAATCGCAATAGCCTGAAATTCTTCCATCAACATTCCTTTTATAAACCAGTTTCATAAGCATTGTAGCTTTCAGGTACCTCAAAACTCGTTTTAGAGCCACCCAATGTTCATTAGTAGGTTGACTATTGTACCTACTCAGAGAATTTACTACATAAGTGATGTCGGGTCGAGTCCCTTGTGATAAATATAATAAGCAGCCAATTATTTCTTGGTATGGAATGTCCTTTAAAATCTCCTGTTGACCTTCACCCTTCTTCATTTTGACATTGGCATCAGCTGGTGTCCACATTGGCTTACAATTGTTCATACCAAATCGTGTAAGTATATTTTCTACATAAATAGATTGATCAATAGAAATCTCATTTTCATCTTGTGAAATTCTAAAACCGATGCAATGTTTGGCTGGTCCTAAGTCCTTCATGTAGAATTTTTGTTTTAACTTCCCTTTTATCAATTGTGCTGTTTCATCATTATTAAAGAAACAAAGTATATCGTCAACATATACTGTTATAAGAAGCATATCATTTTCATTTAAAATTCGGTAGTAAATGCATGGATCTATGTTTGAACGAGTCATTCCAATTTCTAATAAGGTAGTATTTAATTTCATATTCCATTGTCTGCTGGCTTGTTTAAGTCCATATATTGACTTGTTTAGTCTACATACTTTATTTTGATCTTCATAGCCAGGTGGAAAGGACATGTAAATTTCTTCATTGATGTCACCTTGTAGAAATGCTGTGACTGCGTCCATTTGGTGTATTTTGAGTCTATATTTAGCAGCAAGACCAATGAGGTACCTTATAGATGTATAACGTACCACTGGAGCATAGACCTCATTGTAATCAATGCCCTTGACTTGTTTATATCCTTTAATTACCAGTCTAGCTTTATAACGGGTAATAGATCCATTGCCGTCTGTCTTAGTTTTATAAACCCATCTGCAGGGAATTACTGATTTCTCTTTTGGTAAGTTAACTGGTGTCCATGTATTATTCTTAATCAATGACTGATATTCTTCATCCATAGCGCTCCTCCATTCATCAGCTTTTTTACTGTTTAGAGCTTCTTGAAGACTTTGTGGATCATTGTTTAATAAATTCATTGTTGATTCAACATTAAGACACATTAGTGATGAGGGACTTTGCTGAATATCATTATTGTGGCTTCTCATTCTTTGTGGCAGCGGTCTCAAAGTTATGTTTGATACCGATGGAGAGTCAAGTGTCCCATCAGGTAAGTATGTCTCATCATTAACATCCTCAAATTGATCAGAATCCTCTGAAATATAAATACTTTGAGATTCATCCTGTGTTTCTCCTCTGTCATGAATTTCATTATCAAAATTTCTTTCGACAGGTTCTTCAGGTCCACCATCAGGTAAGTATACAGTTTTCTTTTCTTTTACTTTATTACAACTTTCCTTTACATTTTCATTTTTATTTTCCTCTATCTCCATGTCATTTTTACTAATGTTCTTTTCTTTTTTAGGTTCATCATTCACAATATTTCTTTTAATTGAAGCCTCTAGAAACACCACATCTCTACTTATAATTCCTTTTTTTGTTTCAGGATCTATGAATCTGTAGCCTTTTGTACTGTTACTGTAGCCAACAAATATTAACTTACGTGACTTCACATCAAGTTTGGTCCTGTTTTCCTTAGGAACAAGCACCATTGCAGGACATCCAAAAATCCTCATGTGACTTATGTTTGGCTTCTTTCCAGTCCATATTTCATAAGGCGTTACATCAGATAAGGTGCTGGTGGGAGATCGGTTGACAATGTATGCAGCTGTAGCAACCGCTTCTGCCCAGAATGTGACCTGCAATTCAGCATTTATTATCATACATTTAGCGCGTTCTATCAAAGTCCTATTCATTCTTTCACTGAGGCCGTTCTGTTCAGGAGTGTATGGATTGGAAGTTTGGTGCAGTATTCCATTTTTCTTCAAATAAGCATCAAAATTATTATTTTTGTATTCTGTTCCATTATCGCTTCTAAGAGTTTTAATTTTTGTACTTAGCTCATTTTCTACTCTATTCTTAAATTCTACAAATTTTTCAAATACTTCACTCTTGTTTTGAATAAAATATACATGTACTTGCCGAGAGAAATCATCAATGAAGGTAACAAAATACCTTGCCCCTCCTATAGAAGTATGCTTCATCGGTCCACACACATCACTGTGGATTAGCTCTAGCAAGCTGGTTGCACGGGAGCCTTCAGTGGGGAATGGTTTTCTTGTTTGCTTACCTTCAAGGCATGTTACACAAATGGAATTCTCTATTCTTGATGACAGCTTTACGCCTTCTGTACATTTAGGTATTTTAATTAGATTTGTGAAATTTAAGTGACCCATCCTTTGATGCCACAAGTAAATATCATCATCAGTTTTAGCCAACATGACTTGTATGTCAGACGGCATTTTTTGATTTCTACAAGTATTTAACCGATATGTCTCATAGATTAAGTCTGCCCTTGCAACTAACTTGTTGCTTGGATTGTAGATTAGACACCCACTTTCATTAAATGTTATTCTGCATCCACTTTTAATGATTTTGCTAACTGATAACAAATTTGTCTTTAAGTCTGGTACATATAAAACATTCCTCACCTGTATGTAACTGGTGCTGCCATCTTTTGCATTTACCTTAATACTTGCATTACCGCAGCATTCTACTTTTAGTACTTTGTTGTTAGCAATTCTTATGCTCGGTACAGATGAAGGAGTGATATCAGTGAGCCAATCCCGGTGCTGAGTCATATGCATAGATGCCCCTGAATCAACATACCAAAAATTAGAGACATTTGCTGTGGATGCTGAAAAAGCTGCAACATATCCTGTTTCTTTATCGTTTTTTTTATTAGTACTTGTATTTTTATGCCAACAATTTCGACTAAGATGTCCGTACTTATTACAATGAAAGCACCTTGGGCCTTTTTTATTTTTAAATTGATCACTTTTGGGCTGATTATTTTTTGTGTTTGTATAAAGTGCGGTAGTGTCTGATGTCTTTACTTCCTGTAGTAACTTATTTTTGACTAAATCAGCACTAATCTTCATACCGGAACTTTCCAAGCCCATAATCATGGGCTTGTACATTTCTGGCAATCCTGCCAACATTAGTGTGCCCAACCACTCATCGTCCACGTTGAATTTTATATTCCTTAACTTGTGCGCGGCTGTCATTATTTTATTCACATAGTCTTCAACCGATGTACTGTTTTCCAAATTGGTATTAATAAGCTCTTTTAATAACCCTACTTTACGAGTTAAGCCACTGTCTTCAAATGCCTTTGCCAAATTGTAAAACGCCCATAACTTTAGAACGGCTAAACCGATTTTCATCAAATATAGCTAACAAACTACAAATAAACATCATCAACTGACAAATACACATAAAAAAAAATACGGCATCAAAATCGGTTCATCCGTTTAAGAGCTGTGATGCTACAGACAGATACACAAATCCACAAACACAATGGTACTTACGTCCAATTTATGAAACCCTTTTTTTCCGTCGCGGGTTAAAAAGAGAAGACCACGGCCACTAACGCAATGCCCAGACCACAGAACAGAAAACCGCTCTTTTTTGTTCTGTGGACCCAGACCATCAACTCAGTCTATCGCAGTCCATTACTGGACATAAACCTCTCCCAAGTTCCGCCATCACGTTGAAATCCCGGCAAATAGGAGTCCAGTCTTCCCAAGAGGTATTCTGTTACCCTGTTACTGGGTTGTGGAGATCAGATAGGCAATCGCTCCATGTAAAATACTGGTAGTCAGCTATATTCGGTGAGACTGGAAGCCGAGCAAAACATAGTAGGCAGATGTTCTATGTTATGGATTTGGTTTTCGCACTTAGTCCTTCAGATGGACCATTGTGCGTGGGCCATGGCAGCCGTTTAGTGGTTATTCCAACCAGCCCACCCTCCAGAAGTTATTTAAAGCTCCTGGTTTGCTTAGAACACCTGTGTAAGATCTGGGTGTCCCGAGGGTTTGTGTACTAATCATTGTGACGCCTGTGCATTCGATGAGTACGTGCGTGACGGTTTCTTCAGCCTCCATGCACGCTCTGCACAGAGGGCTGTCCGTTTTACTTATTGTGTGGCAGTGTTTGTTTAGTAAGCAGTGTCCCGTGATGGTCCCCGTCACCATTCGCAGTCCGTTCCTGTCCAGGCGTAGTAAACACCTGGTTAGGTTACTATCCAAGGATGGCATAGCTTCTTTGGACGGCCTGCAGCCCGGTGTCGAGGTCCACCAGTTCTCCGCTTGTGTCTGGGCGAATGCCTGTAGCCATCTGCGTATTTGTTTGAAGGGTATGGGTACGACAGGCTCGGGTCCACAGATTGCCGTGCTGGATCCTCTTCTAGCAAGCTCGTCAGCCGCGTCGTTACCCAGCGATCCACTGTGTCCCTTTATCCGTTGTAGTGTCACTGAGTTGCGTCTAGACACAGTTATTTGTTCTAGACATATTGTTTGTGTTTCGATTTACGCGTACGAAATATAAGGAAACAAATTTATCTATGTATAACCAGCTTATATAGAATGAAAATACACTGTAAATAAATTAATATTGGACTTATCGATGCATAACTTTGTCGTCAAGGTGATTTTGTTTTATCTTTGTGTTGTTTATCAATTCCTCCTGATGACGCTGGGGTTGGCGCTGTTGTTGGCTCTGGTGTTGACTCTGGCGTTAGCTCTGATCTTGGCGTTGGTGGTGGCGTTGTCGTAGACTCTGGCACTGGTGGTGGCGTGACCGCTGGCGTAGGCGTCAGCGTTGCCTCTGTCGAACCAAATTGCTCAAGAAGCACTGATGTACGACTAGGTCCACTAGCACGACTCTCAGGCCGGCGAGAAAGTAGAACCATTAGATCAGCTACTAACAGAGCAATCATAATTATCTGGAAAAATCCATTGAATAAAAAATATATGTCCTTTTCGCGACGGGTCACGGAAAACACTGTGAGGACTACAGCTATCTCCAGCATTGTGGAAGTTATCAGTCCATATATTTGCAAGAATGTTGATGCGTTATAATGCTGTAGAGTGCCTATGAAGAATGTCCCTATCATTATATACACACTGAATATAGTGGTTGGAGCGAAAAGGTTTCTTGTTGTGCTGTTTGGGGCATTCCTTATTCGGGTTCTTTCGTTAATTAAGTCTACGGTATTAACAAACAGGATAATTAATCGAATCCTGTTTGACACGGGGTCAGGCATCCGCAGCAGTCACTGACTTTTCTCCGTATGATTGGCAAGACACTCCGAGTTTGAGTTTGTCACACACATCTTCGGTTTTCTATCGAAAGTATTTCGTGTACATTTTACTTTTACAACAGTAACGAACGAGATACAAGTTGAATGTTTAGAATTCTTATGTTATTTACTAAAACACAACAGTGAGATGTCATCGAGTGGTTTGGTTTCATTTGACAAGAAACCAATTTGTGACATCTAGTTCGGGCATACCTCAAGTAGGTCCTATTCTAAAGAGTTCTTTTATTGTTATATTCTTATCTAGGAGTAGGTACTAAGAAGTATTATTAGTATCATAGACTAGCTCACGTTTTTGGTATATAAAGCTCTGTAAAGTCCTCTTGGAACGAATTATATTAATCTTGGGCCGCAGGTTTCTGCTTGGGACTTATCTGGTGAAACGTGGGTGTTTCATTTTATTTTTGCACTTTAATATCCTTTAGTCTATGTACCGTGTGACTGGAGTGCCGCTGCTGCTATTTCACTATCCTTTTTTAGTGTTCCGTACCCAAAGGGTAAAAACGTGACCCTATTAAAATAAATAATAATAATAAAATCGTTTATTTATTTCTTAAAGTACAAAATTTACAATAATTTGCTTATGTTCTAAAAAGTGCTGATGTATAATTTGCCTGAACTAGGTAGAACCTGTGCTTCAGGCGTAAAAGTGCTTATTTATATTTAATAATGTAGGTATTGCAATAAATTAACAATTTTAAGTAAAACTAGGACACTGCGGAAATATACATAGTAGTGTTATTTTTAATCATGCTTACGTAGTTTTAATCTAATTTTATTTTAATACTAGAAGCAGGTCTTCAGTCTGGTCATATGACAAACCTTGCAAATAGTTTAAAACAATGCTTTTACAGTTAAAATAATTTAAATTATATATACTTAGTATTCCATTTAATCTATTATATAAAAAGGGCCCTAAAAATGTAAAGAATCTATATGTAAATGCAAATTTAGAGGTAGAGGTTGAACTGCATACTATATCGTTTCGCCTTTTGTTAGTTATATCTAGGTTATATTTAAGCATTGCATGCTGTTTTAGTGTTATGTGCAGTAAATAAATTTGCCGAACAGTCAAGACTTTGCAGGATTTAAATAACTGGTGGGTAGGGAAAAGGAAAGGTAGAGAATTTGCTACTTTTAGAACAGCTCTTTGTGCTCTTTCAAGAGAGAGAATGATAGTTTTTGATGCTCCGCCCCATGAGGTTATACAATATTGAAGTATTGATTGACATAGAGCAAAATAAACTTGTTTGACTAAGTTAGTGTCGGCAATGGAGCGCAGTTGTTTGAAAGCAAACATCAGTTTACGTACTCTAGTAACCAAACTGTCAATATGTTGCCTAAACGAGAGCGTGTTATCAACAAAAACTCCAAGATACTTGAGGCACTTTGTTTCCAGGATCATAGGGCAGGTACAAGAAGTGGCTGACTGATTGTTACATTGGTGTGCATATAAATGGGGATTAGTTTTGTTATTAAGATTGCGCATGTTGAACTGAATATATTTTGTTTTATCTGCATTTAGTGTTAGTAAATTACAACGAAGCCAGTTTAGAACGATGTTAAAACCTGCCTGTGCAACATTATACAGCTCGGAGTTAGTTTTTGCGGTGAAAATAAGCGCAGTGTCATCAGCGTACGATATTATTTTGCAATTTCTTACATTTAAATTACAAAGATCATTAATGTAAATGAGGAACAATGATGGACCAAGGATACTGCCTTGTGGAACTCCAAATCCTAGTGATTTTTCATCGTTACTAGTTATATTTCCTATTCGAACACATTGCGATCTATCGTTTAAATAATCTTCGAATAGTTTCAGCTGTGTACCTCTTATACCTAACGTTTCCAGTTTATTTAAAAGCAAAGGAACTGATACGGTGTCAAAAGCTTTTGCTAAGTCTAGGAAGATAGTCAGGACCTGGTTTCCATCGCCGAGTTCTTGTGCAACGAGGTCTGTCAGCTTTTGAACCGCATCTGCTGTGGACAATCTGCTTCTAAACCCGAATTGTGAAGAAGATAATAAGTTGTTCGTTTCCAAGTAATTGACGAGTCTTTTGTTAATGATTTTTTCTAATATTTTGGATAAAGAAGGCAGTATAGATATTGTTCTATAATTATTCACAACATCTCTATATCCAGATTTAAAGATAGGGATGACCACCGCTTTTTTTAGACTTTTAGGGAAAATTCCTTCTCGGAGGCACGCCTGAAATATACATGTTAACGGTCGGAGTAAAATGTGTTTAAAACGCTTAAGTATTTTATTATCAATATTATCCCAGCCGACTGCACAGTCATCTTTCAGAGCTGAGATGATTAGTTCTACTTCACTTTCGTCCGTATCCAAAAGTGCAAAAGATTTAGCACAGCTCTTGAGAGAAGTCTGAAAGTGCGCGGCAGACCGATAAGACGATTGCTTCAGGAGTGGCTCCGCGAGGGATTTCCCTACATTCACGAAATAGTTATTTACATTATTAGCTGATGATAGGGGTGAAGAGTTAGTGAGCAGTAAACTTGAAACGGGTTCCCGTTGTTTAGATCTGTAAGTCAAGTTTTTAATATGTTTCCATATCTGTTTACTATTTTTGCCTGCTTTCTGCAATTCGTTCTTATCGTATTCAATCTTAAGTTTTTTCAAGAGATTATTACAAAAGTTCCTGTACCTCTTGTATATTACAAGAAGCATTATATTATCAGGGTAGCGTTTGGTTTTCTGATGTAATTTGTCTCTGTGCCTTATACATCGAACAAGGCCCGGAGTAATCCACGGTTTAATATTATAATGCTTCCGATTTAATGTTATTACGGTCGTATTATGTAATATTGCTTGCTGGACGTTTTTAATTAAATACGACAAAGACAAATTAGCGTCAGGAGAATCGTAAACAGGGCTAAAATCAATGTTATGCAGGTCATGTTCTAGTTTGTGCATGTTTAGTTTGGACTTTGTCAGTGGACGATTTTGCTTAGGTAGCGTTAAGTTCATTGTTAGTAGGACAGCATTATGATCAGTAATTGTTGAATTAGTAACTAGGGTAATATATGGTAGGCTGGTTTTTATCATCATTATCATCATGTATTACTAAGTCTACGTGGTCCGTCTGACAAATATCCTTCACAAGACAATTGTATCTATTTTATTTACCCACGTCCGTGTATCACTAGCGGGATGCCAACTGAAAATCAGCGCTGGGTGTCTGACGCCCAGCAAATGCTGAGTTGGTAACCCTTTCGGTATGGGCACGCTCGGCGCAATCACTCCTAAACCTTGTTTGTACTTTTACAATCTCTGTTATTTTGTGATTGTTGTTGTTGTCTTTTATTCTATTCTTCATAATGCGCACAGCAAAAGAGTGGAACTCACTGCCTGCGTCTGTTTCCGAACGCATACAACCCGCATCTCTTCAAAGTCCATCGTCAACTTTATCTCTGTCACCTCTGACCTAGACAAGAGTCAAGAGCAAACCAAACGTAAATAAATAAAAACATCTTAAGACGAGATTATAACATTTTTGTCGTTTATTCCTAGGTCCATCTCCGAGACGACATCAAGTCAATTCGTTCCGACAGCAGTTCCGAAGACAAAAAATTTCGAGGATGGAGGTTCGTCAGAAACGTGACATCGGCAGCTGGAGCCTTCTCGGCGAAACCCAAAGACACTCCTACAACGTTGCCTGGAACACCACAGCCAAGCTTTCAGGTAGTTTCTTGATCATATTCCTTTTTTTTCATAGAGGAAATCCTCATGAATGTCAACTCACTAACTTAAATCATGCCTCGCACACTTGTGTCAAGGGGTGGTCGGGGGCTGCGGGTGGGTTTTCGGCATCCACTGCCAAAGACTAGGGACACGGTATCTAATAGAAAGTATCGATACTGTACTCATGAGTAGTATCGAAAAAAATATCGTACTCATGAAAGTATCGGGATAAAGTATCGATACTTCAAGGTATCGAGTACTTTTCTTAGGGGCCCTAATGGGCATAGACTAGGTCAATATCAGTCAGTAAATATCGTCAGTTTAACTTCAGTAGGGCAGGGCCATGAAAAAACACAAACGTAATGTAACTGATACACAAATTTAATACAATAATAGAAAAAGACAATTGTAACATCATCATTAAAAAAAATAGAAACAAAATTAAATTATTTAGTACTTTAGGCATATAAATTAAAGTTCCCATTTCTCCTCCGTACAATCACTTAAAAATATAAGTTTATTGAGCCGTTTTTTCAGATTTTTGTGATTGTACTTCGTGCTTTAGAAAATATTACGAGTGAACTTGATAGCGTTACCATAAAAATAAACATAAGCCGTAAGGTCGCAAGTTTTAAATGCGTAATTTCTAAGATTACCCATTTAAAACTTAATTTCTTATTCGATACGATACCTGCCAAAAAGTACTCATTGAGTAAAAGTATCGAATCCAAAGTATCGTGTACAAAAGTATCGGTGTCGAATGGAAATGTACTCGATACCACATAGTATCGATACTTTTTTCGTCTCCCTACCACAGACTAGTGACGGCCCACTTTCTGCCTGCCCTTTTTACTTTCAGGTCGGTGCAACAAAGTTTTCTTTTTCTATTCCGTCCTGTCGACCATCTCTCTATCATTGACTCCCTTTTCTTTCATATCGCATAATCCATCCATCTTTTTATTGACCTTCCTCTCCCCTCTCCTGCTCTTTATCAATCCATATTTATATTCAATTTGACAGATACCAAATCCAATAAAAAATAACGATCCTAATCGTGACCATTTTATTTTTAAAACTACTTGTAGTTGAGTAGTTTCCAAGAAATGCGTGGATAAACATACATACATACAAGCATAAAAACAAACATAATTATATAGGTACATACACTTATGAAATCTGGCACACATGTTTAGAAGCCCAATTAGAGTAACATATGTGAATATTGGGCAATTGCAACAATAATACATACGTACGTGTCGAACTGATTTGATGTCCTCCTTTTTTTGAAGCCGGTAAAAAAAAAAGATGCAGACGAATTGAGAACCTGAAGTCGGTAAAAAATATGACCCGCGAAATTTGGGTGACTGTAGGAGCTACTCATTAACTCAACCTAACTCTGTGGGGTAAGCAGACAAACTAAGACGCGATTCCATTAGGCAACTTACTTGTATGCAAGATGCAAATTGCAAGCAATGCATGCGATGCAAGAAGACCTTTTGCACATACAGTCGTAAAATTGGGACATAAATAGCTAAAATACCTACCTACCTATATACTTAACACTCACCCCTACATACTCCACACTCCACATAATTATACTCATACACATACACTCACCAAAAAGCAACTTAAACTAAATGCATATATCAAATTAATATCCTCTATTTCTATTTATCTACATTACAATTTAATTAAATTTTATCTCTGTACTGGCCCCCTCAACACAGGGAATCCTAGTGTGGGGTCCAGGGATCCAGGGATCCAGGATCCATCAAAAACTAGCACTTAAGGGTTTCTATGTAATGTATTATTGTTTTAATATTGTACTGTGTAAAAATGAACGGAATAAAGATTTTTATTATGTTATTATTAATATTTATATTTCAGTCGAAGCCGGACAGCAAAAGTTCAGACTACGGCAAAGAAGACAAGAAGACGTCGTTACCGTTCTACCCAAACGAAAAGGACGAGGATGTAGGCGAAACAAGTACCGACGTACGTATGTATTTTATTACTATGCATGTACAAATTATTCAGTCTGAAAGAAAAATATTTAATTTTCGACTCACACAGGAGATACAGAGAAAAAAATATATTGAAAAAGAACTTCGAACGACACCAAAAAGCTCCTCTCGCAGCTTATGCAGCGATATTTAATAGTTATTTATGCTACAAGTGCGGAAGGTAGGTGATTTCCGATGAGTGGCATTTTTATTCACGAGCGAGCGAAGCGAGTGAGTTGATAAATCGACACAAGTCGGAAATCATCTTACGTACGTGTATCATACAACATTTTACTATGCATTGTGCGAGGAAATAAATAAATTAATAAAATGAAATTAATAAAATGGCGGGCTTATTCAAGCGCGTTCAGCATATCCACAGATTAACTAATAGTTCCTCGGGCATATCTACTGCGCATGTATCTGCACGAGCAAAATATACGTTGTGCCAAACATATTTAATGAATATTTAAAATTAATTTATTGATCAAAATCTAAATCTAGAGTAATTAAAAACGCCTAAAATAAAGTATTAGTTTTATTTTACCTTATATATGAATGATAATCTGTGCATAACTAATTTTTAAAACTTTTCTCAAATAATAAAAACTCTATGCGTCGGGCTGACGTTGGAGTTAAAAATTAAAAAATACAGGAAAGTAAAAAGCACTAGTGAAAAAAAGTGACACTTTCCGCACAGTTTGGCTGCTTGGAAAACCGCTCTTTTCGAGGACATGCATTAAATTGTAAAAATAATTATAGTAGTCACAGCGGATCTTAGTGTCTCTGAAGTTGGCTCTGCGAACCATTGCGCAAGAAACAGTTTGTCATCGAGTATACTGCATAGAGTAAGCGAGATAGTATGATGCGACAAACGTTAGCGAGTGAAAGAGACAGTTATACAATGCTATCTTCACCTTCAACATTGACATTAAAATAGCTACTGCACAGGGTCTTGCAGCCAACTTCAGAGACACAAAGATCCGTTTATAGGATTCTGTTCAGGCGCGCCGTGCTGTGACCACGCGGAAAAATATGCTTTGGAGCGTTCGGCTTGAACATTCTGGAAAGTTCCATCCGATACGAGCTTTCTAGAATATTAGTTTCGCTATTCCATACTAGATGGCGCTACTAGAACTAAACTAGTTCTTCCTCTCGTCACTGAATGTCGTTGCCTTATCTTGTAAAAATATGATAAACAAAAAGCTAGTAGTATCACCAAGTTATTGTTCGCAGGGTTTGGAGCCAGAATCCCTATTATTTAGAGACGGCAGAAGAAGAATAGATATGGTACTCGCTTACGAAGAAGAAGACTATGGAGTAATGACTGAAAATGAAGCAAGGAAACGAGAACATAGAAGAGTATTTCAGGTAAGCATTCAAGAGCAGGGTAGGCAGTTGGCAAATATAGCCGAAACAGGAGATATAGCCAATTAAGTCCACTATCCCTCGCACTCTCTGTGCTCAACGCTCTCTTGGACGCAAATCCTGTCTGTGATGAGTTTGCAGACGAATTGAAGACGATTATGTCAGTACGTCTGGAGTTCTGTGAGATGAGTGTGAGAATGAGGGCTTCCGTTTTTGTACCCAACATTTGGCGCCACTGGCGAATAACTTCCTTAAGTATAGCTATCAAACGTTGTTATTACGCGCAAGGAACGAAAGTTTGAATTCTAATGCCGTAGAAGTGCGATTAAATATAAAATAAGTGGTTCGAGGCAAAACTGTTTTGCCTTTGGCTCCAAATTAATGGCTTGCGTTATTTTGTCACTGATTTTCAAGAAATACTAAAATAGGAGAATAATAAAAGTGCTGGTTATGATCTCATCACAGGTGAAATACTCAAGCACCTGTCTAGAAAAGATATCGTCTTTCTAACAATGCTGATCAATGCTGTCTTTCGATAACAATACTACTCAAAAATGTGGAAGATATCACAGATATGTATGATAGCGAAGCCCGGAAAAGGTTCGAATCATAGGTTTTTGAGTAGATATTTCTACGAAGATTAAAACCAGTCCTTGGCGAGAATGTGATCATACCAGACAATCAATTTGGATTGTGTGAAAAGCATGCAACGTGGTCCATAAAATCAGACAGGCATTGGAAAATAATGAATACTGTTTTGCGGTGTTCCTGGATATCCAACAGGCGTTCGACAAGATCTGGCACAAGGGACTTTTGTATTAAATAAAATTTCTTCTACCTAACTCTTTTTAAATGATCCTAAAATCTTATTTAAACCAAAATAAAATCAACTTAAGTATGAGGACAAACTGTGTAATGTATATGAAATGAAAGCGTTAGTTTCGCAAGGCTCTGCGCTCGGACCCGTACTCTACTCGGTCTATAACGCAGATTTTCCTAATACTGATGACGTGATATCGGCGACCTATGCAGACGACATTGCATGCCCTAGGATCCAACACAGGCATCTCAGAAATTACAAAATTGATCTTTTGCTAAAAAAATGGAGAATTCAACCTAGTATAACTAAGTCAGTTCAAGTGACATTCACTCTTCGGAAGGGCGATTTGCTCCAGTGTACATGGAAAGTAAACCACTGCCAAACAGTAACACTGTAAAATACATGGGGCTACACCTAGACCTAGTTACCTGGGCCACAGATAATATAATATTAGCATACAGATGCCTCATCCCATACAAAGAAACCGTGCCGATGTAACTAGCGTTTTTCATCTGATTAATCTTGTTATTTTTGTAAGTACATCAATCGCGTTCGATTCCGTTTCACCGCAATAGATGGTGTTAGCAACGACTTGTAAGTAAAAGGGTTTACTAGGTTCGTGAATATTTTTTTCTTTAAATACAGTGAAGGTTCGTTTTATAGTATTTTTTGCACGTTTTTACATTTTTATTTGCACCAAAATGTGTTACAATGCAAATTTTAACAATCGAGTGGAATGCCTCAGAAATTTAAAAATGCGCCATCTACTGGCATCCATTTTAAATGATCCGTTCAAATAATCTTTGAAATGTGAATTAAGAGCCCAATATTTCATAATTTTGTACTTAGGAGAGTTGATTAAACAAGAACATACAATTTGTATGTTCAATTCCAGAAAATGTTAATTTAACACCCGATTCTATTGAATTGTGTGCACATGTCGCGCCATCTAGTGAGATTTTTTTTAACCAAATATTCTTTCTTAGCAATGAGACCCCGTGCCTGGGCGAACCACATTAAGGCCATGAAAAAGGCAGCTTCTATTGAGATGAAAAGTCTTTCCTGGCTCTTAGGAAAACAATCAAAGTTATCTCTTAGTAATAAAATACTTGTATATAAAATTACTAGCTGACCCCCGCGGCTTCGCTCCCGTCAACTGGCTATCTATCCTACCTACCTTCCCCACCTACCTACCCACCTACCTAACCTACCTACTATCCTACTGTCCTTATTTATTTATTTACATACCCTACTTACCCTACTCTACCTACGAATTTGCTAAACTATTTATTTGAATAAATACGCATGTCATCAACTTGATGTTTCTACCAGCGATCTAATTAAATTTTAGAACACAAAAGCTGCTATTGTGACTTAACTATGATTGTCAGATATATTCTCTCGCAGACTTTTTTATATTTAACTAGCTGACCCGGCAAACTTTGTTTTGCCATAAAAAGACCAAACATTTATCTACCCTACCCTACCCTACCCTACCGTACCCTACCCTACCCTACCCTACCCTACCGTACCCTACCCTACCCTACCCTACCCTACCCTACCCTACCCTATCCTACCCTATCCTACACTACCCTACCCTACCCTACCCTACTCTACCCTACCCGACCCTACACTACCCTACCCTACACTACCCTACCCTACACTACCCTAGCCTACACTACCCTACCCTACACTACCCTACCCTACACTACCCTACCCTACCCTACTCTACCCTACCCTAACCTACCCGACCCTACACTACCCTACACTACCCTACCCTACACTACCCTACCCTACACTACCATACCCTACCCTACCCTACCCTACCTATAAACCTCACGGAGCCCGAGACCTTTCTAACAAATGCAAAACCCTTGAAATCGGTTCGTGCGTTCTGGAGTTATAGCGTCAGGGAGGAAAACCCGTCTTATTTTTATATATTAGATGATAAGTACTTTAATCATGTTGTACATATTTTGTACGTATAGGCTTATTACGTATCTTTTGCAAGAGCAAAACGATATCGATTTATGCTCGATAATTGCTCTTCAATACAAAAGTTTTAGAGTTGGTGTATTTGCTAAACAGCGAGCGATTAGCATGCGATTGTGTAGGACCTACCATACCCACACAGCAGGTAATTCCTACTTTTATGTTATAAAGCGTTTGATCGCTATCTTTTTGCTCTTGCAAAAGATACGTAATAAGCCTGCCGGTTAAATTGAAAATGCTCTGTTTAGTCGCATATAACATGCAATAAGGTACTAATTTAACTTGGTAGGGATCGTGTGTGCTATAGCTCGGTTTATGGCCCTACAAGCGATGTAATAAGGCCACTTTACGAGTAAGTGTGTTGAAAATATACCTACATAATCATACACATTATCACGAAATTTCAAGTTCCATGGTAAATGGGAAGTTAATAAATTCTTCAGAAAAGGGGAAAGGGTGGCGTGAAATTTTTTCACGCACACAGCAATAACGGGTACGGAATCCTAAAAAGTAATAATATGTATGAAAAAACTTACATTACTATTTTGTTTCAGGAAAACTTAGTAAAGGAGGGACTAGAGTTGGAGCTCGAGAACAAAAGCCTGTCGTTCGACGAGAACACCTGGTTCCTCAAGATCCACTTACCATGGAAGACGGAGATGAGGCTAGCTGAAGTCATCGGCATGAAGCTTCCTACACGGCGGTTCATTCCTATCTCGGTAAGTGAAACCTCCTCCGTGGGTAGTATTGATACCTAGCTATACAGGGTGGAATTTTGTAATGCCACCTGAAGGGAAAGTATTCTTAATACTGCAGATAGAAAATTTTACTAAAAGAAAACATTCCTTTATTTTTGAAAAGAAAGAAAACTGCATTCAAAGATTTTCGAAAATTCGATTGCCACACCCGGGAATCGAACAGACTAAAATCTTTGAAAATTACACCCTGTACTTTTATTGCATCTATCGTTAGGGTCAATTATAAGGATGAAATCTCACTAACAAAACTGATAAATTAAATGAAAGGAAAACCATGAAATATTTGAGTAAAATTTTATATCTACAGTATTAAGAGTACTTTCCCTTCAGGTGGCATTACAAAATTCCACCCTGTATAATGACAAGTATGTATTAAAAATTTAGAAAACCTCAGAGGCTTATAAATCTAAGTTTTTAAACTGTCGATCCGTGTCTACTACGAGTACGAGTAAAATCTATCGAAACACGTAATTTATATAACAACATGATATCTTGCGAAAATACACCGATGCAAAGAGTAAAATGCGCATAACTTTTGAACGGCTCAACCGATTTTCATCAAACTTAGCTAAGAACACTCTCGACAAAAATGTCTTTCAAACAAAAGAAAACGAAATCAAAATCGGTTCATCCGTTTAGGAGCTATGATGCCGCAGACAGATACACAAACATTCAGATACACACTTCAAACTTATAACACCCCTCTTTTTCCGTCGGGGGTTAAAAATAATACCACCTCGCTGGTCTCGTGGTCGCAATCGAGACGTCCGGGGTTCAATGCCCGTGTCAGGCAAAGTGTAAGGGTTTTTCCATCCTGAATTTCTCAGCAGTGGAGTCTGGATTTTTGTCCCGTTGATGGTTAGTTATACTCGTTTTTAAGTTCCCTAAAATAATGATTATTAAATAATTCATTAATTTGTTTTTTTTTAAAACAATCTTTTTTATTATTCTTCTCAGCAAACCCTTTAATTTGATACCCTTATCATGGCAGTGCACAACAAATAACTAGTCCGCCATCTTGGGCCGTCCACCATATTGTATTGAGAATGACGTGACTTAGCTAACCATGCGTTGTCATCCAAACTAAAAGTGTATGCAAAATTTCATCTTAATCGGTGGAGGATAACTGCATTATAATTCAGTTGCAAGATTTGACCCGAACACACCTACATACATTGCAAGTTAGATAAAAGCTTGTAAAAAAACTTTTTCACAAAAAGATTCACTAAGTTTCAAAGCAAATCATTAAAGAGTATAAAAATAACTTTCGTTTCGAAAGTTGGTGTCTTTGGTACCTCTTGTTTTTATCTTTTTTCGACACCGACTTCCGAAAAAAAACAAATTTTTGCATTTATTTTGTGTGTTTGCTTTGGAAATCTGTTTATTTTTTTGTGATTTTTTTTTATCTCTATTTTTAGTTTTAGTACACCATCACTAAAATGTGAGCAACTTCTATAGTAAGGTACCTAAAGCATTTACAAAATACCCATAATAATTCAATTTACTCATTCGTGCTGTTTGTCGCTAAGGAGTTCGGTTGTATGTTCCATATCTTGAAAACTGCTGAACCGATTTTATTCAAGTTTGCACTATTTGCTAAGTTTATACCGATATAAAATTTCAGAAAAATGCATAGACAAACATACATACATATATACAAACATAGATAAGTACACTTATAAAATTTGGCACACGTGTGAAAAGCCCACATACAGTATCATTTATGTGAAAACTGAGCAGTGCCAACAATATTACATACATACGCATCGAATTGATTACTTCCCTTTTCGTTTGTTCGTCATTAGATATTGATGCCCATCCTAGGTATACTTTTTAGGGTTCCGTACCCAAAGGGTAATCATAATAATCATAATCATCATTTATTTGTTAACATAGGTGTTTATAAATACAGATCTTAGCTTACATGAAATAGAGCGCTATGTTATGCCAGGAGGCGTACAAATATGGTGTACAAATTTGATTTAGTACAAATTAGTCAAATTCAATAAAACAATGTCAATTTAAAAAAGATTGGTACGTTTAGTGTCAAATATTTATGTCAAACTTAGAGTAGTTACTAATTGAAAAATAATAAATGAATATTATAACAATATGGTGATGTCATGTTAAATTAATTTATCATCTAAGTATTCGTCAACAGTATAATAATATTTATCAACAAGTAATAATTTTTTTTTTTTCTTGAAATGTATTAAATCTAACTTTTTTATGGCATCTGGAATTTTATTATAAATACGTGGGGCCATACCCAGAACACTCTTTTTTATTAAAGCAGGTAAAAACGGGACCCTATTACTGAGACTCCGCGGTCCGTCTGTCTGTCTGTCTGTCACCAGGCTGTATCTCATGAACCGTGATAGCTAGACAGTTGAAATTTTCACAGATGATGTATTACTGTTGCCGCTATAACAACAAATACTAAAAACAGGACAATATTAATATTTAAGTGGTGCTCCCATACAACAATCGTGATTTTGAGCCGTTTTTTTGCGATTATGGTACGGAACCCTTCGTGCGCGAGCCCGACTCGCACTTGGCCGGTTTTTTAAATTTTAATGTGTTCACTAATTTTCAGAACGACGAGAACAAATACGATAAACAGAAGCACTGGTACTCAAAAATCCGGAGTCTCCTGAAGAAGCTGTATGAGTACGAACATTCCAGGATTGACAAGGAGCCGTCCTTCTACGGGGCTGCAGAGCAGAAAGAGGCAGAAGAGGTGTTAGTAACATTCAGTATATAATACATGGTACATAGATTTAAATAGTAGATTGTTTATCTAGGGCGCAAAAAACAAATTTAAAGTCGAGAGGGATTTTTATATTCTGAGCGCAGCGAGGTATTCAAAGTACGTCTCTCTCTAGCTTAAAATAGTGTTGCTCCCGAGGTGGTACTCTACTTTTTATCACCCTCTAGGAGAAAATAAGTAAGTTCAACTTATGAATAAGAAAGTTACGTTTATTTATTACATACAATTAGGGACCATAACACTTATCATAGCAATAATTGTAATTAATTTGGCTCGCGCGCGTTTTTCCAGCCAGTCCCTTGTTAAATACAGTGTTTCCGTTCGGTCCGAAATAGAATTACAATCGCTCATTAGCCATTCAACTCATACATTCGTCGTAATCGATTTTAGCAATGTAATTTTATTTTGGACCGCATGGTTTGTGATTCATCTCTTTGCTGATTGGAACATTTACCAACAATATAAGTTTTTAAACTGTCATGGTCACTAACACTAACATTCGAAACGGGATTCAGTTTATCCGTGATCATGGTGCTTGCAACAGCACCGAAATATCGAAAACTCGCAACAAACAGTAAACATGGTAAATATCTCGTTTCGAATGTTAATTTACCAACAATATCCACATTCCAAATTCAAATCACTTTTAGTCCCTAGGGATTAATGAGCTATTTTAGTCCCTGTTTACGAAGAATTAACTAACTCTTTTTGAATAGATTTGATAAAAAAACTTTATTGGCAAATGTTTATAATAGGATTGTAAGCACCTTGAGTGTAGTTTTACATCAAATAGAAAGAAAGAAAAATATTTATTTGTGACCCGCACAGGAGACACGAGAAATAAGCATACAATTAAACAATAATAAAAAAAAAACCCCGTGCGGACCAAAAAGGCTCCTATCTCAGCATGTGCAGCGATAACCAAAAAAGGTAATAACGCTGCGCTGATATTCTGATAGGGCCCACTGTTGATGCCACGGACACACTTACGGAAACGGGACTTATATAATAAAAAATAAAATAGAAGAATATATAAATAACAAACAAAATAGAGAAAAAAAAAACACTTAAGGTGGGTCAAAGTATGTGCAAGTATAATACAAATATAAATAAACAAATAAGCGCTATGTAGCGGGCTGAGCGAGGATGCGTAGCGAAGCTGTGAAAATATGATTGTGAGTGTTTGCACCAAAGCTATGCGAGGTATATAAGTTGTGCGAGGTTGGTAAGCGAAATGTAAATGACCTCTCTCGATGATAGTCAACCGCGTAGCGAGCAACCGCGTGGCGAGTTCGCTTCGGTCTATGCAGAAATGTTCTGATAGGTTGGTTGTTTTTTAGGGTTCCGTACCTGAAGGATCTAAACGGACTCCTTTTGCTGTCACTCACGTGTCCGTCTGTCTGTCTATCTGTCCGTCGTCTGTCACACATTTTTGTTCCGAAGAATTTTCCAATTGCCCATTGACCTTTGAACTTGGTAATAATGTGTATTAATACGTATATTTTACTAACAAATACCAATATATTAATCAATCAGATTTTTCTTTGTTACGGAATCTTAAATGTTCGAGGTCCGACGCGCACTTGGCCGGCTTTTGTTTTTAATTATAACACAAATGCCTGGAAAATATTCGAGTGGTAATAAAAAAATTGGTACCTACCAAAACTAAAAAGAGCTAAATAAAATACTTTTTAACATACTTTACTACTTTACTTTTTAAAATACTTTTTAACAAAAAAAAACAAAGCGACTTTTAAAACAAATTCACTTCAAAGCGAAAAGTACCTTTTCGTACCACTTGCTCAAAAAAGTGACATTCTATGCCACAAAAAGCGAACATAACAATAGTCATTTTTAATCTGTTAAAAACAGGGAAAGAAAATTGTACTGAATTTCATTCATCCTCTAGGGGGAGAATGTGATTTAAATTTGGAATACTTACCGAAATTTATACTGAACTACATCTGTGTTTACACCATTGAGTTTGTATATAAAGCATTATACATCTTTTTGAAAAAGGAATACACATTTATTACGCAGTTATGATTATTAAATAAAATTACGAAAACCGACGAGGCCGTATGAGCTTGATGCCTTTGCTTTTCCGACCAAAAAAATATTAGTCTAGGAATTTGCTGCGTTTCTTTTCAAATACATAAACGTTATGATTATTTTAATTTATTTTTATATTTTTTAATAAATGCTTATCTCATATTATTATTGTGTTAATTTTTTCGCAAATGGTACGAAAAGTAGAGTATTTTCCTCGGTGATAAAGCTGTCTTAGTCTTGGGTGAACTTAAATCCCTCGGCTACACTCAGGACTCGTCTTAAATCCCTCGCTTCGCTCGTGATTTAAGTTTTTAACACCCTCGCTACGCTCGGGAGTAAACCTCAAGTCCTTCGTTACGCTCGCGATTTAAATCGTCACCCGCGACAGAAGACACTGCTTTATCCCCTTGGTTAATAATCTACTATTCTGTGCCGGAGTCGGTGTCGAAAAACGGAAAACAATAGGTACCAAAGATACCGACTTCGGAAAAGAAGGATATTTTTCGGTTTTAGGGTTTTGTTTTCAAAGTTGGTTAGTTTTTTGGTATTTCTTTTTTGTATGTTCGTTTAAATCTTTGTAAACGCACCCACGATCCAGGAAACATCCTTAGTGAGGGCAACAATAAAAAAATCCCCCACAAAGACCACTTCTGATTTTTTTTGTCTTTTCTTTATCTATATACGAGTATATACTTATTTACTATAATATTATAAAGAGATAAGATTTTATTTTCTATTTTTATATTTGACCAATAAACTTAAAAACTACTGGACCGATTTCAAAAATTCTTTCACCGTTGGGAAGCTACACTATCCCCGGGTGACATAGGCTACTTTTATCACTGTATTCCCACGGGAACGGGAACTACGCGGGTGACACCGCGAGGCGTCCGCTAGTTTAATAATAAAGTGATCCATGTATTTGCTTACAGGTTTTTAGTAAAAGACCGTCATACACAATACTCGCCGGCGCAGAGGAGTTTACTAGTCATGCAAATATTACTCAGAGCTAAATTTGACGTCACTGAGACCAAGGTAAGTTTCACCTAATTATTTTACAAATCGTCGTTGGTCTAGTGGGCCTGGGTTCGAGTGCCAGGTAGAGCAGAGAGTCAAAAAAAAACCGCATATATAATTATGACTGTCGTTACGGGTAGACAAGAACCAGAAAATCTGCCACCAGTCTTCATAAGCTTTAATGTGTTACCCAGTTAGAGGTCAGAGGTCACATAGACAGTCTCTCCATGTAAAAAGTAAAACTAAAAAAAACTAAAACCCCCTACACATTCTTATTTCATGCTACTTAATTTATCTAGTAGTAGACACGCTTCGATCGACAATCTATTGAACACGTAATTATGACACGATATCTTGCGAAAACACTCCAATTCAAATTTATAACGCTTGAACTTTAGAACGGCTGAACTGATTATCATCAAACATAGGTATATAAGAACACTCTCGACAAAGTCATCTATCAAACAAAAAAAAAACGGAATCAAAATCGGTTCATCCGTTCAGGAGTTATGATGCCATAGACATATACTCAAAAACACAAACACTCAGATAGACACGTCAAACTAATAACACCCCTCTTTTTCCGTCGGTAGTTAAAAATACTGGTACTCAGCTGCATTCGATTAGTTAGGAAGTCGACCCCAACATAGTTGCGTTAACTTTTTTATTTAAAACTTTTAAGTAATTTTTTATTTTTTATTTAACATATTTACACATATAAGTGTTATATATTTTTGTAATCACCTTTGCGCACGGTTGGCGCAGTGGTTGAGCGATTGACTGCTGCGCTGCGTGTCGCGGGTTCGATTCCCGCACGGAACAAATATATGTATGACCTACAGATAGTTGTTACGGCTCTGGGTGTTGTGAGTTTATATGTTTGTAAACGCACCTACGATACAGGAAGAAATTCCTAGTGTGAGGCAATGTTTTAAAAAAAAACAAATCAATCAAATCAAAAATCAAAACCCTTTACTTCACACGAGAAAAAAATTGGGCTCCCAAAATCCGCTATTTTTATATTTTCCAATTTTAATGTAGCCAGTGACACTCGCAAGATTAAGACGAATCGATTGACGTAAGACTCAACAAAATCGGCCAACGCGTTTGGTCTCTAGAACTCCACATAGGAACAAACATACATACATATATAGACTGATAAAAACATTACCCTCCTTTTGCAGTCTGGTAATAATTGTGAACCCTAAAGCCTCAAAGACCTGTCCAAAAATTACTATTTGCCATTCCAGATGGGCATCCGTCGCCTGCTAAATGATAAAACATACACAGCGTGTTATCCACTACACGAAGGAAGGTACGAGAAGGATATGACTGATGGGAAAGTCACTGACAGAAGAGTAAGTTTATTACAAGCTTCAAATTATCTTGTTTTTGTATGTGTGTCTGGCAACTAGTAACCGTATCTTCTACCACTTCCTGGTATCCGATTAAGATCTAAGTGCTCGTTCACACAGAGGTCCGTTTTACAGGTCTGCTTTATCGTATACGTTTTTATTCGGCACTGACGTATGTAGTTTAATGAGCGAGTTCACACTCAAGACAGAATTCCGAATCAAGTAAAAATACCGATCCGACAAAACATACAGCAGTTCGTTTTACAGGTCCACTTTGTCGTATAAGTTTTTATTCGGCGCTGACGTATGTAGTTGTATGAGCGAGTTCACACACATGATAGTTTGCCGAATCCAGTAAAAATATCGATCCCACAAAAAATACAGCAGTTCGTTTTACAGGTCCGCTTTGTCGTATAAGTTTTTATTCGGCGCTGACGTATGTAGTTATATGAGCGAGTTCACACACATGATAGTTTGCCGAATCCAGTAAAAATATCGATCCGACAAAAAATACAGCAGTTCGTTTTACAGGTCCGCTTTGTCGTATAAGTTTTTATTCGGCGCTGACGTATGTAGTTGTATGAGCGAGTTCACACACATGATAGTTTGCCGAATCCAGTAAAAAATACCGATCCAACAAAATATACAGCAGTTCGTTTATCAGGTCCGGTTTGTTATACGAAGTTTTTATTCGGCGCTGACGTCTGTAGTTGTATGAGCGAGTTCACACACATGATAGTTTGCCGAATCCAGTAAAAAATATCGATCCGACAAAAAATACAGCATTTCGTTATACAGGTCCGCTTTGTCGTATAAGTTTTTATTCGGCGCTGACGTATGTAATTGTATGATGTATTTTCGTACTCTTAAAAAAAACCTACTTCAGAAAAGAAAAACTGTTTTTTTCATGTTATTTTTAAACGTTTCTTTTTCGTCTCAGAAAATGAAACCGTTTTTTACAACTCTTATTATAGCTTAAAACGGCACAGGGTCATATCATTCCTATAAATGCTATGGGAAATAAAAAAATGCTTTTGTAGATTCCTCACCCAATACTCAATTTGCTTATTCCACCAGCTCTTATACCTCGAATGGGCCCGTCCCTGCAAATGGTACAAGAAGCAGCCTCTCTGGCTGGTCCGAAGGTACTTCGGTGACAAGATAGGCCTGTACTTCTGCTGGCTCGGGTTCTACACCAAGATGCTGTACGCTCCCGCTATCGTGGGGACCCTCTGCTTTCTGTATGGATTGGCGAGCATGGATTCTCAGGATAATATTCCTAGGTAAGTTCTTGAGATTCGAAGATATGGGACCGGTTTATAAATTGAGTATTTAGAGTTGCTCTTATTTAGTGAAAAAGTTTGTTGGGTTGTCAAACTTAATATCAAGTTCATATTTGCAATTCAGAAATCGGGGGCTAGATTAATGGACTGAGCATTACCGTCAATAAATTGAAAAATCTGTAGAAAGTACAGAACGAATATGCGGCTAATATCTGTCTCTTTTATGTTAATCTCATTGACAAACTGTGGCACTGACAGCTTGTGAAGAGGACAAATCAGAATTACTAAAATGTCAACAACTGGCTGCGCGATTGCATTTGTGTCTCTTACAGTTTTCTGACTGTATTCATTTTACAGGTAGATATATATAACACAGAAAACTGGACCAAGCGTTCTCTGTTATATTTAAAGTACTAATAAACGCCAAACGATCCTAGGAAAGACTTTTTAACCGACTTCGCAAAAAGAAGGAGGTTTTCAATTCGATTGTATTTTTTTTATGTTTGTTACCTCAGAACTTTTTATTGGGTGAACCGATTTTGATGTTTCTTTTTTTATCTAAACGCTTGTCATGTGGTCCCATTTAATGATGAATGAAATGTCATCAAGATCTGATGAAGAACTTCGGAGATATACATCAGAACTCTTCAATAAATGACGGCAAATCACTCGGGATAGCTGCAATCGCATTTCTGTTTATAGTTTTCACCATTTCATAACATAACATCACACTGATACACTGTAAAGGGGTACGTAAGTGTAAAAAGTTCACCTTGGTATCTATATTCTTAGTCCACCGGTTTTGTTTAAGTTTCATGTTATTGGGTTAATCTATTCGGGCTTCACTTTGGGCATTATTGGTACCTAGCCTTTAAAACTGGTCCATTATGTACCACAACTAAAAAGTGAAAAATAAAAAAAACTTTTTACAAAAAATACAACCAACTTCCAAATAAAAACACTACAAAGTGAAAAATAACTTCAATTTCGGAAGTCGGTGTCAAAAAACAAGAAAGGAAACAGGAACACCGACTTCCGAAATTGAAGTTATTTTTCACTTTGTAGTGTTTTTAATTTTTGATATATTTATCATTCTTAGCAGTCTTGGTCATAAAACACGAAAGAGAGATAGATGACACTAATTATCTCGGTAGTTTTTTTTTTATAATTCATCCTTCTCGCACGATTTCTGATCGCTATTGCCACAAGTCTAAAATCTAAGAACTCCTATGATATGGGTAAAAAATGAGAAATACATTTGTTGAGAGGATTACAGAAAAGGCTTGCATATTTTTTTATATTGCCTTCACTAATTGTTAATATTCGTCCTTGTCCACAGTAAAGAGATCTGCGACACCAGCGGCCCCGGTAACATCACCCTCTGTCCGCTATGTGACAGGGCCTGTAAATACCAGTCCTTGTCTGAATCCTGCGTCTTTGCCAAACTGACTTACCTCTTCGACAACCCGGCCACCGTGTTCTTCGCTATCTTTATGTCTTTTTGGGGTAAGTTGTGGTATATTAACTATTGTATACGCGTCCTTTTGGATTTTTAAAGCTTTATTTACGGTCGAGAGTTGAAAATTTAATGGGGCTACTGCGTCTTTGCCAAGCTGACGAACCTCTTTGAAACCAGAATACTGTGTTCTTCGCGATCTTTATGTCTGTTCTGGGATAAGTTACGTTTTTACCCGACTGCCGAAGGAGGGCAATGTGTTTATCAGTCTATGTATGTATAGATACATATCTTTGTTCCTATAAGGCGTTCCAGAGACCAAACGCGTTGGCCGATTTTGATGATTCATACGTCAATCGATGCGTCTTAATCCTGCGAGTGTCATAGGCTACATTAAAATTGGACCATAGAAAAATGGCGGATTTTGGGTGTCATATTGTGGGGGCCCAAATTTTTTTTTCTACCAAACCCATCGTGTGGGGTATCAAAATAAAGGGTTTTAAGAGGTGATTTCAAAAATATATAACACTTATATGTTTAAATGTATCCAATTCGAAAAAAAAAACGAACTAAAAAGATAAAAATAAAAAAACTTAACTAAAAAAATCAAAAACCCGACTGCTTCAAAAGCAAACGAAAAATCATGCTGTGCAGTCGGAGGATACATATTCGCGGGCTGGCTGACCAAAATCCGGTGTACCCTCCGCCTGCACAGCATGATTTTTTCCTTGTTTACGACTTTTTAGTTTGCTTTTGAAGCAGTCGGGTTTTTGATTTTTTGAATTAAGTTTTTTTATTTTATGTGTTCTGTTAGATTTTGGACGTTCAGTGTAGAGAATTGAAAATCCAGTGTGGAAATAATTTATAAGCTTTTGATGGAAACTAAAATCTAGCCCGTTCCATTATCGAACTACTAGACGTACGGCAATGTGCCTTCGCGTTGATACATAGAGGATATCCCACCCATACGCACTAAACGTTTTGAAAATACTTTCATTGTGCAAACAGCTAAGGAGGTGGTCATTCCCTGCAACCTAGGGGGTCTTTAAGTCAAGAGTGAATAGGTCTCTTCTAGGCAAGTGTGCCGACCACATCGGATAAAATTTTTCATTATGGGCCGTTGATTTGGAAGTTCATATTTTTTTGGTAGGTAGTACTCATAAATAGAAAGCTTATTACAAATTTTCAAGACTCGGATATTTTATGTTTTTTTTTATGTTTTTCGTGAGGTGAAAAATGCGAATTAGTCCAAGAGCGAGCGAAGCGAGCTCAGGAACTTTGCCCTAAGTTCCGACACGGATAGGTTAGCTTCGAAGGAGATGACGGGAGCTGAAGTGAGCGAGCAAAGAGAGCGAACGCTGCTCCCGCCCTCTCCTTCATGTTAGGTTACTTTAGACCCTGCAGACAGAAATAGGAGCCCCGTCGACTTTGTTGCTTAAATCGTAATTTTAAACTTTAACCATGGAAATCTCCATAACCATGGAGTTCTGTGAGGTAGGGATGGTACAGTGAGGTAGCCCCTCTAGCCCCCTTGCCCTTCCTCCCTCCGCGCCCCTTAAATCGATGCAGATTTATGGATATTTTTATTCTAACCTGAAAACTTTAACCATGGATATCTCCAAAACCATAGGGCTCCGGGTGGTGGGGATGGTGGTGGGGATGGTACTGGGGGATAGCCAAACCTCCCCCCCTCCCCCCTCCACCCTCCCCGCGCCAAAAATCAACGGCCCATAATCGAAATTTTAACCACCATATCACCGCTTACAGTCAGACCTGGTGAGACAGTGGTAAAATGGTTATTCCACTCCTTAGCAGTACGCACTATGAAAGTACTCCGTATGAGTGGGATATGTCGAAAAAAAGTTTTCTATTTCCTTCATTCCAGCGACCACATTCCTGGCGTTATGGCAACGCAAGCAGTCTGTACTGAGATGGGAGTGGGATATGGGAGGAGCTGGAGCCGAGTCACAGGTTTGTTCTGTCTTTATTACTTCCAAATTGTTTTAAAGACCACAGACTACCCGCAATTTAAATTATTAATGTATTATACTTAACAAGAGTATAAGGAGCTCGTGGCTAAATAATAACAGCCGCACGGGTCGATCTTCAAGGTTCAGCATCGCTTGACGAGGTCGGTCTGTGGATGTGTGACCATTGCAACATACGTGGGACACTCAGAAAGTTTTGCGAAACTAAAAAAAATTGTTCTATACGTACATATATTTTTATTAAATCTTTTCAAAGTACTTTCCACCAGCCTCTATACAAAGATTCATGCGCCTAAACCAGTTTTCAAAACACTTTTTCCAGTCCGCCGCAGACACCTCGTTTACAGCCTGCTCGAACGCAGCCAGCGCATCTTCCGGCGACGAAAATTGTATCCCTTTGAGCTGATTTTTTATTTTTGGGAATAAAAAGAAGTCACACGGTGCTAGATCAGGGCTGTAAGGAGGGTGACCCAGGAGTTTGACTGGCGTGCTGTCCAGGAAGTCCCTCGTTTTGAGTGCGGTGTGCGCAGGTGCATTGTCGTGGTGGAGCAGTAGCCCGCGGAGCCCTGTGTTTGGTCGCTTGTTGCTTATAACAGAGAAAACTTCTGGCAAACATTTGGTAGTATACCATTCGGCATTAATGCTTCTTTGATCCCGTAAGGGAATTGATACCAAGTGGCCAGTCAAATTAAAAAAGCTAGCGATCAAAATCTTACCCCCGCTTCTAGATCGCTTCACTTTGGTAGGCGTTGGCTCATTTTGAAACACCCAAACAGTCGACTGGCGCTTGGTTTCTGGGTCGTATTGATAAATCCAGGACTCATCACCTGTAACGATGTCGTAAACACGCCGAGACGAGCCTGCTTCAAATTTGTTAAGCATATCACGGCACCATTCCACCCGGGCCTGCTTCTGAGCATCGGTGAGGTTGTGCGGCACCCAGCGTGATACTATCCTCCTCACGCGAAGATGGCTGTGTAGAATCTCGTGAACGCTTCCCGATCCAATCTTCAATATGTGTTGAATCTCCTGATATGTAATTCGCCTATTGTCTTGGATTAAATTTTTCACTGCTAGCACGTTTTCTTCGGTAACAGCCGTCAAAGGGCGACCGCTTCTTTCGTCATCCCCCAAAGTTGGTCGACCGCGCTTGAATTCGTTATACCAACGATACACGGTTGCCTTGGAAGGGTCTTCATCCATGAATGCCATTTGAAGTCTATCGTACGATTCATCCGGTTTCAGGCGACACTTGAAATCGTATAAAATCATAGCTCTAAAATGTTCCCGGCGCAGATCCATATTTCAGTGAGACACAATACTTTGAATTAACTCGCAAAAAATGTGGAGGGAAATTTTGAAATTGGAACTTACTTATTTTTACTTATAAATAATCATATTTTCGAAAAACATTATAACTGGCCAGTCTCCCATATATAAAAACTTTTTTTCGCAATACTTTCTGAGGGGCCTGGTATTAATGAAAAGTATATTACGGCCGTATAAGATATCTCGAATAGTTAAACGACTAAGGTAAAGCAAATACGTATAAATAAATGGTACTGATGAAAATGGTACCATCGAACTGATCTGATGATGAAGCCGGCAGGTAGGCACTGGAACTCCGATATAAAACAATGTATCGTAGTCGTGTTTGGGCTTATTGGAATCGTCATGATATGGTATTTGGCTATAAAAAAAACATGTTAATTTGAGGTACCAAAACTTAAACGTGAGAAATAATAACATTTTAACAAAGAAGTCGAACCGACTTCCAAAACGAAACAGTACAAACCGAAAAATAACTTTCTATTCCGCCGAAGTCGGTGTCAAAAAATTAAAAACAGTAGGTAGGTACTAAAGACACCGACTTCAGCAAAGAAAGTTATTTTGCACTTTGTAGTGTTTTGTTTTGGAAGTCGGTTCGATTTTTTTGTTAAAAAGTTTTTTAACGTAAACGTCTTGACTGAGATGACGATCTTTATATAGTGATCTTTATATTTATAATAATATCTTTCCTAGCAAGATGAGGATCCCAGGCCTGAGTTCGAGGCGTCAGTGAAGACGTTCCGGACAAACCCTGTGACCAGGGAGAAGGAGCCGTACCTGCCTACCTGGCAGAAGACGGCCAAGTATGTTGCCAGTGGATCAGCAGTACTGTTTATGGTAAATCTTTCTGCTTTTTCTTTTTGAATTTCTGTTTTCCTACAGGAAATAATCGCCAAGGGAATTAATTAGAAAGTTTGTCATCGACTCGCGAAGAAGTCTACTCCGGCTTTTTTTAAATGTCTGTTGTGAAAGTCTAAGGCCAAGTTTCTCACCTATAAATTATCGCAGAATTAATGTAACAAATTGTCAAGCACGCGTTATCTGCTGTGATTGGCTGCTGAAAATTAATTCAGTGTTTTCGCAAGACATAGTGTCATAATTACATGTTCAATAGATTGTCGATCGAAGCGTGTCTACTACTAGATAAATTATGTAGTTTTAAAAGCACAAAATAAAAATTTGTCGGGTTTTTTTTCTAATTTTTAATTTTACTTTTTACAAGCTTAAATAGCAAACCTTGCTATTTAATTTTATAACAGTTATCTCCAACTATTAAGCAGAAATTTTGTGTACCTATTTTGTTTGTACAGTGCACGGTTAACTTAGTTACATTAGTCTAAATCTAAAATGGTGGACTTCCGAAGATGGCGGACCAATTATATATTTATGCACCTCTAGATATCAAATGAAACCAATTTTCAAGAGAAAAACGCAAAGATTCTTTAAAAATGTTTTATTTTCTCAACCAGATCTCTATAGTCCTGGGTGCTGTCCTCGGGACCATCATCTACCGGATATCCATGGTGTCAGTCATCTATGGAGGTACCGGCTTCTTCATACAGAGCCACGCCAAGATCTTCACCACCATGACGGCTGCGCTGATCAACTTGATCATCATCATGATCTTGACTAGGGTAAGTACAGGCGTAGATTAGAGTTTCTTGCACATTTTCTCCATAGAGATCAGTTTCATGTTTTGAACTGACCGATTGCTTGCAAATTAGATTTAAAAAATTAACCGACTTCAAAAGTCACAATAACTTTCGTTTCGGAAGTCAGTGTCTTTGGTACTTCTTTTTATCGTTTTTCGACGAGTGTTATTCGTTTTTAGTTAATTTTTTATGAAAAAGTGTTTAGTTCTCTCTTTTTAGTTTTAGTACACTATCACTAAAAAGTGAGCAAGATCTATATTAAGAGCGGACTCTAGTCGGTAATATAGTATAGTAATATAGTCTATTGCCGTCGCGTCACCTCCAACCTCACCCCGTAAAGTGCGAAAGGGACAACTGCAGCTCAGGCTGATTTTACCTACAAAAACTTTGACTTAAAGACGTTTCGTATTCTGCTGTTTTCTTCATGAAAACTGGTCTGATCTAAAAAATTCCTATATCAAAATTTAGAGGAAAAGTATATCTGTGCTCCTATCATTTCCTTTTTTGTTAAAAACTTATAAAAAAAATCTGAAAGTCTTCTGAACATGACGGTAAAAACGGGCATTTTTTTCGGATTTTTGGATTGTCATATTTCTTTTTGTGATTATGTTTTGGAAAAAAGGAAATGATAGGGGCACGTATTAATTAGACCCAGATTTTATGGGGAAAAATCATTGCTCTAGAGGCATTATCCACGAAGAAAACAGCAGAATGTTTTTGTATGGAGAAAGTTTCACTAGAGTCCCCTCTTAAGATACAGAAAGGATTGACAAAATCCCATAAGAACTCAATTTACACATTAGTGCTGTTGGTCGCTAAGGAGTTCGGATGTTCCTTATCTTGAAAACTGATGTACTCTTTGTTCTGTAATACATAAAACAAAAGAATGCGATGAATTGTGAGCATCCCCTTTTTTTGAATTAAAATAAATTTGTTTCAGATATACGCTACAATAGCAGTGTATCTGACCAACATGGAGAACCCTCGCACTCAGACGGAATATGAAGACTCGTATACGTTCAAGATTTTCTTCTTTGAGTTCTTGAATTTCTACTCTTCTCTAATCTATATTGCTTTCTTCAAGGTAAGGGTATCTTTAGTTAACTATATGAAAAAAAATAGATCCCTAAATACTATTTCCTATCCTACTATCTTTTAGTTATTTTTTTAAATTATTATTATTATATTAGGTTTATACCTATAAAATTGATGTTTTTTTTTAAATGATTTCCTTTCATTTGCTTTAAAAAAATATGTATTAGTGGTGATATCACAGAAAAAAAATCCAAAATTTGTTTTCAAGGCCCGTTTAGCGTTTACTAGTTATAACTAAAATTTGTTTGCTCCCGTAGGGCCGTTTAGCGTTGACTAGTTATAACATTTTTTTTTCCTCCCGTAGGCCCGATTAGGTTTGACTAGTTATAACTAAAATTTGTATCCTCCCGTAGGGCCGTTTTGCGTTGACTAGTTATAACTAAAGTTTGTTTCCTCCCGTAGGGCTGTTTAGCGTTGTCTAGTTGTAACTAAAATTTGTTTCTGCCCGTAGGGCCGTTTAGCGTTGACTAGTTATAACTAAAATGTGTTTCCTCCCGTAGGGCTGTTTAGCGTTGTCTAGTTATAACTTAAGTTTGTTTCCTCCCGTAGGGCCGTTTAGCGTTGTCTAGTTATTACCAAAATCTGTTTCCTAGGGCCGTTTAGCGTTGACTAGTTATAACTAAAATTTGTTTCCTCCCGTAGGCCCGTTTAGCTTTGACTAGTTATAACTAAAATTTGTTTCCTCCCGTAGGGCCGTTTTGCGTTGACTAGTTATAACTAAAGTTTATTTCCTCCCGTAGGGCCGTTTAGCGTTGACTAGATATAACTAAAATGTGTTTCCTCCCGTAGGGCTGTTCAGCGTTGTCTAGTTATTACTAAAATCTGTTTCCTAGGGCCGTTTAGCGTTGACTAGTTGTAACTTAACGGTGGTAGTAGTAGTAGTGGTAACGTAACACATCACAAGACAAAAAAACATAACACAAAAAGAACTGAAATACTAGAAGCAGCGACCGATTTCTACCGTGAACTTTACAATGATGAGCGAACAAGACCACAAACAAACGAATATGTAAACATTGAGAAACCAATCCCAAACATACTAAAAGAAGAAGTTACCAAAGCCATCAAATCACAAAAGAGAGGGAAAGCACCCGGTGAAGATGGCATATCAAACGAAATCATATTGGGAACAACACAGATTACTCTGAATACAATTACAGATTTATTTAATGAAATTTTAACAACTGAATATATACCGCATCAATGGACCACATCGACCATAATTTTACTTCATAAGAAGGGGAAAACAGATGATATTTCTAACTACAGACCCATTTCGCTAATGTCGAATGTGTATAAAATATTCTCTAAGATAATTCTGGAACGATTGACAAAGACTTTGGACGAAAACCAGCCAAAAGAACAAGCAGGCTTTAGAAGTGGCTTTTCAACCATGGACCACATTCATACCATAAAACAACTAGTTCAGAAATGCAACGAATATGGCATTAACTATTACTTGGCGTTTATAGACTACAACAAAGCTTTCGACTCCTTAAAACACGGAAAAATATGGGAGGCTCTCACCTCACAAGGAGTCCATAATAAATATTAAATTAAAAACATATACGAAAATATGAAGGCAAAAATACGCACAGAAAGGGCAGGAGAATATTTTCCCATTAGACGTGGAGTTAGACAGGGAGACCCCTTATCACCAAAACTATTTTCTGCAACCTTGGAGCATGTATTTCGACAACTAGAGTGGAGTGGTTACGGCATAAATGTTAATGGAGCACGACTAAACCATCTTAGATTCGCCGATGATCTCATACTAATATGCGAAGACCCAGATACGTTACAGAGTATGATTGAACAACTGGTATACGAAAGCGAAAAGGTGGGCTTATCAATAAATACGAGTAAAACAAAGCTGATGACAAACCACACGGCAATCCCAATAAAACCTACTAACGTAACTGAACTGCAATATGTAAATGAGTATACTTATCTTGGCCAAATAATATCTCCAACAGATCTCACAACAAAAGAAATTAATAATAGAATTAACATTGGATGGAAGAAATACTGGTCTCTAAAAGAAGTTATGAAAAACTCAGAAATACAAATAAAATCAAAAAAGAAAGTATTTAATACGTGTATTCTGCCGAGCATCACATATGGGTGTCAAACATGGAGTTGCACTAATAAAGATATAAAAGCGTTAGAAAACTGCCAACATAGAATGGAAAGAAGTATACTCAACATAAAATTAAAAGACAAAATAAGATTGACAACAATAAGGAAACATACCAAAGTCATAGATGTAAAAGACCAAATTAAACAACTGAAGTGGAAATGGGCAGGCCATTTAATAAGATCTAAGACAGAGAAATGGACTAAAGATGTGACAGAATGGTGTCCTACATACAAAACAAGAAGGAAAGGCAGACAGTATCGTAGATGGGAAGATGACATCAAAAAGGTGGCAGGTACAACTTGGACTAGAAAAGCAAGAGATCGATGTTCGTGGAGAGCACTTGGGGAGGCCTATGCTGGAAAGCAAGACAATCGAAAAACCGGTGTCGATTAGGAAAATGTATTTATATATATATATATAATTTTTTATGGAAAAACTAAACACTAATGTAGTATTAAGTAGAAATAAGTTAAAATGTTAACTGTAAGATTGTTAATAAAGGCTTTTATTATTATTATAGTTGTAACTTAAATTTGTTTCCTCCCATAGGCCCGTTTAGCCTTGACTAGTTATAACTAAAATTCTCTTCTCCAGGGTCGTTTCTTCGACTACCCAGGCGACGATCAAGCCAGGAAATCAGAGTTCCTGAAACTGAAAGGTGATATCTGCGACCCAGCGGGCTGTCTGTCGGAGTTGTGCATACAACTGGCCATCGTGATGATCGGCAAGCAATGCGTCAGTAACTTCATCGAGCTCTCTGGCCCGTAAGTACGTGTGTGTTGTGTATGTCTGTCCTATGTCTAATGGTAAATTTCACTACACTTCTGAGACACAGCCCGCGGGTCGCAGAGACCCAGCGGGCTGTCTCTCTGAGCTGTGTATACAACTGGCGATCGTGATGCGAGACAAGTAATGCGTTAGTAACTTCATCAAGCTCTTTGGCCCGTAAGTACGTGTGTATTGTGTATATCTGTCCTATGTCTAATGGTAGATTTCACTACACTTCTGAGACACAGCCCGCGAGTCGCAGAGACCCAGCGGGCTGTTTCTCAGAGCTGAGTATACAACTGGCGATCATGCTGCGAGGCAAGCAATGCGTCAGTAACTTCATCGAGCTCTCTGGCCCGTAAGTACGTGTGTGTTGTGTATATCTGTCCTATGTCTTATGGTAGTGTATCCTATGGTGGACTACCTTACACCTCTGAGAGACAGCCTGCTGGCTCTCTACGACCCACAGGCTGTCTCTCTGAGGGATCTGACGCAGAATGTCCCATTCGCAAAAAGTCCCGTTGTCGCAGAAGGTCCCATTCGCAGAATGTCCCATTCGCAAAAAGTCCCATTCGCACAAAGTCCCATTCGCACAATGTCCCAATCGCACAATGTCCCATTCGCACAATGTCCTATTCGCACAATGTCCCATTCGCAAAATGTCCCATTCGCAGAATGTCCTAGGAGCACCAGTCATAAAAAAGGAAATCGGCTGTTCCATACAATGATTTCATTTTATACCTACGAGACCAAAGGAGGGTAATGTGTTTATCAATCAAAAAGATACGTTAAAAAAGAAAGCGACTGCCGAAATTGAAGTTATTTTTCACTTTGCATTGTTTTTATTAAGAGTTCGGTTGTATTTTTATTGTTTTTTTTTTAAAAAAAAACACATTTTAGTTGTGGCACTAATGGGCAAGTTCTTCTTGTAAAGTCTTCTTCTTCTCGTGCCGAGAAACTCAAATTTTTACTCAACTATTCTCAAATTTTGTCTGACCAGTATGTAACCACCTGGACCGCTCTGTCATTTGCCACGTTCAGGTCCTGAAAGATACAAGTGGCTGGGCACGAAGGGCAGACAAGGAGGAGGGGCATATCCTGCGACCGGGCCCCACACTGGCACAGTGTTTGTGACTCCATTTCGCCAGATGTTATCTGCAGCGACCAACCTGTACCCGCAATCGGTTTAGGGATTTCCAGATTGGCCACTGCAGTTCGTGTCCAGGAGGCAGATTCTCTGCCGGAGTGATGGAGTATGGAGGGGTAGGATGTGCGTTTTTTCACAGTGTAGAGATCTCTCGTCTGTTGCGCTGGCTTCCAAGGAGGACGTATGTCTGAAAAAGCTTTTGTGGATTTTTAGGCGTGCTGGTTGGAATTGATGTTTAAATAAGGGATGGCGACTGTCCCGTTTTTGTTTCCTCTTCTCGATGCGGCTGGCCACTTCGCGCCGAACATCTAGTGGAGCTATGCCCGTCAGTGGATACAACATTACGAGCGATGTAGGTCTCAAACAGCCAGTTATGATGCGGTATGTATCATTTAGCACCATGTCGACTTCTCTAGCGTGGGCGGATTTGTAAAGTAAGTCGGCAGAAAAAGCGTGAGCTGGGGTAGTGGCTTAATATACGTAAGTACCATGTACTACAAAATATTCAGTATTCGTAGGTTTATATTCGGGAACATTTATTTGATTTATACTGTGCATCTCTAACTCTAACAGAAAAAAAATTACGGGGCGTATACGCCCTGTACGTCATTTTTTGTTTGCCATTTTTTAGCGAAACCCGAGAGGTACACTTTTTTTCATTGAAGGTACTGAATAGAACAATATCCTCAAAAAGTTTCAACAAAATCGGAGACTAGTGACGTACAGGGCGTGTGACGCCATCTGGGTTGTATCGTGCATTGGTATTTGACACATAATATACGAATTTATGCAATTGGGACCTTTTGCGAATGGGACCTTTTGAGAATGGGACTTTTCGAGAATGGGACCTTTTGAGAATGGGACCTTCTGAGAATGGGACTTTTTGAGAATGGGACCTTTTGAGAATGGGACTTTTTGCGAATAGGACGTTTCGCGAATAGGACATTATTTTTCACCGTGACATTTTGCGAATGGGACATTCTGCGTCAGATCCTCTCTGAGCTGTGCAAACAATTACTGGCATCATGCTGCGAGGCAAGCAATGCGTTTTTTTTACTTGGGTCATAATGTAACAAAAACCTTTGTTTTATCTACTTATGTCATAAAGTAACAAAAAACTTTTTTTTTTCTTTTTTTTTACTGCTTGTCACCCCAACTATCACCCACTATCATAATTTTTGCCTTAACCTGTATAATTTAGGCCAAAATGTCCCTTCGCTTCGACTCTGTAAGAATGTGCTCAGCCTTATCTTTTAAGATTCAGTTTGTCAATGTTTCCTTCGAAGTGTTGTATTTTTTGATGTCACAACCTTTATGACACCTCTCACCAGGTGGATTCTGAACTGGTGGCGACAGCGCTCCCACCGGGCGATGACAAAGGACCCCACCAGGCCCCACATGGCGTGGGAGCAGGACTACCATCTCCAGGACCCTGGCAGACTGGCACTCTTCGACGAGTACTTAGAGATGAGTGAGTATTACTAGATCCACGTCGCCTACGTCAACGTCGAGTGACAGTTAACTTGCCTTATAGTTAACTACTAGCTATGCCCGCGGCTTCGCGCCCGTCAACTGCTTACCCTACCCTACTTACCTCTACCTACCTAACCTACTTACCTACCTACGAACTTATTTTTCTAGGGTCATTGTTTCGCGGAGAATCTTAACACCGCCATTCAGAAAATGACGTCAAATGCACAACGCCATCTATCTAGTATAGAGTTCAACTGTCCGAGTGTCATAATTGCTTGTGTTCTGATATTTTACTTCTAAAACACTTTAAATTCATATAGCTTTTGATAGAGTGAACCGATTGCAATGAAACAAAAACTAAGTAATACTTCAAGTTACGCACAATTTTATGTGTAAAAGTTATCTACGTTGGTTTCGTACATTTTACGTGATGCGTGCACAACTAAACAAATAAACAGACAACAATTCCAAAAACCGGCCAAGTGCGAGTCAGACTCGCGCACGAAGGGTTCCGTACCATTATTGCAAAAAACGGCAAGAAAATCACGTTTGTTGTATGGGAGCCCCACTTAAATATTTATTATATTCTGTTTTTAGTATTTGTTGTTATAGCGGCAACAGAAATACATCATTTGTGAAAATTTCAACTGCCTAGCTATCACGGTTCATGAGATACAGCCTGGTGACAGACAGACAGACAGACAGACAGACAGACAGGCAGACAGACAGACAGACGGACCGCGGAGTCTTAGTAATAGGGTCCCGTTTTTACCCTTTGGGTACGGAACCCTAAAAATGATGGCAATGGGTTCTGCTGGTTATTCTTTAATACCCACCTATTTTTTTTGGAAATATTTTCGATGTACAAAAATTACTTTTCTGTTATAATAAAATCTAAATCTAAAATAACTTTTAGATGTATTATATGTATATTATAATATATATAGCTAATACCTTTAAACGAGCAATTCTTGTATGTAAATATGTATAAATATAATCTGAATCATAATTGTATATATGTATAAATATAATCTGAATCGACGGCTCCAACGATTTTCATGAAATTTAGTATGTAGGGGGTTTCGGGGGTGGTTTAATTTTTAGAAAACGTCGATTTCTCTATTTGCACTCGAGCAGAGCTCGATCACCCGGGTACTATATATTAAGGCGGTATTCCGAGCAAAACGTCGCGCAAGCCGTTTTTTGTGCTGTTTTTAGGAGCTATCTACTCGTTATTTAAAAAGAAATATCAATTAATAAAAATACATTAAATTTCTACATATTATTGATTCTAAAATGGTAGATTTAGTTTTTTTTTAAATGTTGTATATATTTCACTAATCTACTTCCAAAAAAACATAAAAATGAGAAATAATTATTGATATTATGCATCTCCTCGTAAAGTGTTCATTGATTATTTTTCGTACTAACACTAATGGATAGACAATCTAATAACGAACATTTTTGTAGAATTTTTTTTTTCAAAACACCAAAAATTCGATTTTATAAAGATTTTATTCTAAAATCTGGGCGTATTCACTACTGTAATTCATGCGCCACCAGTGCCGCTAGACCAATAGGAACGCTCATATCTCATGCCGATTTTTTGGTCAGGGTACCGTCTTAAATGATGATGATATAGGTCAAATCTTGCAACTGAATTTTAAAACAGTGGTTCTGAAATATTACATGCACGTTTGGTTTAGATGACAATGCACGGTTAGCCATCATTATAAATCTATTATGATGGCTACCAAATGAAAGTGTTTGCTGAAAGGAAAACGAAAAAACCTGTTTTGAATAATAGTTTTTTATTATTTCCAGTTCTACAATATGGATTTATAACACTGTTCGTGGCAGCCTTCCCTCTGGCTCCCCTCTTTGCTCTGCTGAACAATATTGCTGAGATTCGTCTCGACGCTTACAAGATGGTCACACAAGCTCGCAGGCCATTGGCTGAGAGAGTTGAGGACATTGGGGCTTGGTATGTATATCTAGACTCCATTTTATTTGAATTCTGGAGATGCCTGAAAAAATATATATTAAAATTTAGTCCGTCCGTAATTTGACAATTACCAAAAAATATTACCTACCAAGACATTGAACTATCCTCAGGGCCGGATCTAGGGGGAGGGGCGAGCCGGAAAAATGCCCAGCAACCAACAGCCCTTTTCATGTCATCAGAAAACCTAACTTATTCGTGGTGTGGTACTAAAATTTTCAAGCTCGCTTCGCTGTCTAATGTCATTTATTTGTTCTTGTTGTAAACTCACCGTTACACAACTTAACATTCATAATGTTGCAAAAATTCTTAGGTGACATTTTTAAGCTCACTTCATTTTCAATTCGCTCAAAGTTATCAAAAAAGCGACCTTCCGATCCGACGGTTAAAAATCGCATTTTTTTTCAATAGATAATATCCTGAAACATACATACATAAACTCACGCCTTTTTTTCCATGGGTGTAGGCAGAAACTACAGAACGCCACCTGCTACGATCCTTACATACTTCTTTTGTTTCACTCACAATCATACATCTAGACATACCTGGCCTTTCTGAAGAACATCACCAATAAGGTCCATGTATGTCTTTCTAGGGCGTCCCCTCCCGGCGTTTCCATTCTCGTCTGCCTATTATTTTGGTCTTTTCTATCCTGAAACATTTACCCCCCTATAAGGCGTCATTTTAAAGGGCGCCAATGGCAGCAAATATTGTCTATGCCCGGAGCGACGAAATTGCTAGATCGGGCCCTGACTACCCTCATACTTCAATTGTTTGTTTCAGGTACGGCATTCTAAAAGGAATTACATACACTGCAGTCGTGTCTAATGTAAGTACTTATAATTAATACATTTAGAAAGATCTTAACAGCCCGACAATTATATACCATCTGGCATTTACCAACCACACACAAAACGCGCCTGGTCGTAGGATCCTTCCTTTTCTATGGTGATAATAAACTCGAGAGCCTTTTCTGCATTCCTTAAAATATTAACATTAGTTTTAATTCTATACCCTGACTACCTAGCTACCCTACCCTGTCCTACCTACCTACCTCCAACCCTACCTACCTACCTCCAACCCTACCTACCTACCTACAAACCCTACCTACTTAGCGTACAAACATATCTACCTTCCCTCCCCTACCTACCTACCCTACCCTACATATCTACCTTCCTTCCACTACCTATTCTACCTACCTAGCTACCCTACCGTACCTACCTACCGTGCCTACATAACTACCTACCCTATCCTACCTACCTAGCTATCCTACCCTGCCTCCCTACCTTACCCTACCTACCGTCCCTACATATCTACCTTCCCTATCCTTCCTAACCTACCCACCTAGCTACCCTACCCTACCTAGCTAGCTACTCTGCCAAAATGAGCCTGTAAAATGAGCTAAAGAATACGGTTTGTTTCCAGGCCTTCGTAATAGCATATACGAGTGACTTCATTCCTCGCATGGTGTATAAATATGTGTACTCTCCTGACCACACACTCACTGGCTATATTGACCATTCTTTATCATGTAAGTATCTATATTTATTTAATTCTAAAACTACTTATCTATGCTATTAACACTAGAAACTTGCTTCTGCAGGCGCCTTTGCCCGCATGAATATTATCGCAAGGGAACATACACCCAGCGTTGGGCAGTATTTGAATTACCTTACTTGTAAATGAAATATGTAATTGAAATACAAATACGTATTTGGTATATGTAATTCAATTACTTCATAAAAAAATATTTGTAATTGGTATTTCAAATACCTGACGCTGAGGTATTTTTAGTTAGCATGTCAAATACAGGCTTTAAAATACATTTGAACATAAATTTATATATTAATGGTTGCGTTCTGCAGAAAGTAGTGCTCGATAATTTTGGTAAACAAAATGGCGGCCGCGTACCTACGTCAAATTGTCAAACGTCATTTTCATTTCAAACAGTTATTTTAACGAGACTTCTGTGTATTAGTACGAATAATTGTTATTAGTTTGTTACGAGTAGTACGAATTTCACGATGGATGATCGACTGTATTTTGTTAATTGTATTTTAAATTAAAATAGTTAAAATACAGTATTTTATATTTGAAATACAAGACGTAAACTATTTAGTACTTTAAATAAATGCGAGATAGTATTTTCTAATTTGTATTTTAAATAAATGCGAGATGCAAGAAAATCTTCATATAATTTTTATCTGTGTGTAATCTTGTATCAGTTTGTGCAGAATAAACGATATTTATGTTTTCTATTTATGTAACTGTTTTCATAATATTTTTTCAGGGTTCAACACATCAGACTACAAGGAAGCCTGGGGGGTCAACGAGAACGAGGTAGATCCTCCTGAGTGCGCGTATAGGGGGTACAGGAACCCCCCTGATCATCCGGACCCCTACGGTCTATCCCCGCACTACTGGCATGTGTTTGCAGCCAGATTGGCCTTTGTCGTCGTTTTTGAGGTAAGCGCCATCTATTGTAGAAAAAAAAAATGTGGTAAAATGTACTTTCTAGAGGTGCTTGTTGGGGGGTCTATGAGAACGAGGTACTCCCCCCAGAGTATACGTATTGAGGAAATCGGCACCCCCCCGATCATCCGGACTCCTACGACTTATCCCTCCACTATTGGCATGTATGTGTTCGTGGCTAGATTGGCTTTTGTCGTCGTAAGGTAAGCGCCATCTTATACCAGTCTGTTACTGTCCCAATCCAGGGCAAAGGCCTCTTCTCGTACAGAGAAGGCACGAACATTAATAACCTCGCTTGCTCAAGGCGGGTTGATGATTTCAGACTTGTATTAACAAATGCCAAGTTTCCTCATGATGTTTTCCTTCACCGATGTCAGCGATGGCCAAGATAAACTTAGAAAAGTACATATAAATAGATAAAGTCACATCGTTTTTGGCCCAGATTTGGACCCACGACCTCAAGCACGTGCATCGAGATCTTAACCATTGGGCCACCAATTATTCAAAAATTGGACGTTTTAGATACATGTTCCATCTAACTAGGTGATTGGCGTAAACAGTTTCATAGCAGTCAATTTGTTAACAGCGCCATCTTTTATCTTACTAGATAAAATATGGCGCTGTGAATGTTAATTCTGTTAATAACTCTACTGCGTTATTAACAGAATTAGTTTTTAAGCCCCGTTCCTGGATGGAAAAAAAAACGATATGCCGCAAATGATTGAGATTGGTTGTTGTGAATTAATTCAATCAATCACAACAGCTAACGCACGATGTCTCACATACGCTCCAAAAAATCAAATTAATTATTTTATTACAAGCTTTTATTTGCTTTCACCGGTCCTGGTGTCTGTAATTTAAATCTTGCAAGTTAAAATAAACCCACTTGTTCTGAAATTTTGCAAACACATTTGTTTCTCGTGACAATGCAATTTTTAATATACAAGCTTGTTTTATTGTCACAAATTTGTTGTTATTTGCATTACCATACCTGTAAAGGTTCACTTCCAGTTCCGAGCTGATATTGGCAATCCGTGGCAATGAGGTCCTAAGCGCTGTGTAATACGCATTGCTTACGCGTTAGAGTCAAACCACTGTTAATTACTCTCGCCGCGACCGAGTCGTTGCGCTCGAATGGTGCCCCATACATTTCACTGTGTTAGTGACATCTTTGCTCGAAAGTCCATCTTTAATCTCATCTCTCTCTCCCACAGCACGTTGTCTTCGGCTTAACCGGTTTAATGACGCTTTTCATACCTGACATACCCAGCGAACTGAAGACTCAAATACAACGTGAAACTCTTCTCGCGAAGGAAGCGAAGTATGAACACGGACGGAGGAGGCTTTCCACTGAGTATAGGCAGCTGATCTCGCAGAAGAGCGAAACTGGGCCTGGTGAGTTTTATATCTAAATAGCTTAAAACGTGAATTTAGGGTAAATTACATAAATCGTTAATCTTTCTTCTTCTTTACGTGTCGGTTTGACTCACAATTTGTCCAACCAAACCATGGCCACCTGAACAGCTCTGTCGTTGGCCTCATTCAACTCGTGGAAAAAGCAGGTGGGCTGGACAGGAAAAGAGTTGGTGCATATCCTGTGAAAGGCCTCCACACTGGCTTGGAATGGGTCAAGAACCCCATTTTACCAGGTTGTCTCTACATTGACCAACCTGGGCCCGCAATCGGTTCAGTGATTTCCAGATTGGCCACTGCAGTTCGTATCCAGACATTAAAATCATTAATATAAATTAGGAACAAGGTAGGTCCCAGAGTAGTTCCATGAGGAACACCATAACCGGTATATTTTTCTCATTTCTCGTATATTGTATATTCTTACACATGGATACCGGTTGTCTTAAGTGTTCAGAAAAAAGTTCAACGGCGTTCCCTTATTTCTTAGGCCATAAAATTGGAATTACATTTAGAAAATTATTTATTTCAGAAGACAATGATTATAAAACAAAATAGTAGAAAATTATGCCTGAACTCTTTTTAATGTTCTCAAGAAATGTAAGTGAGATGCTGCATATCTTTCTTTTACGATTTTTTGAATGTTTGTTTGTTGTTAAAAGCTTTTATTAAACTTGCCTAGTTAGTTAGTATTATGTGTAATTTTTTTCAAATGATTTAAAATAATATTGTAAAACAGTTTTGCATTTGAAATTTTGCGTACAACGTGTACGGAAAATGGTTTGAAATCCACTACGGCGGATTCCCAAAGATGGCGTACCGATTATTTTTTGCGTTGCCCATGATATGGGCATCAAATTAGTAATTACTTTGCTGAGAGGAATACGAAAAAAAAAGGTTGCTTCATTAAGTTTGTTTAAATAATAAAGTTAGTCGTTTAGCATTTTCTTGTCCCTCATCTCCGAAGCAAAATCTGAAATAAACCCAGTTGATGGCACTCTCAGCACCAAAATGTTACAGGAAAAACGATGTCTCCACCTAGCACAGTTTTTTGTAATCACCAAAATTCGCATGAAATAAAAATTTTGCCTTGAAAATGGAAAACAATCATTTCTACCAAGGCCAGTTTTTCCAATACATTTCAACAGACAATTTTAGATATGTCGTTCTGATTATGTTTCATAAGATACTTATTTTGCTACTCACCTGATCTTTTACGTAAAAAGGAAATGTGTCCTCCATTGTTGTAATTGATATCCCGCCCGTTACCACTGCCTGAAACACTAGGAACTGGTAACGGGCTGGCGTTTTGGGGGACTGTCTTTATGTAGAACTAAGTACTGGCCCTCAACCTAATTTGAATAAAATGACATAAGATTTTGTAATAAACATGTTTGCTTTATTTATTTAATCCCCTTTACATTACAGAAAAACCTGAGAAACAAAACGCCGCATGGCTCCGTCGTACGTCTCGCGCCTCTGACGGACTAGACGCCCACGTGGCGGTTTCACAACGGCCCACCTCACCGAGGATAACACACTGACAGCAACATGACAGCTCACAGAGCATCTATACGTCTCGGGTGCCACTGCTAGAGACGGCATTGTCAGAACAAACCGACGACGTCAGTGAGTGTCACCCTTTATTGTCAGAAATTGACAGCCCGTGACATTAGGGAACCTTATTGCTAATATATATCGCTAGGTGGCATACTGCATCAAGGGGAATTATGCCGCGCTTTATTGAACTCGTTTTGTTTAATCTTTATTTAAGTGGGCTCAGTTTTGCGTAATGTTCCCTACTATAGGGAATCTTACTGCCAATTTATCTCGCTAGGTGACGCACTGCACCAAGGAGAAATAATGCCGCGCTTTTTTGATCTTGTTTTATTTACTCTTTATTTAAGTGGCGCCAACTGTTGGCTCAGCTTTGCGTAATGTTTCCTATAGGGAAACTCAATAGGGATGATTCATGGGTAAAAAAAATTAAAATAAGTATATTTAGTCGGTCAGTTTTGCTTAACATTTTACTTAATAGAAATTGACAAAGATAAAGCACATCAAAGTTCAGGAGTCCTCGCTCTTGAACTTTGATGAGCTTTATCTTAGTTGTGACGTCACTGTGGGTGCAATATTTTTTTATTAATCAATCTGACGGACCTAAAATAATATTTTGTTTCCGTCCCCATTTCTCCCTAAAGTGATTAGATCTCCTAAAATATGGGCCAGTTAGCGTTTATAACGTCAAAGCCTTATGAGTGTGTATAACTATTCGTTGTAGTTCCTAGGAGAAAAATCGAGATTCGCATTTAAATGAAATATGATCTGCTTTACCATTAATATAGTTTATTGATAGGAAGGGTTAAAGTTTAAGACATACCTACTTACTGAGGGTCCAAAATTTTGTGTTAGTATGACTCTATAAATTGTATTTTTTTAAATCCAGATGCTATAGACAATGTGTATTTTTTTATCGATCTGCGATGGCGATTGTCGAAATGCCAAAATGGTATTAGAAATTGATAACGTTACATTTCGATAGCGACGCTTGCACTTGGTCAATCATAACAGCGAACCGAACCGAACCGAAAACGTGGCGAATGTGAACCGAAACGGAGACGTCAAACTAGTGCAGCGAACCGAACTCTTGTTGAAAGCGAAGTGCCGTTGCGGGACGTCACTCACTCGCTGTTTACGTCTGAAAATGTATTTTTATAGTCCTTGTGACGTATATTGTACAATATTGGGTATGAGATGACACATTCTATAAATTTTTCGATCGCCGTGTTGGCCACGTGTCGGAATAGTTTGGATATTTTGTAAATAAACACAACTGTCACGGTTCGGTCTCGGTTCGCGTCGCGCATTCGCTCTCAGTTTGACGTCGTGCATACAAAGCCAGCTAATACAACTATCTCGCTCACGCCTCACTTCACGCGCACGTCTTAGGTTTGTCATGGCGTCTCACGCCTTTTGGTTCGCCGCGGTATCGGCACGTATCGGTTCGCTTTCGTTTTTCTATTTGACTAGATTCAAGCGATATAATATTACAAAATCTATTTGTTGAAACCTTTATAATGTCTAGAACCTTCGACTCTGGGTGACACATTTTCTAGTAAAACCCGAAGAATTTTGAAGGAAATAATCTCTCTAAACTCTTTCGACAGTGTAAATAATAAAAAAAAGATATAAAGTCATTGCCAATGATATTATGTTTTACACAATCAACCTGCAGGAATGCAATGATGGGGCTTCAGTATCCACGGCATATTTTAAAAAAATGCCATGAAAATGAATTTGTTATTTATTACATAGTGTCATACTAGCCTCACACCCAGTTTCTGGATAGAAAATTATCTAAGGAAGCGTCAAAAATTAAACACATTTCAATTGATAAAATTCATGCAGCAAATCACAGCAGATTATGTGCGCTTGACAATTTAGTCTGTTTACTTTCGTTCGAGAAACTGGGGGTAAGTAAAATCTTAGATAGTTAATTTATTTATTTGTAATCTAATATGAAAGCCAAAGTAAATGCTGGGTTTTTTTTTCAACAAGCTACACTTTTCGCAACAATGAATTTTGTATTCTATTTTCTTGTTAATCGATATCGGAATTTATCAAATCATGCAAATATATATAATTAGGTCTTATATTATGTGCTAGTTTTGTAGGCGTATTTAGTATGAAAACAAGAGTTTGATGATGAAAAGTTCTATAAATACTGAAAAAACATATAGTGTAAATAAATACTTTTTCTTTTTTTCTTGTGATTGTAATTATATCTTATTGTATATGCTAATTTTGTGACGGCTACAATCATGATGATGTAAAATTTTCTACATATACTGATACTATTGATATGGGAAGCATTTATTTTGGCTTAAATTGTAATTTTAAGGAGAAAATAACTTATGATAAAATCTTGGTGTATTATGTAGATGACACAACAGGAGATGGGCTTCCAATTGGTTTTAAGCCCAATTATTGTCCTCAACCCCATTACTGAGCCTAAACCCATCTCTCTAAGAGTGAAAATACACATGCCTATAAATTGCATAAAAGAGTGCAAGTGAAATACAATTATATTACTGGTGATTGTAACAATAGAATGCAAGGTATTTAGGCTGGGTATCTACCGCAGAATTAAAGTGACAAATTGTCAAGCACGCGTTATCTGCTATGAGTGGTTGAATTAATTTTCAATAGCCAATCACAGCATATAACCGGCAATTCGTCGATTACCTTAACTGCCCGATAATCGAGTGTTGAGAAACCGGGGTAGTGTTGTAAGAAACTCGTGTCTTGGAGTCTTATTTAATAAAAATTGAGATATTTTTAAAGTGTCGAGTCTTATAAATAAAACTTAGAGCTCAAGTCCTTCAGAATTTGGAGTATTTTGTAAAAAGACTTGAGTTCTGACAAAAAGAACTCATGACCGAGTCCTCTAAATCCATAGCTGTAGTTTGAAGTAAATAAAATAGTAATGAACAAATTATTGATTTATTAGGTATGTAACTATTTATTTTGAAGCCCTTATAGTTTTATTACCTAATCAATTTCGTCGTTTGGTAATTAAATTTCCTGATTTAGAAAAGGTCGCTCGCTTTGAACATATTTTTGACAAGCGACAACGCTTCTCACAAAAATGACCATTGAAATCAAGTTCATGACTCAGTCTCGCTCAAACAATTTAAAAGACTCGAAAGAACTCAGAAGACTCAAAGGACTCGGACTCTAACTGGTAACTAACGAGTCCTATTCTTGAAAATCTACTCAAGTCTCGAAATGAAGACTAAAAGACTGTAGTTTCTTACAACACTAAACGGGGTGTTACATTATTGTATGCAAGTAGCAGGCATGTATATTTTGGCTTTAATAGATGGATAGGTAAACAAGGGTTAAACCTAACGAACCCATCTCTAGACACGACTGTTTAATAGCGGTGATACATTTTCAGGTAGTTCGGATACAGCTGAATACTATATTTTCTCTATCTGACCTCTACAGCCACACGATACCCTTTCCAGGTTGGTAGTATTTGAATTACTCTTATTTAAATACGTAATTGAAATACAAATGGTATTTGTAATTAAATTACTTCTTAAAAATGTAATTGGCATTTTGAATAAAAAAATACATTTGAACATAAATACATTTAGCGATCTTATCATTATATCGTTCTGCAGAAAATAGCGCTCGATAAATTTCGTAAGCAAATGGCGACCGCGTACGTCAAATTGTCAAGCCAAAATCAAAATAAAATAATTAAAATACAGTATTTTGCATTTTAAACACACGACTTACAAATATTTTGTATTTCGTATTTTAAATACATGCGAGATAGTATTTTGTAATTTGTATTTTAATTAAATCAAGCATGTATTTTGCCCAGCTCTGACCTTTGGGCAAGACTGGTGTCAGATGTTTTGTCTTCTTACTATCCATACCTAACGTCTGTCAAAGATCTTCAAATGAGAGCCGGGACCGACAGCCTAACGTATTTGCCTAGGCATGGCGGAATCTCACTAAGTAAAGATGGTCACCCATCCACGAACCGACCTTAGCTTGCGTTGCTTAAACTTGCGGCTTTTTATACCTGAAAATGTATGACCGTTATAATATTCGTAGATATATACGTAGTAAATAAAGTGTCAAATCGTAAAGCCAAGAATATTCTGTTTGTCAAAACCGATGAGATTTACCAGTACACGGTGAAGATTTTGAAATACATATTTCAAAGTATCCCCAAGTAACGATTTTATTTTAGTAATTTTAATATTGTCATTCGTTTTTCATTTTAAACACCTAGTTTTTGTAAGGCGTAACAGAAATGAGTTTATAGCCGTTTTTGGAATGATATTTCTTTTCTTTAACTGTTGTTCCTTTCGAGAAACCGGCTGAATGTCAGGTCGGATTTGATTTACAGATTTTTTTATCCATAACATAAGTTTGACAATTTAAAAAAATCTCAGTCCGAAACCAGGTACTAAATTATTGAAATACATGATAATTTTATCTAATTTGTGCAATATTATACAACATCAAACTTTATGAGATATTAACAAAGGCACTATTTTACTCTAAATGCTCACTTCCGAGCAGAGCGGCCCGGCAGGCGCGATACAGTCGCAAAATAAACGCGGTACAGATCGTGATGCTGTCGCAGGTCACATACGTTTACACTTTTGCATTGATACAGTTGAGCGTATACAACGATGCAGACACGGTGCTGTCTACTCCCTATCTGCGTCAACGAAGTTATGGGACCCGTCCGAAAGTATTCCGAAACTTCGGAGTGAAAAAAACAAGTGTTAAGTTAAATTTTATGGACCTGTTAAAACACATTGGGAGTAGGTACAACTGTTAAACTGTGTTGTCATTCATTCTTAGTTCGGGCCCCGAACGAATCATCCATCCCTAGGTGATACGGACTAGGAAACTCCCGCAACGAAGGCCGAAACTACGGACTTCGCACTTAGGGAATAGACCCCCTGAATCGATACCGCCGCGACTGCGAAAACGCGTCACTGTACGAAATTCGCGTAAAGAAGGTCCCGAACACCGTGAACGTGAACGCGTATTGCGAACTTCTCTCCACGATTAGGCCCGGTATCCACCAAAGCAGAGAGGAGAATAAATGTGGAAATAACGAAATCGGATTGGTTTACTCAAACACATCTCTCCTCTCCGCTTTAGTGGATACTGGGGCTTAGCCAGTGTCGCCGGAGCGGCTATGCCCGGAAATGAGCTATAGATCTATTTAAATAAGTACTTAGATACTGGACAAGATCTAAGAATTATTCTATGATTTTCTACACAAAATAATAATAAATCTAATAGTTTGAGATCCCATTGCAAAACTCTGCATGTATTTTGTTTTTGATACAACTTGATTTTTATGAATTATTCTTAATAATAAAACGGCTAACTAAGAGCTAGATTGTGTCGCATATTTAATTCATTTTTTATTTATTCAGTAACAATTTACATTGCGTTCGAAATAATCATATGTGCCCACGATACAAGAGAAATGCCTACTGTAAGGCAAACAGAAAAAATAATAGTTAAATAAAACTAAAAAAACACGATTTAACTAAAAAATAAGAAAATAATGTTCAATAAATTTAAATTAAGAATAGTGTGATAAACAAAAAAAAAATATTGTAAAAAAGCGTGGGATGCTTTTTAAGATATTTTCAAAATGACTCTACTATTGCCAATATAAATATTATAATAATTGATATCATTCACCCCACGCTTTTTTAGAATAAAATACTTTTTTTTAATCACACTATTTTTTATTTCAATTTATTGAAAATTATTTTTTAATTTTTAGTTTGGTTTTCTATTAAAGCGTGTTTTATAGTTTTTTTTAAGTATTATTTATTTTTTACTTTTTAGTTCAATCGCTAATCCTGAAGATCCTGGAAAGGATAATGTAACAAACTAAAAATTATATTATTGCATTGTCATCGTTTGGGCGCACGGTTGGCGCAGTGGTTGAGCGATTGACTGCTGCGCTGCGTGTCGCGGGTTTGATTCCCGCACAGAACAAATATTTGTATGATCTACAGATATTAGAATTCATATTTGTTTCGGGATATTTACCATGTATATTTTGATTATATCGAGCTCTCAACAAAAATAAAAAAATACATGGTAAATATCCCGAAACAAATATTAATTCTAATGATTGTGACCATGTCAGCTTAAAAACTTAGATCTACAGATAGTTGTTCCGGCTCTGTTGTGTATGTGAGTTTATATAATATGTTTGTAAACGCACCCACGACACAGGAAGAAATTCTTAGTGTGGGGCAACGTTTTTTTTTTTATAAGAAATAAGAAATTGTCATCGGTCCTTGATAAGTGTGCAAAGTTTCAAATTAATCCGACGTTTTGAAGGGGGTGAAAATCACGTTCAAAGATTTCGTTACATTTATTCATAGATACATACATACATACCAAGCTAATAAAAGCGTGTTAAAAAAAAAGGTTTCCGGCTAGATATTACCAGACAACCCCTCAGTGGAGTCGAGAGCAGTGGTGGCCCAGTGGTATCGGCCGCGACTTACAAGTTGTAGGTCGTGGGTTCGAGCCCAGGCAGGCGCTTTACTTTGTGTAAATTATTTCTTCGCCACTGCTCTAAAAACGGTGAAGGAAAACATCGTGAGGAAACCGGCATGTCCTAGAACCAAAAATTCGAAGACATGTGACATCCACCAACCCGCACTAGGCCCGCGTGGTGGATTACGGCCCATTCCCTCTCACAGAGAGGAGTTCTGTGTCCCAGCAGTGGGAACATTAATAGGCTGATGATGATGATGATGTGAACCCCTCAGTAATCTATTCTACTATCAAGTAACACTTATAAAAAATTAATTTAATCAAAAACGATTTTTGCAGCGGGATCTTAGGTTATTACTATAAAAGAAAACGATTTATGAAACTGATAATTTAGTACTACCTTTTTAATCAAATAATTTATTGTAATTAAAAGGTGTAATATTCTATAAGACAGTAGATTTCCATATCAAATACACATAAAAACAAAAACTTGCCAGTAACTTGAAAGAAAATGTATGCAAGTAGCTTGAATGCCATTGTGACATTCACAAATCAGAAATTATTATGGAACAATGTTTCCTGGGTAGAAAAATAATAATTCTATTTAGCCCGTCAGTGAGATTATCAAATAATATTGGACACGTATTTTTTGCTCTACCAAATGAATAAAAAAATACAAAGTCAAAGCGCATCAAAGTTCAGGAGTGGGGGCTTGTGACGTCACTAAGGCAGTATAAAGTGTACTAGCGGCGTGACGTTTTACGATATTTCAACGCATTATATCACTTTATGTTTACGTGTCAAAATACATGTCCAAATTTTTTTAATAATTTACCTAACGGACAAAAAACTAATTTTCAGTATACTGTATATTAGCATACAAGCTACTTGCACAGTACTATTCTAGTTACAGGCATGTTTATTTTTGGCCTAAAATCACCATTTGCCAGTAACTTGAAAAAAGTATGCAAGTATGTCGTACTCAACTATGATACAACAGAACATACTCAGAATTACTTTTGGTACAAGCGTCTTGCATACTTTTGAGCAATTTGCAACTGTATTCCTGGTATAAGAGAGATGAGATTCCCATCTCATGACACATTGACGTCAATCCAATAGACAGGTCTTTATTTTTTTTAACACACATTGGATTGGCGTTTACTCTAAGGGTCAGCTCACACCAAAACGCGATTCAATATCAAGCTTTATTTACTACACGAGAAGGTACACATTTTAGTGAGACAATTCGGATAAATCCTGGGTAATCTAAATTTTAATTTTCGAATTTATTTGAAGCGTCTCAATGAAATTTGTACCTTTTTGTGTAGAAAATAAAGTTTTTTTAGTTTCTAAAGTTATATTATATCGCGTCTGTTAGCTGGCCCAAACTTTAGACAATTTATCGTGTATGTCCCAAAATAAATGTGATATTAGTTAATTTCGCTGTACAGTAAGAATCTCTAAATATAAGTTTTATTGTTATCTGTCTGTGGTCAAATACTCAATTTTCTTTATTAAACTATAATTGTTTCTAATATTAATATCGGTTTTATTTTTAATCTCATTCCTGTTTCCTATTCCTAGTTTTCTAAAGGGCCAAAGGACATTGAGACAGAGTCGAAGCAAAGCTACGCAAAAAATAAACATACCATATTGACACATCTCCACAACGTAAAACCCATATCTCCACAATGTTAAATCCATATCTCCACGACGTAAAACCCATATCTCCACAACGTAAAACCCATATCTCCAAAACTTAAAACCCATGTCTTCAGACGCATGTCATAAACGCAACTTTTCAAGTCAGTCAAACCAGTAGACAAGCCCTGATTTAGCCACAGGGGCGTATAAAATGGGGCGCGAGGATAGAGGCGGCGGCGCCAAGCTTGCCACTTATTATGAAAATAAAATTTAGTTTACAAATGCACGAGTAAAAGCTAAAGCACCTATCTATCTAGCGCGCCGCTTATTACAAAAGTTCAATTAATTTATCGCGTTCTACCTCAGGGCCCAAACACAAAACTGCGAATTGACGCGATGCGTTTTCGCAACGCAGAAAACAGCTGAGTAGCAACAAGCTCGTAGATTTTTACGATGTGACGTCGCGCCGCAATTTTGTGTTTGGGCCCACAGGCCGAGTTTCTCACCTCTAAATGATCGCAGAATTAATGTGACAAATTGTCAAGCACGCGTTATCTGCTGTGATCTCAGATCAAATAAAAAGTCAAGATCGAACGTTACAAGCAACAAGGTGACGTTGGTTAAAACTACGCCTTGCCGTATACATACACAATTGTGTAAGAATATGGCAAAACACGTACAACGAAATTACGGCTTAGCTTGTCAGTCTAGATTTTTATTTGATCTGAGAGCTCGACTGACAAGTTAGGCGTAATTTCGTTGTACGTGTGTGCGTGTAATTGTGTATAAATAAATAATAATAATAAATCTTTATTCAGATATTACAAAAGGTAAAAAAACAGTTTAAATCTTAGATAACTTATGTAGGTATAATAATGTAAGATGCAAACGGCAAGTAGTATGTAAGTAGTATGTAAACGGCAAGGCGTAGTTTTAACCGGCGTCACCTTGTTGTTTGCAACGTTCCTTCTTAACTTTTTATTTGATCTGACGCTGTGAATGGCTGTTGAAAATTCATTCAACCTATCACAGTCACATTAATTCTGCGATAATTTGGAGGTGAGAAACTCGCCCTCAATCAACCTCAGTCGCAGTAACGCTTTAGCGTATATACCCTTAGACCAAGAGAGCCATGGCGGGAAAAAGCGAAGGGTAGCCCAATCCAGCCCTATCAACCTAGCATATTTTTTTGAGACCAGCACTACTGGTACTAAGGACTTCTAGCTTACCGCCATGTCTTCTTGTCTGTCAAAAGAAAACTTTACCTATCCGACGCAGGGTGCTAAAATTTTTTTGCGGTCCCTTCGCTTGCTCTTACAGTCGCGTGTATCAACATTTTTGCATGAGTCGACACAGTAACTCCTGGGAAACAAATATATATAGGAGTAGCGAGAGGATACATTCAATTAGACGAATGTGAATGAATCTTCTTCTTCTCTCTTCTAATACCCGCTCTTTCATGGTACAATCGACTTATATTCATGTATTTATGAATGTTAAAAGAAAATCTTAAAATCTTTGTATTCACCTCTGGTCCGGCGCGCATCGTGAAAAGAGTGAGTGTAAGAATTAAGGCTATCTTTCTTACTCTTTCTCTTTTCCGAACAACTAGACTGTGTAACTGACAATCTCATATTACAACCATCGGGATCGGAACTCGCGAAAAGATAAACAATAAAAAAAAAATCGTGGCCTGGGCCAGCATAGGCACAGGCTGGGGGATTACTTTTCTGTTGTACAATAGTTCTTGTTGTAACGAAACATGGCGACGAGGAAATGAAATACGTGAAACCTTTAATTGGCGACTTCTAGTAACGAGGCATGTGACGGTAGCGAAACGGCAAAAGCCATATATTTTGACTTAGGTGTAGAGTTTGTGAAGTTAGTGCTAGTAGAGTTAGAAGCTTGGCTCTACATGAGCCAAGCTGTCTTTCAATCTGATAACTTTTTGACAGTGCGAGCCGTATGGTTTCGTCTTGGCAACATTTTACATGTAAATATTTTTAGGCGAGTAAGACTTTTCTCATAAGATTTAAATTGAAGTACCTAACACGATTTGTCTTTTTTAATATCAAAATTTAAGAATATTTAATATTACGCTACCAATATTCCTTAAGATTTATGCTTGGATATTCTACTCGACAATAGATGGCGTTACTTTACTGTCCACTAACACATTTCCTTAGTTTTTATTATCATCAAGTCCCGTGTAATAATACCCATGTAGAAATATATTAAAAACATTAATGTAATTATAAATTATCCGCATTTTAAGTAAGACAGACAGTCATTACAAATTGTCGTATCGTTTGAGGTCAGCAGAGGTCGTGGTTATCATAACTTATCTATTGAACGCGCGGACGAACTGTGACAATAACTTCTAAGAAAGATGTATTTTTTGAGTAAATCACGATTTCCTGCAATTTTTTTACATAAGTTTGGTATTGCCAATTGCATCACACTAAAAATAAAAATAAAACAAAATCATTTATTTGCGAAATATGGACTAATACACTAATGTTAAAAAAGCGAAAATTTGTGAGTGTGTTGGCTACTTCGTCACGCTCAAACGGCTGGACGGATCTATATGAAATTTGGCACAGATATAGATTATAGTCTGGAATAGAGGATACTTAATTCCATCCCGGGAATATTTTCCCTTTGTTACAATACGGAAGGACGGTCCTCTCGACACAATTGACTGCAATAGTCACACAATAAACTGACAGGACGGACGTAGAGCGTTTTAACTGAACTCCCTAAAAGGAGGAGCTTCTCAATTCGGATGGTTCTATTTTATTTTTGTTTATGTTCGGGCATAACTCCGTCGTATACTGTCGTAAGTTCAGAAGAAGTCAGAGCATTAATTTATCCCATTTTCCTCTATGGAGCTGAGACGTGGACAATCCGAGCAAGAGAAAGACAGAGGGTAGACGCTTTCGAAATGTGGTGCTGGAGGCGGATGCTCCGAATACCATGAACAGCCAAACGCACAAATGTGTCTATCCTTTCCCAACTCGATATCAAGACTAGTTTGTCTACAGTATGCCTACAGCGTATATTGACCTATTTCGGTCACTTAATGCGAAGGGGAGATAGAAGTCTAGAAAAACTGGTAATTGTTGGCAATTCCGAAGGGAAAAGAGCACGAGGCCGGCCGCCAACACGATGGTCTGACCAAGTGAAAGAAGCTACGTCCTCAAGCAAATTTCAGCAGGTGGTGATGGCAACTTTGGACCGGAATCGATGGAGGCAGATTGTCCGCTTAAAGGGGTCTAGTGACCACGATCCTCAGTAATGAGAGACCGATTAAAGAAGAGATATTGACAGATTTGCAAAATATATTTTTTGTTTGAAAGGTTTATATTCTCGAGGTTCCCATATCAGAATCTGATTCAGAGATATCTCGAATAGTTAAGCGACTTAGATGAAGCAAATACATACCTATAAATAAATGGTACCTACTGATGAAAATGGTACCATCGAATTGATCAGATGATGAAGCTGGAAGGTAGGCACTGGAACTCCGTAATAAAACAAATGTTTCCTGATCGTGTTGCACTTTTTGGAATTGAAATGAGATGTACTCTGGCTATAAACGATTTTCATGGTACTAAGAGGTACCAACACCAAATAGAGTAAAATAAAAACATTTAACAAATAAAATAAACCGACTTCTAAAGGAACGTCCTCACTGAGAGCATTCACGTGTATTGAGCATTCGACGTCGAATATTCGAGTGGTGTGGACGTTGAGCCGATCTAGCGTTACAAAGCTTACACGCAAGCGCTAACTTCGGCTGGTGTGGACGTCACAGCGATTTTCGCGGCAATTGCTCGCATTCGAATGTTCTCGTAAATTTATAAAACGCTCGAAAGCGAGTACTCAGATAAGGAAATCAATGAGTATGTATATAGGAATATTACTGGTCACTTGTAAAGCAAGGAAGAGTACCTTGATTTTAAGCGTTTGTGACCTTTTTTGTCAATCGTATTATCGAATGAAAGACATTTAACGAGATCGTATTCGAATGCTCCAAGTTCGCAAGGGAATGTTCGACTCGAACGTTCATAGTTTTGCTCGAAAGTGAATGCTGGGCTCGCTGGGAAGCATTTTTTGCTCGCCTACGGTTGCTTGTTTACAAATGCTCACGAACGAATGCTCCCAGTGAGGACGCTCCTTTAGGCAAAACACAAACAAAACGAAAAATAACTTTGTTTTCAGAAGTCGGTGTAGAAAAACGAAAAACAGTAGGTACTGTAAGGGGGGTAGACAGGGTATGCAACAGCAGTTAAACATAGAAATGACTTTATATTTTATATATTTAGTAAGAATTTACAATACGCCCGCCTTTGGGCGGCTTCAATCTAATTCTCCCACATTCAAACTTAACAAAAAACATCTACAGCTATTCTCTGTTTGAAATTCATACATCTTTCAAGTAATAAATATTGCCAGTGTTTTAATAGGCAAGTAGGTTGCCTTCTCAAATGGTAAGTCCTTACATGAGCTACGCCCCTACGAATAGACGCACAGAATCATATGAGGTGCTTCTATTCTAAGTCTTGAAAGGATATATGAATCCTACCTTATCCTAACCCGAACATTTACCTAACAGAGGAATCGAAGTACAATTGAGGTACGACCCTTAAAAGGTGCAAGTCATGACAAACGAGTTATCGGATACTCCGATATGTGCTTTTAACTTCAGCTGACGTTCACATACGCACTAACAAATCAACGCAGTCATGCTTGAACCTCCTTGGCCAAAACCTCTGAAAAAGGAACAAGGCGTCCTCCCAACACTAATAAGAATGATGCGTCAACTCACATCGACCCGGATGGGTTTAAATTCAAAAATTCAGATAAGATACAATATTTCGATCTCGTGCGTTTATCAGGCCAGAGAAGGAAAGGCTGGATCGCATCGAATTTAAATTCTATTCATAGAACTTACACCAGGGCTTATTATCATAAACATATTTACTTTCTTAAACAACAGTCATCAACTGGACCGATGATGTCAACTCGACATCCTTTGCAAAGGCTATGCCCCGTTAGCAAAGTCGGATTCAGTTACAACTATTCCTTATCTATTGTATTTTATCACCAGGGCCTGGTGGAAATTCTGCCTATACCAACTTGCTCATTATATAAATAGTAGTTTCTTCGATGCATAGTTAATGTTGCCAGCCTCATATGTAAGGGGGGTAGACAGGGTATGCAACAGCAGTTAAACATAGAAATGACTTTATATTTTATATATTTAGTAAGAATTTACAATACGCCCGCCTTTGGGCGGCTTCAATCTAATTCTCCCACATTCAAACTTAACAAAAAACATCTACAGCTATTCTCTGTTCGAAATTCATACATCTTTCAAGTAATAAATATTGCCAGTGTTTTAATAGGCAAGTAGGTTGCCTTCTCAAATGGTAAGTCCTTACAGTACTTACCAAAGACACCGAAAAGGTGCCTGTACTCTTGGGGAAAAGACCAGGGAGTGTTGGCTTTTTACCTCACTAAAACCACCCCGGTGATCACCATCAGCACGTAGACCCCTGTGACCTCAAGACCAGACCACTAAGCAACGCCCGTTACGGCACTTCCCTGAGGAGATAGAAGAAGCGTCTCCTTTAAGGCTCGCTGTGCACGCACGTGATAACTGTCTCACCGTTATTCCTGGAGTAATTTGGTGGGTGGACAGAGTCTCAGAATCTGAGCATCCATGACGTCAGAGTCCCACTTGCTTATGTTGCAGGCGGGGTTTCGCCGTTTTAGGCGTAGAGGTGGTTGATTCGGCGATGCTTTCTTCTCCTAGCAGAATAAGTCCTCTCATATCTTAATATACCTAGTTCTACTAGATTTTTTTCACCAGAGCTTCGCTAAACCAAGCTAAGAAAATGAAGTGATCCCATTGGTAGATATTTTCCTCGCGTATCGCCTTGCTACAAGGTGCATCTTTGGTGGAAAGGCACTTTAATAGTAGCGAAATGCGACGAAGAAGAAGAAGCAGGACATAGCTTATCATCAGCCTACAGCAGTCAACTGCAGGACAAAGGCCTCTTCAATCGCATATCTCGATTCTCGGCAACACTCACCCAGCTGCAACCTGCTAGTCTGTGAAGATCGTTGCACCATTTAGTCTGATGGCGTCCTGCCTTACATTTACCAATTCACGGTCTCTCAAGAACACGTCTACCCAGATCGGTTCTAAAGCAAATAATTATGGCCCTTTGCCATTTCAGTTTCAGCTATGTCGATAACTTTGGTTCTCATCAAATCACTTCGTCCCGGATTTGATCCCTCTAAGTAACTCCAAGTATAGCCCGCAGTCAAGTCACAAGTCCTTCAAGTGAGTTCCCCGCTTACTAAGAAGCTTAACACATACCACAACCCGACTTCTTGAAACTCCAGGATCCCCTGCCACCTTTATGTATACTGCAGTGGCCTATTAATACGGAAAATATCATCAACTGTGTACCCAGGCAGGCCTCTGCAAACACAATTTGTCAAAATGGGGTTTTATAGACTAGTCTAAGTGCGATGCCCCTTTGCAGAATATGGCACACTTGCTAGAGATACTCAGTACCCATGCACCTGCACATTCGAGGACCTACTGAACGTCACAGACGCTGCAATTAACGTGGCCATCCACTGGACCTAAAATATTAGAAGTTTTTGCGGTGTGTCCTGTCCTATACTGGCCTTGGTGAGTCCAAAAGTTACGTCTGAATAGGTCATCATAATCACGTGCTTTCAAATAAGTATAGTTTAATATAATATAGCCATTATTTCCAATCTTAATTAATAAGGTTCTACAAGTAAACTAACAAATAAATAAATAACATAACTATAGGCACTTAATATTTACTTATCTACTAATATAATTTAATATTTGACACCGGTATTAAGATTGTCTTGCGCTTGCGATTTCCCAAAGGCCTCCCCTAGAGCTTGCCACATTCTCCTGTCATGGGTCATCCTCCCCCAAGTTACACCAGCGGTTTGCCGGATATCGTCTTCCCATCTTAGACTCTGTCTCCCTCTCTTTCTTTTATTTTGCCTTGGACACCATTCGGTGACGTCCTTCGCCCATTTTTCTATCTTACTCCTCATCAATGTCCTGCCCACCTCCATTTAAGTTTTTTAATGCAATATCTTACGTCGTTGATTTTCGTTTGTTTTCTTAATGTTTCTAGTTTTATTTTGTCCTGTAACTTGACGTTGAGTATGCTTCTCTCCATACTGTGTTGGCAGGTATCAAGTTTGTGCATATTTTGTTTCGTTAGGTTCCATGTTTGGCATCCATATGTCATGACGGGTAAAATGCATGAGTTAAATATTTTCTTCTTTGCTTTTATTGCTACCTGAGGGTTTTTGACTACTTCTTTAAGGGACCAATATCTTTTCCATGCCAGCTGTACTCTATTGCTTATTTGTTTTCTCGTAAGGTCATGTGGTAATATTATCTGTCCAAGGTACATACGAGTATATTCTTCTACATATTAAATTCTGGTGCCTTAGACTGTGATGAGGGGTTTTCTTATGGTTTGTCATTATTTTGGTCTTTGTAGCATTCATTGAGAGCCCTACTCTCTCGCTTTCGCACACAAGATGCTCTAGCATTTCTTGCAGGCTTCTTGGATCTTGAGAAACCAGAATTAAATCGTCTGCAAATCTAAAATGATTTAGTTTTACACCGTTGACGTAAAGTCCGTTTTTTTTGCTCCACTCGAGACTTCTAAATGTGTGTTCAAGCACTGCCGAGAAAAGTTTGGGAGAAAGAGGATCTCCCTACCTTACTCATCTATTTACGGGGAAGTACTTGCCTACTCTTTCAGTTTTTATTTTTGCCTTCATGTTCTTGTATATGTTCTGGATTAATCTTATGTACTTATTTTCAACTCCTTGCGATGCTAGCGTATCCCATATTTTTGTGTGTTTTAACGAGTCAAACGCTTTGTTGTAATCAACAAATGCCAAATAAAAGATGATATCGTATTTTTTACAGTTCTGGATAACTTGTTTTATAGTGTGTATGTGGTCAATTGTTGAAAACGCTGTGAAATCCTGCTTGTTCTCGGGGTTGATTCTCGTACAGAGTTCTCAGAGTTCTTGTTAAACGGTATAACAGTACTTAAGAAAATATTTTGTAGACGTTCGACATAAGGCTGATGGATCTTTAGTTTGCTATGTTGTCTTTATTTCCTTTTTATGAAGTAGTATTAGTTGAGGTATGTATTCTGTGTCAAAAATTTCGTTAAATAGATCCGTGATAGTGTCTAGTATTATATCTAATGTTCTCATAATAATTTCGTTGGATATTCCATCTTCTCCTGGTGCTTAATCTCTTTGTGATTTAATTGCCTTTTATACTTCTTCTTTCAGAATGCAGGGAGTTTCTTTGTTATTATTAATGTCTATTGTTATTGGTTGATTATTTAGCTCGCTCACGGTAGTAATCCATGGCTGTTTCTAGTATTTCAATTCTGTTTGTTTTAGTTTTCTTCTCTTTATGGTGTGCCATACCATCGATCCAATATGTATTTTCTTTTAACTCTTTCCTCGCTTTCTTAACTCCTCCTGATTTTTCTATGTAATAGTTCATTAAATTGTTTCTTCTTTTCTGTCTATGTTTCCTGATTTGCAGATTAATTTTACTTAGTGCTCTTTCTGTCTGTGTATAAACCTTTTCTCTCCTTGATCAGACTTCTTGCTTCTGGGCCTATTTTATCATTAGTTTCGTTATGCAAAAAATTATGCAAAGAAAGTAGAAAACCAAACAAGAATTTGTTTGGTTTTCTACTTTCTTTAGTTATTTTTCAATAACGTCGTATTTCGCCTGAAATTCTTTGGTTTTCTTTGTTGTTCTTAAACCATTTTACAAGGTGTCTAGAATATTCTTTGCGATTGGTAAGGGTATAGGTTTTTTACTGCTTTGGATGTATATTCACTGTTTTTTGGTTGTGACATGTGTATTTGTCGCCGAAGCATTCTGTGATCTGTTCTGTAGTTGAGTTGATTAACTATAATAATATTCAAGAATATTTTTGGTTTATTTGTGAGAATGTATTCTATTTCATTTCTTGTCTTTCCATCAGGTGAAACCCAAGTCCATATCCTAAATATGTTTTCTATTGAAGTGGCTGTTCATTATGTGAAGTCTATATTCCATTGCAAAATTAACCAGTATTTGACCGTTATCATTTCTTTTCCCAGTTGAGTGTGGTCCAAGAATAATGTCCTCATTTTTGTTCCTCTTTCCAATTTGGCTATTGAAGTCACCCATTATAATGACTATTCCATGCATATTTGACGTCACATGGTTTAGTTTGTTGTAGAATTCTTCTTTTGTGTCTTTGTGGGTAACTTCCGTTGGAGCATATATTTGGATGATTTTTTGGAGTTTAACTGTCAAGATTTTTTCACCACAAACACATACATCCCAGGCTATATATTTGTCACGCTCCTCAGTTTGCTCCTCTGTTATCCTCACTTCACTCAAGCCTAAATATACCAATTGACAGATTTCAATGAGTGTTTTAGTTCCAACAATTTTTCTTGTGACTTTAAGGATCTTGCGTTCAGTGTTGTTATATTGAATTTACTCCTAGACACTTGTTTTATACATTATGAGTGATTTGTTTGGGGTACTGCTGTATGTTGGACTTATCTGCTGCAAGCTTTAGGGGTTTTTGTTCTATCTCCCTACGGTGACCAGCCGTATTGGGGATCTGTTTGTTTTTTGTTAAAGCTGTTTCTGTAGTATTTGTTGATTTCTCGTTTCCGGTGTCTTCGAATTCCTATGCTATTTGCTGTTGGATGTGTTTTCCCGTTAATGACTGAGATCTGGTTCGCATATAAGCAAAAGCATCTGTTTTGGTCAGCTTAGAAGGAGCTAAGATGTTTTGAGCCCCATCCTTAGGACGTGTTGGTGTTTGGGTATTTACAGGTGACAAAGATGTGGATTCCATTTTCTTTTTTTCAGCTACTGTTTTTCTTTTATTTATAAGTTTATTATTCTTAATGAAAGCTTTGTTGCCTTTATCTCTTTCTTGTAACATTTGTTGTTGTAAATTTTCTGGTAGTTCAATTGTTTCTTTTAAGAAATCTTCTGTTAAAAAAATTTGATCAGGCTATTTTGTTTTATTTTTGAGTATTTGAATTTTTTCTCATAGGATTTACTCGTAAAGGTGATTAGTATTGGTCTAGTTTTTCCCTCTTGTTTACGTCCCAGTCTGTAAAATTTATTTATTTCATACTTTTCAAATAAGTATACATACCAACAAATCACAAAAATATCTCAATAATTAACAAAATTCCAATTATCCATACGTTTTACTTCTTATCTTGCTTAACCCTTTAAACATATTTATCTTAAAACAATTGAATACTTAAGTCATCAGGATTCATTACGCAAATGAAATTAGGTAAAAGAAACAATTGAATAACGTTTGAACAAACGCAAGTGATTTGAGCAAAAAGTCGGCAACAATAAATATTTTTCTTATTAGTTTTGTGACGTCAACGATCTTTGCCTAGAAGTAAACTATTCACTCTTGACTTAAAGACCCCTAGGTTGTAGCTATCGGGAAACACAACTTTTTGTTTCGAAGCGGTGACATCAAACGGGTAGTAAGAATACAATGCGCGTAGGTCAAACGTGCATGGTCTTTGTTGCCAGTATCGGCGGAGGCCTGTCTCTGCCAGCAGTTGCGAGGGCCATGCTGATACAGAAAACTGTAAAAAGAGAAATGGCCTCCTTCAGTGAGACCGTGATGGCCCAGAATGAGACCGCCGAGCAGGATCGTGAGAGGGCCGATCCCGCTCGAAGAAGAAGGCGTCGGGGAGGCAACCGCCTCGATACTTAAAACGCCGAAACCTGCGTCACAAGCAGTCGAGACTCTGGGGTCACGGGTGGTCAGATTGGGGATTTTCAGCCTCCCCAGGGATACTCCCTAACAGGCGTGGCACAGAGGGGGTTCCGGGGTGGTCTTTTAAGAGGTGACGGGGTTCCATGTTCTTAATGTAATCAGTGGGGTGGTTTTAGTGAGGTAAAAATCCCATACTTCCTGGTCTTTTACCCAAAACTCCAGGCGCCTTTTGAAGGTTTAGAAAAAAAATAAAGGTCTTTGTCTAGGACGTAGGTACTCTAGCACTTTCTCTTGTCAAAACTGGTTTTTTTTTACCTTTTTGTAATAATGAACACGAGCAACATCAAAAAAATCTGGGTCACCCCTTATTATTAGGTCCTTACATAAATAAAATTGTCATTTTATGAAAGGGTCACTTTGAACTATGGGTAAGTTCAATTAAATAAACTTTATATTTAAGGCATAATTATTCCTGTTGGTCCAAAATTATCACGAGTTGGTAACCTATATTTAAGAAAGACGAAAACGAAGGCATTTAAAATGATGAAGTGATGACATAGTTGCCACGGCTGGAATTACTTTGAACAGACTGGCAAGAGATAGAGTGAGAAGGACATGGAGGGGGCTTTCTCCGCCAGAGCAGTCCTTACAACAAAACACACATTAATCAATTAATAAGTTATATCAATAAAACTAGATTAAGAAAAATACTAATACAGACAATAATGTATAGAAATGTTAAAGTGGGTTAGTCCCACATTACCCCGATCCCAGTCGACCCCGTCCCGTTAGACCCCGAATTCGATAAATATGATTACATTTATTTTTCTATCGTTTTCAATTTATACGGTCGACATAAAAAGTACTAAAATGTATTTGTTTGAAATACATAAGACCAATAAGTAGTTTATTTGAAATTTTGTACAATGTCGAAACATATTTTTATTAAAAATAATGAATGACAGTTTGGATAAAATGTATCAAAAACATAAAATAATTCCAGAAAGTGAGAGTTTTCGTGCGTATTTTTTAAATTATGTTAATGCTCCATGTAGATTAGGTATTTTGATTCTCTGTATTGAAAAAGGAACTATTGTGATAATAGTTAAAACCTGTGATTGCTCTAGGAGACTCTGTATTATCTAATTATAATATTTAACTTAACCAAGCAAGACTTTATAATTTTTTCCTGATCCTTGGTAAGGAATAAATAAATAAAGCAATTATTAGATATTATTCCATTTGAGAATATTTTATCTTTTGTACATAATGTTGGCGCATTGCTCGCAAAACGGATGGCCGTTGGGGCCGAAAAGTTCTAGAGTGGCGACCGCGTAACGGGAGACGCAGCGTTGGAAGGTGGAGCGACGACCTGGTCAAGGGGGCTGCGGGCTTCCAGTGGGTACGCAACGCACAGGACCGATCAGTGTGGCGTCGCTTGGGGGAGGCCTATGTCCAGCAGTGGACGTCTTTCGGCTGAAATGATGATAATGACATAATGTTGATTTTTTTCATCTGGCATGTCGCAGCAGCAGTCCGGCAGGCAGCAGCAGTCTGTATGGCAATATGGTCGCCCCCCTATTGCATATGACTAAAACGTAACTGGCTCAATTTGGGTGTACAATAGGTACACCTCTATCTTTACTCTTCCAGAAATACAGGCGTGATATTATATTGAAAATGGAAAATTATTAACCAGGCGAAAAATAAACTGAATAGGTAATTATTAAACCAAATAAGTAACTATTTATCCGGGTTTTGAAGGTATTTGTGAGCTGTGGTAATAATATTGTTACATACTGTAATTGTGTTTGGGGTTCTATTATTCTACTTTAGCATAATAATCTTTTGAAAAATAGCAGAACAACCGATGAAGCGACATCGCTCTGCAGCACTCAGTTCGGGTGTATTCGTGTTTTCAACGAATGAGTCGAAGAGCGAGCGAAGCGAGCTTGGGAACTTAGAGCACCCCGACACGGATAGGTTAGGTTCGAAGGGGATAACGGGAGATGAAGCTCTCATCAGTCATCAGCTCCCTTCATCGCCTTCTTCATCTCAATGCAGACAGAAATAGAGACAGACAGAGCCCCGCTGGCCCCGCCAATATTTCAGTACATATTAAGTATTTTTGACACCTTTAATTTGAATTTATTTTAGCTACCTAGTCTAAAAACTATTCTTTAAAAATCGCCAAGAATGCATGTCCAGCTGACATATGTTTCATCACATCACATTGAGTCCAATATCTAATTACTCAGTAATTTTTCTAAGACTTGTCTAAAATCGTCATGTCATATCCGCCAATTATATATCTTCCAACATTTTAAATTGGTTGTTACGCCTCCTGTATATTTGCAATCACCGTATTACATCACGCTAGTATTTCACATTGAGGTAGGCAGAGCTGATTACATCAGTGTATCTGGTTAACCTTTTTGCAGCTGTATTGGGGTCGGCTTCCAGTTAATCCGATGTGGCTGAATACCATTATTAACCCCCGACTGAAAAAGAGGGGTGTTATAAGCCTGACGTGTGCACCTGTGTGGTTTTGTATCGGTCTGTGGCATCATAGCTCCTAAACGGATCAACCGATTTTCATTCCGGTTTTAGGACCCTATAACTAAGATTTCGCGATCCGTCTGTCTGTCTGTCTGTCCCCAGGCTATATCTCATAAACCGTGATAGCTAGACAGTTGAAATTTTCACAGATGATGTATTTCTGTTGCCGCTATAACAAAAAAATACTAAAAACAGAATAAAATAAATATTTGAGTTGGGCTCCCATACAACAAACGTGTGTTTTTGCCGTTTTTACGGTACGGAACCCTTCGTGCGCGAGTCCGACTCGCACTTGGCCGGTTTTTGTTTGAAAGGCGACTTTATCGAGAGTTTTCTTAGCTATGTTTCATGAAAATCGGTTCAGCCGTTCAAAAGTAATGGGCGTTTTACTGTTTGAATCGGGGTGTTTTCGCAAGATATCGTGTCATAATTACGTGTTCAATAGATTGTCGATCGAAGCGTGTCTACTACTAGATACATTATGTAACGTGAAATTAAAATGTGTCGGGTTTTTTTTTCAATTTACTTGTTTTACATAATATGACTGCCTTCATCTTCACAACCATTTTGGAAATACAGGTCCATACGCACTAAACGTTTTGAGAATACTTTCATTATGCGTACAGCTAAGGAGTGGAATTCCCTGCCGGAGTCTATGTTTCCCGATAGCTACAACCTCGGGGTTTTAAGTCAACAGTGAATGGGTTTCTTCTAGGCAAGCGTGTTACACCGTCGACCACATCATCGCTTACCATCAGGCGAGATAGTGGTCAAGCGCGAGCCTATTTTAAATAAATGAACATCGTCGCCGAGTTGCCAGCTTGTCGGTTTTTTATCGGTAGCATTTCGGGGAGTGTGCGAAGGAATTGCATAATCTAATTCCGTCTAGCCCGTTTCATCATCGGACTACAAGACGTACAGCGATGCGCCATCGGTATATGGTGGACATCCCACCCATACGCATTTAACGTTTAGAAAATACTTTCTGTATGCGTACAGCTAAATGCGTATGGAATTCCCTGCCGCAGTCTATGTTTCCCGATAGCTACAACCTCGGGGTTTTAAGTCAAGAGTGAATGGGTTTCTTCTAGGCAAGCGTGTTACACCGTCGACCACATCATCGCTTACCATCTGGTGAGATAGTGGTCAAGCGCGAGCCTATCAATAATACTATCACTTCCACCTAAAATCCGTGACGCAAAAAGTATCTCTATATTTAAAAAGCAAGTCAAAGAACACTATCTTTCTTCTATCCCGTAATCTTATATACTATAGGTTTTTATTTATTTTATAGTAGTTATGTATTTTTATATAATTTATAATAATGTTTAGGCATGTAATTTTATTTTATATATTATGTTCGTATTAGTTTAGTTTTATTATCTTTCCTTGTACTTATACACACTGTGTCTATGTGTCTTATCAAATTCTCCTGTCGTAGGTCTGCTGGAAGAAATTTCTTTAGAAATAAGCAGCACCTTTGTGCTATACTTTCTTTATATGTACTTTCTCTTTTAAGTGTTTTGTGTGTACATAAATAAATAAATAAATAATAAAAAAAAACAAAGCTGTCAGAATTTTCGCGCTTCCGATTAACCGTAACGACTCTCAAAAATCTACATATTGCAAGCAGCCAATGAAGACCAACATCTTAACTTTCTTTCAGAGACACTGTGGGTCTCGATATATTGACAACAGCAAATATTACGGTACAAATAAACCTAGTCAGCTGTGTTGTACAACAAAAAGCACAGACCTTTTCGGACACATGCGCCAAAGATAGATACACAAAGTTCCGTCCTCCGTCACGAGACATGGCGGGAACATAATCGTGGCATGAATGACCGACAGACCGACACTGATAAGATAAGGATTCGGAAGTACAACCCTTTGCTAGTTAGTGTCAGGGCGTTTGTTGCCGTAAACAATAAACAAGCATGTTGAAATTATGTTATGAGCAGCTCGTGGTTATAAGTACAGCTGCACGGGTCGATCTTCAATGTTAAGGTGGCCCAAATCGATCATACAAACGTAGTCTCGCGATTACCACTGTTTGACGGTGTACGTTCTAAATAAAAGTGATATCAATTTGTCTCATCATTATCTAGCCCGGTATGGAAACAAAAAGGAAAAAAAATATATTTGAAAGTTATGAGCGGCCAAAGTTCCATATTTCAACACAAATTTTAACGCATCTTTGGGCGCAAATAAATACCATAAGAAGAAGGAAAATTGCAAAACGTGATGTTTCATACAAGGATAGATTAGTTAATTCAACAATGCAAATAATTTTATTTTGAACAGATACACTTAGCCGTTTTTTCATGATATCCAATACTCCCAAAGGTATGCTTATGAAATTTTACACGCTCGTTTTCGTCCTAAATAATCCTCATTTCCCTTAAGGCGGTACCCCGAGCAAAACGCCATGTTATTTACGTATATTTATTTATTGAAAATATATTTACCCCTCGAATGCTGTTAGCAAACACAATAAAAAAACAATTGCTTCTATGTACCTCACATCACACTGTCATAACACCAACATATTACGACTGCTCAGCGACCGTATGTCACTGCAGGGATCCAGCAGAATATCAGCGTCAGGTATATTTGCCTGACACATGCTGAGCTGGACTCCCATTTGGTGCAACCTTGAGACGCACACCGCACTGTGTTTTAATTGAAGTAGGTGTGTTACTTGTGTCACTTTTATTTGTATTATGTTGTTTATTCTTCTTCTTTTTTTGTATTCTGGCACCTTTTTTTTCCAAATACCCACATGTATGTGATTTTGTGTGTTGCGCTGTGTCTTTTGTGTGCACTGAATAAATGGTTTATCTATCTATCTATCTATCAAGCCGTTTTTGTGCTGTTTTTAGGAGCTATCTACTCGTTATTTAAAAAGAAATATCAATTAATAAAAATACATTAAATTTCTACATAATATTGATTCTAAAATGGTAGATTTAGTTTTTTTTTTTAAATGTGTTATATATTTCACTAATCTCCTTCCAAAAAAACATAAAAATGAGAAATAATTATAGATATTATGCATCTCCTCGTAAAGTGTTCATTAATTGTTTTTGTACTAACACTAATGGATAGACAATTTAATAACGAACATTTTTGTAGATTTTTTTTTTCAGAAGACCAATATTCGATTTTATAAAGATTTTATTTTAAAATCTGGGCGTATTCACTACCGTACTGTAATTCATGCGCCACCAGTGCCGCTAGACCAATAGGAACGCTCATATCTCATGCCGATTTTTTGGTCAGGGTACCGTCTTAATGTGCTAATTCGTACGCGAACTAGCTTTTTACAGCTCATCATAACATCTATCTCTTTCGCACGTGTTGTCGGATGTGATGTGTATTTTAACCCCGCGCACAAAATAGTTCGTGCCGTCGACTAGGACAACCTTAAACAACGGATGCTGAGGTCGGTCCTTGGATTGGTGATCATCAGTCACATACCGAGCCTCGGAAAGCAGGTAAAGTTAAGTGTCCCCGCTGTCATCTTTTGTAGGTCTTTGACAGTTCTTCAGGAAATCAGAAGCAAGGCAATCTGATTTATAGTTGTTCTATCTCACTATGAAGGGTTACGTGACTTTTATAACGCCGAAATAAGGTTCATTTTGCTACGAGTCATCCTTCATCGTGAGATTGAACAACTTTACTATAATAAGTAGATAGATAGATTTGTTTATTTGCATAGAATGTAGGTAATTAATATAATTAGGTGACGATGGGCAGAGAGCAGACGGGATGACCATAATGCCTTGGAAGGTGGGTAGGTCTTTGGTGTGGGATGCAACATGTGTCGACACCCTTACACCCATAGATATAATAAACAAGGAGATATGCCCGGTAGACGAAATATATCGGCAACCTGTGTCTCCAGTTTGCCCCTACCACACGGCAACTACTACACATGCAGTACAGAAAAAGCAATAGACACGCAGTCGCGCACACACCCGCAACTCTAAATCAGAACGTACTACAGAATCAAATATAAACCTTATCTCATCAAACACAGCGTGTATTTACCATGCTCCGTACAACTTACCCACACAAAAACATCTACACAATCACATCACTAACTCGTCGCAAGAAGCAGCGGCCGTACTACTCGATGCATCCGCTTAGTAAAGTATCGTGTTGTGATTTTTACATTGCTTGTCCAGTCACTTAGCGACGAACTTAGCTAGTGGTTAAGGAGCAATGTATTTATTGCAAAAATAAAACAGTCGCTGTGATATTTTGATACATGATTTTGGACATGGGCAATGTGACCACGTCGCGCGGACACCGACACGCCCCCTTGCCACTTCTCCTGTATTTAATATTTCTATGCTTGCACCATATCCCATCTTCTTAGCACGGCGGGCTGTGCTAGAGTGGCTATAAGTTATATGTTTAAGCTGTTTGGGGTTGAAATATTAGGTCCATGGGATCCGAGTGCGCATCGAGGTTTCGAGACATCAGCACAAAGCTCGTCGACACTTCACGTGACCAGAGGTCTCGCCTTTTCTTCGACCAGAGAATCAGTATTGCCATCCAAAGTGGCAATGCTGCCAGCGATCTTGGCACGTTTCCCATTGACATCGATGTGGACGAATTGTTTGATGCACAATGACCTTTTTTCGAAGTTCCCCGCGGCTTCGCTCCCGTGTGCTACCCTACAGGACCCGTTTTCGGGATTAAAAAATAACCTATGTCACTCAGGAATAATGTAGCTTTCTATTGGTGAAATATTTTTTTTAAACGGTCCAGTAGTTTCGGAGCCTATTCGGCACAAACAAACAAACAAAAAAAATCTCTCCTCTTTATCTATAATATAAAAATGAATCGCAAAATGTGTTGGTAAGCGCATAACTCAACAACGCCTGGACCAATTTGGCCAATTCTTTATTTTAAATGTTCGTTGAAGTTCAAAGATGGTTTTTTATTTTGTAGTGTAGGGTAGGGTAGGGTAGGGTGGGGTAGTGTAGGGTAGCTTAGGGTAGGGTAGGGTAGGGTAGGGTAGGGTAGGGTAGGTAGGGTAGGGTACGTAGGGTACGTAGGGTACGTAGCGTAGGGTAGGGTAGGGTAGGGTAGGGTAGATAAATGTTTGGTCTTTTTATGGCAAAACAAAGTTTGCCGGGTCGCGTATTGCCATAATGTATACTAGCACAGACAGGGGTTGCTCTGTAATCGCACGCAATATGCTCTTGTAGCTAGAGAGCATACTGCATATCAGTACAGAGACAGACTGAAATAAAATACACTTTGCTCTAATTCGTGAGAGCAAAACACATACGAGTACAGACAATTTGGCTGCCGTAGTATGTGTGTCTGTACTGATATACACAATTTTAATGTTGACATTGGTTTTAACATAGAATAGGTGCAAGTACGATTAGAGTTAAAGCAACAAAGTCGACGTAGCCCCGCTGCGCGGGGCTCCTATTTCTGTCTGCAGGGTCAAAAGTAACCTAACACGAACGAGATGACGGGAGCTGCGTTCGCTCGCTTTGCTCGCTCACTTCAGCTCCCGTCATCTCGTTCGAACCTAACCTGTCCGTGTCGGGGTGCCCTAGGTTCCCGAGCTCGCTTCGCTCGCTCTTGTGCTGATTCGTTGACCATAACACGGTCACATTTTGCTTTAGACATATGCGAACAAACCGTATACTTATACAGACAGGTCTGTAGTCATACGTAGTTTGCTTTAGAGTATTTGTTATTTTTAAGAGCACAAAGTGATCTAGTACAGACTATGGGTGTCTGTACTGATATACACAATGGTAATACGCTGCCGGGTCAGCTAGTATTGGTATAGATTACAATATTTTGGATTCTTATACATTCTGCCTCATGCAAACATTTTACTAACATTGCTAAAATATAGTACATTGTTCACCGAGAGGAGAAAGTGACCGATTACCGTCGAGGGTGTCGTTTGAAGCCCGAGCCGTAGGCGAGGGCTTTAAAACACCCGAGATCGGGAATCGCACTTTCTCTCGAGTGATACATAGTGCTTTATACTACACCTACGAGGAAAATAAAAAACTTTACTTTTCTACGAAAACTGAATCCTCAAACAACACACAAATTGAAAATGGCGCCAGTGGCGTCTGCAATTTTCACATGTTCTTTTTTCAAATTGTTTGACACCATCCAACACACAGCTAGTGGCCAGTGTCATTTTGCGAACTTGGAGATAAAAACTCACTGTAAAAACTTTTTGGCTTTTGATATTTAGGTTACCAGCGCATAGTCTTACCCAAAATAAATGATATTCAAATAAACAGATATGTTATAAGCGCGCGCATTGTGAAGACTCGAATAGTAGACAATTGTATGATTTAGTCTTTAGTTTATGTCACGCATGGCGAAGAGCGATACGCTTTGTTGAAAAAAAAAACAAAATTAAAAAAATGCCATCGTGTGTATTTAGAAAGTGTACCAATTATAATACCAATTTACATAAAACAGAAGGGATCTCATACCATATGTAAATACGCAATACACCTCAATTTACTAATTTATTTCAATTTTTTTTCCTAATTTTCTGATATTTGGAGGTTACAAAAAGAAAAAACATTGGTTGTCAGAATAATGTTTGTTTACATTCACACGCAAGTGACAAACACTAGCTGTCTCTTTTTTTCTTGTTTGTTTTATCAAGCCATCCCTTTCGACATTGTAGTGAAATGTCAGATGAATGAAAAGTGTGTATGTGTGCTGCCGCTGCTGCGCGGAACACTTTTTTCAATTGTTTTGTGAGTGTATAACGTATCTGTTTATTTGAATATCATTGCCCAAAATTAAAAAATAAAAACCACGTAAGAAATGGATTTTCATACACTTTTCTCGCCGCATATTTGTTCGATATGCAATGACGTACTTTCTACCGTAAATTTGATAAAGTATCAAGGTACTTTCCGAGCAGGTGTAGTATAAAAAATATTTTATTTACGTAAAGATAATAATTAAGATAATGTAATACTAACAAAATATGGACATTTGAATCGTCTGAATTAAACGAATTTTATTTTATTTATTTCGTTTATTCAATTTTGTGCAAATTTCATATTTACATTTTTAAATATTTCTTTATAAAAACAAATAAAAAAAAACATTTAAAAATATAAAAAGATAATGGTTTTCCACCGGTGTCGGGAGCAGGGTCCAAGCTACCGGTGGTTAGGGCTCCAGAGACAGGAACCTCCTCACGATGCGAGCCGTATCGAGGAGTACTGCCTTCTGTATCAGGCCTTATTTATTTTATTATTAAAGTGTAAAACTATTTAATTACTAAGAACATTATAAATTAAATAGTCTTATCATTTAAGAAATCTGATACAGAGTAAGAGTAACAGCAATTTTGATCTACATTTTTTGTGGTACTTTTTAAATCTTCTTAAAGGTTGGTCTTTAATAACTTTTGTTTTAATGTTATAAATAATAGGAGCCATATGCACATAACAATCTTTCTCAATAAAGCAGTTTTATATCCATTTGTGCATAACTGACTATGGTGTAAGGTATAATAAATTTGACATTGCATACTTTTGCATAGATTCAAATTCTTTTTACCCGACTGCCGAAGGAGGGTAATGTGTCTATCAGTCTATGTATGTATGTATGTATGTTTGTTCCTTTAAGGCGTTCCAGAGACCAAACGCGTTGGCCGATTTTGATGATTCAAACGTCAATCGATGCGTCTTAACCCTGCGAGTGTCATAGGCTACATTAAAATTGGACAATAGAAAAATGGCGGCTTTTAGGTGCCATATTGTGGTGCCCAAATTTTTTTTTCTTCGAAACTCATTGTGTGGGGTATCAAAATAAAGGGTTTTAAGAGGTGATTTCAAAAATATATAACACTTACATGTTTAAATGTATCTAATTCGATAAAAACCTAACTAAAAAGTTATAAATAAAAAAACTTGATTCAAATAATCAAAAAACCCGACTGCTTCAAAAGCGAACTAAAAAGTCGTAAACAAGGAAAAAATCATGCTGTGCAGGCGGAGGATACACCAGATTTTGGTCAGCCAGCCCGCGAATGTGTATCCTCCGACTGCACAGCATGATTTTGTCCTTGTTTACGACTTTTTAGTTCGCTTTTGAAGCAGTCGGGTGTTTTGATTTTTTGAATTTTTTTAACCGACTTCAAAAAAAGGAGGAGGTTCTCAATTCGTCGGTATCTTTTTTTTGTTTATGTATGTTACCCCATTACTCAAAGTCGCCTCCAGATTTTTTTTTTAAATCGGTCCGAATTCAAAAATTCTTCTTTTGTTTGAAAGCGTATACTTCCCAGGTGGTCCCATCGTCATCAAGACAGGATCTGATGATGGGATCTAGGTGAAATTGAGGGAACTCCTCAAATATTATAGATAGTATACATATAGCGATTTTGGTATTTTCATCAATAATGCAATCATTTGCATTTAGAAAGTATCTGTGCGTGTTTGGAGAAATGAATTTGATGAAGAAGAACACAGATAGCCACTGGAACTGCTTAATGCTAGGTATGTCACGGCTATAAGATAATATCTTAAATGGTACTGATGAAAATAGTTCCATGGAACTGATCTGATGATGAAGTCAGAAGGTACGCACTGGAACTCCGTAATAAAATAATGTATCCTAGTCGTGTTTGGGCTTATTGGAATCATCATGAGATGTACTTTGGCTATAAATGATTTTCATGGTGATTGAAAGTACCTACCAAAACTAAAAAGAGATAACAAAAAACTTTGTAACAAAAAATCAAACCGACTTCCAAAACAAAACACTACAAAGCGAAAAATAACTTTATTTTCAATAAAGTGCTGATTCTCAGCCTAATTTTAATGACTAACGATTAAACTAATATACGATTAAAATATGGCGTCAAAATCTCCACCGCATCGCTTGTGTCTAAAAGTCTGGCACGTTGTACGGCAAAGCCAGATAAAAGGCAGTCCTTGGTACTCTTTTTTTTTAATTTGTGATGAGTTTGCTCTTGACTCTAGTCTAGGTCAGAGGTGACAGAGACAGAGTCTACGATGGAGTGAGCTTACCCAGAAGAAGCCTGTTCACTCTAACTTTGAAGAGATTCGGGTTTAATGCGTTCGGAAACACAGACGCAGGTAGTGAGTTCCATTCATTCGCTGTGCGCATTATGAAGTATGTTTGGAAGCGCTTGGTGCGAATTGGTGGAATGGCAACAAGGTAAGGATGGTAACTTGCAGTGCGTCTAGATGTCCGATGGTAGAAGGGGGCTGGTGGGATGAGGTCGTTGAGCTCTTGAGCACACTCACCGAAGTACAGTCTGTAGAAGACCGACAAGCAGGCAACCTTGCGGCGATGAGCCAAGCTATTAAGCTTGGCATCAACCAGTTCAACGTCGCCGATGAGCCTCTTGGCTCTGCGTTCCACCGAGTCAAGCGCGGCAAGCTGATACTTTGCTGAGCCATCCCAAAGGTGGCTGCAATACTCCATGCAGGATCGGACTTGCGCTTTGTATAGGGTTAAAAGCTGTCCAGGCGTGCAGTATCGCTTCACTCTATTTAGGATGCCCAGTTTTTTTGGCCGCAATTTGGGCTTTGTACTCAATGGACGCGCTGAAGTTGAGACTGGATGTCAACTCCATGCCTAGGATCTCGAGCCGATCAGTCACAGGAACAGACGCACTCGCGCAGTGATTATGATTCAGATCCTTCCACATTTGAAGTAGGTGTCAAACTGCAGTAGGTCATACACTCAGGTCTGAGACCTAAACTGTTACATAAGCGTCTGATTCACAGGAAGTTACAATTGAATGTACTGCAATATGCCAGAGCGTCTTATTGGCTAATAGGAACGTTGACCCGACCGCTGTGATTTTTATACATCACGGCATGAAGTATCATGAAAGGGTAGACAGTATTGAAATAATACGCCCACATTTTGCCACTTCAATCGCGGTAACTGATCCGAAGGATTAACCGTCTGTGTTTCCGAACACATTCAATCTCTTCAAAGTTAGAGTGAACAGGCTTCTTCTGGGTAAGCTCACTCCATCGTAGACTCTGTCTTTTTGACCTAGACTAGAGTCAAGAGCAAATCCATCACAAATAAAAAAATCCTCAAAAAAGGGGCCAATGTCAAATCCGTGCTGCTCTACTGGTGCGAAACATGGAAGATCATAAAGGATATATCACACCAAATCTTAGTCTTTGTCAACCACTTACATAGAACATGAAGTCAAGTAAGCCATTTCACCAGTTATGTTTGAGTTCCGTATCATCATCCACTGCTGGAAATTAGGCCTCCTGCAAGCGTCGAGCGGAAAAAACGGGAGGGCTTTTCGCATCCAGCGAGGCACTTACCGGGTTATTGGTCCACCTTGTGGCCTTTCAACACTGTGTCTTGCAGTACGTGGTTGCCACTACAGAACGTTTCGGCCCGATTGGCCGTCTGTTCTGCAATCAATGTGCCCTGTCCACTGGCACTTACGTTTGCCAATTCTTTGTGATATGCCCAAGGTTAAAGTGAAATACAAACAAATAAAAATTATTTTTTAATATTTTAAGTTATGAATGTTTCTTGAAAGTAACATTTTATTTAAATTTTATGACAGTATAATTTAACTGAAAATAAATTAAATTTTAAGAATGGTTACTGCAATTAATAATCTATTTTAGTTTTATGAATGTATAATTTGATTGTTTTTTTTTTATTTTAATGTTAACGAATGTATAATTTTATTGATAGTTTTATTTTAATGTTTATAAAAGTATAATTTAACTGATATTCTATAATGTTTAATAAATGCTTTTTTTGTTTTTTTTATAATGCATGTATTTTGATGTTATATTGATGATTGGAAATAAATGGGCTTTATTACGCCCAAGAGTACCATGTAAAAGGAAGCAACCCTTTTACGATTAACCAAGCACGATTACACACTCCAGACTACTACTGACAAGTTCCAGTTGAAATAAACAAAGTACACATTTCCCGACCAAGGAATCGAAGCCAGGACCTTATGTTCAACATTCCCACTTGTGACGACTTTAACAACGATGTCTTCTGCTATAAAATATGCCCAAAACATGAAATCTATGCTAATTTATACCAACATTAACATAGATTGTTGAACTATTTGTCATGAATATTAAAATATACAAATGAGTTTAGTATTATGCTATTATTAAACTTTTATGTGTAGAAATGTTTGTTTTAATAATATCATCAACGCATCCTAAGGAAACAACTACATACATGTATTAGGGAAACTAGAAATACATATTTATCAGAAAATAACGTAAAATAACTAGCGGTATGTGAAAGTTAATGTTGAGGTCAAGGGAGTGTAGGACAGCATCTGAACTGTTTTTAGGGTTCCGTTTTTGCCATTTGGCAAAAGCCACATATTTTGACTAAGGTGTAGAGTTTGTGAAGTTAGTGCTTGTAGAGTTAGAAGCTTGGCTCTACATGAGCCAGGCTGTCTTTCAATCTGATAACTTTTTGACAGTGCGAGCCGTATGGTTTCGTCTTGGCAAAATTTTACATGTAAATATTTTTAGGCGAGTAAGACTATTCTCATTAGATTCAAATTTAAGTACCTAACACGATTTGTCTTTTTGGGATCCGTAGCCAAATGGCAAAAAACGGAACCCTTATAGATTCGTCATGTCTGTCTGTCTGTCTGTCCGTCCGTATGTCACAGCCACTTTTTTCCGAAACTATAAGAACTATGCTGTTGAAACTTGATAAATAGATGTATTCTGTGAACTGCATTAAGATTTTCACACAAAAATAGAAAAAAAATAAAAATTGGGTGTTCCCATAATTGAAACTGAAACTATAATTATTTTCTTCATCAAACCCATACACGTGTGGGGTATCTATGAATAGGTATTTAAAAATGATATTGAGGTTTCTGATATATATTTTTTCTAAACTGAATAGTTTGCGCGAGAGACACTTCCAAAGTGGTAAATATATGATGTACATTCTTCCCATCTAAACTGCCACCGAAAATTGGTTTGAACGAGATCTAGTAAGTAGTTTTTTTTAATACGTCATAAATCGTAAATCGCAATTGCCCAAGTACGGAAAACTTCGTGCGCGAGTCCGACTCGCACTTGGCCGGTTTTTTTTATTTTTGAGCCATCTGTTTAGATTCGTACTTCATAACAATCTACTTTCCGAATGCACGGTAGAAACATTTTTTTATTTTTTTTATTTTTTTATCTTATTTTTTTTTTTACTTTTAATTTTTAATTTTAATTTATGTGACGTTCAAAAGTGCCATTTATTTGCCTAATTGAATAAATATATTTGACTTTGACTTTGACTTTGATTGGCTCCTGACTGATCCCTTTCTTCCTCTATTGTTTGTACTCGTATGTTATAGTATTTGTTGAACATAGGTTGATTTTATGTTCTGTCACACGGGGTAGCGATGAGAAGCTGATACTCAATCGCCCGGTCAAAGATTTTAGTGTATGGACTAGTGAAGTTTTTACCCCATATGCCTAGCTTGATGGCAGCTAACGCCGCCTCTTGCTGTATGTACAGGTCCAGGAGAGTTATTTCTAGGGCTATCTCCATGGCTGCTGTTGGAGTGATTCTTATGCAACCGGTGATATCTATCGCAAGAACTGTCCCGGTTAAATTTAATAGCGCATCCTTGAACGCAGATTTGTTTGGCGTTCCCCATAACTATAACATCATTCCCCGAAGATTTGGACACAGGTGAACCTGTATTGCAACTAGCAGTAGCATCATAATCAGCCTATGATATTACCACTGTTGGAAAACAGGCCTCTACATTTAGAGGGAGTGTGCCGTAATCCACCACACCGGCACAGTACGGTTGGTGGATGTCACGTGGCTTCGATTTTTTAACCCTCGACGGAAAAAGAGGAGTGTTATAATGTTTGACGTGTGTTGCTGTGTATTTGTGTGTCCGTCTGTGGCATCGTAACTCCTAAACGGATGAAGCGATTTTTATTATTGTTTTGTTTGAAAGGTGACTTGATCAAGAGTGTGCTTCACTATGTTTGATGAAAACCGGTTCAGCCGTTCAAAAGTTATGCACATTTTACTGTTTGAATCAGGGTATTTTAGCAAGATATCGTGTTATAATTACGTGTTTCGATGGATTGTCGATCGAAGCTTGTGTATTACTAAAAAAAATATGTATTTTAATAAAAAGTAAGAGTTAATAAGCCTCGGTGTTTTTTTTAATTTATAACTTTAGTTATAGGACATGCCGGTTCCCTCAAAACATTTTCCTTCACCATTTTGAGAATAGTGGATATGAAAAAATGTGCTTACTTAACACGTTCCCTGCGCCATCACTTTCAAAAAACTTTCAGCTGGTGCTTTGGAGACCTAAAAGATCTCGAAACTAACCTACCTTTTTGGTGCGTTTGAGACCTAATCAGTCTCCTAAAGATACAGTTTTGAAAATAATTTATATCTTCCAAAAAAACAATCAAATATATTTTGAAGTTTTTGTGGGTGAAAGATAGCCTATTGCTTTATATTTTGCTAGGTTCGCACGCAGTTATGACATTTGAATAAACTACAAATACCAAAAAAAAAAATGATATCGATTGTATCTCGTACCGCAACCGAAGATAGTTCAATATGTGTAGTAAGTAGTGATGGGAATAAAATAATATCTCAGTTGTCGATTGAAAAAGTTTTTGTAGTATTCGTCATCAATAATGTGGTATTATTGTTACTACTTTTTGGACTGGATATCGTATTCTGAAGCACACTAAATCGTTTTCCAGTACATGGGCTGATATATATATTATTTTCATTACTTAGCTGCGTGTGCTCCAACGTAGAAAAGTTCATTATTTTCTTTTTAGGTGCGTCAAATATTTCATAATCAGAATCACTGTCATTATTAGCCAATGGGGGGCAAATTTGAACATTTTCCAAAATTATTATTTTACTGGACGATGCAGCAGTATAATCCGGCGTTGATTTTTTGTTAGAAATCTCACCAAAATAAATAGATTTTTACACTTTTTCTTTTAAAAGCACTCATTGTATAACAAAAATGAAAATCAACACGTAGGTATATACGCGAGTGTTATTTCGCAAACGTGCGCGCGACCTCCCACGTCGATGCTAGGACAACACTAAAACGAGTTTAAACGGGTCACACAGCGCCCGAGCCGCCCACCTTCCCTCTCTTGCGTCTACGAGGCGTACGATTCCACGAGTACCGACATATCCCCTAACGCAAGGAATGAAAATAATTACAGTACTGTGCGTTAGGGACCTAATCCATCTCTAATTTCTTTTTTAATGTCCTTGAATTCAGCTTTAAGTAGGAAGCAAATATGTATATTTGTCCTACTCATACCTAAAGAACTTTACACGTTAGATCCTCCCGCAAGGAGTGAAACAACACGATTATGATCAACGCACAATACAAAAGTCCTGCAAGAGATTTGATAGATCTCGTAATGCAACGAACGTGTTAAGCACACAAATTGAAGTGCTGAAGACCGGCAGGCTTATTACGTGTCTATTGCAAGAGCAAACCGATAGCGTTTTTTGCGCTACCATACAAAAGTTTTAGAGTTGTCGCCGGTTTCTTTTTTTAAATAAGTGCCTTTGACAAACAGCGAGCGATTAGCAAACGATTGTGTAGGACCTACCATACCTACACTGCAGGTAATTCCGACTTTTATGGCATAAAGAGTTTGATCGATATCGTTTTGCTCTTGCAAAAGATACGTAATAAGCCTGCGGGTCACGCTCGCGGTAGACCACGAAGGAGATGGCAGCACGAACTAGACAGATTTCGCCACAACTGGAAGAACAAGCTTTATTTTATTTTATATTTTTATCTGATGTCCATATATCTGGTAACTTGTGTATTTTTTTTTTAGCACAGACTTGTGCTAAAAAAAAAAGTATTTTCTTGCTTTCTTTTAAAAGAAAAGTCCGTGCGCCGGTTCTAGCCGACGAATCACGATACGTGAGACTGGGTCGTTACCATTAAGTCACCATTGTACTATTATAAAAAAGACACCAGAAAATCATGACCTTAAAACTACCTTTAATAGATATAGGAACTTTTGTAACAAACTGCTAAAGAAAATCAAAACTGATTATGAAAAAAATGAAATAGCCAAGGCAGGAACCAATTCTTAGCTGCTCTGGACAGCAATAAATAACTTAACGCATAGAACCAACAAGAAAGAAACACCGTCTGACTTGCTGAGGTTGTCAACGACTCCTGAACTATCGGTAAACGCAGTTAATAACTTTTTTGCTGATATTGGTAAAAACCTTGCGGAAAAAATTGCGGATCCAATATATTCTTCCATTTCTTTTGCAAATAATAGCTCGCAATCGATGGTTCTATTACCAACAAATGAAGATGAAGTTGAAAGGTTATTGACGTCTCTTCGCAATGACTGTGCGGTGGGGTGGGATAAAATCTCCAGTGGCCTTCTTAAGAAGCATAAAAGGTTAATCGTTCCACCTCTGACTTACATTTGTAACCTAGCTCTCTCATCAGGTAAGTTCCCCAAAGTTTTTAAACGATCTATCATACGCCCGATCTTTAAGAGTGGGGACAGAATCCATGTCAATAATTATAGGCCTATTGCATTGCTGCCAGCTTTGTCTAAGGTACTCGAGCGGGTGATGAATAACAGACTAAAAGACTATCTTGAGAAACAGAATCTACTTTCTCCTACACAGTATGGCTTTAGGTCTGGTAAATCCACGTCTGATGCAGTACACGATCTTACCAACTATGTCGTCACTAATTTGGACAGTAGAAAGAGGGTATTAGGCATATTCCTGGACCTAGCTAAGGCATTTGACACGGTTTCTGTGCCCATCCTTATTCGAAAAATGGAAAATATGGGCATCAGAGGGGCCCAGCTGGATTTGTTTAAGGATTACTTGAGTGAGCGTACTCAGTGCGTTGCGATAAATGAGATCATTAGCGAGGAACGAACAGTCTCATACGGTGTGCCCCAGGGCAGCGTACTTGGCCCTACTCTCTTCCTCATATACATCAACGACCTGGGTATGCTCGCTCTCCCCAAAGGGAGGAGTATAACATTTGCTGACGACACCGCCCTACTCTTCAATGCTGACACATGGGATGAGGTCTTTTCACACGCTCAGTTGGGCTTCAATACTGTGACGGAGTGGTTACGAAACAACAAACTAACACTAAATGCTGACAAAACTAATTATATAACATTCACTCTAAAAAATGATAAAAACGCTCCCTCATCAGTAACACCTTATGCCATCTTAGCACACACTTGCACAACACCACATGAAAAAAGTGCATGTAACTGTCCGCACCTTCGAAACACTCAACTTGTTAAATACCTGGGAATATTAATAGATAACACCCTTAGATTTCGGGATCACATTGATGCACTTAACACTAGGTTACGTAAAATGATATACATATTTAAAACTCTGAGGGGGGTGGCAGATGCGAAGCTAAAAAAATCAGTGTACTTTGCCCTCGTTCAGTCATTGTTAACCTACTGTATCAATGTTTGGGGTGGAGCTCCGAAGTCTACACTCCTTGTCTTGGAGAGAACGCAAAGAGCCATACTGAAAGTGTCTTCGTTTCTACCTTAACGTTACCCCACAGAGCTCTTATATAAAGAAGCCAAAGTTATGACAGTTCGTCAACTTTTCATTAAAAGCATAATTTTAAAACAACACTCTATGCTAAAATACCACCCTTCGACTTCACAAGGTAAGAGACGCTACAACCCCGTAGATCGCCCAGACATTCGACTTTTAACCCAATTCTCTAAGCGTTTCTTCTGCCATCTGGGAGGTTTTCTTTACAATAAAATTAATAGTATGCTACCGATAGTTAATCTTACTAAGAACATGTGTAAAAAGAAAATAACTTCCTTCCTACAAGAATTTAATTATGAAGACACCGAAAAACTACTTGCTACTTTAGTGTAATACCACTAATGTAAAAAAAAACATACACACACACACGCACCACCACACACTCTCAAACAAAACATACACACTTACTAATACTGTGTTCGTGTTCACCGATTCAATACCTACCTAAAAAAAAAAAAAAATGCATAAGATAATGATTGTGTTAAGGGCGGAGTCCTGGTGTCCTGAAATACAGGCTTGCAGCCTAGTTTAGGCACCAGTCTCCCACAATAGTAATAAGCTTGTTAAGACAAATGATGTATTGTGTAATATTGTGGTGAGAAATAAATATATTTTTATTTTATTTTTTTATTATAAGTATCAAATCATTGTTTTAATTTTTCGGAGAATACGGTTGTGAATTTGTGATGTTATGTTACCTCTAATATAAGTAAAGTAGTAAGATTCCAATACCGTACCGTACCGAGGATCTCGTGGCTAAATAATAACAGCCGCATGGGTCGATCGTTAGGTTAAGCAACGCTTGACGAGGTCGGTCCGTGGATGGGTGACCATTTCAACGTACCGAGTTTCCTCCGTGCCTCGGAAAGCACGTTAAGCCGTTGGTGCCTATGTCATTTGAAGATATTTGACAGTCGTTACGAGTGGTCAGAAGCTTGAGATTTGGCACCATGCAGTCTAGCCAAGTGGTACCGTGTTACCCAGTTACTGGGTTGTGGAGGTCAGATAGGCAGTCGCTCCATGTAAAACACTGGTACTCAGCTGAATCCGGTTAGTCTGGAAGCCGACCCCAACATAGTTGGTAAAAAGCTGATATCTGAAGCTAGGCAGATTGATTGAGTAAGATTCCAATACCATAATATTACCCTGACTAACTTCCCAAAAATGTATTTATTTATTCATTCACACTTACATAAACATGTTTTAACAGGTAGAGCCCAAGCTAACAAAAGCAGTCACGCTCAGTGAAGCCGAAAAAAAAACTGATCACAAACATATTCGTGTTCAAGTTTGATCAGTCCTAAGTCCTCTTAAGGACAGCACGCTAAAATGAATCTGTACAGAAACGAAAACGCACCGACCCGGTAAGGAAGGTGCCTAACTCCCTAAGTGGGTAATACCTAACGTGACCATTTATTCTTTGACTCAAAACGGGACATCACACATCACGTCACAATTCACATGTGAGATCTTCAAAAAAAATTTAGTAACAAACAGGGGACATTTTTCAATACTCAAAAAGTAGTTTTTTAATGGCTGATGCATTTTTAAAACCCTTTTCGAGGCAGGCATAAGAGCAAGACATCTGGTTTTGCTATAGCCGAGCATTTGATGATATTCCGTTTCGGTTTCGGCGCAAAACTCCTTTAAAGATTCAACTCGAATCATTAAAAAAAATATTATCTTCAAAATTGAAAATTGAAAAGGGTATGTTAAGATGGTTTGGCCATGTTGAGAGGATGAATGAAAGTCGACTTACGAAAGATATTTACAAGGCAGACGTGAATGGAAACGCCGGGAGGGGACGCCCTAGAAAGACATACATAGACCTTATAGGTGATGTTCTTCAGAAAGGCCAAGTGCGCAGTACCCATAACCGGCGTGTGTGTATGACTAGATGTATGAATGTGTGTGAAGCAAAAGAAGTATGTAAGGATCGTAAAGTAAAGTAGCAGGTGGCGTTCTGTAGTTTCTGCCTACCCCCATGGGAAAAAGGCGTGAGTTTATGTATGTATGTATTATCTTCAAAATAATGTTTTCGTAATCTAAGGGTGCTCGGCATTTCCTTGCGTGATCACCTCAGCAATGATGATATCCGCATGAGAACCAAAGTTACCGACATAGCCCGAAGAATTGCCAAACTTAAGTGGCAGTGGGCAGGGCACATTGCTCGCAGAACGGATGGCCGATGGGGCCGAAAAGTTCTGGAATGGCGACCGCGAACCGGAAGACGATACGTTGGAAGGCCTCCCACTAGGTGGACCGATGACCTGGTTAAGATTGCGGGAAGGCGCTGGATGCGAGACGCACGGGATCGGTCAATGTGGCGACGCCTGGGGGAGCCCTATGTCCAGCAGTGGACGTCTTTCGGCTGAAACGATGATGATGATGATGAATCTAAGGGTAGCCTGTCTGCAGCAAATTTTATTGCATTCTGAATTACATTGGCTCCACATCCTATACATATTAATGGCTTTTTCAGAGATGATTGTAATTTCGTTTACACAAACATGCGGCAGCCATCCGGCCGGCTCGACTACTCAAATGTTCGCGCTGTTTCAGACAACGGGACAAATTTGCTTCCCAGAGTTCATTTCGGGGACACGGGACCCGAAACTATAAAAAGTGACAGTCCTATTTAAAACGGGACGTCTGGTCACGAACGGATATCCAATCACAGAGAGACGTTATTGAGTACATTTACTGAGGAGCTCGTGGCTAAAGAACAACAGCCGCACGGGTCGATCATCAAGGTTAAGCAACGCTTGACGAGGTTGGTTCGTGGATGGGTGACCATTTTCAACAAACCGAGTTTCCTCCGTGCCTCGGAAAGCACGTTAAGCCGTTGGTCCCGGCAGTCATTTGAAGATCTTCGACAGTCGTTACGATTAGTCAGAAGCTTGAGATCAGACACCAGTCTAGCCAAGGGGTATCGTTTACCCCGTTACTGGGTTGTGGAGGTCAGATAGGCAGTCGCTCCATGTAAAACACTGGTACTCAGGTGAATCCGGTAAGACTGGAAGCCGACCCCAACATAGTTGGGAAAAGGCTAGGCAGATTGATTGACTGTCCGACTAACGGACGCAAACTTGATCAGATTTGTACGGGATACCAGCAGCCTTATTGCGTAATGAATTCGGCAAGGTCAAGGGCAAACTGTTTGAAAAATCGACCAATCACATGCGAGATGAAAGATCCGATGTGGATTTCCGTCTATTTGATTGGTTGATTTTTCATACTCTTTGCCCTTTGCCTTGCCGATTCCATTACGCAATTAGGCTGCGGGACTTTAAACAGGCTATAGAGTCGAAAGGTTTTGAAATGCTGCATTGAAAGGCCTTCCACTATGTGGACCGGTGACCTGCTGCCTTGTTGCGTAATAAATTCGGCAAGGCCAAGGGCAAACTGTTTGAAAAATCGACCAATCAAATGCGAGACTAAAGACGCGATGTGGATTTCCGCCTATTTATTTATTTTGTTAAGCACACCAACAGTACAACTGCTTAAAACTATCCAAAAAATAATACATTTAAAGTCAAAATTACATAACAATCATACAGATTATAGGTATGCATGACATTTACAAAATTCAAAATTAAGACTACAACTAAACTAGGTAAACATTTATCACAATATATCAGTTAAGAGTAATGAGCATTAAGGTTGAACTAGTCGACGGCACGAACTATTTTGTGCGCGGGGTTAAAATGGATGCTATCTTATCCGACAACTCGTGCGAAAGAAATAGATGCTGTGATGAGCAGTAAGAAGCTAGTTCGCGTACGAATTTGCACTTTTGCAAATTTGTATCGAAATGGATGATGATTTAGGACGAAAATGAGCGCGCGAAATTTTATAAACAGACCTTTGGCAGTCTAGATATCATGAAAAAACGACAAAATTTATATTTTCAAAATAAAATTATTTGCATTGCTCAATTACTAATCTATCACTGTATGGAGGCCGTTTTGCAATTTTCCTTCTTCTTATGGTATTTATTTCCGCACAAAAATGCGTTAAAATTAGTGTTGAAATATGAAACTTTCGACGCTCATAACTTTCAAATATATTATTTTTTTACATTTTTGTTTCAAACAGGGCTAGATAATGATAAGAAAAATTTATATAATTTTTTTATTTTGAACGTACATCGTCAAACAGTGGAGTAATCGCTAGACTACGTTTGTATTGAAGAATTTTCGACTAGTGTAACCTTAATGCTCATTACTTAATAGGAAGAGTCTGAATATTATGAACTTCATTGAAAATACATCAATAGGACAGTCCAAAGAGATGGACCTTTCATTGTTCAACAGTGGTAGTCTTTCGGCTGAAACGTATGTAAGTGTCAAATACCATATTTTTTACCCGACTAACTTTCCCAATAATAAACTATTTTATTCAAAGCATGGTATACTTAATTCGTATGCTTATCGTGGTCAACACGGGGTCAACACAGGCGTATCGCTTTTGTTTGAAGTTTATCATGCTGTCCTAAAAATATTATACCGATCAAAACGAGATGGCGATTTGTTTTTTTTAATGCCATTGACACTTTATTTTGTTAAGATATTACAGGAAAAACCCACTGTTTTATAAAAAACACTTAGTTAACTTCAAATGTATGTTTGTTCGGGTCAAATCTTGCAATTGAATTTTAAAACATATATCCCCAAACTTGCATACACGTTTGGTTTAGACATCGCTACTATATAAAGCATGTTAAACAAGTAAAATTTCAAAATTTCAAAAACCCCCGACACATTTATCTTGCGAAAACACCCCAATTCAAACAATAAAACGCTCATAACATTTGAACGGCTGAACCGATTTAATTCAAACATAGCAAAGAACACTCTCGACAAAATCAACTTTCAAACAAAAAAAACTAAAACAAAATCGGTTCATCCGTTTAGGCGCTATGATGCCACAGACAGACACACAGATACACAGCAACACACGTGAAACTTATAACACCCCTCTTTTTCCGGCGGGGGTTAAAAAATGTTGTTTATAAAAAAAATACTACCTCCTTGGTTTAATGAGTTACGTAAGAACAAATAATTATGAGGAAAAAAACAAAAAAAAATAAACAAACAAATATTTATAACAACAAGTAAAATTTCAAAATTTTAAAAACCTCCGACACATTTATCTTGCGAAAACACCCCGATACAAACAGTAAATCCCCCATAACTTTTGAACGGCTGAATCGATTTTATTCAAACATAGATAAGAACACTCTCGACATAATCACCTTTTAAACAAAAAAAACTGAATCAAAATTAGTTCATCCGTTTAGGCGCTATGATGCCACAGACAGACACACAGCAACACACGCGAAACTTATAACACCTCTCTTTTTCCGACGGAGGTTAAAAAAAATACCGACGAAATAACGAAAAGAAAACCAAAAATAAAAAAAGCACTTTTAGCATAGCATGTTGAGTTGGCGCCAAGCAAATTGATTGTAGCTAGGTTGATATTCGTTGATGCGGTAAAATATTTTGTTAAAGGATTTTTGTTAAAAGAATGGCATTATAAAGAAAGTAGAAAGAAACGTATTAAATTGCCACAAAACGACATACAAACATTACATTCATTCATTTCATCATCATCAATAATGATTTTTATTTCAGTTTTGCTTTTCAGTTTACGTGATTTCAACAGAATCGGTTCACAAATGAAAATTCTGTGGAAAAATTATCAATCAATCTGCCTAGCCTTTGCCCAACTTTAATGGGGTCAGCTTCCAGTCTTACCGTATTCAGCTCAGTACCAGTGTTTTACATGGAGCGACTGCCTATCTGACCTCCACAACCCAGTAACACTGGGTAACACGGTACCTCTTGGCTAGACTGGTGTCAGATCTCAAACTACCCGTAACGACTGTCAAAGATCTTCAAATGACAGCCGGGACCAACGGCTTAACGTGCTTTCGGCAGCACGGAGGAAACTCACTATGTTGAAATGGTCACCCATCCACGGACTGACCTCGGCAAGCGATGATTAACCTTGCCCTAATGGTCGCAAATGTGACTGCTAAGCTAGGTATCCTGAATACTGGACCAGGCAAAAGTTTTAACTAAGAGTCCATATTTGTATTCGACAAGGACGACAAGCTAAGAAGTAGAAGGAGTCCTGACTTCGATACTTAGGTAGGTAATTTAATAAGCTATTAAAAAGTAAACAACTTTCGACCTACATAAGGGTTTGAAATCCCAATTAACTATGTCACATCAATCATGAAAACAAACACTTCAAGGGGATTTTCCGCGTTAAGCTATGAACTTAACTTATGCTTCATTATTGCAATGGATATCATACTAACACGAGTGATTCTAATAATAGTGTCTTGCCCTAATAATAGGGGAATTTAATGTGGCTAAATGTGGCTATAATACACTAATAAACTCTACATACACTTCTGCCTATCCTTCTGGTAAATACAGTCGTGATATTACGAGTCCAAACAAACAACTTCTGACGTGGTCACTCTCAATTTCCCCCCAAATTTAATTACCTACGTAACTCCTTCATTATACTACAAAAACGCTCCAACTCCAAACGGACATAAGTCACGCTTAAAATCTCAACAAAAACCGACCATGCATTGTTCTGAGATAACCTATTTAAATCATTACAAAAAATATGTATACATTATGATAACCCGTGCATGACCCAAGTATCATCAGTAGTGTGCTAACCGTAAACGGGGGAAGACGCGCGCTCCGTTCCTAATCGGAATAGAGCTATGTACTGAAGTTATAACTTCTAAAACAATAAAAAGCCGCGAAAATGGATCACCAAAACAAATTTGAAGACAAATTTGCCCCTTCAGCTCCTATGCTGCCGGAGTATGGTGAAGAAGAAAAGACGAAAGATAAAATGGTTGTAATAACTCCTCACAATGGGATCGGTAAAATTTTAATTCGTGAAGACACTATTTTGGCGAACTTGCATGGCTGTGCCGGTTGTGGTCGAGCCCAGTTTACGTGTGGGGGGGTAAAAAAACAGTGGTCGGTGCTATGTTGGGGTAAACAGCCGGAGAAAAAGTATTATTGTTGTGAGTATTAACCCTTTTTTACTCCTTTGCTTTGTGTTACCCCGTTGTGGGTTTGTAGGCGTCAGATAGGCTGTCTATCCGTGAGAGATTCCGGCTGCATTCCGACTTGTAGAGTTCCTTCCAGCAGTCGGTCCATGAGATAACTCTGGTATTTAGCTGCCAAGGTGTAGGATAGGATAGATGGACCCCTTTGCCGTAATTAGACCTTCCATTTGGCCCGTTGTGCGTGCAGGCCTCTCTCTGTGAGAGGGAATGGGCCTTAATCCATCACGCGTCCAGTGCGTGTTGGTGGATGTCACATGTGTTCGAATTTTTGGTTCTAAGACATTGTCATCATTTCCTTACGATGTTTCTCTTCACCGTTTTGAGAACAGTGGGGATGAAATGATTTACACAAAGTAAAGCGGCTGCCTGGGTTCCTGTCTGGGTAAATGACGTCAACTCTCTCGGGATTGTTGCAATCGCGTGTCCGTTTATTGTTTATACCATTTCATAACATACCATTACGCTGGACGCTCTAAAGGGGTACGCAGAGTGTACAGTTCACCCGGGTACACTCTAATTAAACCGGTTGTTTAAGTTTCATGTTATTCGGGTAATCTATTCTGGCTTAACTGTGGGCGTTATAAAAATAAAAACGTTTTTACAAAAAAAATACAACTGACTTACACAAACAAAAAAAAACAATTAAAAAAAGTGAAAAATAACTTCTATTTCGGAATTCGGTGACAAAAAACGACGCATCAAAAACAAGAAGACCGACTGCGCAAATTCAAGTTATTTTTCAGTTTGTAGTGTTTTTATTTGGAAGTCGGTTGAATTTTTCGGTTCCTTCTTCTTGTCCTTGTATGTATGTGTATACAAAATATTAAATAAATTAATTGAACAAGCGTAGTGATGAATGTTCGTGTCTTCTCTGTGTAAGAAGAGGCCTTTGCCTTGCAGGGACAATAAGAGAGTGGTATTATTAGGTTTATTAGCCAGGGTATATCAGACTTTTACTATGCATCTTAAAGCTGGAGAAATCGTTCACCCATTTCTTTTTATTGCAAAAATAAAAGAATAACGACCTCTATAATTTATGGACTGTCAAAAATGGGTGTTAAAATGGTTTATAACACTTTTATAACCAAATAGCTTCGACCCGCGACTGCGCCCGCTTCAAAAGTGGGTTTTTTATCCCTAGGGAAAATTATACCGGGATGAAAAGTATGCTATTTCAGACTATTAATCTATTTCTGTGCCAAATTATATCCGGATCCGTTCAGCCGTACTGACGTGATTAAATAACATCTAAACTTTCGCATTTGTAATAATACTAGCTGCCGCCGCGGTTCACCCGCGTTTTATTAGTACTTCTCCCAATTTCTTTATAAATTATAGCCTATGTGTTTTTCTGATGTTTATGCTATAATCCTGTAAAGTTTTGTAAGGTTTTCTTGCAAGGTTTTTTATCGGTTGCATTTCGGGGAATGTGCGATGGAATTGCATGATCTAATTCCTCCTAGCCCGTTTCATCATCGGACTACAAGACGTACGGCGATGCGCCATCGGTGGTAGACATCCCACCCATACGCACTAAACGTTTTGGAAATACTTTAATTATGCGTACAGCTAAGGAGTGGCATTCCCTGCCGGAGTCTGTGTTTCCCGATAGCTACAATCTAGGTCTCTAAGTTAAGAGTGAATAGGTTACTTCTAGGCAAGCGTGCTTCACCGTCGACCACATCATCGCTTACCATCAGGTGAGATAGTGGTCAAGCGCGAGCCTACAATCTATAAAAAATAAAATAAAAAATAAAGTTTTATCAAAATCCGTTCAGTAGTTTTGGCGTAAAAGAGTAAAAAAACATCTATCCTCACAAACTTTCACGTTTTTAAATTAGTAGGATATAGTAAGCAGAAATAGGAATAAATGATTTGAGTAAGTAATGTGTCCATATTATACATGAATGCATAATTAGATGTATCTGTATGTTTACTTATTAATTTATAGATAAGTAATGATTTCTGTGTACTACATTAGATTCTACAGTAAGTGATAATAGTCCAATGTTTAGTCTCGTGACCAGACGCACGGGTCGATCTACTAGGTTAAGCAACGCGTGCTAAGGTCGGTCCGTGGATGGGTGACCATCTTAATATACCGAGATTATTTCGTGCTTCGGAAAGAACTGGTCCCGCTCAGATATAAATCTAACTAGATGACGCGACTGTATGTACTTCGCGTGCCAAAAAACGGAGAAGAGTTACGATAAATGATCGTAATTTGAGCTTTTCATTTAGCATTATCGGCACCGGAAAGCCACCGAAATCTAGAAAAATGCCTATTTATGCCTTATCGAGCTGTGAAGACTGTATAGACGAAGTTGGCCGAGGCATTGGAAATGTTTTCTTTCATTGGTAAGTACATTTGTTTTAAATTGTGTGTGAAAAATTGGCACGCTTGGTTTTCATACAAATGGAGGGACTTGCGTTATCTAGTTAGATTTATGTCTGTGGTCCCGGTTGTCATTTGAGGATCTATAACAGTCGTCAGTCAATCAGAAGCTAGGAAATCTGCCTCCAGTCTCGCGAATGTGTATCGTGTTGCCTAGTTGCTGGGTTGTGGATATACGCAGCCCATTGCGTAAGTGAATTCAGCAAGGTAAAGCGTATATATGCAATCGCAGGCATCAGACCGAATGTCCTTAGTAAATAGTCAAAATTCGAGGTTTGGCTCTCGCCTATTTCCTCCTCCAATATTGGACCAATTTAAAATATATTCCATAAAACGACAAAGAAAGATATATACTGTGCCCCTATGTTTTCCTTTTTTCATTTATAGTTGTCAAATTTATACACTATATCTTTTTCCACAGCGCAATTTTGAGCTTATTTTGAGGGTTCTAGTGCTTCTTCAGATAATTTATCATCAAAAAGGAAAATACAGGGGCTAATTCCGTTTGTGGAAATAAATTTACATCGGTACATGGTGGACATCCCACCCGCACAAAGCGTTTTGCGAATATTTTCATTGTGCGTCCTAAGGAGTAGAATTCCCTGCCGGAGTCTTTGTTTCCTGATAGCTACAACCTTGAGGTCTGAGTGAATATGTTACTTCTAGTAAAGCGTGGTTTATCGTCGACCACATCATCGCTTACCATCAGGCGAGATAGTGGTCAAAACGCGAGCTTATCGATAAATAATAAAAAAAGAGCAACAGCTGTATTTGAACTAATAATTACTTTAATCAACTTTATAATGTCTACTTTAAGAGATCGGTTAATGACTTTGTCTCTATATGTTTTTATTAAGAACACTAAGATTGCCCGCGAAATTCTGAAAATGAATTTATTCCTCGATAAAAGACGCACTTTAACAAATAATAAAATTATGCTACTAAACATAAAAATAAAAGAAATTAGACTCTAGTTATCTCCCTGCCAAATTTCATCAAAATAGGCATAGTAATTTAGCAGTAAAGTCGTACCAAACAGAGACTCGTTAGCATTTATTAATATTTATATTACGGTTTTTTTTTTTCGTCATAAAAACTCTGTGGTGTTGACATAGGATGACAGCCGATAACTCAAACAAGGAAGTTTGATATTAGTTTGTTTAGCGTGGTTTGAAAAAAATATAAGTGCGTGCAAGTTAAAAACCGTCCAAGTGCGAGTCGGACTCGCGCACGAATGGTTCCGTATCGCATAAAACGGCAATAAAATCTCGTTTGTTGTGATGGGTATAAATATTTAAGTGGGGCTCACTTAAATATTTATTTCATTCTGTTTTTAGTATTTGTTCAGCGGCTTCAGAAATACATCATTCAACAGTCTAGCTATCATGGTTCATGAGATACAGCCTGGTGACAGACAGACGGACAGTGGAGTCTTAGTAATAGGGTCCCGTTTTTACCCTTTGGGTACGGAACCCTAAAAATTATGGTTTTATTAAATAGATGCTTGAATTCATAATCCACTTATATTCGTACTTATATTCGCTACCATCCATAATAATATTATAAATGCGAATTAACTGTCGTTTCGAACCTTTTTACGTTTAAACCGCTAAACCGATTTAGATGAAATTTGTTATGGAGATAGTTTCAGTTTTCTTACCCCGGTAGTGTGTTCCCTTGGGATGATTTTACTATTTAACGCGGGCGAAGCCTCGGGAAGAAGCTTGTTCAAAATATATTCAATCCATCGCCATCAATAAAATTGAAGTATTGACATTAGCGTTGCTTATTATAAACTGATTGAAAAAAAAGTCCTCAAAAATGTATGGGTAGAAACGAAATTGAACTTTGATGATTAAGTAATAGAGTTGGTTTTTGCTGATTGACGTTAACACCCCGTTTCTGGAACGAAAACGTCCTTCACGCGATAACTGCGGCTGTGATTGGTTAAATATTATTTATCAGTAGCCAATCGCATCACAACGCCAAAGTCAGCGTTTGTTTTGTGACCCGTTTCGTTCCAGATTCACAGCTCCGGGTGTAATTAGTAACGAGGCTTAACAAATCGGTCATTAGCAATCTGCTTATTATTAAATATAGGTAACTCAATGAATGTCTGGTTGAGGTCCGGTCAATGTGGCGAACACAGACATAAATCTAACTAGATAACGCAAGTCCCTCCGTCTGTATGAAAACCAAGCGTGCCACTTTGTCACACACAATTTAATAACAAATTTACTTACCAATGAAAGAAAAGATTTCCAATGCCTCGGCTAACTTTTTCTATACAGTCTTTACAGCTCAATATGGCGTAAAAAGACATTTTTCTAGATTTTGGTGGATTTCCGGTGCCGATAATGCTAAGTGAAAAGCTTATTACGATCACTGATCGTAATTTTACCCCGTTTTTTGACACGCGAGAGTACATACAAATGCGTCATCTAGTTAGATTTATATCTGTGGGCAACACTTGGAGGAGGCCTATAATAAAAAATAAAAAAAAAATGAATAACGATTTTATTTCTCATCACAAATGTTGCAGGAAGGTACAGAAAATGTTTAAACTAATACAAAAAAAAAAAACATTTGTGAGAGACTGGTGCCCGAAGAATGTATTGAATACCCGCGTTACTGGTCACCAGGCTTCCCAATTCTTACAGTTAGACTTTGTATGTTATTAGATCAAGTATGAACTAGCTGTGTGATGAAGTTTACAATGCACAATTTTTGATATTAACAAAAATGCTGATTCTAGAAAGACTATAATAAGAGTTATATGTATGTGGACAGGTGTATGTGAGTGAGTGTATGTAAGTATGTATTTGTGAGTGTATGTAAGTAGGTGTATGTGCGTGAGTGTATGTAAGTAGGTATGTGAGTAGGTGTATGTAAGTAGGTGTATCTGAATGAGTGATTTAAGTAAGTGTATGTGAGTGAGTGTATGTAACCAAGTGTATGTGAGTGAGTGTATGTGAATGAGTGTATTTGAGTGAGTGTATGTAAGTGGGTGTATGTGAGTGAGTGTATGTAAGTGGGTGTATGTGAGTGTGAGAGTATGTGTGGGTAAATGCCTATGTCCAGCAGTGGACGTCATTCGTTTAAAATGACGATGATGAAGCTGATAACCTTACCCTAATATTGGTAACCTAAACTTTCGGGGAACACAGAGAGTTGTTTTGTTAATCAGACCCCAGATTGTAAGTTTTTATCAGTTGTAAGAAATGTCAATAACACGACACATTTGCGTGTTGAGGCGATACACGACTAAACAATACAATATTTGCTTGATAATAGATACAGCCAGTGAAATGAATTGTTTATCACTACAGGGTTGAATATCACTTGCATGCCTTAAGACGACCAGAAACACTAGACTGATTGAAATAGCAATGGCATTAGATCAGAGCATAAACAAAAAAATTATGTCCGAATAACATCCTCAATAACATGAAATTTAAACATAACTGGTGAAATAAGAGTTTACGAAGATGAACTGTACACATCTGTCATTATGTTATGAAAAGGTGTAAACTAAACAGACATGCGATTGCAAAAACGCCTGGGGGAGGCCTATGTCCAGCAGTGGACGTCTTTCGGCTGAAATGATGATGAAGATCGTAAGGTCTTTTTATCTATGTTTCAGTTACTCCTAACATTAGTACAGTTTCAAATTACTGAAAAGAATATTGAAAAACATGGTTGCCAATTAAATTCCATGATTGTATTTACAAAGCGTTATTATAACGGTCAGTAAGATATACAAACAAAAGGAAGTATATAGGTCACTGTGGAAGTTGTTATATTGTAATAAGTGTGTTTATTTACGTATTGATCTCTAACCTCGGGGAAGCACGTGGCGAAATGGTGTCAACGCACTCACAGTACATAGCTCTTTTAGACCCCGCCGGAAAAAGAGGGGGGTTATACGTTTGACGGGTGTATCTGTATGTCTGTCTATGGCATCATAGCTCCTAAACGGATAAACCGATTTTTATTTAGTTTTATTTGTTTGAAAGGTGATTTTGTCGAGAGTGTTCTTAGCTATGTTTGAATAAAATCGGTTCTGCTGTTCAAAAGTTATGGGCGTTTAACTGTTTGAATCGGGGTGTTTTCACAATGTAAATGGGCCGGGGGTTCTTTAAATTTTGAAATTTTACTTGTTACAATTGCAAAAATTTGTGTTGAGGAGATTTTCCGGTGCAGGTGGAAATAATTTTATTTATTCTTTATTGTACACAAAAACATAACTTGGTTCTCTTGGATTTGCAAATGAGGGTTATATCCAAAAAAACAAAAATATACCGAATTCCAAAACGAAAAATAACTTTCTTTTCGGAAGTCAGTGTTTTTTGTACCTATATTTTTTTGTCTATTCTCTTTTTGGTTTTTCTCTTTTTAGTACTTAGTAACCATGCAAATAGGTACGCATTATTATTTTTTTTTTTTTTTTTTTTTTTTTTTTTTTCTATATTAATAAAAACTAATGTTCTTAATAACAAATTACAATCTAGCCTCAATAGACTAATAAGCAATTTAACTCTAACTTATTATTATAATGTAAAATGTTATGACTAAGAATAGTGTCAATTTGCACTTTTATACAGTTCGGTAGCACTTTCTTAGAGTCTGATACGTTAAAAACACTTAGTTCACGTGTTACATGTATAGCACAGTATTCTTTGCTATTATTTTTCACTTATTATACACTACACTAACTCAAATGGTTTAGTTCTCTTTAGCCTACGCACTATGTCCGTGTTATCTAGCAGCTGGATTGCTTCCACATTCACATGTCGATGAAGTCTGTGTTCGTGGGTTTCAGCAAAGTTTTGAATAACGGTGGTGACGAGTTTCATTTTAAGGTCGCGGTGAAGGTCGTCATTTCTGATGTACCATGGTGCATTAACAGCATCTCTGAGTACTTTATTTTGAAATTGTTGTATAATTTTTACATTACTTTGTTTAGTACAGCCCCATAGTTGGATACCATACGTCCAAATTGGCATAAGAATATGCTTGTATATTATAATTTTATTGTGTATTGATAGACAGGATTTCCTTCCGAGTAACCAATACATATTTTTGTAACGTATATCGAGTTCCTGTCTTTTCTTTTTGACGTGAGATTTCCAACGCAACTTGGCGTCAAGAGTTATGCCAAGGTATTTGGCTGTATTCGCATAAGGCACTTGCATGCCATTTATATAGACTGGGTGATAATCGCAGTGTTTATTAGTGAAGTCAATGTGAATCGATTTTGACTCATTCAGTTTGATCTTCCACTTTTGTGTCCAGTCGTAAACTAAGTTCACAGCTAGTTGAACCTTTTCTAGCTGTGAACTTAGTTTACGCATTATTAATGATAACTTATAACCTACTCGTCAGATCTTGATCAAAATTGGCCTTCTTGGGTACTGCTGTACTGTTACTTCAATAAATTGCTAGCGACCGTTTTTGGGGGCCTATTAAACGAGTGTACAAGTCACACCCTGCTTTAATTTAGTTAAAATATATAGGAAAGACAATGAAGCGATCCCACTGGTAGATATTATTATCTTTGATGGCAAGGAATCTTTTTAGCCATCCACATTCAAACTAATAAAAACGTGTCACACAAAAATAGCCTCAAACAAAATGTCTCATTCCTATATATCTACCTACTTACACTGCTTTCCACAGGGGAGGGGGGGAGGTTTGGCTATCCCCCAGTACCATCCCCACCACTCGGAGCCCTATGGTTATGGAGATATCCATGTAAGTTTTCAGGTTAGAATAAAAATATCCATAAATCTGCATCGATTTAAGGGGCGCGGAGGGAGGAAGGGAAAGGGGGCATATAATAATATTATTCATTTAAAAATCTTATTTTAAAACAAGTCTTTTCGTATTTTTCTGAGCAAACCCTGTCATTTGATACTCACATCATGACAGTGCACAAAAAATAACTAGTCCGCCATCTTGGGCCGTCCACCAAATTGGATTTGGAATCACTTAGCTAACCATGCATTGTCATCCAAACTAAAAGTGTATGCAAAACTCCATCTTAATCGGTTGAGGATACTGGTGAGGATTTGACCCGAACACAGTTTACATACATACATACATTGCAAGCTAAATAAAAGCTTGTAAAAACAATCAATATATCAGCCTATGATTTCGTAGTAAAATCGGTTTCCAATTAACGGATCATGTTCTGAAACTATGATATGCTTTAAAACAAACAATATAGCTGACATATCCTTATATGTCCGAAGACGGCGCACAGGTATTACTAATATAAAACTACTATTGGTCGCTACTGTTGATCATAAGGTCTTGAGTCGAATTCAGGGCCGGATCTAGGGAGGGGGGGCGAGCCGGGCAAATGCCCAGAGCGGCATAAATGAGGGGAGGCCAAACTGCACTAACAGCCCTTTTTATTTCATCAGAAAACCTAACTTATTCGTGGTGTGGTACTCAAATTATCAAGCTCGCTTCGCTGTCGAATGTTATTGGTTCTTGTTGTAAACCCACCGTTAAATAACTTAACATTCATAATGTTGCCAAAATTCTTAGGTAAAATTTTCGTGCTCACTTCGTTTTCACTTCGCTCGAAATTGGCAAAAAAAGCGTCTTTATTCGATCCGACGGTTAAATAATAAATACCGCATTTTTTTCAATAGGTAATAATACATTTACCTCCTTATAGAGCGTCATTTAAAAGGGCGCCAAGGGCGGCAAATATTGTCTATGCCCGGAGCGACGAAATAGCTAGATCGGGCCCTGGGGTCGATTCCCTGGTTAGGAAAACTGTTACTGAGTTTTATCACCTGGGATTCTTTAGTAGTAGCCTGGAGTATGGATTTGTGCATGATTATGACAACTTGCTTTCTTAACTTTCAATATTGCACCTACCACTATTTGTCTCTGCTTCACCCAAAGGTCGACTGGTAGAAAATGCCTGAGTCATTAAGTCTGTACGTTTGTGTGCATGAAGTCGCTTAAATTTCGGAAGTCGTTTTCTCTTTTCGTTTCTTCGTTTTTGTCACCGACTTCCGAAATTGAAGTTATTTTTCACTTTGTAGTGTTTTAATTTGGAAATCGGTTGTTACATATTTTTGTAAAATAGTTTTTGATTCATACAGAAATGGTACATAATGGCGAACATGATCAATGTAGTTAAAGTCAATTAAATACGCATTCTTCAAAAACTTATCGTCAAATCATGATCAAATATAAATGAGACACACCACATGAGAAGCACCAGCTTTCAAATAAAAAAAGAGTCATCAAAATTGGTACACCTAGTAAAAAGTTCTGAGGTAACAAACATTAAAAACCGGCCAAGTGCGCGTCGGACTCGCGCACGAAGGGTTCCGTACTTGGTAAATTGCGGTTTACGATTTATGACGTATTAAAAAAAACTACTTACTAGATCTCGTTCAAACCAGGAAGTTTACATGGTAATGTACATCATATATTTTTTTTAGTTTTATCATTCTCTTATTTTAGAAGTTACAGGGGAGGGACACATTTTACCACTTTGGAAGTGTCTCTCGCGCAAACTATTCAGTTTAGAAATAAATTTATTAGAAACTTCAATATCATTTTTGAAGACCTATTCATAGATATCCCACACGTCTGGGTTTGATGTCAATTTTTTTTTTTTAGTTTCAGTTTCAAGTATGGGAACCCCAAAATTTATTGATTTTTTTCTATTTTTGTGTAAAAATCTTATTGCGGTTCACAGAATACAAATACTTACCAAGTTTCAACAGCATAATTCTTATAGTTTCGGAAAAAAGTGGCTGTGACATACGGACGGACAGACAGACAGACATAACGAATCTATAAGGGTTCCGTATTTTGCCATTTGGCTACGGAACCCTAAAACGACCTTCGAACGACACCAAAGAGGCTCCTCTCGCAGCTTATGCAGCGATATTTCAAAATAATTGTAGTAGTCACAGAGGATCTTTGTGTCTCTGACTGACTCTATAATAAATTAAATATAGACATAGTCCATGTATAGCAATAGGCCATCATCAGTTCAGCGAAAAGACGTCCACACACGGACATAGGCCTCCCCCAAGCGTCGCCACACTGATCGGTCCTGTGCGTTTCGCATCCACCGGACGCCCACAGCCTTGACCAGGTCAACGCTCCACCTGGTGGGTGGCCTACCAACGCTGAATCTTCCGGTAGGCGGTCAGCACTCTAGAAAATTTTCGGCCCTAACGGCCATCCGTTCTGCGAGCAATGTGCACTGCCCACTGCCTCTTTAACGCGCCGATTCCCTTGAGTACCTGATTTTAAAATGAGAATCACGTCTAAACGGCTAATCGTAATTTTTTGGAAAAAATATATGTTATATGAGACCATTTTCTTAATAATTTCATCAGAGCAGAATTTGAGTTTTATTCGTATAACATAGTTTAATTAATTTGTAAAGTTATATCTAAAACGGACAAAAACACGACAATCGCACCAAAACCGCTGGGCGTATTTTAATGAAATCGACACCATCTCAAAGACAATTTAATTATCTACATTTTAATCTGAAGCTTTTTTTTAATGTCTTAGAATAATAAGGAAAGTACAAAAAACTACTAAATTTTGGGTCGCGCGGGTGTGAAACGAGTGCGCATTTTGTTCCCTCAAGGTCGTTGGCGTTAGTCGTCGTCTTAAGTTTGGCCATTCTTCGGGCTATGTCGGTAACCTTGGTTCCACATATCGTCCTATTATATAGGATATAAATTATGAACTGACGAAAAGTAGATGTAGGTACCTACTATTACACTCCTCTGCCTCCCTCCGGGGCATACAAGCGTGAATGTAATGTCCATGAAATTATCACTACGCTTGCTTTAAGCGTATTTGCTATTTTATACCGTGCAATTCTTTGAAAAATCCTAACATAGAGTAATATGCACACGGTAGTGTCAGCCAAGTTTTTTTAATTAAAGTTGGTAGGTAAAAACTTGCCAAATCTCACTGTTGTGCACACCGAACATTATTCAAGTTCAAATAAAATTTATTTCATACATAATGGACAGACAGGTGGTAAATATAAGTTACAGAAACAAATAAGACACTGTCGGGCACAGTAACATTCTAGATACAGTCAACACAACATAACTTCTATCAAAGCAACTACTACTACTTAGCAAGTTTTTACTATTTTATAGCCTTTATTACCCGACTGCCGAAGGAGGGTAATGTGTTTATCAGTCTATGTATGTATGTATATTTGTTCCTATATGACGTTCCAGAGACCAAACGCGTTGGCCGATTTTGATGATTCGTAGGTCAATCGATTCGTCTTAACCCTGCGAGTGTCACTGGCTACATTAAAATTAGACAATAGAAAAATGGCGGATTTTGGGCACCATATTGGGGGGGCCCAATTTTATTTTTCTTCCAAAGCCATCTTGTGGGGTATCAAAATAAAGGGTTTTAAGAGGTGATTTCAAAAATATACAATACTTATATGTTTAAATGTACCTAATTCGAAAAAAGACTAACTAAAACGTGATAAATAAAAAAAATCAATCAAAAAACCCAACTGCTTCAAAAGCGAACTAAAAAGACGTAATCAAGGACAAAATCATGCTGTGCAGGCAGAGGATACACCAGACATGACTTATTACTGTACTTATATTACATATTCGCGAGCTGGTTGACCAAAATCTGGTGTATCCTCCGCCTGCACATCATGATTTTCTCTTTGTTTACGTCTTTTTAGTTCGCTTTTGAAGCAGTCGGGTTTATTGATTTTTTGATTTAACTTTTTATTATATACTAGCAGCAGTAGCAGGCACCCGTAGCTCCGCCCGCTTTATATTAGTACTTCTCCCAATATCTTTACAAATTACTAGCGGACCCCTCGCGGTTTCACCCGCGTAGTTCCCATTCCCGTGGGAATACAGGGATAAATAGCCTATATCACCTGGGCATAGAGTAGCTTCCCAACGGTGAAAGAATTTTTGAAATCGGTCCAGGAGTTCCGGAGCCTATTCGGTACAAACAGACACACAAACAATCAATGTGTCTAGCCTTTTCCCAACTATATTGGGGTCGGCTTCCAGTCTTACCGGATTCAGCTGAGTACCAGTGTTTTACATGGAGCCTATCTGACCTCCACAACCCAGTAACTGGGTAACACGGTACCCCTTGACAAGACTGGTGTCAGATCTCAAGCTTCTGACTACCCGTAACGACTGTCAAAGATCTTCAAATGACAGCTGGGACCAACGGCTTAACGTGCTTTCCGAGGCACGGAGGAAACTCGGTATGTTGAAATGGTCACCCATCCCCGGACCGACCTCGTCAAGTGTTGCTTAACCTTGATGATCGAACAGTGCGGCTGTTATTATTTAGCCACGAGCTCCTCATTCTGCAGACACACAAACAAACAAACAAAAAAATCTTTCCTCTTTATAATATTGGTATAGATAAGTATAGATACTTGTTATTCTGATCATAATCATCATCATCAGCCTTTTATTGTTCCCAGCGCTGGGACACAGGCCTCCTCTCTCTCTGTGAGAGAGGGAATGGATCCAATGCGGGATGGTGGATGTCACATATCTTCGAATTCGTTATTCTGATGTATAAGCTATATTTCGATAAAGTTTTATCAAAATCTGTTCCGTAGTAGGTTTTGCGAGCAAGAGTAACAAACATCCATCCATTCATCCATCCTTAAAACTTTGACGTTTATAATAGTAGTAAGCTTGATGTGTCCCTTATTTGTCTTGTGTTGTTCCAAATAATCGTGTTTTCTTTTTTTTCTTTTATTTCAACTGAATACCGCTGTGCATGCCTATTGGGAACTTTGAGAGAGAACTAAGTATGTAGTTAAATTTCACTTATTTAATAAGCGAAGCCGCTAAAGAACTTGGCATTCTTTACCATTTACATTTTTGGTGGTATTCATAATTATGTAGACTGTATAAACAATACCTAAATGGTGTCTTAAAATAATATTATACAACCTTGTCTAAATTGGTCCCCTTATTTATTTTAAACACATAGATAAACGAAATTCTCATGGTCATACTTAGGCTTTGCATGAATAGTGAAGACTACTAAATGGACGAAAAAGCCTGTCTATAACAAAATTCATCAAAATTGGTTCAGCGGTTTCTAGGCGTAAAAAGATTACAAATAGACTGACAGAGTTACTTTCTCATTCATAATTATAAGTTTGATCTAGATTCTGACCGCGGCTTTACTTGCGTGAAAAGTGATTTTCTATCGCAGTATTCTATGTCCTAATCCACAGCTTAATTGCGTAAGTGAATTCGGCAAGGCAAGGGGTTTGATCCCATGAAAGAGTATGAACAATTGACCAATGAAAGACACGATGTTCATTTTCGACTATATGATTGGTCGATTATTCATATTTGGGTTCAAACCCTTTGCCTTGCCTCTAACTCCTCTGCCGAATTAATTACGCAATAAGGCTGCAGATAGGTAGTCACTGTATATAAATGACTGATATTTAAAGAAAGAAAGAATGAAAACATATTTATTACACAGAAGACACGAGATAAACAAAACACAAACAATAATAAACACATTACCCTCCTTCGGCAGTCGGGTAAAACTAAACAACCCCGTGCGAGATCTAAACGGCATTTACATCGGTAACTGCATCTGGTAACAACTGGGAGCCGACCCCAGCATAGTTGCAAAATGCAGGTAGAATGATCAAATCATACATAACTGTTTATTTAAATGACAAAAGAAAAAGAAAGAAAGAAAGAAGGAAAGAAAGAAAGAAGGAATGAAATAAAGAAAATATACCTTTTAATTTGTGGTTATGTTCAGTTTCATGATATTCGGGTAATATATTCTGGCGTTATAGGTATTTACTTAACAACTTGCCTATAAGGTAGATACAACTAAAAGGGGAAAACTAAAAAAAAAATGCAAAAATATATTACTGACTTCCAAATAAAAAACTACAAAGTTAAAAATTACTTAACTTTTAAGTCGATGTCCATATCGCAAAAAATTGGTACCGTACCTACGAAAGACACCGACTTCCAAAAGTAAAGTTATTTTTTACTTTGTAGTTTTTTATTTGGAAGTCGGTAGTATTTTATGCAAAAGTTTTTTATTGTTTATGTAGCAAAATAAAAATACATGTCCAATACTTTTAGGTTATCTATGACGTTATGGTTAGTTATGACGGACTAAATAGATATTTTTTGTCAACTACACTATTGGAGCAATTTCTGAGGCTATCAACCTTTATGTATTCTGAGGAAATATTCTCTAGAATGTGTCACAAAATAAACACAAACATGTAAACATAAGCGATAAGACGTAACGGTAGCGGCTCGTTTGAATTCCAGAAGGATTGCCGACGAATAAAAAGACAGTATACCTCTGTTTCAATGTTTTTTCATCAGGTATTATATTTTACGGAAATAAAAACCGCCAATTAATAAGACTTACACGTGTAAGAAAATTTAAAAAACTTTAAGTAAAAAGTAGGTTTAATTTGTTAATTAATTACACATAGTTTTTTAGGATTCCGTAACCAAAGGGTAAAAACGGGACCCTATTACTAAGACTCCGCGGTACGTCTGTCTGTCTGTCTGTCTGTCACCAGGCTGTATCTCATGAACCGTGATAGCTAGACAGTTGTAATTTTCAAAGATGATTTATTTTTGTTGCCCCTATATATATATATACAAATACTAAAAACAGAATAAAATAAATATTTAAGTGAGGCTCCCACAACAAACGTGTTTTTTTGCCGTTTTTGCGATAATGGTACGGAACCCTTCGTGCGCGAGTCCGACTCGCACTGGGCCGGTTTTTTAGTAATGCTCATACTTGTTTCCACGATAAATGTACATGGAAGAAAAAAAATGGTTTTACTGCAAAAATATTGTTTCTTCACCGCACACCATATAAAATTGGGTGCCCTCTATCTGGCAGAATCTTGATGCTCCGAAATTTATTTGGCATAACACACTTAGCATAATCTTCTTTAAAAGAATATATTTAAGGCATATTTTTTTATTCATATAATCATTGTTTGGCCGAATGTCTGTATGCCCGAATTTACAATGGCTTACTTTTAAGATGGCAGAATTTAATTTGGCATAATTTCAATTGGCAGTATGCTTGTTTGCATGCTGCATGCTTGCTGCAAGCATTGTGTATACTTGTTTGTATGCTTCATACAGCGAAATAAAAGCAAAAATACAAATTGTTTTCAATCAATTTTATTAGTATGGTAAAAATTACAAAATTATTGTGAGTATGAATTTTCTGTAATGTGCAATATGAGTATTTCAATTAATATGGTTATGCAATGTATGCCAAAAGACAATTCTGACTGTGAACTTTCTGCGATATGATGGTTCTGCTTTTTAATGACTATCGATATCAAATTTATGCCTCAAGATGATTCTGACTTACAAAGTTATGATTTCTGAATGAGTGTGTATGCCAAACGATTTTCTGCGAAATGAAGTGTATGCTATCCGTTGATATGCATAATAAGTTTAACATTATGACATAAAAAGTTGTTCTATAAAAGGTAGACCCAATAAAATGTTTGTTATTCAAACAAGACGTTGATTTCAATAAAAAAAAAAGCCTTTACACTAATTAATTATAATTCTCGTTTCACAGTGACGTAGTTACTTTAATCCTTGTTTATTATATCTATGGTAGAAGATATATTGACATATTATGAGTTTTTAATTATAGTAAAAAAAGCTATAAACTGTGTTCATATTTTTTTTAGTAACATGTAACGTATGTAAGTAATTGCAATCAAATTACCGTATCATAATTATTTGTTTTTACAAGCTTTTATTTCACTTCAGTTACAGTTATCCTCCACCGATTAAGATAAAATTTCGCAATGTTTGCTGCTTTCATTGTTTATGAACGTTAGTAATATTACCAATTTATTTTTGTGAATGTATCTGTTTATACGGGACCCTCTGTGCGCGAGTCAGACTCGCACTTGGCCGGTTTTTTGTTTGGTAAACTATGTAACTGTGTTGTTTACCAAATCATATTTTTTGTTCTTCCTGTTAATTATGTGAATCGATTAGATTCGAATATATTTGGTTTAAGAAATGATAAAGATGATATTGATATTTTTATCAGCATTAGAACCCTAAAAATGTTCTCAACGCAGGCCTAGTGTACAAATTTTATGAATGTTAAAGAAAAACATAGGGACCTTTTTTTACTTATTACGTTATATTAGTTATTGTACAACACAAAAATATATGTACAGGACAAAAATCATAAAAGCAAGTGTATAATAGGTGGTCTTATCGCACAGGGCAATCTCTTACAGACAACCCAACAACAACCAACAAACCACTACCAACCACCTACAAACTTGACAACCTTAAACATATTAAGAGACCTTTATAGTGACATTATAGGTACATTGAAGGCATATTATTTAAGTATATTATAGGGACCTTTATACATAGGAGCCTGTATAAACCTTTTTTGTTCAGTTTTTAAAATATCTTTGATTTTTGAGCTCTCCGCTCGCATTTTCTCTTAATCATTCTTTGCAATTTTCACAAATTTGCTAAACTTACCTAATAACAGTTTAGTGAGCCAATGAACTGGCAAGAAATTGGCAAAGACAGTAGATAGGTTCTTAAAATAAAAATAGTTTTTACTCTAAAAATATATTTTGACGTGGCGATTGACGCAAGTGAAGATGCTGCTTATAGCTTATTTTTTTTATTATTATGAGCCTGTTATGTCCCACTGCAGGGCAAAGGCCTCCCTTCCGACTTTCCAGTTTTCCCTGCCTCTTGCTACATCTGCCCAATCCTTCAGATAGACCTCTAATTCGTCCCGCCATCTCTTTCTGGGCCTACCGCGTCGCTGGTTCCTGTTATTCGGAATCCAGTCAGTGGTTACTTTTGCCCAATTCTGTTGCGACATACGGCAGATGTAGCCTGCCCCATTCCACTTTAGTTTGACAACTGTTCTGCGATTTGTGTTTTGGAACGAAGTATACTGTTCCGAATGCGATTTATGATTTTGACTCCGAGAATACTGCTTATAGCTAGCCATAAAAAAGTGTCTCTATTGTCCTCAGATATTGTCTTTCCCAAATATCTATAGGAAGGGCATAAGGGCGCGGGCCCATTGCAAGAAATTAACTAACAGCTAGGAGCTATTTAACCGACTCCCGAAGGAAAAAGGTAAATCCTAAGATTGAACGTGTGGTTGCTGGTAAAATCCCAAAATTAGCGATTATCATAGATCGTATGACTTTTACCAGTACCTACCGAAAACTTGGTAAATTTTAGGTTTTATCAGTAAATTTTAAGTTTTACCATAGTTCGGCCTCTTACAGTACCTAAAATATACAGGGTGGGCAGAAAATCGTGGCTCAAACGAAACACGGCGATAGTTGGGGTGTACGAGGAGAAAAAAAATCTTGCTCTTTTTGACCTACTGAAAATAGCCCAAATATCGCTCTGTTTCGTTTGATCCACGATTTTTGGCCCAACCTGTATATCACACCAATAAACGATTTTTACTAAGCAAAATTGCATGTACGGTCACATGGCATGGACACAATGAGATGGAATTCGACAAATATAAACTTGAAATTTTCTTGGATATCATCATCATCATCATCGTACGCGATATCGCCTTCGACGCAATTAAAATTACGTCACACCATCAGAAAAGTGCCTGAATGGGAACATCATTGGCTGGTTTTGTGTTTCTGTGATCTATCTCAGTCCTAAATCGACAATCTTACATCCAAGCATGATATAATTGGCAGCTATTATCATATAATTTGTAAACAGCTGGTCAAGAAATGACTCTGATCCTGTTTCGTGCTCACATGAGCGTGGCAAGCTTCGTCCTTGGTCACCGGGCGAAGTCCAATATAGTAGGAACGAGTAATTAGTGACAAATACTTTTTTTACTGTTTATAGGCTTGCGCTTGACCACTAACTCACCTGTTGGTAAGCGATAATGTGGTCGACGATGAAGCACGCATGCCTAGAAGTCCTACCTATTGACTCTTAACTTACAGACTCCCAGGTTGTAGCTATCGGGAAATACAGACTCCGGCAGGGAATTCCACTCTTTTGCTGAGCTCATAATAAAAGTATTCCCAAAACGTTTGGTACGTATGGGTGGGATGTCCACCATGTACTGATGATGCATCGCCATACGACTGGTAATCCGATGATGGAACGGGCTAAGAGGAATTAGTTATTGCAATTCCAAGGCACACTCCCCGAAATGTAACCGATAAAAAACCGACAGGCCTAGACTCGACCAGTATCCCTAATGTTCCCACTGCTGGGATACAGGCCTCCTCCCCGTGAGACAGGGAAATAACGTAAAACGAACTAAAAAATATCGAGTTTATTTGTTCGACACTGACACAACACGGGAGCAGTGGTGGCCTACTGGTATCAACCGCGACTTAAAATTTGTTGGTCGTATGCTCGAACCCAGGGAGGCACTTTACTTTGTGTAAATTATTTCATCACCACTGCTCTCAAAACGGTGAAGGAAAACATCGTGAGGAAACCGGCTTAGAACCAAAAATTTGAAGACATTTGACATCCACCAAACCGCACTGGGCCCACGTTGTCGATTACGGTTCATTCCATCTCACAGAGAGGAGGCCTGTGTCCCAGCAGTGGGAACATTCAAAAAGGCTAATGATGATGATGATGATGAAACACAACACAAGAGCAACAATTACAAAGTGTAGAAAGTAATGCTTGGTGCTATGGTGGCCTAACACACCTTTCTTGTACTGATAGGATATGGTAAAAGATAAAGTCTATGGTAAAAGGTAAAAGATAAAGATTATAAGGTAAACAACTATAATTGAATCACTATATAACACTTTGATACACGAAATGGTAAACTATGTAACTAAATTAATGGTAAAAAGTATGGTAAAATGGGTATGCTTTGGTTACGAGTAAATGGTATCTTTGGCGAGATCTAAACGCGAACTGGTCCACATTTTGGTAACCCAGCGAACGTGCATACTTGCGTTCGATGCAATTATGCATTTTCGCTGCGTGTTTGATTTAAACTCGAACATATTCCCAAGAGCGAGAAGAAATGCGGGATGATAGGTAAAATTAAACTAAAAGCATATTGGTCTACTTGAATACTATCGTTACTAAAAAGTCGGTTAATGATGGTTTAAAATTACACTATAGAGTCTTCCATACTAAAAGCAATATTTTGATTGCCTATGTACATAAAAGAGAAAAAAAAAGTTTCTATACGAAAGTATCTGGACTTATATTATATGTTCGGCAAAAGCAGGAAATCTAGCAATCTATCAGGCGGTAGCGTTATTGATAAACAAACATACTTACTTCCGTATTTATAATATTAGTTGGATTAAATACCATTTTGCTTACCAAGGGTTACGTGAACAAAAAAACCGGCCAAGTGCGAGTTGGACTCGCGGTCGAAGGGTTCCGTACTTGGTAAATTGCGGTTTACGATTTATGACGTATTAAAAAAAAACTACTGACTAGATCTCGTTCAAACCAATTTTCGGTGGCAATTTACATGGTAATGTACATCATATTTTTTTTTTAGTTTTATCATTCTCTTATTTTAGAAGTTACAGAGGGGGGGGGACACATTTTACCACTTTGGAAGTGTCTCTCGCGCAAACTATTCAGTTTAGAAAAAAATTATATTAGAAACCTCAATATAATTTTTGAAGACCTATCCATAGATACCCCACACGTATGGGTTTCATGAAAAAATATATTTTTAGTTTCAGTTTTAAGTATGGGAACCCCCAAAATTTATTGTTTTTTTTTTGTGTGAAAATCTTAATGCGGTTCACAGAATACATCTACTTACCAAGTTTCAACAGCATAGTTCTTATAGTTTCGGAAAAAAGTAGCTGTGATACATACGGACGGACAGACAGACAGACATGACGAATCTATAACGGGTTCCGTTTTTTGCCATTTGGCTACGGAACCCTAAAAACACATCTTAATTACACTTTTAATATAAATAGTTTGTAAAATGACCTTAAAGATATTACTTTGGTCTGATAAAGAAATGATCGTACGATGTTGTTTATAATAAAAATTATAACTGTTGGGTATTTTTTCGTGACCTTTGGCCTTCTGTTTTGACGGACTGGTTGGTAACTAATAAATAGCATCGCGTTTTTAGATAGCCCTTGCTAGAGGAACTTATGGCTAAATTATAAGAACCGTAAGAATCGAACACCAAGATTAAGCAAAGCTTTCCGAGGTCGGTCTGCGGATGGGTGACCATTTAATATTAAAGAGAAAAAGAAAGAATGAAAGAAAACACATTTATTTGACAAAAACTAGAGCACACAACAATAATATAAATAAGAAAGAATTTAAAAGTAACATTGTGTGTCCCACGGCTAAACCAAATTGGACCAGTTCAGCAAAATGTCGGGCAACTAGTGCCGACGCTGGTTTTCAACTGGACCTGTGACCGACGATGTGACGGACGTAAAGCAGTTTAATAGTAACTAAATGTGTATGTGAAACCAGTACTTACTTACATCTATATATATAAAAGAAAGTCGTGTTAGTTACACTATTTATAACTCAAAAACAGCTGAATCGATTTGGGTGAAAATTGGTGGGGAGGTAGCTTAGAACCAGGGCCTGCAGTCTCGACATAGCTAACGATCGTTACGTTAAGTAACATTCGTTAACTCTTACCACAAAATAGTAAGTATACAGAAGTGCCACTCCCGCCGTTTGGAAAATTGACAGATTCACTAGGGTTGTAGTGTTCGTGATATTAAATGGATATTTGATGCCCTGTCTACCCTCTAAGGCATGTAAGCATGATATGATGTATGTTTAGACGAATCTATGTATTTATGTTTGTAACTTGGGCAACCTACCCTTTTTTTTTTATTCGGATTCAATATAGTAGCAACCCACTAGGGTCTGAATCTGTCAAGTTTAGCTGTCAATTTTCCAAACGGCGGGAGTGGCCCTTCTGTATACTTACTATTTTGTGGTAAGAGTTAACGAATGTTAGGTAACATAACGATCGTTAGCTATGTCGAGACTGCAGGCCCAGGAGACGAACATAGGATAGTAGGGTAGGTAGGGTAAATTAATGTTTGGTGTTTTTATGGCAAAACAAAGTTTGCCGGGTCAGCTAGTAAAAGATAAAAATAGATGTGTAGTATGTGTATATTACAATTAATAATAAAAATACATGTACAATACATAAGAATAAATAATGAGTGTGACAGTAAATGTGGTGTGGGTAGGTAGGCTAATGCGTCATATGTAGTTATCGGCTGGCATTTGTAGATCTTTTACAGCGTAGACAGAGAAAACTATTTACAGTCATTATTACGCTTCAGAAATCAGGAAGTCTGATCACCAGTCTTGCCAAGGGGGTCGGAAGTGACGGTGTTTGCAATAAGGCGGTTACAGAACGGTAGATATAACATGAAGAATCAATATTTTCAAATGTTTTTCTTCTTAGCCTTTTCCCCTTTAAGGTGGTAGGACTATAATGAATGAATTGTCTTGGATCCCGCAAAGAAATTAACCAGAAAAGAATAACGGAGGAGTAGGAAAAATACAAATTTCCACTTCCCTCCATATCAAGCAGGAGACAGAACAAACAAGGCCAACAGGCACAGAGGGTCGTTTACAACTGGGATAAGCCCAGTTGCCTAGCACCACGGATAAAAAATAGCATTAATATTGTGAGCCGGGACTTCGTCGAGCTTCATTGCCTCGGCGCTTTTCTGGTGGTCGCCACTGTTGATTCTGGCTTTCAGGAGTTGCAGTGGTTTGGGAATATTGCGGTGGGAATGTCCCAAAAAAAAAATGTTTAATGAATACAACCGATGAATGTTGACTATGGATACATGGCAAATTGTAGTATTTGCCTTTCATGCAGAAGTGCTACTTAATGTTCAAAAAAAAGTTTCAAAAATTGTCTTGTATACACTTACTGCCATCATTCTAATAAAGAATTGTAAAGTTGTCCCAATTAAGGTCTTTGATGATGTTAGCCTCATCAAAGACCTGAAGGGGAACAACACCGCAAAGTAAAAACCACCAAGAATAAAAAAATACAAATAATCAATTACCACGAGTAACGCAGGTAAACTATTTCGATGTGATCGTTCGTGTATTAAATAGCGTTGTCTTTACTATTCAAACAGAATCAAGATTTAAGAAATATCGTTGTGATCGTTCGTGTATTAAATGTATGCGGTTTGTGGACTCGTACAGGATTGAAACGTGAAAACCTGTGCGTCGATCAATGTCGATGTGATCGTTCGTGTATTAAATAGCGTTATCTTTACTATTCCAAGAGAATATCAATCTTCGACGGATGAGAGAAACCACCCCCTTGAGATAACGGCGCTAAAACGTTCTGCTGAAGGTTGTCGGGTCAGGTAGTTTCTCTTTCTTAGGAAGCTTCGCCATACTGGTTCACCAAGTCGAAGGAGACCGTCCTCTACCGCTTTGTCCTTGAATATCAATAGAAGAAAATACTGTTAAGAGCTGTGTTGGCTCAGTGGTAACGGCCCTGACTTACGTGTCGTAGGTCGTGGGTTTGAACCCAGGCAGGTCCTTTGCTTTGTGTAGATTATTTCATTACCACTGTTCTAAGAACGTACTGGAAAATATCTTGAGGAAACCGGCATGTCCTAGAACGAAAAAATCGAAAATATGTGACATCCACCAACCAGTACTGGGCCCGCGTGGTCGATTAAAGCCCATTCTCTCTCTCAAGGAGAGGATGTCAGTGTCCCAGCAGTGGGAACATTAAATGTCTGATGATGATTAATGGAAGAATCAATATTTGTAATTAATTGAAATGTTTCTTTGTTTCAGTATTGTTGTTAATATCCACGACGTTCGTCCTCAGCATGATCGGGACGATATTCTTTTGTTTTACGAATACAATCAACGACGCCATATTGTCTGTAAGTATTTGAATATCTACTAATAAAACTTATTACTGTACTTATACAGAATATAGTAGAAATGGGTCGACATATTTCAAAAACTAATTCTATCCATGAAAATGACCAATTTTTGGTGGTCTTGGTCAATGCCCAAAAACAAATTAAGCTTTCTAAAGAAAGTTATTATGAAATTTATTATTCTATAGAAACTTTGTATAGTTTTTTCAAGCACAACATTTAAGAGGAAATGCGGTCGCAGACGACTGATTATCCTAAGTAAAAAGTCATAATTGGAGGTTCGGCTCTCGCCTATTTCCTCCTCCAATATTGGACCAATTTAAAAGATATTCCATGAACTAAAAACAAAAGATATATACTGTGCCCCTATGTTTTCCTTTTCTCATTTATAGTTGTCAAATTTGTACAATATAGTGCTCGCACGGTAAGTCTGCGCGCGACGGGTGGCGTGCTTAATGTTGCCAGCATAACTGATATTTTTTCCTACATTTAATCAATAGTCATTTTTCTCTCGAAACTTAAAAGTAATTTAAGTTAAGCATAATTAATTACTAGCTTTTTCTACTTGCATAGAATATGATGAAAGAAGCTTCATGAAATTATTGTAATTTTTTTATTGAATACTTAGTAGTACCTACTGTTAAATTTGTTCTAACAATGGTCCTGCAGTAGCTAATACCTTCAATTTCAATACTTTTTTAATTTCTATTTCAACAATTTTTGAAGAAGCTGCTGCCACATAACCCTCTTGTGTTATTTAGGTGACGGTGCGTTCAGAAACGCCTCAAACAAAATAACGATGATGCATTAAATTACATGATGCCGGTCCTGTCCCGCCGGTATATTTATGTAACACCCAAAAACCAATACTGTCGGGCACCGGTAGTACGAAAATTTAGGGAAATTTTAGTATTGTGGTATCCCTAAGAGTTACCTGTCAAATAAGCAACGCGGGCTCTATCATTGTAAAACGGTACCTTTGGCCCGTTATTGTCTTGTGCACTTGAAGAAAACATCCCTGCCATCACTTTAAATTACTTTTACCATAATGATGGCGATTATTTACTGCGGAAACGAATAAAAACACGGAATACAACACACTCACTTGACACCTGACATAAATGACAAACGATTAGTTCCGTTTTTGGCCGCGCGCAGACTTAACTTGCGCGCACTCTAGGCGTCTGTTGACAGCGCAATTTCGAGCATTTTGTGAGGGTTCTTGAACCCTTTTATGGAATCCATCCTCCATTTTATGGAATATCTTTTAAATTGATCCAATAATGGAGGAGGAAATAGGCGAGAGCCAAACCTCGAATTATGACTTTTCACTAAGAAAATTCAGTCGGAGCTCTCTGCCCGAATTTTTCTTAAGGATCACGAATCCACGATATATGTCGATCAGGATGGCTTATTTTCGTGTATGTGTGCTAATCAATGGCCGCTATTGTCATGTTAAAATGCCAAATCTATTTGTTAGTTGTATATTTGTAGACACGAATAGTTTACACAATCTAATAGATCTTGGGTATGTTAATAGAGACTGCAAACAAATCAACTTATTTGTAGGATTCGTGTGATTTGTGATCGCAAGCGCGAAAACTTGAAGTTCTGGGTTTGATTCCCACGTCGTGTGGTTTTCCGTCAGGTATTTTGATTTACTGCATATTTGGGGTATATAGCCGTGATATTATTTATAATTTTGTTGTCAAAATGTAATTAAATTCACACACTGGCGGTGATAAGATGGTTTGGCCATGTTGAAAGGATGAAAGAAAGTCGACTTACGAAAGGTATTTACAAGGCAGACGTGAATGGAAACGCCGGGAGGGGACGCCCTAGAAAGACATACATATATAGGTGATGTTCTTCAGAAAGGCCAAGTGCGCAGTACCCATAACCGGCGTGTGTGTATGACTAGATGTATGAATGTGTGTGAAGCAAAAGAAGTATGTAAGGATCGTAGCAGGTGGCGTTCTGTAGTTTCTGCCTACCACCATGGGAAAAAGGCGTGAGTTTATGTATGTATGTACACTGGCGGTGAACGTCTTAAGTATATAGGGTATTTTTTTAATCCAAGGTATGCCCATTAAAAGCCGAAATACAGTAAATCCTAGGTTTTACCGGTAAATCCTTGGATTTACCAAGTGATACTGGTAAAACCCCAAAATGACCCAATAATTGCTAATTGCCGGCTTTTACCGGGAATTTATTTATGTACAAAAAGGTACAAAGGCGGACTTAATGCCTTAGGCATGCTCTACCAGTCAACCAAGGGTGGTGAAGAGATAACAAGGCAGGTGCATTGTTTAAACAATTTTAGAATAAAAAAAGTTGAATCGAATCGAATATTGTGTATAGTGTATCATAGACATTACAATTTGCCAACATTTACAAGTCTCTAAGTTAAATCCTAACATTTACCGTGCTGCAGGTAAATCCTCGAAATCGGCGATTATCATAGATAATTTCGGGTTTTTAGTTTTGCCGGTAAATTCTAGGTTTTACCGAACTTCAGGTTTTTACAGTAACATAATTATATATTAATAAAATATGTAAGGATCGTAGCAGGTGGCGTTCTGTAGTTTCCGCTTACCCCCATGGCAAAAAGGCGTGAGTTTATGTATGTATGTATGTATATATATTAAAACGCAAAAAAAATAAAACAACAGTGTTAAAAAATATTATTTACTTTTTACAAACTTTTATTTAGTTTCACCTGTCCGGCCCGGTGTCTGTTTGTAATCAAAGCTTGCAAATTAAATTTCACCGACTTCTTGAAGCTAGTCTCAAAAACGGTTTTTTATAAATCTTGTTTTTTACAAGCTCAAATTTAACTTGCAATGTATGTATGTATGTAAGTGTGTTCGGGTCAAATCTTGCAACTGAATTTTAAAGCAGTTATATATTTTAGTTAGGATGACAATGCACGGCTAGCTAATTGATGTCATTCTAAATCCAATATGGCGGACGGCCCAAGATGGCGGACTAGTTATTTTTTGTGCACTGCCATGATATGGGTATCGAATGAAGGGGTTTGCTGAGAAGAATACGAAATAAGCTTGTTTTAAACAAAGTTTTTTTTTGTTTTGTGGTCTACAATTTCATTCTACTTTTCATATTTTTGTATGCTTCCAACGATAATGACGATAAACCTTCGTCCTCAGAGCATGGTGATCCGCAACAACTCCCTAGCGTACAAAATCTGGAAGCGGCCTAACGTGCAACCTCTTATGAAGGTCCATCTCTTCAACTATACCAACTGGGAACGAGTGAAGGACGGACGGGATGAGAAACTACACGTCGATGAAGTGGGACCTTATGTGTACTCGTGAGTATTGTAAGCTTATTGTTAAGGCGTATATATTCCCCAATGTTAACGCAGTTCTGGCCATGCGCTCGCTCGGAGCCAGAATATCAATATTAAACCGCCTTTTCGGCAGTTTTGTTTGCAAAATATTCTTTGATTTACATATATGCTATTTTATTTATGGAGAAATTCTAGCCATCAATTATTCTGTGTAAAAATATTTTTAAATTTCCAAATCGTTTTGGAAGAGTAGGTATCTAAAAGTACCGAAAAAATATTTTATTATGAATTTTTTTTTTAAAGCTAATCTATTAGTTACACGAAAAAATCATTTTTCACAAATAATGTACATGAATCAATAATAAATATATATTTGTGTTTTACGGCACTAAAGCGGTGGTAGGCCCTTAACCCCCGACGGTAAACGAGGGGTGTTATAAGTTTAACGTGTATACCTGTGTGTTTGGGTATTTGTTTATCTGTTTGTGGCATCATAGATCCTAAACGGATGAACCGATATTGTTTTATTGTCTGTTTGAAAGGTGTCTTTATTGAGAGGGTTCTTATCCATGTTTGATGAAAATCGTTTCAGCCCATCAAAAGTTATGGGCGTTTTACTGTTTGAATCGGGGTGTTTTCACAAGATATCGTTCCGAAATTATATGTTCAATAGATTGTCGATCGAAGCGTGTCTTCGACAAAATATATTACGTATTATGAAATAAAAATGTCTCAAAGGTTTTTAATTTTTTTTTTGTTTTGTTTTACATTTGCATTCAACATACATATTTTTTCCGAATCAAAAGACCTTAATGTAATTTTGGCAGTGTAATTGCACAAGCGCTATCCCAGCTTTCCGAATAAAACAAGGAGGAGATCATTAAATTTCGGCGGTCGGTGTCAAAAAAAGGAAGAAACAAGGAACCGAAATTGAAGTTATTTTCTCAATGTGTAGTGTTTTTATTTGGAAGTCGTTTTTATGCATAGATATAGTATGTACAGCAAAAAAATCTAAATCTATGGTTGTATGTTTTTGTAAAAAAGTTTTCATTTTTGTTGGGTACATTTTAAAACATTTGCTATTGCTCTTTATGGTACATTGACCACACACCACCAGATAGGACAGTGAGACTTTTATTTATTTATTAATTTACACATAAAAATGTTTTTACAAGTAAGACCTAAGCTATCAAATGTAGTCTATATCTATACTTCTGTACTAATATTATAAAGAGGAAAGATTTGTATTTTTGTATGTAACGAATAAACTTAAAAACTACTTGACCGATTTCAAAAATTCTTTCACCGTTGAGAAGCTACACTATCCGCGGGTGACATAGGCTACTTTTTATCCCTGTATTCTCACGGGAACGTGAATTATGCGGGTGAAACCGCGAGGCGTCCGCTAAGTCACTAATAACCACACTCAGAGACGCTCCTCGAAAACTGATCACGCACTCATGTCCGTGATCCTGAGCGTCTACACAAGTATCATTAGATGTCAACGCTGGCGATGGTCATAATGCCAAAATGTAATTGACCATGTGACATTTTGAAAGCTTTCGACATTCCCAGACATTTTTAGAGTTCTGCATACAAAGGGTAAAATCGGGACCCTATTACTTAGATTCCGCGGACCGTCTGTCTATATGTCTGTCTAAATATTTAAGTGGGGCTCCCAAACAACAAACGTGATTTCTTTGCCATTTTTTGGGATAATGGTACGGAACTCTTCGTGCGCGAATCCGATTCGCACTTGGCCGGTTTTTTCCAATCGCTATCGCTACGCTTTCGTTGGTAGAATATCACTTGTCTATCACGCGTAAAATATCAGATAGGATGGGATAGGTGGCCCCCTTTGTCGCTCTAAAGGCGGAAACACACTTACGTGTCGTGGCGCGGGATCCACCAATCAAACGTTCCAGCCTACGTCATAACACAACGAGCTTTGTAGCCAATCAACTGTGTCACAATACGACACGTAGGTAAGTGTGTTTCCGTCTTTAGACTCCCTGTTGGTCCGTTGTGCTTCCAGGCCTCCTCTTTCTGAAAGGGAATGGGCCGTAATCCATCACGCGGGCCCAGTGCGGGTTGGTGGATCTCACAAAGGTCTTTAAATTTTTGGTTTAAGACATGCCGGTTTCCTCACGATGTTTTCCTTCACCGTTTTGAGAGCAGTGGTGATGAAATAATTTACACAAAGTAAAGCGCTCGTGGAGCTCGTGCTAAAAAGGAGCTCGTGGCTAAATAATAACAGCCGCACTGGTCGATCATCATGGTTAAGATCATCAACGCTTGACGAGGTCGGTCCGTGGATGGGTGACCATTTCAACATACCGAGTTTCCTCCGTGCCTCGGCAAGCACGTTAAGCCGTTGGTCCCGGCTGTCGTTTTAAAATCTTTGACAGTCGTTACGAGAAGTCAGAAGCTTGAGATCTGACACCAGTCTAGCCAAGAGGTACCGTGTTACCCAGTTACTGGGTTGTGGAGATCAGATAGGCAGTCGCTCCATGTTAAACCCTGGTACTCAGCTGAATCCGTTTAGACTGGAAGCCGACCCCAACATAGTTGGGAAAAAAGCTAGGCAGACTGAAACCGCCTGCCTGGGTTCGAACCCACGACCTACAACCTGCTGTAAGTTACCACTGGGCCATCACTGCTCATGTAAAATTACATACAGTTTATTGAACTATTGAACACCTAAACAACCGCAAAACACATGGTCGTTAGGCATATCGGTAGGCCTTGAAAATATCATGCCATATCGGACGGAAGCGATATTGCAATATCTAGAGTTCGTTGCTTTGCGGTACACAGTTCAGAATACTATAATATACACCCAACTGTCAACATGGCCAGTAGCGGTATTGCGTAAGTGGGCAAAGAGTTTGACCGCTATCCAATCGTCCAAATCGGCTAATCACACAAGACGGAAATCCACATCACGTCATTCATCTCGCATGTGGTTGGATAATGGTCAGATTCTGTGCGCACTTACGCAATACGGCTGCAGGCAATCCGTCCCTTTGCACCTATTGGTATTTTTTTTGTTATCGGCGAAAACCTTAAAAGGCGCCTGATCTTTTAGGGAAAAGAACAGGGAGTTTTTAAGCTGACATGGTCACAATCATTAGAATTAATATTTGTTTCGGGATATTTACCATGTATATTTTGAATTTGGTTGAACTATGTAAAGGTCGTAAAACTACTGAACGAGTTTCAAAAGTGGATACATTGAGTATCGTCTGTCGTGAACAATGTCGACTAACTAGTGAGCGTGCGTGAAAAACGAGTAAGGAAGAGGGTAGACAGATATGTCAGTTCGTAAATAACACCCACCCGCAAAGACTTTAGTTCTCGTGATCATGGCGCTTGTAACGGTGCCGAAATATCGAGCTCTCAACCAAATTCAAAATATACAATATGGTAAATATCCCGAAACAAATATTAATTCTAAGAACAGGGAGGGTGGGCTTTTGACCTCGCTAAAACCACCCCGGTGTTCACTATCAGCTTGTGGAACCCGACATCGTAAATGACTACCCTGGAACCCCGTCTGTGCAACGTCTGTTAGGACACCTGCCTGAGGAAACTGATGTCTCCCCTGATCCTCGCTGTGCACGGTAGTACGTGATCTCTGTGCCACTGTCTTTTCTGGAGTCACTTGGTGGGCGGACAGGGTCCCCAATCTGAACGCCCGCGACCTCTGAGTTCCACCTGGGTTTTGCGTTTTAGGAGTCGAGGCGGTTACGCCTATGTCTCCGAGCGGGATCGGCATTCTCACGGTCCAGGTCGGCGGCTTTGACTATTAACCTAGCTCTGTTCTAACTCTTGCTTGATAAGGAGAGAAGTGCAAATTATTTTAGTTTTCATACTCCTCCGTTGTTCTTTTCGAATTAATTTCGTTGCGGGAATCAAGGTAACTGAATGTTTCTCATAAAAAGTTAATTTAAAAAAATCAAAAAACCCGACTGCTTAAAAAGCGAACTAAAAAGACGTAAACGAGAAGAAAATCATGCTGTGCAGTCGGAGGACACATATTCGCGAGGTGGCAGACGAAAACCAGATGTATCCTCCGACTGTACAGCATGATTTTCTTCTTGTTTACGTCTTTTTAATTAGTTTTTTAAGCAGTCGGGTATTTTTATTTTTAGAATTATTTTTTTATAGAAAAAACAATATATCACGGGAATTTAACGCTATGATTTCGATTGTTTATTTACCTATTTTACCCGAAGTTCCGGCCGTTTTGCAACGACCGTGGTCGTGGTCGAAACAGTCGTGGTCCTAAGAGTGGTACTGAGAAGAGGCGAACCAGGGGGTTCACCTCTTAGTACATGGAATTGGCGCATGGATGGGCGCACGGTTGGCGCAGTGGTTGAGCGATTGACTGCTGCGCTGCGTGTCGCGGGTTCGATTCCCGCACGGAACAAATATTTGTATGGCCTATAGATAGTTGTTCCGGCTATGGGTGTTGTGTATGTAAGTTTAAATGTTTGTAAACGCACCCACGATACAGGAAGCAATTCCTAGTGTGGGGCAAAGTTTAAAAAAAAAATACTGTCAAAATGTGTGTGTGCTGTTCAAAAACCTCTGGCAGTCTCTAATGTGATTGGATGTCCGAAATAATAAGAGGCAATCAAATCACTAAATACATAAGTTAATTATATGTGTTGCTTCGCCATCGACCACTTCATAGCTTACCATCAGGCGAGATAATGGTCAAACGCGAGTCTATCGTTAAATAAAAATAAAATAAAAAAGAATCAAGATAGTTGTAAATATTGTGAAAAATTCAATTAAAAAACACAAAAACCTTTAAAAAGCAAAAAAATAGGTAAGCCTCGTACTCGCGTCAGGGAACCGCTAAATAAATTAAATAAACTGCTGTAAACGTTGGCGGTTCCCCGACGACGCGAGTACGAGGCTTATTTTTTGCTTTTTAGAGGTTTTTGTGTCAGGGGTTTTTTAAATTAAATTTGCGTCGGGGTTTAATAAAATAAATGTTATTAATATCGAACCATTTAACAAGAATTTCTAAATTAAATCATTGGCTCACAGTCATTATCGCAGCTAGAATGTCACCCTCACTAGACCATCTTTAAGTGACCAAATCTAACTTTTATCATTCACAGAAAGAAAGAAAAAAATAACCCGCACAGGACGCACGAGAGATAAGCAAAAACAAAAAAAAATACAAAGTCAAGAGATATTTGCAGCTGCTAAATTGAATGTCAATTATAATCACTTATATTGTTTTAATTAAAAGTAGTAATCAATTAATGTAAACATAGGTCTTATTAGTATTATCTGCACAAGATTATGAGTAAGGCTGGGTTTTTTTTGAGCTACACATAATACCTATTTACAGTTACTGTTGCCTAGGTAGGTTGATAGTTCAACGCATCTGAGCGGCGCAATGTGTGGATAATATAATCAGAAAGGCCACTCCCGCCGTTTAGAAAATTGACAGCTAATCTTGACAGATTCACTAGGGTTGCTACTATATTGATTCCGAATTAAAAAAAAGAGTAGGTTGCCCAAGTTACAAACATAAATACATAGATTCGTCTAAACATACATCATATCATGCTTACATGCCTTAGAGGGTAGACAGGGCATCAAATATCCATTTAATATCACGAAACATTTAATATTACGCCACATTCGATGAATATTGGAGAGTAAAAAGTCGTAGTAATAGTGTAATAATGATCCCACTTAATAAAATAAATTGTAAAAACCTCCAAGCTCGACAAAAATATAAATGTGAAAAAACAGGTACCTAATAAAATCAAAAAACCAAAGATGAACTTAAACAAGAAGAAAATTATGCTGTGCAGTCGGAGGAAACATATTTGTAAGCTGTATGACTTGAACCTTATTATTATGACAAGTTCCCAATTTCATCTATGGGCTTAAAATAATTTATTATAATCCTAGATAATGAATTTCTAATTTGTCATCTTAAAAGATTAATGACCTTTATAACTTAAAAATAATTGAAAGAAAGAATTAAAAACAAAAAGTAAATTCGGTCTGTAACAAATAATAAATGTAACCCATCCAATGCAACCAACCTCGTTACAGTACTTAATGTATGAATGACGTGACAAACGCCTGCACAAAGCAATCATGACAGCCGCGACTGAGCTCGGTCCAATATTGCCCAATATTCCCTGTAAAACCGAAATGTCAAAGTGAGAGTGGCCCCTCTGTCTGCGGCGCGCCGCCGCTTACGTACTTTGTGATACTAGCATACAGATGCCTCATCCCATACTAAGGAACCGTGCCGACGCGCGATGGACTAACCCGATTATTTTACTAAAAGTACCTCGAACTAGGGACACGAAAAAAGTATCGATACTTTTATGAGTACGATTTTTTTTCCGATACTAATCATGAGTACAATATCGATACTTTCTATTCGATACCGTGTTCCTACCTTGAACACGGTCAATTCTCTACCAAGCGATACCTAGATGGTGTTATCAGTGATTTGCAAGTAAAAGGGTTTACTCGGTTCGTGAATATTTGAATAATAATAATATTTGAATTTCGTCGACCGCATCATCGCTTACCAAAATACCAACAGGTGCGATGGTGGTCAAGCGCGAGCCTATAAAACATAAAAAAAAAACTTTAAATTCAGTCACGATTTGTTTTATAGTATTTTTTTACACGTTTTTACAGTTTTATTGTACCTAAATGTGTTACAATACAAATTAAAAAATTCGAACAGAATGCCTCAGAAATTTAAAAAAGCACCACCAGGAATGAATTACTTTTATTTATTATTTCAATTGTCTGTCTGTCAAGACCCTTTTTCTCAGGAACGCGTAGAGGTATCAAACTGAAATTTATACCAAATACTCAAGTCTACTGTCCCTTAAAGCTGTGAAAAAATCAAACTTCTAAGCCAACGCAATCAAAAGATACAGCCGTTTATGCCGCAAATTTTTGACCCTCACAAGGGAATCAAAAACTACAGGATTCTTCCCGTGAATTCAGAATCTTGAAATTTGGTACGAAGCAACTTAGCAACGTAGCACAGATAAAGGAATAATTGCGAAAACCGTAAATTTTTGTTACATCATATAATAAAAATATTTTTAATAATTTTAAACTTACTACCCCTTTACTTACCCTCAAGAACGCGTAGAGGTATTAAATTGAAATTCATATGAAATACTCAGGTCGGGTATTATAGAACTGAGCATTGAACGTTTGTACGGAACCCTCGGTGCGTGAGTCCGACTCGCACTTGGCCGGTTTTTGGGTTTACCGCGTACGTACAGATAGACAGATGCGGCGGGGGACTTTCTGTTATACCTCTATTATGTAGCAAAGGTTAATATTACTCAACGACTATTATTTAATTTCTCAACAAGATTTCCTCAATCAATACCTATAAAATATTAATTATTTATTGCATTTTAACTTGCTGCCTTGTATCAGGTTCACAGGTCAATCATTTAAAAAAAAACAACGTTATCTATGCTTCATGTTATCAAAACGAGACGAAACTATTAAGCAGGGATTCGCCGCGTGATCACATATCATATTGTTTATATTTAAATTATTCTGTTGTAAACTTAATACCTAATTTATTATTTATTGATTGTGGCAAATATTTAATGTAACTTGCATGTTATCGGGAGACCCAAGGTCACCGACATCATCATCGTCATCCATCATTTCATTCGGAAGCGTTGAACATTATTTTATGCCTTCTCTTAAGGCGCAGATACCCCTCAGTACCGGTTAAACGGGGTTACATTGAGATCTGGGGTAACTTTGATGATAACTTATTTTTTTTAGGTTTTTAAAGCTAACTCCGTGAAAACGGAACGCAACTCAATTTTCTTTTTAAATTTGCAACACTGACATGTCAGCCATGTTTTGCATCAACCTCAGTGCAAGAATTATGTTTACTTGTTGCAGAAAAATATTTTGAATTTTACAGTGTGAATTCATTAAAATACATTTTAAATTGGGGTTACTTTATATTGCAATGAAAAAACAATGGGGTATCAAATTAACCACATTTTCATTTTAGCGTTCATAGGCTCGTTTTTTTTATTTTCACCCAAACTATGGCAGTAAAAATGTTGTATTAGGGAATATAATTTCTTTTGTGAAGTCGCCAACACTGCATTTGGTTCATATTTTCATAATATAATTAAACTGGTTATGTCAATTTTAATTTCAAAATTAATAAATTTTACCTCGTTTTTTACGGCTGGTCGTAGTTAGAACGGTTGGTGATAGTTTGATCTAAGATTTGTTTTAGCTTTATTCGTATAACATAGTGTAATTAATTTGTAAAGTTATGTCTAAAACCTACAAAAAAAACAATCGCACCAAAACCAACGGACGTATTTTAATTAAAATGTCTCCATCTCAAAGACAATTCAGTTATCTACATTTTTATCTGAGGCTTTTTGTAAAGTCATATACTATTAAGGAAAGTATAATAATCTACAAAATGTTGGGTCGCGCAAATGAGAAACAAGTGAGCGGTTTTTCCCTCAAGGTCGTTGACGACAGTCGTCGTCTTAAGTCTCACCATATCGGCTGGCCCTGTGCGCCCACAACCAGTGTATACCCGCAGCCTTAAAAAATTTTTGGTCCACCTAGTCACTAGGTACAGAGATGACTTGCTTAAGGATACTATGTCCTAGTGGAAAGCCCCTAAATCAGGCCCTGTAAAATCCAAAAGTCGAAAAGTGTACGTTACATCTTGGGCTTTACACGAAGTAACATTTTGTCAATGATATCAATAGGGGCTACGGTGTATGAATTCGCCGCTAGAGGCGCTGATGTAGCGTGAGGTCTCCGATCTGTCAAATTTCATAGTTTTTTTACTTTTAGCGCGAGTTTATTTGCATTTTTTTATTGTGTTGTTTATTTTCCAAATATGGCAGATTAAGATAATAATGTAATGCTTTAATAGAGTAAGTTAGTTTTATGTTTTAGAACATGTTTAACCATTTTTTTTCGAAAAAAGGGCTGACGCATAACTAACTCGATTTTATATTTAATCGCAATTCTACGGCATTGGAAATGATTTGTATTCAAACTTTTCTTCCGTGCGCGAAATCACAATGTTTAACAGCTATATTGAAGGATCAGTGCCAGTGGCGCCAACTGGTGAGCTTAAAAACGGTAGCCACCATTGTCAATAGTTCAAAGTGTCTGGGATTTATCAAATGACATTTCGACATCGTCTGTCAATGCATACATTTTTGACGATTACGTAGTTAATACACTCTGTCTGTTGTCTACGCCATCGTCAGCTATTTTAGGTTTCGTTACGATGTTTTCAAAATATTGATGGTATTTCATAACTACAGTGAGAAAAGAAAATAAATAATCTATCGACCCAATTAACACCCGATATGTAAGTACTTACGCATACGGTTCTCATTCATAAATAAGAGAAAGCGTATCGATGGATGGACAAAGTCTAAACGCGTGGATATTGGCATACGTATAGTAACGTCAGTTCTATAAAGTTCCTACATACGTAAACTCATTGGTACGTCAATTTATGCAAGGGTTTTCCAAATTCAATAATTAATAAATTAATTAAATTAATTTTCAATAATTAATTAAAAAAATAATCTTTATCTTCTTTTGGTCTTCTCCTTTTCGATTTGACGGTACATAAAATTTTTTTTTGGGCCCAATATGGCCACGCCTGTTGCGACGTCAGATGGACTGTACAGGTCATCCATGGTGCTAGTGAATGGCCAGCTCCAGGAATTGGGACCTAGTTTGCACAGTGGCACCACAATCGCGCTGGGTGTTCGACGGTTCAATAATCCCCCATTTTGCCAAATTATATTTACAGCGGCCTACTTGGGTACCAAACCGATTCAATGCCTTCCATGTCTTCGAGGTAAAGCAACGCTTCCCGAGGTCAATCCACGGAGGGGTGACCAAGACCATTCTTTACTTAACGCGTGCCTCAGAAAGCACGAGCCATTAGTCCTTGCTGTAATTTGTTATTACATCCATCTTAAACAGTCGTAACAGGTATACAGGAGCCTGAAATCTGACAAGTCTTAGCAATGGGGGCTACCGCATATGAATTCGCCGCTAGAGGCGCTGGTTTAGCGTAAGGTCTCCGATATGTCAAGGTTCATATTTTTTTGGTTTCTAACGGGAGTATTTTCATTTTCTTATCGTTGTTTTTTTATAGATTCTGGATTTACCAAGTTTACCAACTACTGCTTTATGTTTTGGGAAAATTTATTCTCCTTTTTTTCGAAAAAAAATTAAGTGTCTGCGGTAAACTGATTTTATATTTAATCGCACTTACTACGGCATTAGAATTTTTTTAATTCAAGCTTTGCCTCCGTGCGTTGTAACAACGTGTACCAAATATTTTTTAATTTTTTTAATGGTGTCTTTAGTAGGTACCATTTTTTGTCGTTATGGACTTCCAAAAAGAAAGTTATATTTTACTTTAAAGTATTTTATATTTAGAAGTGGGTAATATTTTTTTGTAAAAATGTATTTTTTATTTTTCACTTTTTAGTTGTAACAACCTAATAGACCAGTGCTTTAGTAATATACCAAAAAAAGATTACCCGAATATCATGAAACTTAAACATAACCGGTAGAATGAGAGTATACCGAGATGAACTGTACACATCTGCGTACCCCTTTAGAGCGTACTGGCGTGATGTTATGTTATGAAATGGTATAAACAATAAACAGACATGCGATTGCAGCAATCCCGAGAGATATGCCGTAATTTATTGAAGAGTTCTGTTGTATATCTCCGAAGTTCTTCATCAAATTAAAATGAGACCAATTTAGGGACATGCATAGATTTTTCTAAATCGGTCCACAATTTACGACGAAATCGGTGAACATACAAAAAATAGATAAAGTCCAACATAGAACCTCCTCCTTTTTGGAAAGTCGGAGAAATTTAAAAAGTTATCTTGTTTTTTTTTCCTAGTTGGTTGAGGTTGTCAGATAGTCGGTCGCTGCTTGTATAATACTGGTACTCATCTGTATCCGCTTAGACTGCAAGTCGACCCCAACCTAGTTGGGATAAGACTCTGACTAGGCAGTTTGTTTGCGATCTGGGAAAGGCCCGAGTCCCTATTCAAATAGCAATAATACTTATAACGATTTAAATTAAATCCATATCATAGTTTAGTATGTTTACTTCCCACAATTTGCGTTATCAGCAACAACTTTGAACTCCGCGTTAGACCGTGTTGCCGTCACTAGACTACAATATTGACGCAGATCTAGTCTCCACCTTTAAAATTGACGTCACTAATAGTCTACAACGCATAGGATAGCTAGGTACATAAGAATATACCAATCAAACTACCTAGCCTACCTATTTTACAAGCTTTTATTTAACTTGCAATCTATGTATTAAGTGTGTTCGGGTCAAATCTTGCAACTGAATTTTAAAGCAGTTATCCTCCACCGATTAAGATGAAATTTTGCATAGACGTTTAGTTTGGATAACAATGCATGGTAACTAAGTAACGTCTTTCTAAATCCAATGTGGCGGACGGCCCAAGATGGCGGACTAGTTATTTTTTGTGCACTGACATGATATGGGTATTAAATGAAAGTGTTTGCTGAGAAGAATCCAAAAAAATCTTTATTAATAAAAATATTTTTAAATGATTCATTTATTTCAAGTATTTTGGGATCGGTCGGGGAATCAATCCATCACATTTCTCTGGTTGTTCTAATCTAGCTAACGGAGACTATTTGTATAGAAACAACTTTGTAACCAGGATTATCCTTCAGCAACTTGCTCTTAAGGATACCCTAGTCGACGGCACGAACTATTTTGTGCGCGGGGTTAAAATGCATGCTATTTCATCCGACAACACGTGCGAAAGAGATACATGCTGTAATAAGCAGTAAGAAGCTAGTTCGCGTACGAATACACACTTTTGCAACTTATAGCGAAATGGGTGATAATTTCGGACCAAAACGAGCGCGCGAAATTTTATAAACAGACCTTTGGGAGTCTAGATATCATGAAAAAACGACTAAATGTATCTGTTCAAAATAAAACTATTTGCATTGTTGAACTACTAATCTATCCCTGTATGGTGAATGTTTTGCAATTTTCCTTCTTCATATAGTATTTATTTGCACCCAAAGATGCGTTAAAATAAGTGTTAAAATATGGAACTTTCGACGCTCATAACTTTCAATAGTGAATTGTTTTACTTGTCTGTTTCCATACACGGCTAGATAATGATGAGACAAATTGATATCATTTTTAATTTTTAACGTACATCGTTAAACAGTGCAGTAATCGCTAGACTACGTTTGTATGGAAGAATTTTCGATTAGTGTAACCTTAAAAAAGTCCTATGGAATCGGAAGTACCACGTACAATAAGTATGTGCCCGACCCATTTCACAAAAATGTCTATATCACGTTGTTCTTTTGGGATCGGTCTTTCAGCACTAACAGGACTATTATTGCCAATAAGAGTGACATTGTGGTGATATCCTGCAGCATAGTACTGAGAAAGATAAGAATGTTAAGTATCTTATAGCCGGCTACTTTTTATCCCGGGAGAACGTTCTGTTGGGATAGTACCCGACTTCCACGCAGGTAAAGCCGCTGGTAGAAGCTAGTGTGTCTCAATAAACCACATGTCTGTGCTGGTTTCTGTATTCGGTATACGAAAACGGACCTAATCTACTACATCTATCATTTTATGAAAGACTATGAAAAGCCAGCGCCCACTATGGAAATAAACTAAGGCTGCGACCAGTGATATTTAGGGAGCGGGCTCACAAGCGACAGTGGGTAGGATTTAAAACAAATGATCACGCTGTACATTACAAACGCGCTCTCTAATGTCTCTCTGTTGGTGGCACATGTGTTGGATCAATCGGTTTCCTTCATGATGATTGAGCTGAGTGGTGTCGATCCATACATCCTGTTTGTGAACGGGCGCCATCAGTTGGGATTGGTCATAACTTAGCTGCCTCGGCCTGTTATTGTATTTTTTTTAATTGTTTGTAACTCTAGACGCTTTCACGCGCTCGTCTTTTTACATCGTTCTCACAGTAATGAATTTTTCAACAACAAATTGATGTAACCAAATACTTGTAATTAAAACTGATGAAAAAGAATGTCCGTGGAGTTTCTTGCAAATTCTTCTCCTAGACCTTCTGATGATTGCGAATTTGCAACTACTAATTTTTTTGTTGTCATTTCAAAAGTACCTATAAGGTATATTTGAAAAAAAAACTATATTTCTTTTGATTTTATGGTTTACACCTGCGCTAGATCGTCTGACAGGATGAAAGCAAATACATGGTCAGATGCGATCTGAATTCTAATTTGAGATTAGAGGCCCGAGACAAGTGACACTCGGTAAAAACATCGTCAACATAGCAATTGCAAAAATTACAGAAATGTTTAGGATTGTCAAGCGCTAACAAAATCTCACGTGAAATGGTCACGGTGAATCACTTATGATTGAGCCTAACTTAAAACACTATGCTCCACGCTTGCAACATTTAAAAAAAATAAGGTCATTGGCAGCTGTCAACAAACGAACGAACGTCTAGTGTAGTCTACGAAATTAAAAATAAGAGAGCATCAGATGACGAATACCATCCGAATATTTACTTTAGATTAGATTGCCCTACATTGAGTAGCAAAAAAAATCTAAATCTATGGTTTCCTACGCAATCTGTGCATTTTGACGTGATTTTGAAAGATCCTAGCGTAATGACACGCCCGCTCGGCTCCCCGCTCCCGCTATTGCCCATGCCTCAGTCCGCAGCTTTAACAGTAATATTACTGTCTCCCGCTGAGTAATTTGCCCCCATCAATGGTAGCGTTTATGATGGCCATAACAACCTTATTTTTGGGCGAATATCATTGATAACAAGGGTCGATATATCGCCATATTATTATATAGTGATAATCATTAACCGACATCCCAAAAAGAAGGAGGTTCTCAATTCGGGTGCTTTTTTTTTGTATGTTCAGTGTTCACGCATAACTTCGTCATATTTTCTTCGAAAGAAGTTTATTCTGAAATTGTCTCATTTAATTTCTTTAAAGACCTGATGAAGAACTTCGGAGATATACAACAGAACTCTTCAATAAATGACGGCAAATGTCTCGGAATAGCTGCAATCGCATTTCTGTTTATTGTTTACACTATTTCATAACATACTATCACGCCAGTACGATCTAAACGGGTACGCAGATGTGTACAGTTACCAGGTCGACCTGTACACATCTGCGTACCCGTTATGTTGCGTTACACTCTCAATCCACCGGTTATGTTTAAGTTACATGTTAATCTATTCTGGCAACACTGTGGGTATTGTAGGTACCTTACTATGGAACTTGTTTAATAAGTACAACAAAAAAGTGTAAAATAAAAATCATTTTTTATAAAAAAATACATCCGGCTTCCAAATAAAAACACTACAAAGTGAAAAATAACTTCAATTTCGGCAATCGGTGTCAAAAAGCGAAGAAACGAAAATAGGATCACGGACTGCCGAAATTGAAATTATTTTTCACTTTTTAGTGTTTTTATTTGGAAGTCAGATGTATTTTTTTGTAGAAAAGTTTTTTATTTTATTTACATATTGTAGATAATGCATAACATCAGGCCTGTATCCCAGAGGAGATTCTATAAAAAAAAAAAATACAAAAATATTTATTTCATCTCATGTGTCTTATATAAACTGAGGCAACCCAGTAAGTAACAATAGTACTTGTGTCGGAGCTGTCTCAATCTTACTTTAAGTGGTACCTTAACAATGAAATTTATGAAGCTAATGAATAGAAAATTAAGGAAAAAAATAAAATAAAATATAATATATTTTTTATAAAAAATTAGATAGCTCTCAATGTGTGAGGAGTGAATGTATTTGTATGTGCGTAAGTGTGTGTTTTATACATATGTATGTGTTTGTGTGTGTGTTTGTGCATGCGTATGTGTTTGTGTGTTTATGTGCGTGGTGCGTGTGTATATGTATGTGTGTGGGTATCCAGCATGTTAGCTCACCCTGACCAGAATATTTTCTATTTTTAGGGTTCCGTAGCCAAATGGAAAAAAACGAAACCCTTATAGATTCGTCATGTCTGTCTGTCTGTCTGTCCGTCCGTATGTCAGAGCCACTTTTTTCCAAAACTATAAGAACTATGCTGTTGAAACTTGGTAAGTAGATGTATTCTGTAAACCACATTAAGATTTTCACTCAAAAATAGAAAAAAAAACAATAAATTATGGGGGTCCCCATACTTGAAACTGAAACTATTTTTTTTTTCCATTAAACCCACACGTGTGGAGTATCTATCGATAGGTCTTCAAAAATGATATTGAGGTTTCTAATAATTTTTGAGAGACACTTCCAAAGTGGTAAAATGTGTGTCCCCACTCCAGTAACTTCTAAAATAAGAGAATGATAAAACTAAAAAAAATATATGATGTACATTACCATGCAAACTACCACCGAAAATTGGTTTGAACGAGATCTAGTAAGTAGTTTTTTTTTTTATACGTCATAAATCGTAAACCGCAATTTACCAAGTACGGAACCCTTCGTGCGCGAGTCCGACTCGCACTTGGCCGGTTTTTTTTCATATGTTATAGATCTTCAATATTAGGTAGAACCCAATAACTTTTTGCTAGACCCAGACATCAAATTCAAGACCTCATGGTCGGTAGAAGCGCTTGCGAACACTAGATCAACGAGGCATACCATTATAATTAAGTATCTATGTTTAGAATACAATATGTAATTCTAAGAAACGACCAGATAAGGATGCAACATGCTTATTATTTAAACAACGATTATTGTGTCAATTGATTACTAAAGAGGGTACCCGTTTACATGACACATCAAGCCCTTTTTACCCGACTGCCGAAGGAGGGTAATGTGTTTATCAGTCTATGTATTTATGTACGTATGTTTGTTCCTTTAAGGCGTTCCAGAGACCAAACGCGTTGGCCGACTTTGATGATTCATACGTCAATCGATGCGTCTTAACCCTGCGAGTGTCATACTTTAAAATTGGACAATAGAAAAATGGCGGCTTTTGGGTTCCATATTGTGGGGGCCCAAATTTTTTTTTCTTCTAAACCTCTCGTGTGGGGTATCAAAATAAAGGGTAATAGAGGTGATTTCAAAAATATATAACACTTATATGTTTAAATGTATCTACTTAATTCGAAAAATAAACTAACTAAAAAGTTATAAATAAAAAAACTTAATTCAAAAAATCAAAAACCCGACTGCTTCAAAAGCGAACTAAAAAGACGTAAACAAGGAAAAAATCATGCTGTGCAGTCGGAGGATACATATTCGCGGGCTGGCTGACCAAAATCTGGTGTATCCTCCGCCTGCACAGCATGATTTTTTCCTTTGATTTTTTTTTTTTTTTTTGCTAACAGTAGATCAACGGGCAGTACCCTATAGGTTTTGATTCTCTTGCGAGCATCAAAATTATGTAATATCTAGGCAAAGACTACCATATCTTTTGACTGCGTTGACTCAGAAGTTTAATCTATTCACAGCAAAGCACTAAAAAGTGAAAAAATAACTTACTTTTTGGAAGTCGGTGTCTTTGGTACCTCTTGTTTTTATTGTTTTCCAACACCGATTTTTTTCGTGTTTTGGTTTAGAAGTCGTTTTATTTTGTGTAAAAACGTTTTTATTTCTCTCTTTTTAGCTTTAGTACAAGTTATATAGTAAGGTACCTAAAGGATTGATAAAATACCCATAATAATTTAATTTACACATTGGTGCTGTTTGTCGCTAAAGAGTTCGGTTGCCTATGTTCCATGTTCCATATCTTGACAACTGCTGAACCGAGTTTGATGAAACTTGCTCTGTTCCCTAAGTTGATAGATATGTAATCCAACAAAAAAAAAACACGATCCGATGAGTAGTGGGGGAAATGCAAGGACAAAAATACAAACATTCAAACAAACACACACTTATGAAATTTGGTACACATTTTTAGAAGCCCATATAGAGTAACATATGTGAATATTGTGCAATTCCAACAATATTACATACATGCGTATCGAATTCATTACCTCCTTTTTTTGAAGTCGGTGAAAATCCAATAACACTTCGCCCGAACCAGGAATCGCAGCCAGGAATCATGCTCAGCACAGTGGGAACTGACCTTAGCACCAAATATAGGACATTTTAGGAAAAGCGAAAATTGTATCAGCCTAGATTAATTTAGTAACAATCACAAGCGCTTGCGACCTCCAGGCAAACGAGGCTGTGGAAAAGGCATATTAAATTTCGATTAAAATTGTGTTTCTCTTGTTTCAGTCAGCAGCTGGAAAGAGTGAACATTCAGTTCAACGGTGACCAGCTGAGCTTTCAAGAACGCAATCATTTTCAGTATTTACCTGAAAAGAGCAACGGCGCGCATTTTGATCAAGTTATAGTGCCCAACCTGCCTTTAATTGTAAGTTTATTACTCCTTTATTATTTCACTTTGCAAATAACAGCCCACGCGGGATCTTCAAGGTTAAGCAACGCTTGCTGGGGTCGGGTCGTGGATGGGTGACGATCTTAACATACCGAGATTCCTTCGAACCTTGGCAAGTATGTTAAGCCGTTGATCTTGGCAGCTATTCGTAAATCTTTGACAGTATTTACGGGTATTTCGATGCGGGATCCAAAACAGTTAAATTCATTCTCCGGGGCTTCGTCGAGCTTCATTGCCTCTGCGCTTTTCTGGTGGTCGCCACTGTTGATTCTGGCTTTAAGGAGTTGCAGTGGTTTGGGAATAGTGCGTTGGGATTGTCCCAAAAAAGTCTTTACGGGTAGTCAGAAACCAGAAAATCTGTCACCAGTCTTACCAAGGGTTATCGTGTTAACCAGTTACTGGGTTCTGGAGCTCAGAGATGTTGTCGCTTAATGTAATATACTGTTCTGTACCTTTATTTGGGTAGATTGAAAAGAAAGAAAGAAAAACATTTATTTGACACAAGCCAGAGCACACAACATATAATTTTACGCTTCAGTGTGCATGTGTGTGTGTTATTTTTATTGACTGTACCTTTAAAGTACTTGTAATATGGGACGAAACACAACTTTAATGATGATGTGGGACGAACTAAGAATTTTTTGGAATGTGGGACAAAACTTTAGGCCGAACGAAGAATAAATCCATAAACATAAGAAAAAAGAAAACTTAGACTAAACAACAATAATATAAAAGAGAAAACAATATTAAAGTACCATTGTGTGTCCCACGGCTGCGCCAAATAGGAACAGTTCAGCAAAACGTCGAGCCCAAAATATTTGGCAAAAGGCTCAGCAGATTGATTGTACATTGCATAACTAACACGGACAAGTATAACGATGAACTTGTCGAACTTTCCTGAAGCGATTTTATGAGTGGGAAATACAATTTTTAACAAAACAACCTCCGTATCAGGTTATTTTGGTTCGTTTATAGCAAAGAGATTAGATAGGTGCTCTTTTATTGCTTAACACAAATTACTATCGCTAGTGTATTTAATAACTATATTTAATCTTGTACTAAACATGGGGGGTCAGATAAAGAACTGACCTTCCTGAGGTCATGTTTTGGAAGAGTAAAAAACATTCCTCCAATTTGCCACCAAGCAATGAGAAAGCAATTGTTTCATCACTACTTCTCTAACAACGGTGAAGTGAAGGAACACATCGTGAGGAAACCGGCATGTCCTAGAACCAAAAGTTCGAAGACATGTGACATCCACCAACCCGCACTGGGCCCGCGTGGTGGATTAAGCACCATTCCTTCTCATAGAGAGGGAGTCCTATGTCCCACAGTAGGAAAGGTTAAAAGGTTGACTATCCAAGAGCGAGTTACGACGCTAGTGGTCACCCCAGAATGGGCAGAAAGGCACAAAGGGGACAGGACGCGATATTTGTAAAGGAGTCAAGAAACGACTCCGTTGTTGGTGAGCTATGTCCGTAGCCGTTTCCTTGAGATTCGGCGCATATAACAAGATGTCGGTGGGGTCATGGGTGGTTGGTGCGATTGTATCCTTATGTTAATGAGAAAGCATAGTAAACGGTGTTTAAAAATGTTTTGCCTTGTATCAATTGTTTTATTAGTCGTCTTCCTGTTCAAATCCTATGTTACTTAGGGTCGGAACCACACGTTTCCTTCTTGCTTTCTCCTCTATCAACCGTCGCGTTATCATCATTAACTCCCTTAGCATTCCGTACACCTGCATCTTTTCTTATACCACACTACTTCTCCACCCATTTATACACGTACTCTTTTAGTCACATGTATTGTATACTTGACTTATTGTCCTATGTCCCCTACATGGGGCAGAGGACGCCTGCAGAAATTATACCAGGCCCCTCAGAAAGTATTGCGAAAAAAAGTTTTTATATATGGGAGACTGGCCAGTTATAATGTTTTTCGAAAATATGATTATTTATAAGTAAAAATAAGTAAGTTCCAATTTCAAAATTTCCCTCCACATTTTTTGCGAGTTAATTCAAAGTATTGTGTCTCACTGAAATATGGATCTGCGCCGGGAACATTTTAGAGCTATGATTTTATACGATTTCAAGTGTCGCCTGAAACCGGATGAATCGTACGATAGACTTCAAATGGCATTCATGGATGAAGGCCCTTCCAAGGCAACCGTGTATCGTTGGTATAACGAATTCAAGCGCGGTCGACCAACTTTGGGGGATGACGAAAGAAGCGGTCGCCCTTTGACGGCTGTTACCGAAGAAAACGAGCAGTGAAAAATTTAATCCAAGACAATAGGCGAATTACATATCAGGAGATTCAACACATATTGAAGATTGGATCGGGAAGCGTTCACGAGATTCTACACAGCCATCTTCGCGTGAGGAGGATAGTATCACGCTGGGTGCCGCACAACCTCACCGATGCTCAGAAGCAGGCCCGGGTGGAATGGTGCCGTGATATGCTTAACAAATTTGAAGCAGGCTCGTCTCGGCGTGTTTACGACATCGTTACAGGTGATGAGTCCTGGATTTATCAATACGACCCAGAAACCAAGCGCCAGTCGACTGTTTGGGTGTTTCAAAATGAGCCAACGCCTACCAAAGTGAAGCGATCTAGAAGCGGGGGTAAGATTTTGATCGCTAGCTTTTTTAATTTGACTGGCCACTTGGTATCAATTCTCTTACGGGATCAAAGAAGCATTAATGCCGAATGGTATACTACCAAATGTTTGCCAGAAGTTTTCTCTGTTATAAGCAACAAGCGACCAAACACAGGGCTCCGCGGGCTACTGCTCCACCACGACAATGCACCTGCGCACACCGCACTCAAAACAAGGGACTTCCTGGACAGCACGCCAGTCAAACTCCTGGGTCACCCTCCTTACAGCCCTGATCTAGCACCGTGTGACTTCTTTTTATTCCCAAAAATAAAAAATCAGCTCAAAGGGATACAATTTTCGTCGCCGGAAGATGCGCTGGCTGCGTTCGAGCAGGCTGTAAACGAGGTGTCTGCGGCGGACTGGAAAAAGTGTTTTGAAAACTGGTTTAGGCGCATGAATCTTTGTATAGAGGCTGGTGGAAAGTACTTTGAAAAGATTTAATAAAAATATATGTACGTATAGAACAATTTTTTTTAGTTTCGCAAAACTTTCTGAGTGTCCCACGTATACCTACACATCACATTTTTATTTAGAAAAGAAAATGCTTCTAAACATCTGACTACTTTATCACCATCAACTTTTCTGCCGAAAGACATCCACTGCTGTACATAGACCTCTCTCAAGTTTCGCCTGGTCGACCGATCTCGTGCGTCGCTCATCCAGCGGATGCCAGCAATCCAAACCAGGTCACGAAGTGAGAGACCTTACAACGCAGCGTCTTCCAATACGCGGTTGCCATTCCAGAACTTGTCGGGGTTCAAGTTTCTACGTACAAGTTTTGTTTGAGAGATATTCTGGCAACAACAGACTAACCATTCTCCAGATTCTGAATACTTCACGATGTATTTATTTACCTTTCAAATATCAGTTTATCTTATGGTAACACTGGCTCTGAGAGATGCGATCCTTGGCGAGAGAAGTTTAAGCTTCCTAACCATTTCATGGAGCCTTCGGAGGACTTCCCGCCTGCTGCCGCACTCAGGTCGGCCGCAGCAAAGACAATCTCCTCAGGTGGAGTTTTCCAATGGGTGCTTGTGTGGCGTCTCTCCGCAGACCATGACCTACATTTCGTCCTGTACCGCATCCTCTGTAACCTGTACATCACACACACATCACATCATCAGCCTATTAATGTTCCCACTGCTGGGACACAGGTCTCCTCTCTATGAGAGGGAATGGGCCGTAATCCACCACGCGGGCCCAGTGCGGGTTGGTGGAGGTCACATTTCTTCGATTTTTTGGTTCTAGGGGAACCTGTACATGTGAAGACTTTATGGCTGCATGAGCGAATGGTGCTGGTGCCCTAGCTAATTACTGGGCCAAACATAGGTAATATTTAAAAACTGTATTTGCCATCGACACGTTAAGAATAAGAAGTCTAATATTCACCATATTCTTTTGTTTCAGGGTGTGATCTCCAAGGCTTTGAGTATGAACATCAACATCTTTGGTCAACTGACGCTGAGCTCCACTTTGGCATTGGCAAACCATCCTGATGCCTTCACTAAACTGCCAGTACATAGGTAAGATAATCAAGGTGTAGACTTGGGGCTCTAGACTAATAGTTTATGAGCCTACTGCATATTTATTTCTTGATTTTATGAATGACCAGCTTCTGCCAGCGACAACGCCCGCGTGAAAAGTATTTTCATATAGGTACCAAGGAAACATTATACCGGGATGAAAAGTAGCCTATGTGCTATTCCAGACTATAATCTATCTCCTGTGCCAAATTACATCCAGATCCGTACAGCCGTTTTGTAATTGAGTAAAAAAACATACATACATCCATCTAAACTTTCGCATTTATAATATTACTAGCTTCTGCAAGCGGCTTCACCCACGTAATGTTGAAATTTATCCCAAGGGAACATATTCCCGGGATATCCAGATCGGTCCAGCCGTTTGAGAGAACAGAAGTAACAAACATACAACAACACACACACTCACAAACTTCTTCCTTTATAATTTTAATGCTATAGTAAGATTCCATAGACTGAAAAAGAAAGATATACAGGGTGGAATTTTGTAATGCCACCTGAAGGGGAAAGTACTCTTAATACTGTAGTTGTATGTAACAGTGTACATGGTTTTTCTTTCATTTAATTCATCAAGTTTGTTAGAGAGATTTCATCCTTATAATTGACCCTAACGATTGATGCAATAAAAGTACAGGTGGTAATTTTAAAAATTTAAATCGGTTCGATTCCCGGGTGTGGCAAGCGAATTATCGAATATCTTTGAATGCAGTTTTCTTTCTTTTCAAAAATAAAGGAATGTTTTCCTTGAGTAAAATGTTCTATCTACAGTATGTACCATGAAAGTACTCTTAATACTGTACAAAAATCCACCCTGTAACTGTGCCCCTACGTTTCCTTTTTGATGATACATTATCTTTAGAAGCACAAAAAATGCTAAATAAAGTGAAAAATGCTCAAATTTACAAAAGATGCTCAAAATTGAGCTGTCAGCAGTGGCCTAGTGTACAAATTTGACAACTATAAATGAAAAAAGAAAACATAGAAGCACAATATATATCTTTTTTATTCAATTTATGGAATATCTTTTAAATTTGTCCAATACTGGAGGAGGAAATAGGTGAGAGTCAAACCCCGAATTATTATTTGTTACTAAGGAAATTTATTTGGAGCTCTCTGCCCGCATTTCCTCCTAAAGATTGCTACAAAAGTAACCATTGTAAGGTTGTACTTTTAAAATTAGCCGGATTATAAACGTTTGTTTGTTTACCTTTTATTTTTTGCTTCGCAATAGAGTATAGACGAAGTGTCATTCTATCAGCGATGGCGATTGTCGAAATTCCAAAATGTTGGGAGTTGATCATGTCACATTTAAATATCATCCTATTATCCGTTCCGCTGTCAATATTATTTAATCCCTTATCTGTCCAAATCACCGATCATGGCGAAAATTTTTCACAGACAAATTTCGTCTCCACTTAAAAAATGGATGAATGGATTTTTAAAAGGTCAACCACATTCAATCTCGTGGTCTGTAGTGACTATCTAACGGAACACATGTCCAGAAGGTCACAGGTCGACGTTATATACACTGACTACAGCAAGTGTTTTGATCGAATTGATCATGCGTTTCTTTTGCGTAAACTATTATTGGTTGGTGTGACGGGTAATTTGTTGAGATGGTTTTCAACACACGTGGAAAATAGATGTCAGACGGTGGTTCTCAATGATTACACATCGTTAGCGATGTACATTTCATCGGGTGTTCCCCAAGGATCCGTGTTAGGACCCCATTTTATTTAATATTTTTATAACTCTTGTTTCCTCAATTCAAGAATTCTATTGTTTGCGGATGATATGATGATTCTGGGTCAAATACTAACTAATGAGGATACATACCGTTAAGAGGAAATACGGGCGGAGAGACTTTTGAAAAATAGGTATTTGAAAAAACTATCGCTGTCGCTCTGCGAACTGCGAGCGCGTGGCGTCCGGCCGCCCTATCCATGTGTGTGTAAGTTGACAGTGTGTGCGTGCCTCCGAAACGCTCCCGGCCGCGGCCCGCGCATTTCTTGTAATCGCCCCAGTCACTCGTTACTTTTGTTGTTGTGGATTGTGGACAGATATCCAACAATATATGTTATTCTTAAAAGCAAACGCAGAAAATCTTTTTTTGGACGTGACTAATAATACTGTAGAGCAATTTAATAATGTAATTGCTAAATTTATTGGCGGAAAAAGAATTAACTTTGCAGGAAGTGGCTCATATCACATCAGACAAGATGTTATGGATTTGTAACTTCATGGAATAGCGAAGGGCTATTCATGCACGCATTCAAAAAAAAATACAGGGCTGCAGTCTAGGCCAATATACAAAAAAAATATAGAACAAAAGCAGCGTTCGAAAAAAATCACAGAGATTTACCGAAAAAGGAAAATGACGTATCCCAAAGACGGAACGAGCAAAATAAAAAGAACTACATAACCTGTTAAAACTACGGTCGCTTAGAGTTGGAAGAAATATCTTCTTCCTGCCTTTGGATTTATATAAATTAAAAGAAAAATAAATTTCTTGAAAAATTGCTCTCAACTAAGGATGTTCAAAGAAAAATAGTGGGGGCCAAAGCGATAATAACTTATGGGAAATCGAAAGACTAAAGAGGCTTACGGCATCGAATTTTGGGCGAATATGTAAGATGCGACCGAAAACATCGGTTCACAAAATATGAGAAACGTTATTATATAACAAATTTAAAGGAACCGTGGCTACCAATTATGGCAAGGAAAAGGAATCTGAAGCGATCGATCAATTTATCAAGCACACGGGGCTACAGGTATTAGATTGTGGAATGTTTATCGATGAAAACAAACCCTTTTTAGCGGCAAGCCCGGATGGTCTGGTAGGTGAAGACTCGATAATAGAGGTAAACTGTCCTTATGAAATTGCAAGTATGTCACCTGAAGACGGAATTCATCAAAAATAAATGGATTTAGAGCTGTTTTCAAGGGTCATCACTAATCGTCTCCGTAGACCACACACATACGCGGCAGGTTATACAGAAGACCGAAGAGTACAACCTGCCTCTATGTTTAGCGTTTGTGGAATACGAGAAAGCCTTCGATTCGATCGACACTTGGGCTGTACTGCATTCTCTCCAACGGTACCAAATTGACTACCGGTACATTGAAGTGTTGAAATGTTTGTATAAAAGCGCTACCATGTCAGTTAGACTTCAGGATCAACATATATAAGAAGTATCACATAGAAAGCTAGTGTTTGAATACAAGAATCTCTTTGTTTATGTATGTAGTGTCTACCTACAAAATGTCTAAAACACCTAATTATCTGGTTGTACTAATTTATGATGCAAATAAAGTTATTATTATTATATGATCAGACCTCGGAACCCGTCCTTATGCAGCGAGGTGTGAGACAGGGAGACGTTATATCTCCAAAACTGTTCACCGCTGCACTGGAGGATGTCTTCAGGGTTCTGGACCGGAAAGGGCTAGGCATAAATGTCAATGGCGAATACATCACTCACTTTCGGTTTGCCGACGATATAGTGGTCATGGCTGAGACTATGGAGGACCTCAGTACAATGCTCGATGACCTCAGTAGAGCTTTCTAAAGAATGGGTCTTAGGATGAACATGCACAAAACCAAGGTGATGTTGAATGTCCATGTTACACTCACTCCAATCAAGGTCGGATACTCTAAACTCGAAGTTGTGGGTGACTATGTCTACCTGGGACAAACGATCTAGTTGGGTAGGGCCAACTTCGAGAAAGAGGGCAACCGTCGAATCCGACTTGGCTGGGCAGTGTTCGGGAAGTTGCGGTATCTTCTCGTCCAACTTACCACAGTGTCTCAAGACGAAAGTCTATGACCAGTGTGTGTTGCCAGACATATGGCTCTGAGACATGGTCGCTTACTATGGGCCTCAGCAGAAAGCTTACAGTCACCCAAAGGGCAATGGAGAGGGCTATGCATGAAGTTTTCTTGCGTGGTCGAATCAGAAATGTAGAAATCCGCAAGAGAACCAGGGTTACCGACATAGCCTGAGCAATAGAATTTGGCAAGCCCGAGAATTGCCACATATAAGTGGGGAGGGCACATGGCTCGCAGAACGGATGGCCAATGGGGCAGAAAGGATATGGAGTGGCGACCGCGAACCGGAACACGTTGCATTGGAAGCCATCCCACCAGGTGGACCGATGACTTGGTGAAGATTCCGGGGATCCGCTGATGCGAGACGCACGGGACCGATCAATGTGGTGACCCTTGGGGGAGACCTATGTCCAGCAGTGGCTGATATGATGACGATGATGATGATGAAATAGATTTATGTATGTTTAAAGGCAAAATGTTACAATTAAAACAGAATCACAATTACTTCTACCAAGTACAAGGCCAACTACACATAACTCGTCGAGATTTCTGTTATTTTATTTAGGTAGTCCCAAAAGCTTTTATTTTTCAAAATATTAAGAGGGACGATGCATTATGGCATAAAAATGGAACCATTATTAGAAAAGTTCGATTGATTTGATTTGAAAAGTTCTACCACATTAGTGGCAAGCCTAGGGCATTAGCCTTTTAGCAAAAATCATTGACGGTTGGATACCAAAGAATAAACCAGTGAGAGAAAGCACGTCGTCATAATCTGCCTAGCCTTTTCCCATCTACGTTAGAGTCGGATGCAGCTGAATACCAGTATTTTGATGGATCGACTGCCTATCTGACCTCCACAACCAGTTACTGGGTAATATGCAACACTTTGGTAAAACGGGTCAGACTTTCGGGCTGCCAAAGCCGAAAATAACAGCCGGGACCAACGGCTTAACGTGCTTGGCGAGACACGGACGGGTCTTGGTATGTAAAGATGGTCACCCATCCACGGACCAACCACGGCAAGCAAAGCTTAACCTGATCGATTGACCCGTGCGGCTGACGTTGAAATAAGTTTAATTTCGCTGATGTACCTAGTAAGCGATCTAGAGATTGCGGATACCTATCCGATATATAATTTACTGTTTTGTATTGAAAACTTTTTGTAATAAACATTTATAGACATGCACTTTATTTTATTTTGTATCCAATACTTTTTAATACTTATATTTGTATTTCTCACGAACAGCACATGTAAACAATATAAATGTGTTTATCGATCGAACTGTTTTCAACACTAGTATATCGATATTATTTTCAACTACTACGCATCACCTTTCCGTCTGTGTACGTATTATGCCGACCCCTTGCGTCTCACCACGCCCACAAATTCGTGCGATAAGGACAACTGCAGATTCGACAAATTTTCTTAAGTAAAAAGTCATAATTCGAGGTTTGGCTCTCGTCTGTTTTCTCCTCCAATATTGGACCGATTTAGAAGAAATTTTTGATAAACTGAATAAGAAGGATATTTACCATGTCCCTATGTTTTCCTTTTTTCATTAATAGTTGTCAAATTTGTACACTAAGGCTCTGAAGACAGCGACTCAATACAGACAATTTTGAGCATTTTGAGAGGGTTCTAGTTCTTATACGGATAATATATCACCAAAAAGGAAAACATAGGGACATAGAAGAAGTTGATATTTATTTTACTGTAAAAAATCATTGCTTTAAGTTCATAAACCAGAGAGAAAACAGACGAGAGCGTTTGTATGGAGAAAAGACCATCCCCGTTTCCTCTTAACAGGACGATCTGGACCAGTTCGACGAATATTGCGTTAGGAAAAAGTTGGATTGAATGTGTCCAAATGCTATGTATGCACATTTACTCGTAATCCAAACCCTGTTATGTATAATTACAAGATATCAAGCACCTTATTAGCCAGAGTCAGCGTTATCTATCAGGGACCTTGGCGTAACTTTTGGTTCTAAGCTTTTGTTTGACGCACATATAGATAATATAGTCAACAAGGCTTCTAAAGCTTTGGGTTTTATTTAGGGGATATCTTATGATTTTAAGAATATAAAAACTATGAAGATTCTTTACTGTGCGTTCGTCCGTAGGCACCTTGAGTACTTATATATGCTTCTCAAGTTTGGAACTCAATTTATAATGTATATATATGTTAATCGTATTGAAAGCATACAAAGACGATTTTTAAGGTAAACACAATATTGATCGAATACCTATCTCCCTTATTACTTAAGTGAAAAAAATCACATTCTGCCTCTACACGAGCGAAGAAAAATCGCAGATCTTGCTTTTCTTTTTAGAATTATGAACGGATCCACTGACGTTCCTGAACTAGTGTGCAATGTTGGACTGCGTGTACTGTGTGCATTTCTTTGGCATTCGCGTCTCCTTCATGTCCCTAAAGTTGGATCTATTTACAGACAGAATTCAAAATTTGTCGTACGTTTAATGTAGTGTATAGGTATATTGATCTGGATTTGTTCCATACTAAAATTAAAAACGTAAAGAATAGTTTGATTATGCGTTTCTTTGTTATGTAGAATTCTCTTTCTGTTTTTATTTTTTTGTATCTGTTGGGCGATATGTCATATCTTTTTTATTTTAAACTCTCACTGATATGGCCGATGTAAACTTTTAATTGGCCGGTTTTTGCGTGTTATTTCTGCGTATTTATTGTATTACCTAGCTGTAAGTTTTTATAAGATTAATACAATAAATAACGCTTGGCATTTCCATTCATTTTTGACATTTTACCAATCACTATCGCGACGATTTCGTTGATAGAATAGAATGTCACTGTCTAAGAGCCTCAGGTGGTGATGATGATCCAATGTTCATGTTTGTTCCCAGGTTTCTATGGGGTTATGATGACAGCATCATAGACATTGCGAAGCCGTTCCTAAGCCTCGGAGGACAGCTCAAGTTCGAGAAGTTTGGATTACTGGTTACTGTAAGTTTGTATACTATATTTTCTAGTATTTGTTAGTTTGTCCTTCTTTCACGCGGTAATAGAACAACGGATTTTCGTTAGATATAGTTTCTGATCTATTCATGGGGAGGTTTGCCTTAGTCGACTCGGCTTGGTGGCGTTCGGGAAGTTGCGCGGTATCTTCTCGTCCAATTTACCGCAATGTTTCAAGACAAAAGGCTATGTGTTGCCAGTGATCACCTATGGGACCGAGACGTGGTCGCTCACAATGGGCCTTATGAGAAAGCTTAAAGCAACCCAAAGGGCAATGGAGTGGGCTGTGCTCGAAGTTTCCTTGCGTGATCGCATCAGCAATGAGTATATCCGCCGGAGTTACCGACATAGCCCGGAGAATTGCGAAGCTTAAGTGGCAGTGGGCTGTGCACATTGCTCGCAGAACGGATGGCCGATGGGGCCGAAAAGCTCTGGAGTGGCGACCACGAACCGGCCGACGATGCGTTGGAAGGCTGATGTGGCGACGCCTGGATCTATGTCTAGCAGTCTTTCAGACATCTTACGGCTGAAATGATGATAATGATGATGTAATGTGTTTCTCATCCCGAAAAAATGCATAGTTCCTGTACAATAGACCATGGGAACAAAGATGCGGGGAAAAGCTATAAATTTAGTACTATCTTTTTAATTATTTGTTGTACACCAAAAACAACATTATTACAAACAGTGTTATAATAAAGTACATGCACAAAGGCGAGTTTAAATTAATGTTAAGTTAAGCTCGCATATCTTCTACCAGCGGAATAATTTTTATTTAATATTTTCTTACACTCGTGGGCAATTGTTTCGAATCGGGGGGAATCCCGGGCATAGACAACAAATCATAATCGTCTGTCTAATGATTCTGTTTTATTATCTGTATAGGAACGTTTATTCTTTAAACTAAAGAGTTGACGTGAGATTTTATTTGAACCTTCATCCCTTTTCAATGGACGCCCTCTTATTAATATCCATATTTTTCAGAAAAACGGCACAGTCTCCGAGCGGTTTACAATTAACACTGGGGAGTACGACAAGGATAAGATGAACATCATTGAAGAGTTTGACGGGCACGACAGTCTGTCATTCTGGGGCAGCGACGAGTGTAATAGGTAAGTCTACACTGTCGTATACAGGGTGTAACGGAAAGGTATAAAATATATTTTAATACTTTTTCCAAGAAAGTCAAAATCAATTCTTAAATAAAAAATTGGATTTTCCATACAAAGATGACCACAATTTGTATTCCAGAACCAATTTTTTGTCACAATTTGATCATTCATAGGTCACACTAGACCGAAGCGAACTTCTGTGTGACAAGTGTGTGATAAATTTTTGTGTTTTATTTCTGTCTGCCGTTTTTTTGGTATTTTAGTGACGTTCCTATTATGTAATTCTTCAGATAAAAATTAAGCGACTTTCGAAAAATCACCCCTTGGTAATGTAACTATTATTAGTAATAGGTCCTAGCGAACTGCTCCGTGATGCAGAGACCAGTGGTGGCCCAGTGGTATCGGTCGCGACTTACAAGTTGTAGGTCGTGGGTTCGAGCCCAGGCAGGCGCTTTACTTAGTGTAAATTATTTCATCACCACTGCTCTCAAAACGGTGAAGGAAAACATCGTGAAGAAACCGACATGTCCAAGAACCAAAAATTCGAAGACATATGTGACATCCACCAACCCGCACTGGGTCCGCGTGGTGGATTACGGCCCATTCCCTCTAACAGAGAGGAAGCCTGTGTCCTAGCAGTGGGAACATTAATAGGCTGATGATGTGATGTGATGTGACTTGTTCCGGTGTCGCACGGGCCAAATTATAAACACAAACTTTCCCCGTTTATTGCTCTTTTTAATACTGAAAACCGTATCAAAATCGTAAGTAAATAAGCGGAGTAACAGACAGACAGCGACTTTGTTTTATACTTGGTGAAATCTCGCGCCAATCCCGCTGGTCCGCCGCCATCTTGAAATTTTTACAATGGCGCGTGGAATCATCTGCCCAAAGTCATTGACTACATCATGCCAATGAGATGAAACTAAGAAGCATTATCAATATTTTGTAATGCGTCTCGTATCATTATGCCAAAGGTTATCGCGATTGATAACCAAGCGCCTGAGCAAACAGAACGAATTGTGTCTTAAAAAAATATATCAATATGATTTTGTAATTTTAATTTGCGTTTTATATGGATATACCTACAGAGCGACGAGGAGGGATGAAACGCATGTTACTAAAAGATATTAATGTAATTGTGGATTGATGGGGAGGGAAGGAAGGGCTATTAAACAGTACAAGAGAATACACAATGAATGAATTATAATGATAAATGATAAATGATTTTATTTCTGTAAGTTGGTTTTTACAAACTCTTTTACATGTCGATCATATTTTTTAAAACTAGATGAGGTCGGCGTTTCCTATCTGACTACTCTGAGAAGAAAGGCCGAAACAAACTCAGAGGTCACAGTCTCTTTTAGAGTCCTGACAAAATCTTGGTTAGATCATGGGAAGACCATGTAGACAGATGTCTGAAATGGTCTTTTGAGGAAAGAACCAGCCAGATTGAGTGGACCTGTAATGTAATTTTGATATGAGTTTTGACATATTAATTAATGAGATATGAATGAGTTTTTGTTATGAAAATATTGTATTCTTGACACGTCGTTTTGACATATTAATTAATAATGCTATTATATTTTTTGACATAAGTAATAATATTAAAGGTAATTTTTATTCTTTCACTTTGAATAGTATAATAATATTAACTACTGAAAATGTACTTTAATATGAATAATTATAGAATAGATCTTAAATGACTATTAAATATTGTACGCCCTGTGGGTATGTTGCAGCGATCTATATATATATGTATTATGATAATAACTGCTTTTACAACTGTGACAAACAATAAAGGAATTTGAATTAAAGAAAAGATGGATGGACTGTGTGAGCAGTGATATGAAAGAGAGTCAGTGATAGGCGGTTGACAAGTCAGAGGCCTGTGGGGTTCCCAGAGACAGGTTAATTAACGCTGACACCAGAGGCCGCCACATAGGTACTCACACGAATAGAAGAAGAAGACACGGAAATACACGTTTTCGTAGTTTACCGAGATTATAAATGAGTTCTTCCTGATTTATCAAATGCAAGTTTTATTAAAACTGTCTTTATCAGTAAAACTTTGTCAAAACAAATATTTTTTAGTTAAATCACGTTTCGGACGCAGCAAATCACGTTTTAATGGCGTTGAAACGATTGTATCAATGCCAAATATTTTTACAGTAAATAAACTGGTCGCTATCTGAAACTTTGCAAAAAAATAAAAACAAACTTTATCTAAATTGCTAGCCTATGTACCACAGTCCACTGCCGAACATAGGCCTCTCCAAAGTTGCGTCACAACTCACAACACGCATTCTACGCCTTTGGTATCCAAAGTCCAGCACTGCCGTGGTATAACTAAAATGCCGATATACATCTGGTCGATTTTTTTAATGTTGGTGCTATATTAATGAGAAATAAAATATCTACCGATCGTTATTTTTTTTAAATCGGCCAGACGTCAGATAACGGCATTTTAGTTATACCACGGCAGAGCACTACATCCGATCCGTGTCCGTTAAATTTCGGTTCCGATGTAGCCGTAATACTTTTTGTAGAGAATTTTACGCACTACATCCGAACTCTATATGTCATAATTCAGAACATTTTGAATTCGGAACTTAAATCAGGGAAACGGATCACGGACACGGACGTGTAGTGCGTAACCGCCCTACCTGTAGTACTACTCAGGTATTTTTAAGTAGTATCTAATTGTACATCTAATATCAGGGCCTTTATTCAGTGGCCCGACGAGAGGCTGCTTGAGATATTGGTCAAGGTTCCTGGCAATTAGAGCATTGACCGCAACCATGAATAGGTATAGCTACATAATAATTAGATAATTGTATATTGTACCTTCTTATTACATACAATTACGCTAATTTTGTAGAGGCAAGTGTGACTGCCTGACTGAACATGTGTGGTTTTGCACCCACGGGTACAGGGCAGGTGTTATTAATGGGATTTTCCAATAGGCATTAGGAGCCTAGATTTGTAGGTCGCCGGGACCTAAAAATGTTAGTGTTTTCTATACCCCTCATCGTCATCATTATCAGCCTTTTCATGTTCCCCCACTGGGAGTAATGAGACACAGACCCCCTGTCTGTGAGAAGAGGAATGGGCCTTAATCCGCCATGTGGCCCTATGGGCGCAACGTGACCATACGTCCGGTTTTAGGCGGGATTGTCCCGCTTTCGGTATTTTGGTCCCGCTGTCCCCAGCAAAGGCAAAAATGTCCTGCTATTCGTACAGACTTGGTTTGCTAAATCTTTATTCACATAAGAATACTAATTGACTTACAATAATAATTTACTTACATGTGAATATTAAAAATAACATAAGTAGGAAGAGACATTGGTCTTTAATACGAATAGATTGTTGATAGATAATTTTATTTATGTAACTACATAGGTACCTACTATATTTGTACTCGCGACGCACAAAACAATTGCTATGGTAGACCATATAAGTCATGTGACTAAATAATGTACTTGGAGATGGTGAACGAGGCCCGTAAGGCTTAGTATCCCAACTAATATGTACTAAAACATACAAAATATTAAGTATAGTAAATTGTAATTTGCATGTTACTACAACAGTTATGAATATAAATGTGGAAGTAATAGCGTGACAGGGGAGAGGTCGGTATAGAAGAAGAAAACGTGTTGTGCCAACCCCAAGTAACATCGGATAAGGGCAGGAAGATGGTGATGATGATTGTAATTCGCAGCTATTACCACCAATACGCCTTGGGCCCGCGTGGTGGATTAAGACCTATTCCCTCTCACAGAGAGGACGCCTGTGTCCCAGCAGTTGGAACATTAAAAGCCTGGTGATGATAATTCCACATTCTCTAATAAACATTGGTAAATTACATAAATGATTTTTTTACGTAATTCTGCTGGTATCCCGCTCTGACGCAAAAATAATTTCAGGTTACATGCCACATGTCTTCGAATTTTTTGGTTCTAGGACATGCCGGTTTCCTTACGATGTTTTAGTCAGTGGTGATGAAATAATTTATACAAAGTAAAGCGCCTGCCTGGGTTCGAACCCATGACACGTATTTCGAGGTCGAGGCCGTCACCACTAGGCCACCCCTACACTTATTCTCTGCCCCTGCTGACATCTAATTCGATGTTATGTTATTAATTTCAGTATCGAGGCATCAGATGGCTCCATTTTCCCACCTTCACAACTGGACAAGAACACTACCCTCCATGTTTTCTACCCCAACCTGTGCAGAAGACTGCCCTTCAAGTTTGAGAAGACTGTTGAGGTAAATATGATTTTAAATTCTGTACAAATTTCATCTATACCCGTAAAGGTAAAGGCCACAAAACATGAGTTAGGTCACAGAGGTCTTACTTTGGGCAATTTATTTCATCAATGCCTACTACTCTTAAAAGTGTGAAAAACGTGAAGAAACTAAACCTAGACTCGGCCTGGAACCGATTATTCAGATAATTATGAGACATCTACCAACCGCAGTGGGTCCGCGTTTTGGATGACGATGCACTCCCTCCCATAAAAAAAGTTAAATCAAAAAACCCGACTGCTTCAAAAGCGAACTAAAAAGTCGTAAACAAGGAAAAATCATGCTGTGCAGTCGGAGGATACATATTCGCGGGCTGACTGACCAAAATCTGGTGTTTCCTCCGCCTGCACAGCATGATTTTTTCCTTGTTTACGACTTTTTAGTTCGCTTTTGAAGCAGTCGGGTTTTTTTATTTTTTTATTTATAAGTTTTTATCGAATGAGATACATTTAAACATATTATCATCTGCCTAGCCTTTTCCCAACTATGTTGGGGTCGGCTTCCAGTCTAACCGGATTTAGCATACATTTAAACATATAAGTCTTATATATTTAAAAAAAAAAATTGTGCCTCCACAATATGGCGCCCAAAATCCGCCATTTTTATATTGTCCCATTTTAATGTAGCCTATGACACTCGCAGGGTTAAGACAAATCGATTGACGTATGAATCATTAAAATTGGCCAACGCGTTTGGTCTCTGGAACGCCATAAAGGAACAAACATACATACATACATACATATATACATACATACATAGACTGATAAACACATTACCCTCCTTCCGCAGTCGGGTAAAAAGGAGGCTGGATTGAGTCCACCTATGTTCTGAAAAAAACAAGTTCTCTTTGGGACAGATATTTGTATGCAGACAGAATAGGGTTTCAAGTTAACTTCACTGAATAAGTCCACGGAGTTTGTTTTCTTTGTACTATACGTTTACGTTCTCCAACCTTGTAAAGTAAACTGCATGACAAATAAGATCGCTCTTCTAATTCTCGAGTTACGTTTGACGAGTAACATGAATTATCACGATGGTGTTAATTTCTTGGGTTTATGCGTGCAGGCTTTGAGGGTCACTCTTACGAGGCTTACTATACCTGTACTGTGTTTATTTTTGTGATGATTCATATTATATTTTTAGGCGTTAAACCGTTGGCCCCAGCTGTCATTCGTCACATCTGAGGTTTGCTGTCAGAGAACCCAATTATGAACTCATTGTACATAAGTTTTCATTTTGTTTTTAAAATGTTTTTTTTTGTACAATGAAGAATATGTCATTGGTAGACTTTTGTAGGAAGTTACGATAACCTTGAAGCTAAATAATCTGATACCAGGGGATCAGATTATTCCTCCGGGGGTCCCTAAGCACGAAGTCCGTAGTTTCGGCCTTCGTAACGGGCGTTTCCTACTCTGTATCACATACGGACGCATTATTCGTTCGGGACCCGAACCTTTGTACCTACTCCAATTATAATGACGGAGGTTCACTCCGAAGTTCCAGATACTTTCGGACGGGCCCGTAACTTCCCCCAGTGTAGTAGAACCCCAGTCTTGTCGTTACGAAGTTATTGGGCTGTGGAGGTCAGATAAGCAGTCTCTTCATGTAAAATACTGTGGTCAGCATCCGGTAATATTGGATGCTGACCCTAACATAGTTGGAAAAAGCCTAGGCAAATTGATTGTTACAATAAAACAACAATGTTAAAGTCGATCGTCCACTGATAACATGTGCACGGCACGGAGAGGTTTGCCACGTTAGCTGCGTGGTTTATGTATTTGTGGTTTATTCCCATCTGCCACCTTCCTTTATTCGCGTCTGCCACCTTCGAGCTTAACTACATAATATTTTACTCAGAATTTCACAAGATCTCTCAAGAAGGGAAAAGAACCAACACACACAGAATTTGTGGAATCTGATTGCAATTGTGATTTGCCAACAAACATAATAATATAATAAAATAAACGCAATAACAAAGCCTTTCTCGGAGGTGGCAGAGGGAATAAAGGAAGGTGGCAGATGACACTAAATATGTGCCATTGACCACCGGGGTGGCAAGCTCGAAGTGGCAGACGGGAATAAACCGTATTTATCAGCCACGAAGCCGTGCGTAGCCGTGGCGAGCAGTGGATGTCTCGCCTTCATATTCACACACAATTAAAATTAAAAAAATCCAAAAACCCCGTTTTTTTTTTATTCATACTTTTTCTAGTAGTAGACACGCTTCGATCAATCTATCGCACACGTACATATGACATGATATCTTGCAAAAATACCCCGATTGAAACAGTAAAACGCCCATAACTTTTGAACGGCTGAACCGATGTTCATCAAACATTGCTAAGAACACTCCCGATAATGTTACCTTTCAAACAAAAAAACTAAATCATGATCGGTTCATCCATATAGGAGCTATGATGCCACTGTATCTGTAAAGAAATATACAAACACACAGGTACACGGGTCAAACTTTTATAAGTTTAACTTTTACAAGTTTGACGTGCGTACACATGATTGTACTGTTAGTGTAGGGGTGTTATCATCTCTCTTTTTCCGTCGAGTGTTAAAAACGAAGCTAAGTACACGTTTGTAGCTTAGCCACAGCCCTAAGCTGCGCCTTTATTGTACTTGATTAAATCTCTCTTTTCTCAACAGATTGCAGACGGAATAGAACTTTATCGCTACAGAATGCCACTAGACGTGTTCGATGACCCAGCCCACAATCCCGAGAACCAGTGTTACTGTGAAATTGACACCGGAACCTGTCCCCCCAGAGGAATCATCAACGTCACCGATTGTACTATGGGTGAGTCGACTAACATGAAACATGAAATTACTTGTATATAGTAGGAAAGTATTTCAGTCTGTGGCTTTTAAGTAACGTTGCGCCATCTGTTATCGTGTAGCGGAACTAATTTTGTTCGAATGCTTGTTATCGTATCTTAACTAATAGAATCTGGGCGACCGAGCTCTTCTCGGGTGAAAATAGAGAAAACGACGTTTTCTAAAAATGAAACCGACCAGATCGATTTATCGCCCCGAAACCCCCTGCATACTAAATTTCATGAAAATCGTTGGAGCCGTTTCCGAGATTCAGATTATATATATACATACATACAGGAATTGCTCCTATTAGATTACATAAATGTGAAAGTTTGGGTGGATGTATGTTTGTTACTCAATCACGCCAGTACGGCTGAACGGATCCGGATGAAATTTAGCACATAGATAGTTTATAGCCTGTTACCGTGGGATAATTACCGAATATCACACGGACGGAGTCGCTGGTAGAATCTAGTATTGAAATAATGGTATCCTGGGCTCGCTGCTCTGCTACCAGCTTGCTAACTGACTATTAGCAGTAGCATCACACATCTCATGTAACCAGCATATATACCGCCACACACGAACTATAAAAAAACTTTTACTTTACTGTCTTTCGTAGATACCAATTATTTGCGATATGGACACCGACTTCCAAAAATAAAGTTATTTTTCACTTTGTAGTTTTTTATTTGGGAGTCGGTAGTATTTTTTGGCAAAAAAGTTTTTTATTTTTCCCTTTTTAGTTTTGTAACGGCTAGGTCTGCGCTAGGTAAGCTGTGCAGGCCGCTAACTGATAGTTAGGAGGTAGTTAGAAAAACAGCTTGTTAATTTAATACATATATTTAGGGTTATTAAAAACAGCTAGGTCGTGGGTTCTAGCGCCACTCAGTTCTGAACCAATTCCCTCACGCGGATAAAATAGTAAGAGGGTACCGTCCCTTGGCAGCACGTGGTAGACGCGGGGACCGGTCAGCACCGGCACAGCGATAGGGTCGCCGGAACTGTAGCAGCTAGGGTGCGCAGGGTAGGCTGCGCTGGCACCGGCTCGCGCGACGGCAGGCCGCAGGTAGGCAGGCAAGACCGGGCCACGTGCGTAGGCTGGCACGGCGGTAAGCCGCAGGTGTCAGATAAAAGGACCTGGCGGTGGGCGTAGGCAGCGTGCAGGTAGTTGGCAGCGTGCAAGTAGTAGGAGAACGTCAGGCCTCAGCCCGTACAATGAGGCAGCAGCACGTGGCAGACGTGGGGCAGTAGACCGCGGCCGGCTTAGCGGTAGGCCGCAGGGACTGTAGCGGTTAGGGGTGCGCAGGGTAGGCTGCGCACGCCGCTACGTCCTTGGGTAGCGCATAGCCGGACGGTACGCCCGTACGTCGACCCCGTACAATGAGCCCTGAAAGCACCATAGGGTGCGCATGTTAGATGCGGTGCAAAAAGCAGCAAGCCGCATGCGATGTACCAGCTTCGTCCCCATTTTAGGCCAAGGAACGGTATGGGAACATTATAGGTGAAAGCTCAGCACATCGCAGCGGCTTACAGGTAGGAAACTTGCAAACATAGCAAGCACATTGACAGATGCAAAGTTAGGTTAAGTATGAACACGCTAGCATTTATTAACATAAGTAAACGTGATCACTTACAATAAAACACGGAGACACAATCCAATGCGGTAGAAACACATGCTCATAGCGAATTCCTTTGTCCCAGGCGACCCTTAGCCACGCGTCCAACACGACAGTGCAAAACTGATATTAATTAGGTGATGGAATCGGTATTGGTCGCCTGGCACAAAGAATAAGGTACAATAGTTAAACTAATGAGAAACTCACCCTAAATCGGGGCACACAGAATCGTGAGGATCGAAAGTATGTAGTCAGCTAAGCCACCGGAACAGAAATGAACGAGTGACAGTATTCCGGAAGGTTAAGCCCGGGTGACACGAGGCTAGTAAATCAAGCTAGTGAGCCAAGCTAGTGCTGCCAAGCTAGTAAGCTAGTGACACTAGCTTCGTGTAGACGGAACTAGCTTCGTTTACAAGCTAGTAAGCTAGTGTGGAAGCTAGCAAGCTAGTGCCTCAAGCCAGGATAGTTTTAATAGCTTGGGGTTCTATTTTTCAAGCTAGTAGGCGCCCCCCACCACCCGTTTTACTATCCTGGCTTCGTTACTAGCTTCGTGTCAACCGCGAAGCTAGCGAACCTAAGCTAGTGTGCAGTCGGAGAGCGTGGTGAGAGTGCGTGCAATTTGTTAAAATGCCGAAATTAGCGGACGAAATTAATTTAAAATTCGTTCAATTGTACAGAGAAGAGGAATGTTTGTGGAATGCAAGTATTCCATCTTACAAGGACAAGCAAATGCGAGACTCGTCACTAGAAAAAATTTTTACGTATACGTGTTATCAGGTTAAGCACAACTCACTACTGACTTGACTAGCTTGAAATTTCCTAGCTTCGTGTAGACAGCACTAGCTTGGTTACAATCCAGGCTAGTAGGTAAGCTAGAAACCAAGCTAGTGACCCCTTACTAGCTTACTATCCTAGCTTCAAAATACTAGCCTCGTGTCACCCGGGCTTTAGAGTTGTGCCGTGTTTTTAGAGATGTGACTATTAACCGACTAATTTTGATATTAGTATCATTCGACTATTTTCAGTTGAGATCTCACAACGCTACAGTTTTACCTACCTAATAGGCAAGTTGTTAAGTACCTATTACGCCAGACCAGATTACCCGAAAAACATGAAACTTGAACATAACCGGTGAAATTAGAGTTCAGCGTACGCCTTTCAGTATACTGGCGTGATGTTATGTTATGAAATGGTATAAACAATAAACAGACATGCGATTGAAGCAATCTCGAATGATTTGTCGTTATTCATTGAAGAGTTCTGTTGTATATCTCCGAAGTTCTTCATCAGATCTTTAACAAATTAAAATGGGACCAATTTCGGAAAATGTTCTTTCAAACTAAAAAAGAATTTTCAAAATCGGTCCACAATTGGCGGAGATATCGGTGAACATACAAGAAGTTGAACATAGAACCTCCTCCTTTTTGGTAAGTCGGTTAAAAAGACCTGACGTCTCAAAAATCTTACATTGCGCTGTTTAGGGTTCCGTACCTCAAAAGGTAAAAAAGGAACTTTCTTAAGATCACTCTTTTGTCCGTCTGTCTGTCCATGAGTCACCACCGATTTTCTCAGGATCGGGTGGACTTAGCAAGTTGAAATTTATACCAGATACTGAGGTCTATAATCCCTATTAGGTGTATAAAAATCAAGGTCCTGAGTTAACACGGTAAAAATATATGGGCAAATTTAGATTTATGCGAAAACTTGTAAGTTATAGTGATAGTTGATGTTGTGCTTAAAAAAAAAATAGTTCCAAAATTTACCCTAATTATCAACAAAAAAAAATTCGTAATTTTCCCTTTACTTGTACTGTAAGACCTTGCTTTTAGTCAAAATTGTCAATTCTAGGTCAACCGGAAATACCCAAAATCTACATAGTAGTTCCCGTTGACCTAATCAGGCAATTTGGCAAAGATCACAGCCCAAATAAAGGGAAAAGCCCAAAAAAATAAAAAGAACTGAAAATTAAGAGGGTGTCCATTTATATACATAGTTGACGCCAATTAAGATAGTCATCTAAGTTGTATGGGCGCTCCAAACAATTTAGAGGACTAGTTCATAGGATTATGTAATGTATAGATGAAGCAATTGTTAATTAATAATGTAACATTCAATCCATTTTGTTGTAATATTTTGCACACCTTCCATGGTAGGCATATCCTACCATCTAAAGTCTAAAGAACTTCTATAAAAATGTCACCCTGAAAACTACCCATATTTCGCAAATAAATGTTTTGATTTGATTTGATTTGCGATAGTGGTACGGAACCCTTCGTGTGCTAGTCTGACTCCCGAGTCAGAGTCTCCAAGTTTTAATGGAGTGTATGACTTGCCACCATTCTGCAAACCTCTGTACACACAGGCTTTTCAAGTTTATTAGTTGTATCTATCCATACAAGAAAAGAAGCTGATGAAAGAAATAACTAATTCTAACCTCTTGTTCTTCCATTTTCAGGAGCCCCAGCACTTGTATCTTTCCCTCACTTCTATCTGGCTGACCCTCGTCTCCGAGAAGACATAACTGGACTGAAGCCTGACCCGTTGAAGCATGACTCCTTCCTTGACTTGCATCCAACTCTGGGAATTGCTCTAAGTGGGAAATCTAGGTAAGAAATATAATTATTACTGTTACGCTTTTTGTCTACCCGCTTTTTTCCCATGGCGGTATGCAGAAACTACAGAACGCCACATGCTACGATCATACATACTACTTTTGCTTCGTTTTCTTCATAAAACAAACCGGCCGCGGCAGTTATTTTTGTTATTTAAATGCCACGAAAAAAGGTATGACTTCAATCTTCTTCACAATCACTTCAATGTTCCTAAACACATTGTGGCTTAGGCGAAGCACATCACCTTCATTTCAGCCGAAAGACGTCCACTGCTGGACAGGACATAGTCCTTCCCCAAGCGTCGCCACACTGGTCGGTCCTGTGCGTTTCGCATCCACCGGACTCCAGTCACCTTGACCAGGGTCATCGCTCACCTTGGGGACGCCTTCCAACGCTGCGTCTTCCGTTACGCGGTCGCCACTTCAGAACTTTATGGCCTGAACGGCCAGGCGAAGCACGCTTAGTGGCAGTCGTACATAAGACTCAACCGTCACATTATACACACAACTAGCCAAAGCGGCTAGTTACCATGATAAACTTGTACAAGACGTTCAAAATAATTGTGCACATTGACTGTCATCGACCCCACTCTCGCCTACCCAATCGGCAAACAACGTTCTCATCGTGCACCATTAGCGAGAATCAAACGTGGCAACGCCAAGAGCACAGTTTTTTTGACAGAGTAGTATGTAAAACATAAAGTAACCTTTCAACTATTTGTTTCAGCATTCAAATCAACATACAAGTGAGGAAGAGTGACATCTTCTCTTCAGTTAAATACCTTGAACAAGGACTTATCTTACCCGTGGCTTGGATTGAAATGGTGAGAACAAAACAATTATTACTAAAGTAATTAACAAAAAAGTTAATACTACTCGGTGGTAGATGTCACTAGTAGAATAATTTCTCAATACTAATCATAGATGGCGTGCGTATCAATATTGAAACTAGTGTCATCTAGTGTTGAGTAATGAATACTTACTTTATTTGTGAGTTCTATTAAAAATAGCACTGTGAATTGCAGCAAAAACTTTTTAAGTGCAAACATAGATGGTTTGCACGTTTTATTAGTTGTACATTTAATGTTGTTACCAGACAGGCTTTATTTGTATATCCGTGAATAACCTTAAATATTCTTTTCAGGGCGTAGAAGAGCTTCCTGAAGGTCTGCGATCCCTCGTGTACCATGGTACCTACTCTACCGCAGCAGCTCAACTTGGCTTAACTGTAATCTGTGTTATAGCCTTCATTGGATCCGGAATATGCTTGCTCTGCACCTTCGCCCGCAGAAAACAAAGGCCGTGCGCTACTCTGAAAGTTAAAATACCCACAGAAACCGAACTAAAAAGTCAAACATCGTGATACAATAGATTTTTGTAAATTATGTGCTAATTTCATAGATATTTCAATTTCAAATTCGAACCAAAGAATTTGAATCATTATTTCAAGTTTTCTCCAAAGTGGTGAACTTTTTGCTAAGTACTGTATCATTTTGCCTGATTTCTTGCTACTACACGGTCAATATAACTGAGCACCCCTCTGGAATGCGACCCCACTCCCGCACAGTGCCCCGCGTTCGCCACGAACACCAGTAGCGAGAGACGAACGAAAGAGTGACGCGACAGCACCACGTGCATAGTTATTTTTAACCAAGCAGTAAATACCTACTTAACGATGAATAGTCGTTTTAAATATTTTGTGTAGAATTACGAGCCATAATATTTTTGCTGTTTTTACAAACACGTTATTTGATTATGATAAAGACATTCAGTTACATTCCACCGTACCAGAAAAATAACTATGCCTTAGCTTGGCGAGCTCTCAGATCAATTATAAAGCTTGACTGACAAGCTAAGGCGTAGTTTCGTTGAACGCGTGTGCGTGTAATTGTGTATATGTAAGGCAAGGCGTAGTTTTAACCGGCGTCATCTTGTTGTTTGCAAAGTTCCATCTTGACTTTTTATTTGATCTGAGGAAACGGTTTAAAGTAATATGAATTATCAGCACTTCATCTTGGTTTTTGAGAATCAAGATGAACTGCTGCAAATATCCTTTTTTACCAAGAAAACTGATAGCGAAGTCAAATATTATGCAGTTATTTTTATAATATTCTATATTATAAAAATATATCTATATATATTAAGCCTTTTAAACCGACCGCAAGGAAACGGTTATCTTTTTTACGTTTTTTATTATAGCGTAATGGAGTTTAAGATTAAGATGAAGATGTCAAAGACTGGCTGTGTCTTGTTTATGTTAATTTATATAATAATAAACCTTTTAACAAAAGTAGGTTGCTAAGCATTGCTTTACTTACCTACAAATTCACAGAGGAATTTTAGTTTTGGAATTTAAATTTTTGTTTAATATTTTAGATTATTTAAACTACCCATAGATTATTTTACGAGAGATTTTATTAAACAATAATTTTTATTCTTTAGTATAAAAAATACCTGTAAGAATGATTGTACAATTTACAGATTTTGTTGTAATCTAGTTTTTAAGCGGGAATAATGAATGTTATTTTCAATTTTAAGTTTTTTACGAATTAATTGAATGTTAAATAATAGAAAAATAATTTAATATTAGCTTTTAAGTAGGTAACTTTATGAATCTCTGGTAAAACTAAAAACTTATTTTGTAAATAAGATAAAATTTTAAAATAAAAGTTATGCTACTCCATACTAGATGTCGCTACAGCTTTATCTACTTACGAACTGGATATGAAAACAAAATTCATTCAAAGTCCACCAGTAGTAGAAAAGTAAAGTAAAATCATACAGTTTCTGTTATTGATGCGAACGCGTTATTAAGATTTTTTACACTACAGGTTTTAGAAAGAGACAGGTATGAATGAGTGACAGAGACGACGCTGTACAAAATTGAACTTCAGTGGACCTACTACACGGTTGAAATAAATGTGCAATTCGCACGTCAAAACACCCTACTCCCCCTACACCGCGGCGCCCCGCGTTCGCCTCGTGTGCCAATAGCGAAACTCGAACATAAGGGTGACATTGACAACTCCAATTGCACAATTATTTTGACCGAGCAGTAAAGCTGGGAACAAATTATTGGACGCGGCTGACGGACGTGACTTACAGCCGCGGCTGATATGTCTGCACGCGACGCGACGCGACGCGACTGCCAGATCTCTATCAGACGTCCGAACGCCCAAGGTCACGTCTGCGACTTACGTCCGATAGTTTGCACAATGTAATGTAAATTCATTACCTAGTTTATAAGTCGCCGCCGTCAGTCGCGTCCGTAAGCCGCGTCCGATAATTTTATTTCCAGCTTAATAATATTATCCGACCGTAATTCGGCATCGCCTAAAATTGGCATCGGTTATGGCCGAAGCCGAAAGTATCTAGCAAGTAGCAGTCCGAAATTGAACGAACCGTTACGAATGGGCGATGGATGGCAGGGCTCATCGTTGCGCCGGCCAGTCGCCATCGCCAGAAAACAAACGCAACAAAAACAAATCAAAAGGAAATTGAAAACTGGATCTAAATTTCATTCAATCTTTGGGTTTGGCCGGTTATAAGTCGGGTTCTGATTCGGCCAGAAATTAACTTTTGGTCGGACACTAGAGTCTACCTTTTGTAGATACTCTAGCTTAAATATCTGTAAACAAATCCAGGCGAGTACTAGTATTTTAATTTAAATTATTTTTAACTACATAGGGAAATAGGACAGGAAAATATTTTTTTTTTTAATAAAGATGTAATATAGTGAAGAATATTATATTGTAAAAAGAAATTATGAAGAAATACAATTTATTTTTAAATTAAGTAATTTTATTTTTGCCTCTTTTTTTCCACTGCCGGTCAAACGCCTTTCTGTCTTCCTTTCAATCCTCTATTTTCCGCTAGTGTGAACCGATCCAGCTACATTGTAGGTATACTCTGATTTTTTATTTCGTAGACTATACTGACATCTAAGGAGTATTTTTTTTTTCTCTGGCATCTAAGGAGTTGTCACTTTATCGTTACATAAAAATAGTGTCGTATCCTGACTATCCGCAATGATCGAAAGTTGATCGAAAATGGAACTATTTCACGGCAAAACAAATACATTTGTTATGAAACTAGCGGCCTTTATTTAGTTTCTACTCATTTATGTCAGACTTCATTTTATCGATCGCATTCATTTTATTGTTGATTTCATTTTGAAGTCACAATAAAAGTTTATGTATTATGTGTACGAATACTGTTATATTTACAAATAGTAGGTACATTTATATTCATAAAACATTTATTTACAGCAATTAGTAAAATTAAATTAAGGAGTCATGTCACATTGATTCGATGAATCACTTAGGATTGAGCCTTACTTACAACACTATGCTCCGCGCTTGCAACATTTTAAGAAAATAAGGTCATTGGCAGCTGTCAATCCCACCGCACTATTCCCAAACCACTGCAACTCCTGAAAGCCAGAATCAACAGTGGCGACCACGAGAAAAGCGCCCAGGCAATGAAGCTCGACGAAGTCTCGGCGAATGAATTTAACTGTCTTGGATCCCGCAATGAAATTAATCAGAAAAGAATAACGGAGTAGTAGGAAAAATATAAATTCCCACTTCCCTCCATATCAAGCAGGAGACAGAACAAACAAGGCCAATAGGCACAAAGGGTCGTTTACAACTGGGATAAGCCCAGTTGCCTAGCACCACGGATAAAAATTAGGATTAACATTAATGGGTCCTAACATTGTAAGCTGTTATATTTGATTCCAATCATAGGTATTGCAAAACGCTTGAACGCACGGCAATTTGTTCTAGTTTCCACAAGGTCCGTATAGTAAACAACTCCTGATGCAGCCTGTACATTATTCAACATAATATTACGTTAATTCTGCCAAAGAATACACTCCCATAAGATATGATGTGCAGATTGTACATATTCGCAGTCAGATGTAGAACACTGACTGCAAATATGTACATTTTATTATATAGTTACATTTTATTTGATAAAGGCGAGGCAACGAGCTTGAAAGAAAATAATTTACTTTTAAAGTTACCATGTCCTGTGAGAAATTGGGCAACACAGTGATCCACTTCCAGCCACGTGCTGGCCAGCCGAACGCGAACGGATGGAAAGAATTGGTGGAGGTGTCGGCCTTTGATGGAATTTAGCCCACCTACATTGCCATTCGGATAAAAGTTCCTCCCAAACGTCAATAGGTGGTTTAAATAATCTAGAGATTTTCTCACGGTCACTCCGCGTTAAAAAGTCCGCGTCCGTGGCAGCTGTCAGTTAAGTCTACGAAATTACAGTTTATAGGCATCAAGTTCGTTCTGTCATCTTCACCCTGGGATGTTGCGATGTCATCGGACACCCATTATATTATAGTCACTTCAATGTCGTTGAAAAATGGTAAAAGAAAGTCTTATCTATGTAAGGCTCATTGTTGCATTTTAAATTCACTTGATTCTGAAGTTTTTCGGCATAATTTGGCAACGTGGCTACTATATATGCTCACTCTTGCAATCTAATGTTTATTTTTAGGGTTCCGTACCCAAAGGGTAAAAACGGCACCCTATTAAAGACTCCAATGTCTGTCTGTCACCTGGCTATAGTATGGCCTGGTCACAGATAATATAATACTCTGGTGATAGCTAGACAGTTGAAATTTTCAAAGATGATGTATTTCTGTTACCGCTATAACAACAAATACTAAAAACAGAATCAAATAAATATTTAAGTGGGGCTCCCATACAACAAACGTGTATTTTTGCCGTTTTTTGCGATAATGGTACGGAACCCTTCGTGCGTGAGTACGATTCGCACTTGGCCGGTTTTTAGATCATTACCATACCAAGGCGCTTTAATTTTTTGTTATTTATCAATAACTATATGACCTGCGGGGATTTAGCGTCGGCGCCAAATCTTTAAAAACGTTGCTGGTGCCATGGTGAATGTCGTGAAGATAATGTAAGGACTTTGACTACCTTCCTTTACCAACCACTCTCTCTCTGCCCAGGCACCCTCTAGCGAGCAAAACTGACTCACTTAGGTACGTTCTCTTATCATCCTATCGGGATCGGAACTGAGATATTCCCAAAAACGTGAAATATTATATCTTATTATGTATATTCGTGGGCTGGGCAGGCACAGGCAGAACAGGCCAGGACGGCGCGTAAATTCATAGTTTGCCTAGGGCTGTCAAACCTCTAAATCAGGCGCTGCACTTAATAGAACTGTTACGAGCTGTAATTCAGGGACAAATAATTCGCAAACAATACTTTGTCATGTACAATATATCCGGAGTAGATAGTAGTATAACCTATAGTAGAAAAGAGAAGAGTAGGGACTCCATTTTCCACAATTAGACTATCCTTCGATTCATTGACCCTGGGGACCACCAGCCCCTGCGAAGTGGGCTCTCTGTGGCGCCTGTGTTAAAGATTTGTTTGTTTAGAGGGCAGTGACCCAATCGCTAGACTGTATTTACTATTGACAATTGAAAAAAAAAAAAACTATATAATTAGTTTTAATAACACATTTCTTACTAAACAATCAGTATTTTGGCAGTGAACAATTCATAGTTGTCTATCAGCCTCAATACAAAACTGAAGAAAAACTAAGAACCAAATTATTAAATTTATCGAAAATCTAATAATTTATAAACTATTCAAGATAAGTCTTTATTTTCGTAATAAAACCTTCATGATAAAAAAACACGGTGTAAGTACACATGGGTTTTCCCCCAGTGTAGTGTTTACGAATATGTGTTTTTAAATTACCCTTTTGATTACAACTGTACTGACATACTTCACATTTGTAAGGTTTTTCACCAGTGTGTATCCGAATGTGTCTAATTAAACAATATTTTTCCCTAAAACTACGCTGGCATATATCACATTCAAAAGGCTTTACACCAGTGTGTTTACGCATATGAATATCTAAAAGTGCCTTTTGATAATACACACGCTGACATACTTCACATTTATAAGATTTCTCATTAGTGTGCGTACGTTTATGTCTTATTAAAGTACTATTTTGCTTACAGCTATACTGACATACTTCACATTTATAAGGCTTTTCATTAGTGTGTATACGAACGTGTTTCGTTAAATCATCCATACGATTAGATCTGTACTGGCATAATTCACATTTGTAAGGTTTTTCTCCAGTGTGAATTCAAGTATGTATTGTTAAATCACTCTTTTGATTAAAACCATGCTGACATACTCCACATTTGTAAGGTTTTTCACCGGTGTGCATTCGAATATGTCTTTGCAAATGACATTTTAGATAAAAACTTCGCTGACATATATCACATTCGTAAGGATTTTCTATTACACGTGGCCTTCGATGCCTATGTACGTCATCACTGTCACTAACTTTGTTCAATATTCTACATTTACCATCTTTGTTATCATTTTTATAGAAATCCTGGACTAAAATAGAATCATTAACACTACCACTATGATCAATTCTAGGTTTTGTATAAATTAAATGTTTTTAAATTTGAGGACTGGTTTACGCGTACGATTTTGAGTTGTCCGGATAACTTTCGAATCTGATGATCCACTTTTCTTTTGCGCTTCTGTAAGTACATCTTCTACTTTTGTTCTTCGTATATGTAGTTTAGCTTTCTTCTCAACGGGTGCCCTTGTGATTATAAATCTAGTCAATACCAAATTAAAACTAGAATCAATTGAACAGGGATTTGAATGGTTCATTATAAGACCGAAGATTTTTTTCTTATGTTTAATCATAAAATCAAAAACTCCACAAATGATCAAGAAAAATAATTTCCTTCAAATTTATTTAAAGTTGTGCACGGCTTACAATTGGTAGTTATGTCATCTTTCGCGCACATTTATCCATCGTTCCTTTGGTCATCCTCACACCTTTAACACTCCACATTCATACACATAACATTTTCGTCACGTCATGCTCCTTTCTCCTTTCCTCAATACTAATATACAAGAACAATCCATTTAGCTGCAGATATCGGGCAAGTAGGTGCTCACGCCCAGTGCCCTTCACGGGCGCTGGGGTGAGTACTTATATTGAACTCGGACACAAGCTATAGTGTAGACACACATGGCACATCTCCTTTAGTGTTGTATATCTCTTCCTCTCAATTTAAAACTTTTACAATTGTTGTAGTACATAAGGGCACCATAATATTGTAATTTTAATAGTGTGAGCCTGGAGATCTGTCATGCAGGTCTCGAACACAGTATAGACTCCGGCAGCCTAATTGTGTAAGTGAATTCGGCAAAGGAAACGTTCTGTTTCTTTCCCAAAAACGACTTTTTGTATTGCGAAAAGTAGTTTTTGGGAAAGAACCAGATTGTTTCCGTTGCCGAATTTACTTACACAATTAGGCTGCAGCTCTCACAGAGGTTTGAATCGGCCTGTAACCTAGATACTATTTACCGAAATTGTACTTTTATGAGAGAAATAAAACTATTTTATTATCTTTAACAATCTCGGGCCCGGTCCTGGTCCTTTGAAAGGCATGCCAAGGGCCGAAGCCAACTCGCAGAGGCCTTGTTAGACATGTATCATGATATGTTACACTAACCGACGATTATCTCTGTATCTTATTGGTTTGAGAGGTTTTTTGGATCGATTGCCTAAAACTATAGAATGACTATTGGCCCTTGCCACTGTTAATTTACACGGCTATAAAATGGAAGGGGGTGACTTGCACACTCAATTAATGCCCCCCCATAAACGGTCGCTAGCACTTATGTGACGTAGCGCCAAGGCGACAACATATACGGAGTTGCTTGAGGAGTGGAGAGGTATACCACGGCTATCAGGACAATCCCGGCAGTACGGTCAAACTCTCACTCTGGGTTAACTTCCTTCCTCCGAGCACGTTATCTCATGCGAATCTCCACTCAAGCCAGCCAGTTAAGGCAAGAAAGAGGTGGGATCTCTGTTCCCCATCAGAGTTCACTCCGACCAGCCAATAAAGGCAAGCCGGAGATGGGGGACAAGACTTCTCCCTGGAGATCAGGGCCGTGGGTCGCCACAGCCCATCAGCTCGCCACAAAGCTGCCCTGCGGATTGTATATCGCTTAGTCTGGCCCCTCACCCTAGGCATGTTGCGGTAAAATAGAATCTACAGGCACCATCGGCCACATAGCCACTAGACGCCTTATGCTTGATCTAATACATCAAAACAATTCTGTCAACTAGCTGAGGTACGAGGAACGGGACGACTGCGCTCCGATTGGTCTCTTACCAAGGTCATACGCCTCATTAAGGGTGGGACAGGTTTAAACAAAACCAGGAAGGTATCGATATTTTTAGAAATAGTATTTGTAGGTACTTATTTGCAGTGATACTGCTGTTGTTCTATCCTCAGACGTAGCATCAAAAGTCTCTCTAAGCAATCAAATCGCATCTGCATGCGATCCCCTTTCATTCATCTCTTAAGTGTCCCAATATTCGTATACGACAGCAGCCGTGATCATTGGTTTTTAAATCTTTTCCATCAGTTTAAGGGAAATGCGGGTAATTGAATAGCTAGAATAAAATAAGCATACGCTGGTGTTCACCCAAAGAAATTTACTTTAAGCAGGTGACTTACGAGTCATTTGGCAATAGGAGTGTGCCATCTGGGTGTTCTGACAGGAGGGGTCTCACAGAACACCTACTCAAAGGTGTACAATGTTATGTTTACGCCATTTTAGAGGTAAAGACTTGTGTTTTCTTTTGGCAATAAAAAAAACAAAAATATATGTAAATAATTTTAATTTTACTTAACAATCAGTATATTGGTACTCTTGGGAGTTATCTATCAGCCTTAATATAAAACTAAAGGAAAAAAAAGTTAGAACTAAATTAGAAATAATTTATTAAATTTATAAAAAAGCTGTACACAGTACGCTAAATAAACTATTCAATATAGTATCTTTTTTCGTAATAAAATCTTCATGATAAAAACCACGGTGTAAGTACACATTTAAGGGTTTTGCCCAGTGTGGTGATTACGAATATGATTATTTAAAAGACCCTTTTGATAACAACTATACTGACATACTTCACATTTGTAAGGTTTATCGCCAGTGTGCACCTGTAAATGTTTGTGCAAAAGATATTTTGTATAAAAACTACGCTGGCATATATCGCATTCAAAAAATATTTTCCCAGTGTGTTTTCTACGGATATGTTTTATTATATGAACCTTTTGTTTACAACTGTACTGACATACTTCACATTTAAAAGGTTTTTCATTAGTGTGCGTACGTTTATGTCTTGTTAAACCACTCTTTTGATTACAACTATACTGACATACTTCACATTTATAAGGTTTTTCATTAGTGTGTATTCGAATATGTCTTATTAAATCACCCTTTTGATTAAAAGCATGCTGACATACTTCACATTTGTAAGGTTTATAACCAGTGTGTATACGCATGTGATTATTAAAAGGGCCTTTTCGACTAAATACATGCTGACATATATCACATTTGTAAGGCTTTTCATCAGTGTGTATAAGAATATGTTTATTCAAATCACTCTTATCATTACAACTGTAGTGACATACATCACATTTGTAAGGTTTTTCACCAGTATGCACCCGTAAATGTCTTGTCAAATGATATTTTTGAACACAACTATACTGACAAATTTCACATTTGTAAGGTTTTTCTTTGACACATATACTTCTATACCTATTTACACCATCGCTGTCACCTTTATTCGACATTGTACATCTAATATCATCTTTACCAATATCACTCGTATTACAGAAATTTGTATCTAAAGAAGTAATAATAACACTACTACTATTATTAATAGTATTATCAGCTCGAAGATTTGTGTACATTAAAGATTCTTTGCATTGCGGAATACGTTTAGCGGAATTTGTCCACATAATTTTGGAGTCCGATTGTTCATTTTCTTGCTCTTCTTTAATAACATCTTCTAGTTTTGTTCTTTGTAAATGTAGCTTTGGATTCTTCTCAATAGGCACCACCCCTGTGATCATAAATCTAGTAAGTCATCATCATCTGCCTAGCCTTTTCCCAACTATGTTGGGGTCGGCTTCCAGTCTAACCGGATTTAGCTGAGTACCAGTGTTTTACATGGAGCGACTGCCTATCTGACCTCCACAACCCAGTAACTGGGTAACACGATACCTCTTGGCTAGACTGGTGTCAGATCTCAAGCGTCTGACTATTCGTAACGACTGTCAAAGATCTTCAAATGACAGCCGGGACCAATGGCTTAACGTGCTTTCCGAGGCACGGAGTAAACTCGGTATGTTGAAATGGTCACCCATCCACGGACCGACCTCGTCAAGCGTTGCTTAACCTTAAAGATCGACCCGTGCGGCTGTTATTATTTAGCCACGAGCTCCTCTATAAATCTAGTAAGTATTAAATTTAAAACAAAATCAAATGTACAGGGGTTTGAATGGTCCGCATTATGACCCAAAAGTTTGCTTTTTGTTGTAGATCATACGATACAAAAAAAAAAAAAATTCAAAAAATCAAAAAACCCGACTGCTTCAAAAGCGAACTAAAAAGTAGTAAACAAGGAAAAAATCATGCTGTGCAGTCGGAGGATACATATTCGCGGGCTGGCTGACCAACATCTGGTGTATCCTCCGCCTGCACAGCATGATTTTTTCCTTTGATTGATTTTGACATGATTAGTTTTTTTATTTATAACTTTTTAGTTATTTTTTTTTCGAATTAGATATATTTAAACATATAAGTGTTATATATTTTTGAAATCACCTTTTAATACCCTTTATTTTGATACCCCACACGATGGGTTTGGAAGAAAATAAAAATTGGGCCCCCACAATATGGCACCCAAAATCCGCCATTTTTCTATTGTCCATTTTTAATGTAGCCTATGACACTCGCATTGTTAAGACGCATCGATTGACGTATGAATCATCAAAATCAGCCAACGCGTTTGGTCTCTGGAACGCCATATAGGAACAAACATACATACATACATACATAGACTGATAAGCACATTACCCTCCTTCGGCAGTCGAGTAAAAACCAAAATAAGTAACCTAATTTTTTTTAAGTTGTCGCTGCGTCACCAGATGGCATTAGCGTCGGAATAGATCACCTTCTTTACAGCTTTCAAGCAAATTCATCCATCGCACATACGGGTATTTTGAACTAAAAGCTGATCTTTTTAGGGTTCCGTACCCAAAGGGTAAAAACGGGACCCTATTACTAAGACGCCGCGGTCCGTCTATCTGTCTGTCTGTCTGTCTGTCTGTCTGTCTGTCTGTCTGTCTGTCTGTCACCAGGCTGTATCTCATGAACCGTGATAGCTAGACAGTTGAAATTTTCACAGATGATGTATTTTTGTTGCCGCTATAACAACAAATACTAAAAACAGAATAGAATTAATATTTAAGTGGGGCTCCCATACAACAAACGTGATTTTGTTGCCGTTTTTTGCGATGATGGTACGGAACCCTTCGTGCGCGAGTCCGACTCGCACTTGGCCGGTTTTTTTAAACATGGTTAAGTTAATTTAATATTTTTATCGTAGTTTGTTAGTTATTACACTCGTTTCAATCTTACTTTGTTACTTTAGTCTTATGTGCACTAAACTTTTCATTAAAATTAAAATGTTTGTATTAGAAATCCAAAAGTTACAAAAACACAACAGTCACAATTTTGTTACAAAAGTTTAGAGTTTCGTGGTTTTTGAAGAGATTTTTTGTTTTGGATCTTAAATATCTCAAGTTCCTCTAAAAATGTTGTATGTACTGAAATACTATAAGTCTGCTCTTATTGATCTTTAAGTTTTAAGCGGGGCAAACCACGGCGCACAGCTATCATCAGATATAAATAAATAAATGTAATGACTATTTCTGATCAGGGTTGCGACAGGTAGACTAACATTTTCTTACAAAGTATGATATCTAGTAAAATTAATTTACGTTAGATACACTATGTTAACGTTTTCACCCGACTACGGCGAAGCAAAAAAAGGGTTATGTTTATGGGTTATGTAAGTATATTTATGTTCATCTGTACCCTCATAATTTCTTAACAACTTATCATAATTTGACAAATGAGGTGTCGTTGAAAGTACAAACTATTCCGTAGAACAGCCTTTCCCAAAGTGGGCGATAAGGCCCCCTTGTGGGCGCTGCAGGCCTAAAGGAGGGCGGTAAGAAACCCAGAAAAAAAAATGGGTGCGTTGTGTAGAGCCTGGGGGGGTGATTTGTAATTTCATTTAGCCAGGAGTCCTCTTGGACACCGACTGCATGAGCTCTCTACTCTCAACAACAACTTGTGAACATCAAATAATATTAGTTAAGAGATTGCTCAAACTCGATTCGTTATTTCTCTCCGCGTAGTTCATATATCTGTCCTGTTTTATTGAATATATAATGTTGTGTATTACCTATTGCACTCAGGTGTCAAATTAACTCTTGCGAATTATAGTAAAAGTCTCGTTTAGAATTATTGTTTAATCTCCGCTAATATAGCTCACAATAATTAGAAGTTATAGTGGTTTTTAAGTAGGTGAAAAAATGGGGGCGCAAAAAAAAATTATATTCTCAAAGTGGGCAGTAGACAAAATAAGTTTGGGAACCCCTGCCGTTGAAGATAACCGTGGTCGTATGCCACTTTGCAGAATGTATTGTTGTGTTACGACAGGTTGCATATTACCACGGTTATGGACAGGTCCACTCAATCTGGCAGGTACTTTCCTCAAAAGACCATTTCAGACATCAGTCTACATGGTCTTCACATGATCTAACCATGATTTTGTCAGGACTTTAAAAGAGACTGTGAGTTTGTTTCGGCCTTTCTTCTCAAAGTAGTCTGATAGAAAACGCCGACCTCATCTAGTTTTAAATAAAAACCGGCCAAGTGCGAGTCGGACTCGCGCACGAAGGGTTCCATACCATTATCGCAAAAAATGCCAAAAAAATCACGTTTGTTGTATGGGAGTTCCACATAATATATATTATATTGTGTTTTTAGTATTTGTTGTTATAGGGGCAACAAAAATACATCATCTGCGAAAATTTCAACTGCCTAGCTATCACGGCTCATGAGATACAGCCTGGTGACGACAGACCGACAGACAGACAGACAGACGGACCGCGGAGTCTTAGTAATAGGGTCCCGTTTTTACCCTTTGGGTACGGAACCCTAAAAATATGATCGAAATGTAAAAGTGTTTGTACAAACCAACTTACAGAAATAAAATCATTTATCATCTACGGAATAGTTTGTTTATAACAATTTCAAATGAGAATGTTTTCTTGTTTCATACTTTTCAGAGCGAGATTTTGCTGTAGTCGGGTTTAGTTTTTTCACTTATTTTTAGGTCTAAACCAACCTTGCAATCTTTCTTGTTTTAAATAAATACAAAACGTCACAAAACAAAAATAAAACCCGTTGTGTGTCGACAAAACCAAAGTGACTGATGCAAAGCTATCTCCAAAAATAGCAAAAAGTTGCTTTCATTAGGCAGTGCCTAACCCAAAAAAACAAAACTTGCACGGACTAAAGCAACATTTATCAAAATCTCATGATAAAGAGTACAGGCACGTTTTGTAAAGACTGAACTAAATGCCATTAAAAATGAGACTAAGCAAAAGCGAGTTACCTTCAAGGAAGGTTTGAGTGACAATGAAAATACGAAATCGGTTCAATCTTCGATAGCAAGTGTAGCTACAAAACCCAAGCACGACTGTGTTTCTTAGTTATTAAAAGTCACGTTAAATAAAAATTAAAAACACTTTCTTTTTAGTAGTCTAAGATCCCGTTATAAAACGACCTTCACCGAGATGCTTATTTAATGAAACGTATTTTATATTTAATTTAATATGTCAATAAATATAATCCATATGGGTTGCCTAGCAAATTTCAGTCCAGAGTATGTTTAATTAATAATTAATTTTTTTTTTTTTTTTTAACATTTCACCGGTATGATTATTAGATAAATTCTATACCAATCGAAAGTATGAAGCCCATAGAATATGCAAACGTTAGGTTGCCTATTCTTTTCCGGTCACAACTATCGGGTTGCCAGGTATAATCAGGTAAATCTGTACTAGCATTTTGCAACGGTCTGTTTATTGAATGAAATTTAAATGAAATTAAAGATTATTTTATTCTGAACACGGTGGTATAGGGTTGCCTGCGAAAAATCAGTCCAGAATTGCGGTTGTCGAATTTTAAAAAGTAAAATATTGCTCCGAGTGAATGTGTGCGACTACGACGACGAAGAGGACACAGCATAGCAGCTGTTTAAAGTCCGCTCACTTAAAGAAAGAGAGTGCGCATGCTTTTTGGGCTTGGAAAAGAAAAGTATAGCGATAGACTCGTATATACTATGCATCATTTTGGAGTAGTTTATTATTTAAATAGAGAAATAGTTTTTTTTTTATAAAAATAAATAAATATAAATCTATAAATGTAAACAGAGAAATTGAAATCAATTGAAACTATTGGAAAAAATTCAAAACGCATAAAAGTGAATTTTTTTAATCAACCCAGTCTTGCAAATTTTATTTTTATTGTAAGACAAAATAAAAAACAACAATAAAAAAATTACTTCTATTTATTGTAAAAAAATAAAAAAAACAAAAAAAAAAAAAAAATTCAGTATCCGAGTCATCGGACATAAAACTACGATCTTCAACTTCTGAATCTTCTTCGTCATCACTCTCTGTTTCACTTTTTTCATCTAGCATGTCATCATGTCTTCTATCTTTAAAGGTGTATGATCCCCAATGAATCCTACTGGTTTTAAATATTCATCTAAGAACCATCCGCAGTTCTCAGGCTCAAGTTTCACGCATATTGGATCCGTTGCATTAAGCCACATGGAATTTACGAAAATAGTTCGTAAAATTTTCTGAGTTAATGATATCCAGCATGGTGGTATGGAGTTGGAGTCGAAGCCTCTTGATAAGAATAGTTGATTGAAAACATCCTCATTAATTGTTACAAAAAAAAAGGAAATCAGATCATTTTCTTGTTTAATTTATAAATTACCGTTTTTAAGTAAATTACAAAAAAATTATGTGTGTCGAAAATTAACATAACCATAGGTGAATTTTACTAACAATTATTTAGACATGAAAAAAATATAGAAGATGTATTAGCTAAGATAATTTTAAAGATTCAATTATTATGTACTTACTGTATATTCAGCACTAAAATTAAGAAATTCTTCGTTATATTTTTTATTCAAAACGGTCACTTTTTTGTAGCACGTGGTATGATAACCTACAAATTGAAGAGACGCACTGGGTAGCTCAACAAAATTGTATTTAAAGTGTTTTTTTTTACGAAAAGCTAACTTTAATACACAGTTTTTAGGGTTCCGTACCCAAAGGGTAAAAACGGAACCCTATTACTGAGACTCCGCGGTCCGTCTGTCTGTCTGTCTGTCTGTCTGTCTGTCTGTCTGTCACCAGGCTGTATCTCATGAACCGTGATAGCTAGAAAGTTGAAATTTTCACAGGTGATGTATATTTGTTGCCGCTACAACAACAAATACTAAAAACAAAATAAAATAAATATTTAAGGGGGGCTTCCATACAACAAACGTCATTATTTTGCCGTTTTTTACGAAAATGGTACGGAACCCTTCGTGCGCGAGTCCGACTCGCACTTGGCCGGTTTTTAAAAGTTGCATCATTAAAATCAATTATTTCATCATCCGATCCACACAAAAAACACTTTTTTGCCATTTTTTCCAACAATAAATAGTAGCACGTTTTTTCAATTGTTTTTATAGCGACACTCTACTCCAAAATGATGAAGTATATACGAGTCTATCGCTATCCTTTTCTTTTCCAAGCCCAAATAGCATGCGCACTCTCTTTTAAATGGGCGGACTTTAAACAGCTGCTATGCTGTGTCCTCTTCTATCGCATGGGATGGTCGGTTGGGACCTCTCAGTCGCACACATTCACTCGGAGCAATATTTTACTTTTTTAAATTCGACAACCGCAATTCTGGACTGATTTTTCGCAGGCAACCCTATACCACCGTGTTCAGAATAAAATAATCTTTAATTTCATTTAAATTTCATTCAATAAACAGACCGTTGCAAAATGCTAGTACAGATTTACCTGTTTATACCTGGCAACCCGATAGTTGTGACCGGAAAAGAATGGGCAACCTAACGTTTGCATATTCTATGGGCTTCATACTTTCGATTGGTATAGAATTTATCTAATAATCATACCGGTGAAATGTTTAAAAAATATTTTCTTTTAATTATTAATTAAACATACTCTGGACTGAAATTTGCTAGGCAACCCATATGGATTATATTTATTGACATATTAAATTAAATATAAAATACGTTTCATTAAATAAGCATCTCGGTGAAGGTCGTTTTATAACGGATCTTATACTATAGTGTTCCGAAGTCAACAAGGACGCCGTTTCGCAATGTCAGCAAGCAGCTGAGCACAGAGACTCTCAGTACTAGAAAGCTATAATTCGGCATGGATATACCTACATATTAGCCCAGTCACTAGAATCTTTTAAAAATCTTGTTATGAACCATTTCCTTTCTCTTAATGCTTTTCTGTTTCTTCAATTTTTTTTTCTTTCCTATCATTGTTCAACCCTTCTTTGCTTTTTGTTTTTAACATGTTATATTATGAATGTATGTTTATTTGTAAGTTTGTGTATAGTATTTTATATAGCTACATATTTTTTATGTATTAATATTTTTTTAATATATCAGTACACCCTACCCACTGTTTTTATCTTAAGTTCTTTAGTCCATCCAAAGGTTGTCTGGTAGATATCGCTGTCAGCGATAAGACCGCCTTTGTACCCATAGTATTAAGTTGCTGTAAAATGTATGTAATATATGTAATATTCTATTAATGTATGTAATATTCTATTCTATTCTATTAATCACGCCGAAAAAGTGGTAAAATAATGTGGGTTCCTCCTGTACACGTAAAGTGGGTATGTCTTTTTAGGGTTCCATACACGAAGGGTCCAAACGGAGCCCTATTGCTGTCAATCACGTGTCCGTCATCCGGCACACGGGTTTTACAGCCAAACGGTTGGAGTTAGTCTTCAAATTTTCACAGTATAAGCATCTTGTTGACCCAAAGCCATACAAATTGGTAAAAAAAAATGTTTTTATGGGGGTCTCCCATACCGCTAAAGGGGAGCCTGAAAATGTTTCCCCATCGAGTGGGCTATCGTTGTTTAGAACTCGTTGAGTAGTTAAATACTGTGTTTTTGTTTTAAAAATATTGGAAAAATGAGAAACCACTAAATCAGGTTTTTTTTTAAAATTTCGTTACTTCCCATTGACCTATGAACTTGAAATTTGGTAATTTTTATTATTGTATATATTTTACTAACAAATACCTAGATATATTGGGAAATCATTTTTTTCCTTAGAAATTCCCAAATTTGTCTTATAAACCGCAATATTAAGATGGTTGTACCATCTTAGTTTTGCGGTTTGGCACGGACTTCTAAATGTGCGGTTTGTGTAAAATTAAGCTTTAAATTGCTCTTTTTTGTTAGAGAGAGACAAGTTTTCTTGCGCCCTGCCAGCTAAATGGTTGCTTTTGAATATGTGAAATAAATCACGACAGTAGTATATAATTATAACGAAATTAAAAGAAAGAGCTAAGTAGGCTTTACAAGTTTACGAGTAAAAGTCGACCAATTTATAAAATGTACTTGGAAAAATAAATTAGTAAGTATAATTAGGAAAAGGCTAGGCAGATTGACTTGGAAAAGTAAACATTTTGTATATTGAAGTATGGGGACAATAGTTTTTGAACATCTTAGTTAATTGTGTCCCTTCGTTAGAGCAATGTTCGGTGCTTTCATTGTTTATGAACGTTAGTAATGTTACCTATTTATTTTGGTGAATTTAGCTGTTTATACGCAACCCTCTGTGCGCGAGTCAGACTCGCACTTGGCCGGTTTTTTTATTCATCTCAGGTTCATATATGTATCTAAGCTTGAAACGACATGGACAGAAAAGTACATTCTACTTAAAAATACATAATAAATAACATAGTATTTAAGATATTGAAAAATGAATTAGTACATAGTTTTTTAACTCTCTGAACTTGACGTTTTTATTTCAAGAAAAAAGTAGTGCAAGACGAAATAAAGTACCATGTGTCACTTGCCGCCATAATAGACCATAGAGTAAGATAAATAGTAGATTGTTTACCAAGGAAGCAAACAACAATTTTAAAGGCGAGAGTGCTTTTTTTGTATCCAGAGCGTAGCGAAGGATTCTAGAGTAGAATCCCGATTGCAGCGAGGGATTCCAAGTGTGTCACTCGAGCTTAAAACAGTGTTGCTTCCGAGGTGGACAATCTACTTTTTGTCAACCTTTATGAGAAAATAAGTAAGTGCAACTTATGAACAAGAACGTTATATTTATTTATTTACATAACATTAAGAACCATAAGACATAAAACAAAATAATTAGAGGCTAATGTTTATATTTGAAAGACTATGGTGTAATTAACAATTTTATTAGTACCATCCGTTACAGTTGTAAATTTACTAACAATATCCACATTCCAAATTCAAATCGCTTTTAGTCCATAAGTGATTAATGAGCTATTTTGGTCCCTGTTAACGAGGAATAAACTAGCTCTTTTTGAATAGATGTGATAAAAACGCTTATTTTATATATATTTTTTATTACATCTCAAATTATAAAAAATGAGCGCGTCTTCCTCAAGTGAAATTATTATAATCAAGTTTCTCAAAAACTACATCCTGAGACACCGTTTGCCGAGACTATTTCTAATTCCCAAGCTGTAAATAAATCTATAACTGTAACGGATGACACTAATAAAATTGTTACGATGCACTTCCATAATAGTTAAATATAAACATTAGCCTCTAATTATTTTGTTTTATGTCTTATGGTATTTAATTTTATGTAAAAAATTAAACGTAACGTTCTTGTTCATAAGTTGCACTTACTTATTTTCTCATAGAGGGTGATAAAAAGTAGAGCAACACTGTTTTAAGCTCGAGTAACGTACTTTGAATCCCTCACTGCACTCAGGATTCTATTGATTGATTCTCGGGGGGGACTGCAGTACAGCCCAAGTCTCGATCGAATCGAAGGCTTTCTCGTAGTCCAAAAACGCTAAACAGAGAGGCAGGTTGTACTCTTCGTTCTTCTGTATAACCTGCCGCAGAGTATGTATGTGGTCTACGGTGCTATAGCCTTTCGGAATCCGGCTTGTTCTGGGAGGCTGGAAATCGTCAAACCTAGCGAGACGATTCGTGATGACTCTTGAAAACAACTTGTAGACATGGCTAAGAAGTGAGATGGGCCTATAGTTCTTCAGCCGGGCATTGTCGCCCTTCTTGAAGAAGAGTACCACCACTCCCCTGCACCACCTGTGGCGTTTTGCCCTCGAGTATGACGGAATCAAACAGCAATTTTGTTTAAATGACTAGTAATGCTAAAACCATATATCAGATAACTGTATTCTCACAACCATTTGCTAATTTGAAGCGCCTGACGTTTTTTAATAGCAACAATCTGAATAATAGGTATAAATGAAACTATTTTCGTCTAGTCTGTTGTTGTGACAAGTTATTTCGAGTTTTTTATTTATAGCAATTGAATGTGCTCATATCCTCGAATATAAAACAGCAAGAACCATTGTTGTAAATTAAATTCGATAACTATGCCGACGCCAATACAAAATAATACATTCTGCAAAGTAGCATACGACTACGGTAAATTGATGACTTCCGAAACAAAAGTTATTTTTTGCTCTTTTTAGGGTTCCGTACCAAAAGGGTACAAACGAGACCCTATTACTAAGACTACAAGGTCCGTCAGAAAAAAAAAACGTCTGTCTGCCACCAGGCTGTATCTCATGAACCGTGATAGCTAGACAGTCGAAATTTTCACAGATAATGTATTTCTGTTGCCGCTATAACAATAAATACTAAAAACAGAATAAAATAAATATTTAAGTGGGGCTCCCATACAACAAACGTGATTTGTTTGCCATTTTTTGCGATAATGGTACGGAACCCTTCGTGCTCGAGTCCGACTCGCAGTTGGCCGGTTTTTTTTGTGTTTTGCTTTGGAAGTCAGTTTATTTTATGTGAAAAAGATTTTATTTCTACCTTTTGGGGTGGTTATTATTTTCATACTTAAATTATACCAACTTTGAGGTAAACATACCTACTCTTTCCAATAAAAGAAGAATTTTTAAGTCGGACCACTCTATAAATAGTTATGCTTGGTCATACATAAAGATATAGTACATGCCGAATTCATAACCATCCTCTTTCTATTTCGTTGGTAAGTGCAATAAGTGATCATATTTTGACAATCTCGGGACCCTGAAGTCCCGGTCCTTTGAAAGGCGTGCCAGGAGCCGAAGTAGACTCGGAGAGGCCCTGTTAGGCATGTATCAGCAAATTTGATTAGGTAATATTAATATCCTTTATTTAACTTATTTCTTATTAAATATGTTTTTAAATATTTTTGTAAAACATTTAAAAATATAGAAAATAGAGGCCCATCTGTATCGGGAACAGGGAAATATTAGTATTGTTATTAATTTTATGCAATTTTTAATAGTGTTTCTAATATTTTGTATCTTAACCTTTCCAATTCAGTGTTTTTAAATTGAAATCTACTTAATTCTAATGTCAACCACATTGATAATATAAATAGACCTTTGGACCTGGCATTGTTTTGCTCAACTTTTTGTATAAAATACCTATGTGCATCGTTTCTTTGGTCTTCCTCATCGCTTTAAACATCCACATTCATACTCAAAACTTTCATCACAAGATGCTCCATGCTCACAAGCCCATACCAAGACAACAGATTTCTAAACTCCTTTCATACACTCATTTATCTTCTTGCGTAACACCAAACGTCCCAATCAGCATTCTCATCTCAGCTGTCTTTCAATGCCCAACATTATGATCTGTACAAGACAGCAAGGCTGATCATTGTTTTATAAATCTTCACTTTCAGTTGAAGGTGATGCCATTCAGCGAATGTCCTATTATGTGACATCCCGTACGCAAAATACGCGCTTAAACGTGGAGTTGCGGACACCAGCCCGTCTTAACCTAACCTTATGTGACATCTAGCAGTAGGAGTGTGAGTGTGCATTCCAGTTAGAGCAATTATTATAAGGTGCAGCATATTGTGTTTATGCTACTCAAGAGGATGAAGACCAGATGATTGTGTTTTCTTTTTAGTTGTAACCAGTTGGCCTGTTTGCTTATTAAAGAAAAACTAATACTCACAGCTTGTGTCTTGTTCTTCTTCCACTTCTGTTTTAATCACCGTTACAGACACATCATATTCCGACTCTGAATGGTGTACTAGTTTGTCTTCTACATCTGAAATGTCTGGATTGTCCATTTCTAGCTCTGTAAGTGAAAAACACACAAATCACACGAGTGAATCTATCTTAATTATAATTTATACTTGCATAATAATTCAGAACAATTAGTTTTTTTTGTTTGAAAGCCAGGCGGGTTTTAAAAACCTTTTGGTTAAAGAGTTTAAAGGTTATGGGCTGCTTAAGCCGAGCAAATAAAAAGTCAGAAAAGACGCTAAGCAAAATCATAGCAATACCACAGGCAATAATTTTTTTAAATGCTGTATTTTATATAAAAGAGAAAGATAATTAAATTGTATTGTATAATAATTTTAAATTGGTTCCAAATTTATAGAGGAAGGGAAAGAAATAGAAGATTTTGATAGGTTTCCACTATAAGCGGAAGCGAAACATTGGGTAAAAGCTCAATATTATTTTTATTATAAGCGTACCATCAACTTGAAGTTCCTTCTTTGGCTCAATAATATCACCCAGTCTTTCACAATCGGCTGGCACTTCTTCTTTGAAAGCATGGCTTTCTGTTTGGCATTCACCAACTATACTTATAAGCTCCATCGGCGTTTTAATAAACCCATTATTAAACCCCAAGTCTGGCTTTATTGAAGGATTTGGCTGTAAAAAGATGATAATAAGATGAATGTTCATGCAATATATACTGAGACCCCTCCATGCCTTTGGAAAGCATGTTAAGCTGTTGTTCCTGGCTGCTATTTAAGATATACTTGTGGACGCCTTGCGGATTCACTCGAGTAGTTCCCGTTAAAAGTAGTCTATGTCACCCAGGGATAGTGTAGCTTCCCAACGGTGAAAGAATTTTTTAAATCAGTTCAGCCGTTTCAGAGACTATAAGGAACATACAAACAATTTGTCAACTGTCCATGTGTATAATAATAACCTGATGCAGCTATAAATACCAATATTTTACATTGAGTGACTGCTTATCATGATTTCATGATATGTAATGTGTTTCAGACTTTTGTATTTATATAACAACCCTTCATTACTCGCATGGGGCAGATTCTCAATGTTTATAACTTCTTTCTTTGTTATATGGAGATTTTAATTAATGCCAACATGCTGAGAAGCAGTGATGTAAGTTTTTTAACATGAATTTAAGATTACATTGAAGACTACCTCACCTCATAATCTTTATCCAGCAACTGAACAAACAGCTCTTCGGCTGCCAGACATTGTGTCTGGATCCGGCAGCATTGTTTGAGTCTGGAGCAGCACAAGTAACAGACGAGCACCGGTCTTCTGTCTTCAGTTACAAACTGCAACAAAACTTGTCTTATAGTTTTCTGAACTTATCTAATAAGAGGTAAAATAGATTGTTTGTATTATGTATGTTTGTTGAAGGTATTCTCTGGAACAGATCAGATTATAAAATTCTGTCAATGACAGTAATACATTAGTAGTACAGTATGACCAATAAGTCATGGCCCATCTGAAGTTAGCATCTAGGGGTTGCGCAGAACATACTTTACGAACCAAATGGCAGTTTTCTTCATGAGTGCACATGCGTGAAAGTTCACAAAGCCTACCTTCAGACGGGCCACGACTTATCAGTCTTACTGTATAGCATTGCCAAGTCCTATCAGCTTTTAATATGATAAGCCAAGGCCAATGCTAGGTACTCATGACTACTTTCAATCATACAACAACAATTAGATGCATTGATTGAATCGTCCTATATCCACTTGGAGAGGCATTTAAAACTTATTAATTTTAAGGTAATAACTTACTTGTTTATTAGTCAGCTTCTCATAAACTTCATGCATTTTCCTGTTGATAACAACATACATGGGAGCATCCTCCACCAAACACATCCTACACATTTGCACTCTTTCCATTTTTTATTTGAAAATCACTGAAAGGATGATAAATATTTCAACTTCCTGTTAAATTTAATTCAACAACTTGGTTACAATAAAATTATGGTTTGTTTATATACTACGCTGTTGCCTTGCGGCTGTGCTTGCGGCTAGCAATTTTTTTTTTTCTTTGGGCTGTTTACAACGCTACGTGTCCGTATATATAAGTTTCTCTGTGGTGTTTAATGTACGGAATACGGAGTTTAATAATATGTTCAATTAAGTTGACAACCAAAGAGGTAACACTTGTTGACAAAAATGACATATGACAGTAAGTGACAGTCAAGACAACTGAGGTGCAGTGTGACCAGTAATATTTTTTTTGAAAACCGTATAAATTGTCAGGTGTTGGTTCTTGCAAGAAAAACTCTATGAAAAAAAAAGAAAATGGTCTGGCAAATGCAAGTAGACACTCGAATTATTTGCAAAATTTTTATATCTACCATCTTGAATATTAGAGTGACAACTTTTCACTTTATTCACTGTGGTAGTCTTTCGGATACCAGCTGTAATAAAAGGCTTTCGCTGTTTTCACGCGTTTGTTTCGTTTTTACTTAGAGCATTTAACCTATGGAGACGGCAAGCCGCGAATCACCGAACAAATTTTTCTGCCACTTTCTGCGGGAGGCGAGGAAAACACATACAGCACACTACAAAAAAATGACAATCACTCACAGATACATGCATCCTATTGCTACAAACGCACACGAAAATATAATAATCACACAATCAAAAAACACATATACATTGACATATTTGTGTGTATCTATGCAATTATCCTATGACAACAAATAAAAAGTGCTAGTGATGTGATACAAAGAATGACTGGAAATTCATTTTAATGCATGAATGAATGAGCAAAATGTTATTTCGTTTTATTTTTGTTATACTAAATAATAATAAACTTAACTAATTAATTTCACAAATAAAAAAAATACGCAATATGATTTGTGGTCTGCTAAACTACGTAGGTAGGTAAGGAAGGTAGGAAAGAATTTAAGATACACTAAAAAAATAACGATTGTATTTATTTTTTGTCAATAATATTTCATATTTACATAATATATATTGATGGACCCATGTCTTTCCTATAAGAATGACGTTACAAATAAATGTAATATCCAAATACCCCATGCGTAGTAGACGAATTGGGAATAGTACCTAATAAAGTGGTGGCATACGTCTTGGAACAATGTTAATCATAAACTATAGTACCTACAGGTTTCAGCATAGAATAGTATGAAACGGTCGCTAACATTTTGTTTTATTTAGGTTCGGGCATTCGGGATTCATACTTGAGCCCCGTTCTTTAATACGGACCTTATGTATACGTGTTAAATAGTAAGAAAGCGTAAATAATAAATAATACAATCAACCGGATAGACTTTTATATGTAACACTTTATCACGTCAGTTTTTCGTTTTTTTTAACTATTTGAGTACGGTGTTTCCTAGCTAAGCTAGTTTGATATCTTAGATAAGAAAACATACGTGTATGGTGTCTACGACACATTCGCTGTTCATTCTTAAACTTTCATTCTTCGATGTACTTCATTCATATTCACTCGTTCTATATCATTCATACAACGCTGTACGTTGCTCGTTTTAAAAATTATAAAAAAAGATTGTAAAGTCGGAACCACACATAAGTGTCGTGGCGTTGCGTGGCGCGGTATCCACCAATCAAACGACTCTGTTCCAGTCTACGTCATAACGCAACGAGTTTTTTAACCAATTAACTGCGTCAGAAGGCGCCACGCCGCGCCACGCTACGTAAGTGTGGTTCCGACTTAAGGTCTTTATTAAACCTACTGATTTCTACGAATTTCTTTGTTTAATTTATCATATACATATGGTTTCATAGCCATAATCTAGTTCATATACATGTCTCAATGATCACGACTAGAGGAAATCACAGATTTTTTAAATGTACCAGTTTATTATATACATGTCGAACACATTTCTGTGGATTAACTTTTTTGGTTAAAAAGGATATACGAACATTTGAGTCTTTTTAACATTCGCAATTGTATATGGCTTCGAATTGTTGTGCGGTGGGGTTGTCATTGTAACCACCATGGCTGCGATAGTCTCCTCTTGATAGAGGTATCAAACAAAAATTCAAACAAAAATCTAAATCGCTTCATCTGTTTAGGAGAGCTATGATGCCACAGGCAGACACACAGATACACAGCAATACACGTCAAATTGATAACACCCCCCTTTTTCTGTCGGGGGTTAAAAAATTATTGAAAAACTCACTAACGAAACGAACAAACTTACTTTTTATGAGCCTAAAACTTTAAAAGACAATAATTTAAATCTATTCTCATAGACATTTATAAATAATATCTTTTTTTTAATTCAACCTTTCTTGTCCAGATACAAACACAAACGAAATTATTTTGATACTGAACATACTGATTCAAAAAATCATTTAATTTATCAATCATTCATTCACGTTGTCCCAGCACTATGCACATCGCTACCCTGTCAGCCCCTGTACTGCGTTTGTGCTACCAACGTACCACTGAATTTTTCTATCGTAAAGGCATTAACCATTTTTTCGACATTGTACTTAAATAAAACTATGTTGATGTATAATTTATACTTAAATGTGGTAGGAAACACCATAGCTTCGCAAATTGAAAGTGGCAGCTCGCTTTTTGCAAGAGGAAACCGCACAATTAACCGTTTCTTCGGAGAACTTACTTGCGACACAATACGATATACAATGGCGTATGTATAATGTACTCTGTGACAATGGCGGTGGTCGGCGAATGAACTAGTTTTTGGCAAACTAACTTTAATAGTCAGCTGAAACCAGTATCTCGCGCTATTTCTAAGCATATATCAATCTATCTTTTTGTTCTGATATAGGTAAAAATTCATAAGGTCGGATCAGTCGAGTTTTTAAATTTATATCGTAAATTTTATTATGGTATCGTAAATGCTTAAAATTTTCGTTTATTTAGAAAGGCGAACATTGACTTCAGCTTTTATGCTTTTAAATTATTTTCCGCGTAAGGCAGGGACTATAATTTTGTCATTCGACTTTATTCTACAAGGATTGTTGGTAAAAATAATACGTAATGTCAGATAGAACTTTAGGCCTCTTAAAATTAAGTAATCAGATGTCGTACCTTGAGATAAACTGTTAAGCGTCGAAAACGTTTTTGATTTTTATTTATTTTTTGTTTATTGAGCCTCGAACCCCTGTCAAGCTTGTTTATAAGTGTATCATGCCTGAGGGTGTCAAAGGCTTTGCTAAAATCAATAAACAACAAGTCTTTTCTTTTCTGTTATTATCTTGCAATCGGCTTTCCAAGCCATTAGCAGATGGGATGTGCGCGTGATTAAAGTCTGGCAAACGAAAGTAGAGACTGAAAAAGCGCGGCAAATTTAAAAAATCTCGGCATAGCAACCCTAAAATTAGTATGAATTACTTGGAATAACCTAATTTGATACTTTAGAATTATTCATTTTACTTCGTCTGAATAAAAATACTATACATAGTTTAGGGAGGAAATACTTTAGATATTATGTGGTTTAAGTGATTTAACAATCCGAATAAAAAAAAACAACAGTATTCTATAGTAATTTTGGTTTATTCACTACAATAATCAAAATCTAAATCTAAGACTTCCATGTGCATAGATTCATTAGAGTCACTGGAATCACTGTTTCGTACATTAATCATGAAACTTCATAAATTATTTTCTGTAATTCTAATAATTTTATTATATTTATTTTCAACATTGTATGACATGATCAGTCATTTTCTTCCACTCTGCTAGCTATTTCACCCAAGTACTAGTTCAGGGTTCTTATCCTATCTTTCTGCTCTAAATCCGTAAGTTTTTCAATAGTTTTCACTATCTCATTAGCCCCTGCTACATCCTCCAGATATTCTATAAAAAAAAAAAAAAAAAAAATTACATAAATTAAATGTTATTTTTTAATGTTAATTGATAAATAGCCATAATGCATTATTATGAAGGTGTTTAACTTATTATAAATGAATGTGAATATTAATAGAGATATAGTTTTTGCATCAATAGTAATTACGAATTTTAAAAAAAGTATCAAATTATCAGCGTCATACTAACTTAAGAAATCTAACACCACACGTAAACAACCTTGTTTTTGTTTGAATTCGGCGTCTTTCTCTTATTGTATTCCTTTATATTCAAACATAGAGAAAGTAAAACCATGTATTCAGACATCATGCGAAACAAGATGATGAAGATGAAGACCACAACAAACCAAAACAACACGCCATCTTGTTTTGGAAAACTGTGGTTGACATTAGCATAGCATTGCCATATAAAAAGTTTGCAAATAATTCGAGTAGGTATCTACTTTCGTTTGCCAGACTCTATCAAGTGAGGTTCGTCCTCCCAGCGGAGGAAACCACCCCTTCATTATTTACTTGCTTTATTTATTAAGGTCCCATATATATTGGTGCTTAAGCCTTCTGTTATCCAATGGCACATTTAGAGCGGTAGCTAAGCTGTTATTGTGCGACATTATACGGCTTTTGTATCTCATTGTTTTGAGCTCTTTTACGGTTATTACTTGGAGATGCTCGTGGAGTTCGCTGGTTTTAAGAAACCAAGGTGCATCTGATATGTTGCTAAGTACTTTGTTCTGAAACCGCTGCAAAATTTCCACATTGCTTTTTTTTGCTGATCCCCACAGTTCAATACCATATGACCAGACGGGTACTAATACTGCTTTGTAGATAAGGAGTTTGTTCTCCAGAGACACGTGTGAGTTCCTCCCTAAGAGCCAATCAAGTTTTCGGAGGAGTATGTCTAGCTCATCACGCTTCTTTCCTAAATGTGCTCTCCATGTCTGTATCCTGTCTAGGTGCATGCCGAGATATTTTGCAGTTTCGTTTTGAGGCAGCACGTCGTTGCCAAGTTTGACAGGGGGGCAGTTTTGCTTCCTTAGAGTGAACGTCACATGTGTTGACTTATTGGCTCTCGCCTTAATGCGCCACTTTCCCATCCATTCACCCACTTTGTCGAGGTGTTCTCGTAGTATAGCAGAAGCCTCATGAGGATCCTTAACACTGCAAAGGGCGGCAGTGTCATCTGCATAGGTTGCGGAAACTACGTGTTCAGACGTGGGTATATCTGCAGTGTAAATAAGATATAAGGTTGGGCCCAGGACTGAACCTTGGGGTACACCTGCTGTTATAGTGTAGAATTTTGAGTAGTCGTCGTTCACTCTTACTCGAAATAGTCTATTCTCCAAGTATGATTTCAGAAGAGAGTATAAGTTGTGAGGCAGCTGACTCTTCATTTTAAACAACAACCACTGATGCCAAACCTTATCAAAAGCCTGTTGTACGTCAAGAAACACGGCAGAGCAGTACTGTTTATTTTCTAGTGCTTCTCTTATAGAGTTAACTACTCTGTGTATCTGTTCCACAGTGGCGTCACCGGCTCTGAATCCAAATTGGTGTGGTGGTATAATGTTGTTTTCATGCAGTATTTGTCTCAACCGCCGTGAAACAAGCTTTTCACCAAATTTTGAAATTATAGGCAACAGACTTATGGGCCTATAAGATGCTGCTTGGTGTGGTGGTTTGCCCGCTTTAGGTATCATGATTATTTCGGATATCTTCCACACTTTTGGGTAATATCCTGTTCTTAAAATGCCATTAAAGAGCTGGGTAATAAAGACTAAGCCTTTTTTGGGAAGTTGTCGTAAGATCTCTGCTGTCACCAAGCAGAAACCTGGTGTTTTTCTAAGTTCCAATTTTTTTATCTCTCTCTGAACTTCTCGAGGTTAGCAGCTAGGCAATGGGCGACTGAGCTGTAGGTCTGCTTCCAGATAGTCCTGGATTTCATTGTCGATACCTGCGTTACAGTCATTTGGAGTGAAAACTTCAGCTAAAAAGGAGGCAAAAGCCTCGGCACGGTCTTTGTCAGTTTTAGCCCAAGTGTTATTTTGTAGTTTAATAGGGTTTTTGGCCAGTTGGGGTGCTGTTTTACTATCTTTTACAGTTTTCCACAGTGAGTATTCGTTTTTAGCTGTTGTATTCAAGTTCTCTAGTTTATTCTTAATTGCTTCATTCTCAATCTCTTTTAGGTACTGTTTTAACTCGATGGCTGCCTTATTGAAAGCTCTTTTGTCCGAAGAATGGCGGGTGTTATGCCAAACTCTTCTTAGCGGGTGTTATTCTTTTTTCTATAACCTTCGTTTTAACCTCTTTAGGGATATTTTTGGTACTGGATTGGCGATGTGTCTCTGGTGTGCATTTCCACGATGCAGTCTGTATTAACTGAGTAATATACACAGCAGCTTCCTCAATGTCCTCATTTGTTTTCAGAGCTACCTTCAAATTTTCGTTATTCTCGATGTAGTCTCTGAATGCCTCCCAGTCTGTCTTATTATTACAGAGATATTGCCTCATCGGTCTTTCAATTAGGTACGTACTTATGGTAGCTATCACTGGGGTATGATCTGAGCTACTATCTTGGCAACTTTCTACACCCTAGTATAAGTTGGACAGTCCCTTATATACGAAGAAGTCCAGCAAGTCAGGTATTTTGTTCGAATCTGTCGGCCAGTACGAAGGTTCTCCTGTGCTCAGGGTATATATGTTGCTATCATTTAGGCTCCTTTTCAGCTCTCTCCCTCTGGGTAGAGTCAGTCGCGATCCCCAACTAGTGTGCTTAGCGTTCCAGTCTCCTCCACACAAGAATCTTTGTCCTAGAGTTTTAAAGTAGTCCGAAAATCTTTCCGCCTTTGTTGCATGCCTATGTGGGCAGTATACCGCTGAGAGGACTAGCGAACCTTGCTTATCTCGCACAATTATAGAAGTTGCTTGTAATTGGTCAGTGTTATATTCCTGAAGAACTTCATGCTTTATGTGCTTTCTTACAACGATTGCGGTCCCTGCGTGCGCTGTACCATCTGGATGTTGTGTGGAGTATGTACAATAGTCCTTAATCGAAAATATATGATTTGAGGTTAGGTGCGCTTCAGATATAAGCAACACGTCAATTTTTTCAAGATCAAGGAGTATTTCCACGTCATGTTTGTGTTTTAACTGATTTAAGAAGAGTCATCATTGATGACATTTGATCTAAGAGTTTGTCTAGATTTTCTGCTTGTTGTGTGAGTAGAATTTCTAGTTTGAAATCTGTTGTTGTATGACTGTGATTTTTAGTGATTTCTGCGTAGGTTAGGTTCTCCTTACGATTGTTATGTAGTTTTCTTTGTTTATGTTTATCTAGTTGTAGTGGCTCTTCTGAATTACTTTTTACCCTTTCGAAGTTAGGTTGTGTCAATTGCGGTTCCTTTGTAAATCTATTTTCTAATTTTCTGTGCATAATCTCTCGGTAGACTTCGCAGCCCTTATAATTAGCAGGATGAGCACCCTCACATAAAGCACACTTTGCTGGTGTGTTCCGGTCTTTGTTTGGACATTCCGAGGTCCTGTGTGCCTGTGCGCTTTTGACACAACGATATGGGCGCATGCAATAGTTTTTGGAGTGCCCATATTGTTGGCATCTTTGACATTGTGGGATAGAGAATCTTTTCTTAGGTTCTTCAATTGTGACTTTTTGGTGATATATTGATGTTATGGCTTTTACTGCACTGTTATTGAGACCGGAAACAAGATTTACGAAGAATGTTGACGTTGGTTTTTCTCAGGTCCAATTTTTACGTTAATGATTTCTCCTTGTACCTTGTTATCAGTGTTTTCTATTTCCTCTATTATTGCATTATGAGGTGTTGTATGGTGCAGATTCTTTATAACAAAGCGATAGCATCGTTGGTCTTTCCTATTGAACGTATGACCTATGAGACCCTTTTCACGGACTATACCAATAATTTTCTTATATGATTCTATATTTGAGCTGGTAATTCTGAGTTGGTTTTTATTTACGATTTTAAAGAGATATTCACCTTCATCAACAACTGTTTTTATGAGTTCTGACAGTTTGTTGACATCTTCGACACCATACAAGATTATGGTTGGGGGTTTAGGTACTCGTTTTTCTTTCGGTGGGTCTTCAGCATCTTTAGAGTCAATCTGTAGAACGCTATAGCTATTGGAGATTACAACTTCAGGTGAGGGCGATTGTGACAGTTTCTTCCTCTTGTAGCTCCTGGCTGTTGGAACTCTTTGCCACTCAGGTGGTTGAGGTGTGTCTGGTACGGTAGCAGAAGAAGCCGTTTTGGAACTCACAACATCTCTTGGTCACAGGTCTCTTGGTGACGAAACTTCATTTTTGTCCTCAAGATGTCTTGTGTTCGTGGGTGGTGTTGGGAATTCTACCCAACACTTCGGGCGGCCGGAGCGCGCAGTCAACGCTGCACACACATCTGCGTGACCCAAACGGCATCGGTGTGTGCGTGCACAGCGCGGCGGCGACGCTGCACGGCTCGGCGGACACTCGCTACCACGGACTCCACCGCGACAGTCGACACCTCTTCCTAATCTCTCATTGTTTGTCCGGGACAGTTTACTGTACTTTCAAGAATATAACGGCTTTAAAACCAACCGCCTTTTAATACAGTCCACTCATCTCTTCATCCACGAGCTAACATTGATCCGGCTCGAAGGACCAATGTTAGCTGAGAATGTTAGATGAGAGCATTTCGAGCACCTGCAAGTCCCTCGCGTTGAAAAGGAAGTGGGTACTGTGCATAGACTGCTTCTCAACTTCGCGGGACCATGGGCAGAAGTTCGCCGCCTCTACGCGGTGTCGTGCGATCGATGGTCTTTTATGGGACGCCTGTTTGGTCAAGCAGACTATCAGGTGCCCAACGCTGCAGAACTAAATAGCCTGCAGCGGTAAATGGTCATTCGTATCGCACGAGGTTATGAAACGATATCTTTTGAGGCGGCAACACTCCTGGCACGCCCTCTGCTAGATATTCTGGCGGATATGGAAGCGACGGTTTACAACCGAATTCGAGAAGAATCCGCCAGAATGGTGATAGTGTGCCAGAAATCGCTGTATTCAGGCAGAGGCTGCAGGAACGGCGACTCGCGCTCAAGCGGTGGTGCGAGTGGCTACAGCAGCCGCAATTTTCACACAAGCGCGTTGTCAAAGTCCTGCCGCACTTCGAAGCATGGCTGAAAAGAGAGGAGCGCATGTCTTACAGGCTCAGTCAGGCACTAAACAGGCCCTTGAGCGGGGCCAGATGCCCACTTTGTGGAAATCTGGTCGTCTAGTCCTGCTCAGGAAGGCGGGGCGCCCTGCGTACTCGCTATCCGCGTACCGGCGCATAGTGCTGCTAGACGAGCTGGGTTAGCTGTTCGAGTGGATTATAGCTGCCCGCCGCGTCAGCCACTTGTACAGAGAAGGGCCGGACCTGGACGAAAGCCAGTTTGACTTTCGGCATGGGCGCTCCACCATCCACGCAATATCGCAGGTGAGAGTCCTAGCGGAGGAAGCGGTGTCCTGGGGTGGAGTGATGTTGGCGGTGTCCATTGGACATTTCCAACGCCTTCAACACCCTGTCCTGGAGTTGTGTTCGGGAGGCCTGCGGTATCATCGATTGCCTCACTACCTCCGCCGCATCGTCGGGGCTTATTTGGCGGAGTGGTGTTTCAACAACGTGGGACGTGATGGCGTCGGAAACCAGCACCGCATGTCGTGCAGTGTCCCACAGGGCTCGGTTTTGGGCCCGCCTCTGTGGAACATCGGGTACGACTGGGTCTTGAGGGGTGAACTCCAACCGGGCATGGAGCTGGCGTGTTACGCGGACGATACGTTGGTCACCGCCGGGGGAGTTCGTACAGGGAGGTAGCGTTGCTGGCGACGACTGCGGTCTCACAGGTGGTGATTCGCATACGGCACCTTGGCCTGGAGGTGGCCCTCAACAAGTCGGAGGCCATGGTCTTTCATGGCCCCGGGGGGGCTCGAATCGCTGTCGAGTCTACTAAGATTTACCTAGGATTAGTGCTCGACAGCCGGTGGGATTTCGGCCCCCAATTCCGGCGGCTGGCGCCTCAGTTGTAGGGCGCGGCTGGGGCGCTGTCAACGCTGCTTTCCAATCTGTAGGGATCGTGCGATCGATTGATCGATCCCACACATCAGGTGATGGCGCGTAGTGTTCCACGCGTGCCCCGCTTCAACGTTGCGGGGGGGTCCAACACCTCACTGCCCCAACCCCCCAACCCGGGGTATGACCCGCAGAGGCGAGACACCACGGCAAATTGCCACCGCTGCGGAGGCGATTTTGACTCTGCACAGAACACGCTCGAGTAGTGCCCAGTGTGGGCCTCTAAGCGGCAATTCCTAGTCACCAAGATCGGGCGAGACCTGTCTTAGCCAGCAGTTGTGCTTGTGAGGGTCATGCTGGTAGTGACAGAAAGCTGAAGGGAAATGGTCTCCTTCTATGAGACCGTGATGGTCCAGAAGAAGGAGGCCGCCGAGCGGGATCGTGAGAGGGCCGATCCCACTCGGAAAAGAAGGCGTCGGGGAGCCAATCGCCCCGATGCCTGAAACGTCGAAACCCTCCCCGCATTATAAGCAGGCGGGACTCCAGGGTCACGCGCGCTCAGACTGGTGAGTTTGTCGGGTGGACGTTGTCACCAGTCTGAGCGCGCGAGACACCAAGTGATCCAGGAAAGACGGTGGCACAGTGATCACGTGCTACCTTGCACAGCGAGGCTCAGGGGAGACGCTCTTTCAGTCTCCCCACGGATGTGTGCCAGGGTGTTATTAGTAAGATAAAAAGGCCCACACTCCCTAGTCTTTTCCTCAAAAGTCTTAGCGCCTTTTCAAGGTTAACAAAAAAGAAGGGGCAGAAGGCGTCCACAAATATCCACCATCGCGATTGGTCTTGAGCTGCACGCTTATTATTATTTATTGTACACCAAAAAACAACATTACATACATGTGATAATACTCTCGCTCCACGTCATTCCAATGCTCGTCGCTTCTGCCAACACGGTGCGATGCCAGGTTTGACGGGGACGGCCACGGTTTCTTTTCCCTTGGGGATGTCAGTCCAAAGTTTGTTTGGGTATGTGATCGAGAACCCTTTGGAACTTGTGGCCAATCTATCTCCACATGCGACGTTTGATCTAGCGGTCGATCGGGCTCTCGTGGCGTTTCTCGCGGTCATATAGTCACGGGCCAGTAAATTCCGAGAATGCTACCATGCGACGAAGACAGTGGTTGACGAAAACTTTGAATTGGCGTTAGATGTCTTGTTTTGTATCCTTCCACGTTTCACATCCATAGAGCAGCACTCAAACGGTTGCGCATCCAGCTAGGCCCAGCTTGGTGTGTCCACCTACTGGGCCCAAAATATTTCATCATCATCATCATCATTTCTGCCGAAAGACGTCCACTGCTGGACATAGGCCTCCCCCAGGCGTCGCCACATTGACCGATCCCGTGCGTCTCGCATCCAGCGCCATCCCGCAACCTTAACCAGGTCATCGGTCCACCTAGTGGGAGGCCTTCCAACGTATCGTCTTCCAAAATATTTCAAATTGCAAAATTTTATGGAAAATGAAGCTGGAGTCCGGCTCCGGGGTGCTCCGCGGGCCGGTCCGGCTGGTGTACCGACCTGGCCCAAGCAGGGACTGGACCACCGGGAAAAGTCCCGGTACTCCCTTATTGGGTCTTCTTAGTTGGGTCCCTTGTCGAAATCAACTACCTACCGAAATGGTTAATAGAGTACGGTTATACTAGTTAAGGTTTAGGTACTGGTACCGATACATTTATAAAGGTTAAGGTATTGCTACTCAAAATTCCACTTCTGAAAATAACGATATCAAAATATTTCGGTAACCCTTATTTAACGGTATGACGTCATACCGAAATTTAAAGGTACCTTAATTTTTGGGTAATTCAGTCCCTGATCTTATCACTTAAAACTTTTACATCTGAAGTGGACTGTATTGGTTGTTCGGTTGGAGTCTTGTTGAGGAAATGAAAATACTGTCTTGATTCGTATCTTCAATTTATTCCTTACTTGTTACTCCTTGTAGAGTGGAAGACCGACTGTGTCTCTGCCGACTCCTTGGAAGTCGCGTCGCTCCCGCAAGGGAGCGATGCGAGCGGTGCCGGAACCTCGTTCCTAGCCCGCGGGTGCAGCACCGGGGCCCATAACAATGGACCCGTCTTTGTGTTGTCCTCTGGACCTAGCTTGTGCGCGCGCTGAAATTTCTTTTAAAAATGTTGGTGTAAAAGATATCAACGCGCGCTATGTTTGGAGTTGTGTCTCTGCCCCCAAGCGGGCCGGCTTTTATACAAATACCGCTCGGCGAGAACAATGGCGCCCCTACCTTTCAACCGTATTCGGGCATGGTACCACAGAAATGCCGATTTTATGAAACGTATCTTATTTAAATTTACACAAGTTACACATTTCCTTAATCTACATACTTAATTCTACTAAAAATATAACCAATAAACTAGAGGAATATATTTATTTCGCGTAAAATATGGTAAATAAAAGGTATATGTGTAAATCGTTCCACATATTTTGCTTATATATTTTCAGCACGCAAAATAATCAAAATTACTATTACAAATGAAACCAGCCCGTTTTAACCTAACCTAGGTTAGGTTTCGTTTTAACCTAACCTAGGTTAGGTTAGGTTAAAACGGGCTGGTTTCATTTTTGATGTGATATTATATGTGATGATTTTCTCCTTTGTTACAAAACTAAATCAACACGTGGATGTTTAAAATATGTCACATGTATGTGGCATGCGAATTTTAGAGTAGGAGTATAATAAAACTTGTAATATACATAAGATTTAGAGAAAAGGTAGCTTAATATATAAAATTAAGTATATTGTCATAGTTTAAATACTTGGAATAGAATAGAATAGAATAGAAATAATGTATTTGCATTGAAAGTAGGTACATATATGAGTTGTTACAGTAGTAATTATTTGTTCCTGGTACATTCTACCATTTGGCATTACCATTTGGAGTAAGGAGGAATCTAGATTAGGACTTTTGTGTTGACCTTTGTACACCAATAAAAAAACTTAATTCAAAAAATCAAAAAACCCGACTGCTTCAAAATCGAACTAAAAAATCGTAAACAAGGAAAAAATCTTGCTGTGCAGTCGGAGGATACATACGCGCGAGCTGACTGACCAAAACCAGATGTATCCTCCTCCTGCACAGCATGATTTTTTCCTTGTTTACGATTTTTTAGTTCGCTTTTGAAGCAGTCGGGTTTTTTGATTTTTTGAATTAAGTTTTTTTATTTATAACTTTTTAGTTCGTTTTTTTTCGAATTACATAATTTAAACATAAAGCCCTTTATTTGGATACCCCACACGATGGATTTGGAAGAAAAAAAAAATTTTGGCGCCCACAATATGGCACCCAAAATCCGCCATTTTTCTATTATCCAATTTTAATGTAGCCTATGACACTCGCAGGGTTAAGACGCATCGATTGACGTATGAATCATCAAAATCGGCCAACGCGTTTGGTCTCTGGAACGCCACATAGGAACAAACATACATACATACATAGACTGATAAACACATTACCCTCCTTCGGCAGTCGGGTAAAAAATCAACTTTATAATTACAACTATATTGACATACTTCACATTTGTTAGCGCCCTGGCCGCCCGCACTAGCGGTTCATTTGAGCGGCCAACGGCGGTTGACCACCAACTAAAATGCCCATGAACCGCTCTAGTGTATAAGATGACGGCCATCCGCGGTTGAAATTGTGTAGCGGTTAAGTGCGTACGATACCAAGCGGTTGCAAATTAAAATGGAAAAGCGGCTAGCCGCGCGGTTAGTCGCCCCCGCGGTTAACCGCTAGTGCGTAAGGGGGCTAAGGTTTTCTCTCAGTGTGCATACGGACATGTTTTGTAAAACCACGCTTTTGAATACAACTGTACTGGCATAGGTCACATTTGTAAGGTTTTTTACCAGTGTGTATTGGCATATGGTCTTTTAAACTACTCTTTTGGCTAAAACTACGCTGACATACTTCACATTTGTATGGTTTTTCACCCGTATGTACCATTAAATGTCTTTTCAAACAATGTTTTTGATTACAACTGTACTGGCATAGTTCACATTTGTAAGGTTTGTCATTAGTGTGTTTAAGAACATGTTTTTTAAAATCACCGTTATGATTACTACTGTATTGGCATAGTTCACATTTGTAAAGTTTCTCACCAGTGTGTATTCGAATATGGTTTGTAAAAACACGCTTTTGAATACAACTGTACTCACATAGGTCACATTTGTAAGGTTTTTCACCAGTGTGTATTGGAATATGGTCTTTTAAACTACTCTTATGGCTAAAACTACGCTGACATACTTCACATTTGTAAGGTTTTTCACCCGTATGTACCATTAAATGTCTTTTCAAACAATGTTTTTGTTTACAACTGTACTGGCATAGTTCACATTTGTAAGGTTTGTCATTAGTGTGTTTAAGAACATGTTTCTTAAAATCACCCTTATGATTACTATTGTATTGGCATAGTTCACATTTGTAAAGTTTCTCACCAGTGTGTATTCGAATATGGTTTGTTAAATTACTCTTATCATTAAAACGATACTGACATACTTCACATTTGTAAGGTTTTTCACCAGTGTGTATTCGAATATGTCTTTTCAAATTATGTTTTCGAGTATAACTTCGCTGACATATATCACAAATGTAAGTTCTTCGTTTTGTATAAATTAAAGGTTCTTTAAAACCGGTCCTCGGTTTGCGCGTACGATTTTGAGTTGTTCGGATAACTTTCGATTCTGATTGTCCACTTTTCTTTTGCTCTTCTGTAAGTACATCTTCTAGATTTGTTCTCCGTTTACGTAGTTTAGATTTCTTCACAACGGGAGCCCCTGTAAATAAAAATCTAGTAAGTACTAAATTAAAAATAGAATCAACTGAACAGGGGTTTGAATGGTCCACATTAAGATCATATAATCTAAAGTTATGCACGCCTTACAAGTTTTAGCTATGTCATATATCACGCACATTTACCCATCGTTCCGTTGGTCATCTTCACGCCTTTAACCATCCACATTCATACACATAAACTTTTCCTAACGATATGTTCCTCTTTCCTCCGCATCACAGGAATATACAAGGACAATCGAATTCTACACAACCTTCTTACACTCATTATTTATTCTATCCTCCTGCGTAGTCTCACCACTGCAGGGCTAATGGTTACCTGCGGGTGTCGGCCCATAATATCATTCAAAACAGCGGCCTTGGCCAAGATTCTTGGCCCACAATGAACAGGCGAAACACAAATTTCAACTTCTCCCCGTTGACCACCCGCTTCAATACCACCTATACCATATATAGCAGACGGGTTGGGCCACGTGGGATACCCAATCTCTCCACTAAACAAAAGGATGCAAGACAGTTTTGATAACCCGAATCCAAAATAGCACGAACCAACAAAGATTTACCCTTCGGGCCCCAGATCCTTACAGAGACAGTTGGCAGAAGGTGACAAATGTTATTGTCACAAAATAAGGCAACGCCACCTAGTGATCTAGTATCGAATAGCGGAAATGATCTTCTCAAAGGCTCGTGTCGAATGGATTTTTCAGAATGTTCGAACCGAATATTCTGGAAGTATTTAGTTCCTTCGGGAACAATGAGTTCGAAAGTCGATTGTTCTGGAAGATTCTCGAAGTATCTGGAACAGTATGGAACGTTCTAGAAACATCTTCCGTGCTATATAAACAGATCCCTCTTTATTTAAAGTTATGCACGGCTTACAAGTTGTATATTCACGCACATTTACCCATTGTTCCGTTGGTCATCCTCACACCTTTAACCATCCACATTCATACAAATAAACTTTTCCTCACGACATGTTCCTCTTTCCTCCGCATCACATGTATATACAAGGACAATCTATTTCTACTCAACTTTCTTACGCTCATTATTTATTATATCCACCTGCGTAGCATCAAATGTCTCTCTAAGCAATCTAATCTCAGCTGTATGCGATTCCCTTTCATTCATCTCTTCTGTCCCAACATCCGCATACGACAGCCTGACCTGATCATTGGTTTATAAATCTTTCCCATCAGTTTAACGGAAATGCAGGGATCGCATAGCTATAGTAAACATACGCTGGTGATTCTAAGGCAGTTAGAGTGTGCTCTCCTGTTAGGACACCTACCCAAAGGTGTCAAATGTTATGTTCACGCTATTTTAGAGGTATAGACGGGGTGTATTTTCTTATGACAATTAAAAAAAGCAAAAAAAAAACTAGTACCCAAAATTTTCTGAAAGTTATCTCTCGCTGACTCTCACTAAATTTCGTGGAACATTTCATTCGACACTTTTCATGACATGGTTCTTTTAAATGCTTTTTCGTACCACTTGCTCAAAAAAGTGACATTCTATGCCACAAAAAGCGAACATAACAATAGTCATTTTTAATCTGTTAAAAACAGGGAAAGAAAATTGTACTGAATTTCATTCATCCTCTAGGGGGAGAATGTGATTTAAATTTGGAATACTTACCGAAATTTATACTGAACTACATCTGTGTTTACACCATTGAGTTTGTTTATAAAGCATTATACATCTTTTTGAAAAAGGAATACGCATTTATTATGCAGTTATGATTATTAAATAAAATTACGAAAACCGACGAGGCCGTATGAGCTTGATGCCTTTGCTTTTCCGACAAAAAAATATTAGTCTAGGAATTTGCCGCGTTTTTGTTTTCTTCAAATACATAAACGTTAAGTTTATTTTAATTTATTTTTATAAGTCATTATTTTTAATAAATGCTTATCTCATATTATTATTGTGTTAATTTTTTCGCAAATGGTACGAAAAGTAGAGTATTTTCCTCGGTGATAAAGCTGTCTTAGTCTTGGGTGAACTTAAATCCCTCGCTACACTCAGGAATCGTCTTAAATCCCTCGCTTCGCTCGTGATTTAAGTTTTTAACACCCTCGCTACGCTCGGGAGTAAACCTCGAGTCCTTCGTTACGCTCGCGATTTAAATCGTCACCCGCGACAGAAGACACTGCTTTATCCCCTTGGTTAATAATCTACTATTCTTGTACTTGTTTTCCGAGATGATTTGTAATACTCTTTCCCTGACTTTTTAAAGTCTTTCTCTTATTTACCACCCAATGTTCATTATGTATGAGCCTTTTTAGCCCGGTCAAAATAGACCCTTGCATTAATTCACAACAAGCTGAAAATTTACAAGCACGTAAGGGATACCACTCTAATGAAATCCTGAAAAGTCCCCATTGATCCCGTGTGTGCAAAAAAAAAATTCAAGGTCAATGGTCGCAAAAATGGGTTTTTTGGATTTTTTGTCCAAACGGTTAGTTTTACGAAAAAATAGCTCAGACTATAATTGTAGATCAGGTATTATTATTATTAATTATAATAATCTACTAAAATTGTCCTTATACTTTTTCTCTAAGATTTACTATTTCTGAGAAAAAGCCATTCGAAAGTTAGCTGGTGCTGTATTCTCCATAATATGCATGACTAAACTGTCTTAATAAGTAAAATTTTAAGTTTGTGCGACTAAATACATTTATATTGAGTAATTCTGAGAATAGTAATAACTGAGTAATTTCTCGATGGTTATAACGATTCAACAAAAAAAAAACTTAATTCAAAAAATCCGACTGCTTCAAAAGCGAACTAAAAAGTCGTAAACAAGGAAAAAATCATGCTGCAGCCAACCCGCGAATATGTATCCTCCGACTGCACAGCATGATTTTTTCCTTGTTTACAATATTTTAGTTCGCTTTTGAAGCAGTCGGTTTTTTTGATTTTTTGAATAAAGTTTTTTTATTTACAACTGTATATTTTTGAAATCACCTCTCAAAACCCTTTATTTTGATACCCCACACGTTAGGTTTGGAAGAAAAAAAAATTTGGGCCCCCACAATATGGCACCCAAAAACCGCCATTTTTCTATTGTCCAATTTTAATGTAGCCTATGACACTCGCAGGGTTAAGACGCATCGATTGACGTATGATTCATCAAAATCGGCCAACGCGTTTGGTCTCTGGAACGCCATATAGGAACAAACATACATACATACATACTTCGGCAGTCGGGTAACAATATTAAAGCTTCCGAACAACGTCGCCGTGTAACAAAATCAGTAGCTTGCTCTGATATTCTCTTTGACCAACATATGACAGTTCCAACTAGCCAACAACAATTTTGATCGAATGTTCATAATAAGTCTCGGGTTATTATTAAAAACCTTTCTGTTTGTGCTGTTTATGATGAAGAACCTAATTACATAATGGGGGTAATAACAATTATTAACCTTTCCATGTGAGATAAGGTTATGCAGAGTGGGATATGTGAGTATTTTGTGTTTTATTCAATAACGCTGATGTACTTATTGTTGAAACTGCAATCAATAAATTTAATCCAGCAAATATAAATGTTGTTGTTGGTGAAGACATTGATTTGTTGGTATTAATTACTGCTTGAACTTCAAGTGACAAAATTATTATTTTTTTTAACCCGGCAACGCTCAACAATCTGCAGTTTTTTTTTTTTTTATGAGAGTTTATCGGCTTTCTTTAAATGTAAACGCTATCTGTTATTTTTACATGCTTTAACTGGCTGTGATATTACATCCAGGGGCGGCCTAAACCGCTGTGAGGCTCCGGGCCGCCCGGCTTATGCTTATGCACGGGCCTTATCCTTTTTGTAATGTATCTGATGAAGTGATGATAAGATGAGAAATACAAATCTTGGCACTTATTATTATTAGTACTTTACTATAAAATACTTAACCTAAGTTATTGTTACGATTACGAATAACTGTTTGGTAAAAATAAAATAAAAAGTTCCAATTATAAGCCTTCGCGAGGCCCCTGCAACAGCGAGGCTCCGGGCGATTACCCTGCTCGCCACCCCCTAAAGCCGCCACTGACTACATCAGCATTATTCAGGAGGGGAAAAACATCAATGTTGAAATTATTCGAAAAACAGAATTTATTGAGATATGCCCAAGTGTTCGAAGATTTAAATTCTACGCCAAGAAGTCTAATCGTTCACAGAATTCGCTTTCGTCATTCAGTCTTCCATAGACTGAAAGAAGAAAGCTGTTTAGATGTTTTTGCATGCCGTAAGGCAGAATGTAGCGGAAACACCCAATTCTGTACCATCTCAAACTTGTACCTACATTGCTGGCAAATAAATAATTCTGATTCTGAAAGCGAATTCTGTGAGCGATTAGAGTTCCAGCAAAAATCACCCGCATTGATAAGTATCGTTACTTATGCTTTGCTAAACAATCACATTATAAAAAACGTGTGCAATTAGCTTGTCTTCCTCCAACCTCAGCTTCTGCTCAGCAACAGTTCTTTTTTTTTTTTTGGCGTAGTGGGGGTAAGTTCGCGCGTAGCGTTTGAACTGACCAACCACCATATAGAGGGAACGGAACTTAGACGCGACGCGATTGGTCAGCCGATCCTTGTGTCAACTGACCAACCAATCGCGCGCTCGGAACGGTGCTAAACGTACCCCGCGTCCCGCTTGGTAACCGAAGAGACCTAAAAAACGAATTGTGCTCATCTAACGACTCTTGCCAAGTTACGTGCCGATAACTATACAGCTCCAGCTAACTTTCGAATGGCTTTTTCTCAGACATGGTAAATCTTAGAGAAAAATATAAGGCAATTTTAGTAGATAATTACTTGATTTACAATTTTAGTCTGAGCTATTGTTATCGTAAAACTGACCGTTTGGCCAAAAAATAAAAACATTTTTGCGACCTTGAATATTTTTTTTGCACAATGGGAACTTTTCAGGATTTCATAGAGTGGTACCTCTTACGTGCCTGTATATTTTCAGCTTGTTGTGAATTAATGCAAGGGTACCCCTACTTTTTGGGCTAATTTGACCGGGCTATATCTTGACTATAATAGTTTTAAAAGTAGACTAGCGAGTTTGTTCAATAGAAGTGGGAGTATAGACACTTGAAAAGGAAGTCACAGAAGGTGTGGTTCCAAATAAGTCGTCGTTGGTCAGGATTGGTGGCGCTGGTGCCACGTATTCTGAAACGAGAACGTGACGTTGTTAATTTCATAAGAAGATGGGGACGGCATTGGTGATTTTGATATGTTTCTTGGTCAACTGCAGAATTTCAAAATAACTATATGTCGACGCAAGTTCATTATTTTCTATTTCCTGATTTTCATATTCATTGAAAACGTCACCGAGCATTTTCGGACTCGCTCACGAAACGTTCCGTTTATCGCAAAAAAAGGCAAAAAAATCACGTTTGTTGTATGGGAGCCCCACTTAAATATTTAGTTTATTTTGTTTTTTGTTGTTATAGCGGCACCAGAAATAGATAGGTACATCATCTGTGAAAATTTCAACTGTCTAGCTATCACGGTTCATGAGATACAGCCTGGTGACAGACATACGGACACTGGGGCCTTAGTAATAGGGTCGCGTTTTTACCCATTGGGTACGGAACCCGAACAAAAAAAGATAGAATAGCAAGGTAGGTTCACCTAGGTTCATATACCTTGTAGTGCGAAAACGATAAAATATAAGAGCCAAAATGCATGGATTAAACAACAATACTAAAAACAAACTATACCGAAGATATGCCCGACGTAGCCGGTACGAGATTTGGATGGCTCTTAAACAGCTTAAGAACAACAAGGCATCGGGTGATGACCATTGATGTATTAAGAGGAAGATACGTTACGCACTAACATCGCGATCAGAAAACGTGGGCTCGGCGCACGACTACATACGCCGAAACTCACACATCTGTGTTCAGTGTCATCACCAGTCCCAACCCTACAGTTACCGATAGACAAGGACAGAGATAGGAGACGCCGCTGTAGTGCGGGCGATATCGGGTTAGCCGCCGAATGTTGGCCGAATGTTTACTATTATGAATGAAATGACATTGCAAAATGGCATGTTTGTAATATCTATCTCGCTCTTACAAATATGGCGAAGCAAACATTAAATATTATTTTTATTGTCAACAAATTAACCTTTTTAACTGTACTTACTAATATAACACGGGATCACACGGGATCCCGTGTGACTTATTTTTCTTCCTGGTATTATTTAAACACTGTTTAGCTACACAAGAAGTCATTTTGATGCTTAATTAATACAAAAAAACATAAAAACACTGAAATTAATGAGCTGTGTGATGAACAATGTGCCGTGTGCGCGACTGAGTACCCGCTTCGGGCATTCACTTAGATTAGTAGGATCAAGCGCTGTGAGCAGTCCCGTATCTTCCTCTTTTTAATACATCAATGGTGATGACGGAATTACGGCCGAACTCCTGAAGGTAGGCGAAAAACCGGTATACGAAAGTCTATTATGGATGACATCTTATGACATACCCTGTTCATAAAATTTTATTACGTGGACTCACAAATTATCGAGCATGCTATTTCATCAATAGGTTAATTACTCTCTGAAGAGGCAGGTGAGAAGGATAATATATCAAACAACATGATAGTTTAAACAGATTGTGCTCGGCAACCTTTTTCAAAAGAAATCTGTGAGCTTATTTTACCTATGAAAATAGAAAATAAGCAAAGGGCATGTTCAATACAAAAAGTTATTAATGATAATATGGAATTTTTATTATGTATTTTTGTGTTTTTATAGTTTTTCCTACTATTTTATATCTTATCCTTTCCAATTCAGTGTATTTAATCTAAAATCTACTTACATTAATGTAAACAACATTCAAAATATAAACAGACCAAAAATAGTTTTGGCAAACTTCATGTATCAGATACCTTTGTGCAACGTTTCTTTGGTCTTCCTCATCCCTTTAACCATCCACATTGATACTCAAAACTTTCATCACAAGATACTCCTCATTCCTCCGCAACACACGCCCATATCAGTACCACTAATTTCTAAACTCCTTTCTTACAATCACTTCTACTTGAATAACACCAAACATCCCACATGGCATTCTCATCTCATCTGTTTTTCATTCCACCCATTAGTGGCCCGACATTCTGATCTGTACAAGACAGCATGGCTGGCTGTTTGTTTTATAAATCTTCAGCTTCAGTTGAAGGTGATGCCATTTAGCGAATGTCCTATTATGTGACATCTAGCAGTTATTAAAAGGTGCAGCATATTGTGTTTATTCTACTCAAGAAGGTAAAGACCGAATGATTGTGTTTTCTTTGTAGTTGATACCAGTTTGCCTGTTTGGTGCTACTAAATACTTATTACTAATAATACTCACAGTTCGGGTCTTGTTCTTCTTTCACTTTTGTTACAGACATATCATCTTCTGAATCTGAATGGTGTACTGGTATGTCTTCTACATCTGAAAAATCTGGATTGTCCAGTTCTAGCTCTGTAAGTGAAAAACGCACAAACCACAAGAGTGAATTTATTTTATTCTTAATTAATTCAAAAAACCGCTCAATGTGGCAACGCTTGGCGGAGGCGTATGTCCAGCAGTGGACGTCTTTCGGCTGATATGATGATGATTAACGAAAATGTTAAAACAAACAGAATTGTATAGCCAGCATAGCACTTAGGTACATACCTCTAGCATGGCGAGAGGTAAAAGTCACCTTCATACCCAAACCTGGAAAAACTGATTACACACAACCCAAGGCATATAGACCTATAAGCCTCACATCCTTTTTACTGAAGACCCTCGAAAGACTTTGCGATAGGCACATCCGCGATGGGCCTCTCCGGGTAAAACCACTTCACAAACAACAGCATGCGTACTCCACAGGCAAATCAACAGAATCCGCGTTGCACAACGTGGTCTCCAAAATTGAATGCGCAGTGGACCATAAATGCTCAGCACTGGCTGCCTTCATTGATATTGAGGGCGCTTTCGATAAGACCACGTTCAACAGCATAAACACGGCCCTCGACAGATATAGCATAGACCCGACCCTAGGAGGCTGGATCACCAACATGCTCAAACTGCGAGCGGTCCAAGTCACGGTTAACAACACCACAAGGGCCGTAGTCGCGAAGGGCTGTCCACAGGGGGGCGTCCTTTCGCCACTCCTGTGGAACCTGGTAGCGGACAGCCTCATCAAAACACTCAACGGCAAAGGTTATTTCACTGTCGGCTACGCGGATGATATAACAATAATAATAAATGGAACCCACGAAAACACCCTATGCAATCTCATGCGTCAAGCCCTAAAACTAGTAGAGGAATGGTGCAGTGAGCACCAACTCTCAGTGAACCCCACAAAAACGGAACTAATTCTCTTCACGAAAAAGAGGAAACCAATGACAATGCAACTACCAAAATTCTTTGGAACAACCCTAAGCCTTTCAACTGAAGCCAAGTACCTGGGAATTTACTTGGACAAACAACTGAACTGGGCGAAACACATGAACTATATCACCACAAAAGCCAGCATATCCCTGTGGCAGTGTAAAAGACTGCTGGGCAGAAATTGGGGGATCAGCCCCATGGTCACCCACTGGCTATACACCACGGTCATCCGACCAATCATTACATACGGCTCGTTGGTCTGGTGGCCCAGGACAGACCTCAGTACAGCACAAAGAGATCTCGAAAAACTGCAGCGGTTTGCTTGCATTGCAATAACTAGCAGTATGAGAACTACACCCACGGCCGCCCTACAGGCAATGCTGGGACTGCCACCCCTGCATCTTATCGTGCGGGAGGAGGCAGCCCTGGCTGCTTTTAGACTCCATCTATCAGGTACCCTAAATAAAGACTCCAGAGTTAAGCACACACGCATTAAGGAGGACGCGATCAAGCGAAAACCTATGTTAGCGTCACCATGCGACAAAGCCCCAAAAACACACCACTTTCATAGGCACTACAACATAATACTTACAGAAGAACGATGTGACTACTCAGGCTCGAAAGAGATGAGAGTATACACCGACGGATCGAAGACGAACTCCGGTACCGGAGTCGGAGTCTTCTCACACGACCTAAATATAAATATATCCAGACCGCTAGGAGGGTTCAACACCGTCTATCAGGCGGAGTGTGTGGGCATCATACTAGCGGTCCATGCCTTAGAAGCCAGGAGGGTTACGGACACTCGCATACGCATACTCTCCGACAGCGCTTCAGTCCTCCAATCTTTACGGAAAAAATATATCACATCGAAACTAATACTAGAATGCCACAACGCACTAGAACAAATAACTGTATCTAGTCGTAACACGGTAACACTGCAATGGATAAAGGGACACAGTGGATCGCTGGGTAACGACGCGGCTGACGAGCTTGCGAGACGCGGATCTAGCACAGCGGTCTATGGACCCGAGCCTGTTGTACCCATCCCCTTCAACCAAATACGCAGGTGGTTACAGGAATTCACCCAGACACAGGCAGAAAACTGGTGGACCTCGGCACCAGGCTGTAGGCAGTCCAAAGAAGCTCTGCCCTCTTTGGACAGTAGGCTTACCAGACGTTTGCTACGCCTGGACAGGAATGGCCTGCGCCTGATGACGGGGACCATCACGGGACACTGCTCACTTAACAAACACTTCCACACAATAGGCATAACGGACAGTCCTCTGTGCAGGGCATGCATGGAGACTGAGGAAACCGTTGCGCACGTTCTCTTCGAATGCACAGGGGTCACCGAGATAAGAACACAAACCCTCGGGTCGCCCAGAACTTACACGGACGTTCTAAAGAAACCAGGAGCCCTAATCAGCTTCTGGAGGGAGGTGGGCTGGCTGGAATAATCCACCCAACGGCCGCCATGGCCCACGCACAATGGTCCAGCTGAAGGACTAAGTGCGGAAACCAAACCCCCATAACATAGAACATAGAACAGAATTGTATTATATTACAATTTTAAATTGGTTAAGAACAGGATTTTAGTAGGTTTTCACAATAAGCGGAAGCAAAGCTTTGGGTAAAAGCTAATACTCAATATTTTTCTTACTATAACAAGCATACCATCAACTTGAAGTTCCTCCGTTGGCTCAATAATATCAGCTGGTCTCTCACAATCGGCTGGCACTTCTTCTTTGACCACATGGCTTTCTGTTTGGCATTCACCAACTATACTTATAAGCTCCATCGGCGATATAATAAACCCATTGTACAACCCCAAGTCTGGCTTTATTGAAGAATTTAGCTATAAAAAAATGATGATGATGGTAAGATAGATGTTCATGCTTTACATAGTGAGACCTCTCCGTGCCTTTGGAAAGCATGTTAAGCTGATGTTCCTGGCTGCCATTTATAGATATTTGTCAACTGACCACCTGTGATAGTCCATAATATCTGGATGCAGCTAAATACCTGTATTTTACATGGAGCGACTGTTTATCATGATTTCTCTTGGCAAGAAGTGATATGTAATGTGTTTAATAATTATATATTAACATTTCATTACTCGCATGGGGCAGATTCTTAATGTTTATAACTTCTTTGTTTGTTATATTGAGAATGCAACTATTTCAAACAAGCTGAGAAGCAGTGATTTAAGTTTTTTAACACAAATTTAAGCTTACGTTGAAGACTACCTCACCTCATAATCCTCATCGAGCATCTGAGCAAACAGCACTTCTGCTGCCAGACATTGTCTCTGGAAACGGCAGCATTGTTTGAGTCTGGAGCAGCAGAAGTAACAAACAAGCATAGGTCTTCTGTCTTCAGTAACAAACTGCAACAAAGATTGTCTATTATCAGTTTGTATTATGTATCTATACTATATAATAATATTATAAAGAGGAAAGGTTTGATTTTTTGTTTGTTTGTTTGTTTGTATGAATTGAATAGGCTCCGAAACTACTTGGCAGATTTGAAAAATTCTTTCACTGTTGGATAGTCCATTTATCGAGGAAGGTTATATGCTATATAACATCACGCTACGACCAATAGGAGCGGAGCATAAATGAAAAATGTTACAAAAACGGGAAAAAATATTCCTTTTTGAGAGCTTCCATTGCGTGCGCTGCGTAAATGGTTTAAGTTACGCAAATATCATGTATGATGGAATTGTTTCTCTTTAAAAGTTCTAAAAAAAAGTCCGTGACACCATATGTCTATCTTTTAAGGTGGACTCACAATAGCAAATTTTATGTTCTAAATTTTAATTAGATCAACGCTGCCGGTAGAAACAAAAGTTGGTTGCATTCGTATAGTAGTATATATATTATTTCTTATTCAAATAAATAGTTCAACAAGTTGGTAGGTAGATAGGGTAGGGTAGGTAGGGTAGGGTAGGTAGGGTAGGGTAGTGTAGGGTAGGGTAGGGTAGTGTAGGGTAGGGTAGTGTAGGGTAGGGTAGTGTAGGGTAGGGTAGTGTAGGGTAGTGTAGGGTTGGGTAGGGTAGGGTAGTGTAGGGTAGGGTAGGGTAGGGTAGGGTAGGGTAGTGTAGGGTCGGGTAGGGTAGTGTAGGGTCGGGTAGGGTAGGGTAGTGTAGTGTAGGGTAGGGTAGTGTAGGGTAGTGTAGGGTAGTGTAGGGTCGGGTAGGGTAGGGTAGGGTAGGGTAGGGTAGTTTAGGTAGTGTAAGGTACGGTAGGTAGGGTAGATAAATGTTTGGTGTTTTTATGGCAAAACAAAGTTTGCCCGGGCCAGCTAGTGTTTGTTAAAGGTAATGTCGTAAAAGGCCAAGGGGTTGCACAGACCATTCTTTACGATCAAAATTGCTGTTTTCTTCATGAGTGTACATGCATTAAAGTTTGCAAAGCCTATGTTCAGAAGGGCCACGACTCATCGGTCTTACTGTATAGCATTGGTAAGTCCCATCGGCTTTACAAAAAACATGAAAAGATAAGCCAGGGCCAACCCTGGGTACTCATGAATAAAATACTTCCAATTGTACAACAACAATTAGGTGCATTGATTAATTCTTGCTCAAGGTAAATAAGTGACATAATGTTATTACACTTTTCTCCTATAATGATGTCAGTCATAGTCAAACGTCTCACCAAAAGTGCACATTATTAATTACCTTTATCCGCTTGGAGAGGCATTTAAAACTTATTCATTTTAATGTAACAACTTACTTGTTTATTAGTCAGCTTCTCATAAACTTCATGCATTTTCCTGTTGACAACAATATACATGGGAGCATCCTCCACCAAACACATCCTACACATTTGCACTCTTTCCATTTTTTATTTGAAAATCACTGTGAGGAAGATAAATATTTCAACTTCCCATTCAGTTTGATTCAACCATTTGGTTACAATAAAACAAAAGTAATCTTTGCATTAAAATTAGAGTGAAAATCAAACCCTGTTTATCTACTACGTTTAAAGGCACAGAACTATTTACTCTAACGACCATAAATTTCTATTGAATTGAATTGATTGCTATGATGGATAACAAATAGCTAAATAATAATAATAAGTTGAATATCTGTGATGAAGTGTGATGACAACTTGACAACGAGAATGACACATGAATGACATGAGTACATGACAATGACAGTCAGTAGTGACAGACGTAATATTTGAGAGTTTGTTTTTTTAAGTATGTTTTATGGCCTGGTTGCTAGGACCTTTTAGCCATATTATTATTTCGCTCTGATATTCTTTAGTATGCATTAGAATGCGGATGAAACAGATTCTTATGTTTTTTGGAGTCATCATCATTCACCATTTCAGCCGAAAGACGTCCACTACTGGACATAGGCCTTACCCAGGCGTCGCCACATTGACCGATCCCGTGCGTCTCGCATCCAGCGCCTTCCCGCAACCTTAACCAGGTCATCGGTCCACCTAGTGGAAGGCCTTCCAACGTATCGTCTTCCGGTTTGCGGTCGCCATTCCAGAACTTTTCGGCCCCATCGGCCATCCGTTCTGCGAGCAATGTGCCCTGCCCACTGCCACTTAAGTTTGGCAATTCTTCGGGCTATGTCGGTAACTTTGGTTCTCCTGCGGATATCATAATTTCTGACGTGATCACGCAAGGAAATTCCGAGCATAGCCCTCTCCATTGCCCTTTGGGTGACTTTAAGCTTTCTGATAAGGCCCATTGTAAGCAACCACGTCTCGGTCCCATAGGTGATCACTGGCAACACACACTGGTCATAGACTTTTGTCTTGATCACTGCGGTAAATTGGACGAGAAGATACCACGCAACTTCCCGAACGCCGCCCAGCCGAGTCGGATTCGACGGTTGACCTCTTTCTCGAAGTTGGACCTACCCAACTTCGAGAAAGGACTTAACGGTTTACTTGGGACAAACGGTCCAGCCGTTTGTCCCAAGTAAACATAATCGTCTACAACTTCGAGTGTAGAGTCTCCGATCTTGATAGGGGTGGGTGTAACATGGGCGTTCACCATGACCTTGGTTTTGTCCATGTTCATTTTAAGAACCACTCTTTCGAAAGCTCTACTAAGGTCATCGAGCATTTTACTGAGGCTCTCCATGGTCACAGCCATGACCACTATGTCGTCGGCAAACCGAAGGTGAGTGATGTACTCGCCATTAACGCCAGCGCAGCAGTGAACAGTTTCAGAGAAATGACGTCTCCCTGTCTTATGCCGCGCTGGAGAAGGATTGGTTTCGAGGTCTGATCCTGAAGACGGACTAACATGGTGGCGTTTTTGTACAGACACTTCAACACCTCAATGTACCGGTAGTCGATCTGGCACCGTTGGAGAGACTGCAGTACAGCCCAAGTCTCGATCGAATCGAAGGCTTTCTCGTAGTCCACAAACGCTAAACAAAGAGGCAGGTTATATCTCTCTGGGTCTCTTCGGTCTTCTGTATAACCTGCCGCAGCGTATGTATGTGGTCTACGGTGCTAAAGCCTTTTCAGAATCCGGCTTGTTCGGGAGGCTGGAAATCGTCAAACCTGCGCGCGAGACGATTCGTGATGACTCTTGAAAACAACTTTTAAACATGGCTAAGAAGCGAGATGGGCCTATAGTTTTTCAGCCGGGCATTGTCGCCCTTCTTGAAGAAGAGTACCACCACACCCCTGCACCATGCCTGTGGCGTTTTGCCCTCGAGTATGACGGAATCAAAAAGCTTCTGAAGGGCCTTGAGGACCGGTTTTCCACCCGCCTTCAGGAGTTCAGCCGTGATTCCGTCATCACCCGGTGCCTTGTTGTTTTTAAGCTGTTTCATAGCCATCCTAATCTCGTACAGGCTGACGTCCGGGATATCTTCGGTATAGTGCCGGGTCAATCTAGCTCTTGGGTCGTTTGCTAGACTCGCAACGGGTTTGCTGATTGATGTGTACAACTGTCCATAGAATGTCTCGATCTCCCTCAGAAGCTCTGGTTTGGCGGATACGATCCTGCCATTGTCGGTCTTCAGTTTCGTGAGCTAGCTCTGCCCAATAGCCAGATCCCTTGAAAAAACCTTGGAGCCTTTATTTCGCTCAATCGCGTCTTTAATACGCTCGGTATTAAAGCGGTGGAGGTCTCTTTTCAAGGATTTAGAGATCTGTCTATTGATCTGCCGGTATTTGCACGCCTCATCTGAAGACTGCAGGATCATCTCACGCCTCTCCTTCATAAGCTTGAGGGTATAATCAGAGAGCTTTTTGTTTCTATCTGTATGACGGGTCTTGAAAAACTTAGACCCGACCGTAAAGACAGCTTCCACGAGCCTGTCGCTGTATTCGTCGACGGAGCTCCCTAGGCACTCGAAACGATTCTGAAGTTCGAGCTGAAAGCTCTCGGGGTTTTGGACCTGGACCTGTGCTGGACGAAGCGTGGACTTCATCAGTCGAGACCTTTCAAGCTTAATATAAATGTTCAATGTGCCTCTTATCATGCGGTGATCGCTCTTGGATTTTACCGAATTGATCACAGAGACATCATTGAACATTTGCTTCTTGGTTGACATGATGAAGTCGATCTCATTTTTTGTTGCACCATCGGGGCTCTGCCAGGTCCACTTCCTGTGTTCACGCTTTTTGAAGAAGGAGTTCATCATTTAGAGGCCCTCCTTCTCCATAAAACTGGCCAGTAGGTGACTGCGGTGGTTCCGTCGTCCAACTCCAAATTGCCCCACTTGTAGCTCATCCTCGTTTCGTTTGCCCAGTTTCGCGTTGAAGTCCTCCATGACAACGGTGAAGTGAGTTTTGAAACCATGCATGGCTCTGGAGATATCCTCATACATGGTCTCTACCTCGTCGTCGGGGTGTGCCGAGGTTGGGGCGTAGATCTGTATGACCTTCAGCGAATATCTAGAGGATATTCTGAGTATAAGGTACGCCACCCTGGTCGACACACTCTCGATCTTCACCACGTTGTTCACAAGGGACTTGTGGACGATAAACCCGCAACCACCCTGGGACTGCCGGTCACCCTCTCGGAAATAGAGCAGGTTACCGGATTTGAGGATTATCGAGTCCTCCCCCTCTCTTCGGACTTCAGATAACCCTATAATGCTCCATCGCAACCTGCTCAATTCCTCTTCGAGCTCGGTGATCTTCTCGTCGGTCCGAAGTGTGCGCGTGTTGTACGTTGCCAGGTCCAGTCGTCGGTGATTGTTGGTGTAGCCGGATCTCGTCCGGAGATTCTTAGCACCCCTTGCCATGCCGTAACCTCGACCGCTACCGTAGTCGAGGGTAGGCAGGCTGCCGGGCACTAGGGGCCATTTTTTATTTGTGATATTCATAGGGGGGGTTTTGCCATAATCGCCACGCTTGGCAGGCGGGTTGGCGATCGCAGTATGGTTGTTATAGAAGCACAGAGAACGCTTCTGCCCATTCTCTGGTTTGTCCCTTAGTCGCCTCTTACGACACCCACGGGAAGACATGGGATGGTGAAATTCTTAAAGTCGTTACGTTTACCATACGTTTTTTGGAGTATTTGGCAGCAAATTGTATCGAGTCAGTCTTCCCAGTAAGCTTTGCAGAGGCAATCAATACTACAATAAAATACTCCGCTCCACTATCCCGAGATCGCTTCTGTGTTATGAAATAACAATATCGAATTAGAACCAAATGTTGGCTTTATTCAACTTTAAAATATAAAGTGACATTAGGCAATATAATGACAACTTCAAACACTAGAAAGCATAGACTCCTAATGAGTCTGAATGTGGCAACTAAGAAGTTCACCACATTCTGTCAATGATTTCACTAATTGTCCAGTTGCGTAGACAGTTGAGACACAAAACTACTACTCTACGAACTAACTACTAACTACACCAATAATATATCACAATATCCACTAGGAATCAATTTGCAAATAATCAGCCACTGAACTTCACTCGACAAAATCCCGCCAAAAAAACGAGAGTTTGAGTTTGAAGACAACCACCCACAGAGTACATTCAGACAACCACAGACAACTTACTGAGGTCATAGACATAATTTTCTATCTCAATGGAATGAGGTGCAGTAGAGGCATTGAGATAGGAAATATATGGAGGCGCCGCGATGTTCTATACATACATTAGCTTATACAAATATGAGTGAAATACGATACAGAATGTGAAACATCGTTTTGTTTCATTCTTTCTAATGTAGTAAACGTATTTGATGAAAGAGACAACCATATTTCAGTTGTTGCTCATTATGGCAACATTTTGTTATGACTTAAGGCGGAAACACATTACTGCGGCGTGGCGTGGCGTGGCGCATACTGGCGTGGCGCTGAGTGTGCACACTAAGCTGGCGTGTCGTGACGCGCCATGGCGCTATTTCTGAATTAGTATACATCGAACCTTTGCAACGTGTAGACGTACATAATATTAACTTCGGATTCGGATGATGATTTCGATGAAGACCATCAATTTATTTCTATGCACCAGCCATGTTATATCTCCACCATCCTTCCACCATCTTGGTTGACTGGTAGAGAATACCTTAAGCTTTAAGTCTGCCTATGTACCTTTAAGTTGCATGAAATGTTAATAAATAAATAAATTTCTCCTAGCAATTAAACTACTTTAGAGCAAAATTAAAAAAAAAACCGGCCAAGTGCGAGTCAGACTCGCGCACGAAGGGTTCCGTACCATTATCGCAAAAAAGGGCAAAAAAATCACGTTTGTTGTATGGGAGCCCCCCCTTAAATATTAATTTTATTCTGTTTTCAGTATTTGTTGTTATAGCGGCAACAGAAATACATCATCTGTGAAAAGAAAAATGGCCAAATTTCTATAGGAGCTGGACTTGAAATTTTTTTTTCATGTCCCAAAGTAAATTATAGCTAGATTCGTTTGTTTTTATGTTGTAAACATCACCCCGTTTGAAAATCATATCTAAATGGCCACGATTTTTTATAATAATGTAAACAACGAGTGAAGCTAATCGTAATATCGTCTTGTTCCGATGCGAAGCGAATGATCGCCGGGTGTCAAATTGACATTTGACATTGATTGACACTGTCAAGTGTCAATCAATGGCGCGGGTCGATGACAAATAATGTTCCGTTCTAAGCAATATAATAAAACGCATAAATACTTACTATGAGCCTATATAATTATTTTTATGACAGGAATCCAATGCGTAATAAAACAGCGTAGTAGTTGATTTGATGCCTACATACTAATTAAATTGAAATACATTAACAACTATTCAGAAAAACGTTAATAATTATAGTCTTTGAATAACAGTCATTTCATACGTGAAATGAATCGTCAATAGGTGCGTTCTGAACATGGTATTCTAAATAATTGGCAAAAATATTACATTTACAAAAATAAATGGATATCTTTTTTTTGTGGTTACTTAAGAGACATTTCTTGTGTTTTTTAAAACCTTAAAAAATAAGGGTATTTTTCATATATACGGCAAATTCGGACGCCATCTTTTCATCACCTGGTACGATTTGGCCATCCTTCTTTGAACTGTCTAGCTATTACGGTTCATGAGATACAGCCTGGTGACAGACAGACAGACGGACCGCGGAGTCTTAGTAATAGGGTCCCGTTTTTACCCTTTGGGTACGGAACCCTAAAAAAGAAAACAAAGGTCATTTTAAATTTAAAAGTTTTTAGGACAAAACATAACAAAATCGGTTTGTTTACATTTTGATTATAATGATATGCGATTATCTCGGCAACGTGTGGATAGATTTACATGATTCAAACGTATAAAATGGTTTTAGACAAAGACCTTTCATTTGACGCTAACTTCATCATAAAATCTCCACAAACAAAAATTTACGTTTTCAAGTTCCTCGCGTAATTATTAATGTATGATATCTCTTATCAATTCTTTAAAATCTATATATATATCAACTTTTAATGTTCAAATTAGGATTCTATATGATTGTACATGCTAGTTGGACATAAAACAAAACAAATACAACACTAATTAGTATCTAACAAGAAAACTGTACGTTGACGTACAAGTTCAATAAGCTCGTCGGTCATTTTCAACACGCAGCATACAAGCGTCCGCTACGAGTTCACGTCATTGAATTTAAATGGCGCGCCACGAGCCACGCGGTGTAGAAACACATTTGCCTGGCGTGTCGTGTCGCGCCAGAGCGGTGGTGGGGGCTATGGCGCAATCGGTCGCGGGCAGTCCGCGTCACGCCAGGTCGTGCCACGCTGGGCCACGACACTCAAATGTGCCTCTAACCATACTAATTGTATGAAACCGATAGGCATCTGGCGCGACACGCCACGCCACGCCACAGTTATGTGTTTCCGCCATTAGTGACGGTTGTAGGTACGTGCCATATTTCTCTGACTAATATATAGATAGTTATCTGTGGCCATATTCGCCATTTTATGCAAAGACCAATGAGGTAGGATAACTACTTATACGTAATTTTATGTGACGAATTTTGTGGTTGTGTTCGTGGTAGTCCTGCTGTCAAATGGTTGTTTACATATTGTATTATTGAGATTTGTGAGTGTGTGTGTGTTGCTTGATTGACACAACCTTAGAATCGGCGGCCATTATATGAGACATTTTGAGGTTTAGGTAGGCACGTTTTTTTCGTAGGTATTTCCAGTCCATATTATTTAGTATGTCTATGAGTAGAGGTGCTGTGTAGCTAGCTACATATCAGTAATCTGTGGTGCTGTGTGAGCAGTATTTTATTTAATTCCCTGCCTTGAATTATCTCGGGAAACTATTACAGCATAAAACATAACTTATCGTCAAAATGCGTTAAAATACTGATGCAATTTCTTACAACAATCGACTATATTTACCAAAAAAAAAACGATTTAACACATTAGTACTTTATTTTTGGTTGTATCGTTTTCTAAACAGCGGCGTTTTAATAACTACCTGTTTTATGTATCAAAATCTATATTATTTAAACAAATAAATAAAATTGAAGAAGTGTCTGTATGTAATGTGAAAGTATATACGGTACTAATAACAAATACGCAAAATTTTAAGTTTTGGTCTGTCTATCTGTCTGTTTGTTTGTTCCGGGTAATCTCCGAAACGGCTGACCGATTTTAACAGGACTTTCACTGGTAGATAGCTGATATTTTATGGAGTAACGTAGGCTACTTTTTATTCCGGATATTAAAATTCACAGTTCCACCGGGAAAATTAAATAAAAAATAACTATTAGAAAATTAAACTAGCTGTGCCCGCGGCTTCGCTCTCGTCAACTGACTGCCTACCCTACTTATCTTTCTACCTGCCCTACTTACCTTCCGACCTACCCTGCTTGTCTTCCTGCCTACCCTACCTACTACCTACATAGTTACCAATGTTTGGTTTATTATTTCGCGGAGAATCTTAACACCGCCATTAAGAAAACGATTTTCCGCCACGCCATCTATCGAATATGTAGATCAACTGTCCGAGTATCTGAATTGCGTGTGTTGTGATAATTTTAGTTTGTGTGTTGTGATAACTTTTGATAGAGAGAACTGATTGCGATGAAAAAAAAACTACTTCAAGATCCGCACAATTTTTATGTATAAAAGTTATATTGTTATATTAAGTTATATTGGTTTCGTACATTTTACTTGATACGTGTACAAATAAACTGACAAACAGATAAAAATCCAAAAATGCTGGCAATGGGTTCTGTTGGATATGGCAATTTTTTTTGGCAATATTTTCGATGTATAAAAACGACTTTTCTAGAGATTTATTATAAACAAAGATTACTATTATATTATAAATGTATTGATGATGTTGTCATGACATAAGTGAAAGCGGCAAGCCGAGTTACGGAACTCCACGCCAGACAGAGTTTTGCGTTAGAAGAGAGCGGCAATGTTTAGGTGAATATCACGTTAGGCATTGACCGCTTAGGTGAGTGGAATCGCACTTTGTTGCTTTGCAGCAAGAGTCGCTATTTCCATAAATTGTGCAAAGTGACACTTCTGTACTTGTACTATTGTTTATTCTGTGGTTCCGTTTCAGTATTAATATTTGTGTGCGGAAAAAATATGTGCACATATTTTTCCAGCAAGGAAATTTGACTGTAACTTAAAGTATAAATATAATATTAATTAATAATTAAGCTTACTTATTTTAAATCGGCAAGCTAAGTATAGAACGCACTTAGGCCAGGTGGAGCAGCAATCTTCGCAGGGAGACTGGTAGTATCTCTGTAAGATAGTGACCAGTGGTTTGAAATTGAAGTATGTCCAGCAGATTTCTCTTCTTTTGACTGATATAATCTCTATAGTGAATAGGTTTTTTATAGGCAAGCGTGACCACATCATCGCTTACCATCAGGTGAGATAGTGGTCAAGGCGAGCCCATAGAGTACAAAAAAATATATAATTAGGAGATAATGATCAATGTAGACTGTAGCGACGCCGGAAACTGTAACAGTCAACCTGCCACATCCGTTGAGGTTCAGTTGGTGAGATGTCCCCATTGCTTACAGGCACGCTTTTTTAAAGGCGAACGGGGGCTAAGGATACACTATGGCAAAATTCACAAACCACATAGTGTACCTTTGTGCCCTCCAGCCACCTCCTCACCTTTTGAACAGACCCTTTGGAATACGTTATCAAAATTATTAAAATCTACTCCGGTATTGAAGCGAGTTCCTCGGGGTGCGAGACGGTCCGTTGCTTTGAGTAGTCTGGCACAATGCATCCGTCTTGCGACCCAAGCGAACTCAAATAGTGCCTGGGAGCAATTGCTCACCTTCCCCTATAGGATTCTGCACGTTAAAAAGATTTGGCACTGAAAAAAACACTTACAAATCAAATTAATGAAAACTGCAACAATTCGACCACAATTTTGGATCAAAATTTACAACCATTCAAAAACCTTTCACAGAAAGACATATATTTTCACGTGGAATCCAAACTAGGTGAAGGTGACATTAGGGGTGCAGCGAGGCTACTATTCAGCAGTGATGTTGTGGCGCCCTACTCTCCAGAAACAATATCTGCCTTGGAGAGTAAACATCCAGCGCCTGCGGATGACCTTACCTTTCCCGAACCCCCTCATCCTGATTCAACACCTTTCAATATTTCAGCCACCCAATTGATTGCTGCCGTGAGTGCCTCCCGAAGCGGTTCCGCCGGCGGTCTCGACGGCCTGACTCCGCAACACTTAAAGGATCTTTTAGGTTCAGGCGCCGGGGAAGCTGGTGAGTCGCTTTTGAAGGAGCTTGCGGCACTAGTCAACTTAATACTATCCGGCGGCGTGAACAATGCCGTCGTCGATGTCATGTACGGGGCCAACTTATGCGCCCTGCGGCAGAGGGATGGCAGCATTCTTCCTATTGCCGTCGTGTGCACGTACAGGCGTATGACAGCCATTTGTTGTAAGCTTTACGGCCAAAGGCTTACAAACAGATTCCAGCCCCTACAGCTTGGCTTTAGCTCTAGAGAGGGCTATGAGGCTGCCGTATTAGCCCTTTCTACCTTCGTAAATTCTAGCCAGGGTAGGGTCATCCTCAAGGTTGACGTTAGAAACGCCTTCAATTCCGTCAACAGGGACACTTTGTTGGCTGAAGCAAAAAAAGAGCTTCTAGAAATTTTCGGCTTTTTGTGGCAATGCTCATCAAAATTATTGTACAGTGAAAATGTTTTGCAATCTTCAGTTGGTTGCCAACAAGGTGACCCTCTCGGGCCAGTCATTTTCAGTCTGGCTATTTATCCCATTATTCAGAAACTAAATTCGATTTCAACGTATGGTATTTGGAAGATGGAACACTAGGAGGTGACGTAGACACCGTTTTAGCAGATTTTCAATTCCTGAAAAAGCAGTTTCAATCCATCGGCCAATACCTCAACCACTCCAAATGTGATTTTTTTCTTCGTGACAGTACCGACGGACAACCGACCCTACAGAAATTCTAAGCAATAGCCCCAGAGATCAAAATTTTAGATAAAACTTCACTACACCTCCTAGTTTCGACAGCGTACCGTATAAATAGAACTATTGAAATGACGATTTTTTTTATTTTATTTTTCCTAGGTTCCCCAATTTTGGTAGACAGTTTTTCTTCATTCATTTATGGTAAAATAAACCATTTTAATGATATTTCGGATAGACTCTCCAAAATTAACCTTCATTCGGCTTTTATCTTATTAAGTATTCTTGTTTTGTACCAAATTTTATTTTCTCCGCTCTTCCCCTTCATGGAAGCGGCTACATCTCTTGGAAAAAATTGACGAAATTATTCGATGCAATCTGACATCCATCTTAAATGTGGCCGTGGATGATCGAGCCTGGATGCAAGCAATACTACCCATTCGTTTCGCGCCTGATTGACCATTTTTCTTTTGTTCTTCTGTAATAACATCTTCTAGTGTAGGTCTTCGTATAAGTATAGGTGTACCAGAATCTCATGGCATTTTTTATTTTTTTTAAATTGTGATTTTCATATGGCAATGTCAATTGTCACCTGTCGAATCAAAGTACCTACTTGATGTGTCAACCGCTGCTGAATTTTTTTGATATTATCTTGAAAGTTTGTTATTTTTGTGTAAAAGTCGAAAAACCCACTTCGATCTCATGCGAGACATATTGTTTTCAATGTGTATCATAAAATAAGGGAAGAAGAAGGCGTAAATCAAACTCAATTTTTGATTTTAAAGTGCGTCGTAGAGTGGACCGGTAAGTTGGACTGACTTGTTTTGATACATTTAGTTTAATTTATATTTTTCTTACTTAATTTTATTTTCTTTCCATTACTATTATATGGTAAATCGTAGGTCAGGGCACATCGAATGATGGCCGGAAGGAAATGGCAACAGTAATGTAACTGTTACTAATTCTTCGACAAGATATTGATTTTAACGGAGATTGAGAATCTTTGACGTAAGAAAAATATTAAGTAATAATCTGCGCCCTGCAGTGGGACGTGTATATAGACGGGAGTTTTTAGCGGGATTTTGTCGAGTGAAGTTCAGTGGCTGTTAATATTATCAGACAGACTCGATACAATTTGCTGCCAAATATTCCAAAAAACATTAGAATCTGTTACATCCGCATTCTAATGCATACTAAAGAATAAATATAAGTTCCAAAACTCTTTCCAAAGACGTGGCTAAAAGGTCCTAGCAACCAGGCCATAAAACTTACATAAAAAGAAAATATATAGACTGATGATGATGAATGACTTTAAGTAACATGATACATTTTATTATTTTTTACAGACTTTACACATAAAGAGATTGGTTTTGAATATGTTAATTGCCAATGAAAAAGAACCATTTTGATGGAGAGAGATGACATAAAACTACAAAGATACAAGTTTTTGAAATGCCAGTGGAGTTCATGGAATCGTATTCTAGTTTTCTAGTTCTGTATGAGGTTTTAAGTTATTAGTATGATTTAAAAGCTAAATAATAAATTAGTACATAAATTAATATTCAATTGATTTATTTTTCCTATGTTAAGAACACGATGTATAACAACATTATTCATACACATACCTATAATACTCACAGTGGATCTTTGTGTCTCTGAATTGGTTGCAAGACCCCGCGCAGTAGCTATTTTTGTGTCAATGTTGAAGGTGAAGATAGAATTGTATAACTGTCTCTTTCACTCGCTTATGTATGTCACATAAGCTTACGGAGTTTCTTGTGCATTCTTCTCCATAACAAGCTACTTTCCGAATGCACGGTAGAATCAACTTTTATTCCACGTAAATTTAAATTGTGACATTCAAAAGTGCCGCTTGGTGGCCCAGTTGAAATAAATATCTTTTGTCTTTTTTGTCATCGTCCTATCTCGCTTACTCTATGCAGTATACTCGATGACAAACTGTTTCTTACGCAATGGTTGGCAGGACCAAGTTCAAAGACACAAAGATCCGTTGTGACTACTATAACATAGTTACCTCATGTTCATTAATACTAAATACATAAATAAAAATTAAACAGTATCAAGATCGTTTGATCCAATTTCCCCAGTAGTAGTGTATTATTGGGCATTCTATGCCACTGTCGGCAAGTAGCTCGGCCAGTGCGCCTCGCTACGCGACAGTGGCATAGAATACCCAATAATAAACGATCGACTCGACTGTGTAGTATATTAGTGTACTCACCTGAAGATCTTGTAAGAAATACCACTGGCTACCAGTAGCTGGGCGAGTACGCATTACTACATAAAGTAACGCTGAATAATGTAAGTACGATCGCTTCTCAAACGATCACTCTATCGTGAAAAACATGACTGTGTAGTATATTAGTGTACTCACCTGAAGATCTTGTAAGAAATACCACTGGCTGCCAGTAGCTGGGTGAGTACACATTACTACATAAAGTAACGCTGAATAATGTAAGTACGATCGCTTCTCAAACGATCACTCTATCGCGAAAAACACAACTGTGTAGTATATTAGTGTACTTACCTGAATATCTTGTATGAAATACCACTGGCTGCCAGTAGCTGGGCCTAATACTTCATCGCAACAGAATGTTTGAAGTATGTAAGTAAAACAACAGTCTATTCATTAAACTTTAATTGTATCCAATAACGTTACAAGTTTTCTCATGTGTGTAACAACAGTCAGTTATCGTAAAATTTTGGTTGTTCTGGAAACAATGTGTCAGCCGAACGGACGAACTCTTGCAGTTTTCGCCACTGAGACGAATCCGCGTTGCTCTGGAACTTAACACGAACGAGCGCCTTCTTCCATAGCTCTTGAGAGTCGGTGAGGCGCGCGTCGCTAGCCTTGTAGACCTTGCAGTCTATGTAGTATTCACCGACCGTACTTGCTGTTCGACGCTCGCAACCGTTGGCCACACGGCTTACGAAGTACGATGGCAGACCAGATGAACCCGTGCTGTGCTCTGTGTCATTTTCATGGTTGCGACTGATACCAAATATATCAGTGCTGGTATTTGATAATTTGCTGAAAAATAAAACTGATGTTAATATGTTATCCTATTAAACAATTTATATATTTATCATTTATACTAATTAGGGTAATCTCTGGAACTACTGAATTGAAAATAGTTTCTCTACTAGAAAGCTACATTATATTTCCTGAGTGACAAAAACTGTATTTTGTTTAGAATTACACCTGTGCAAATCCAGAGCAGGGCGTTAGATTAGGATAGAATATTAAGAACACATAAAAAATACACAAAAATAACAAACGAATTATTTGTAAAATCTATAAGACATAAGACTTAATTAATAGAAAGCAGCATTAATAGAGTTAATTCAAAATAAAAAATCGTTTACCTTGTGCGAATTGCATGAGTCGATGGTGAATCCGACTTGCGTTTCCCACTGACTTTTGTTGGTTTGCGAGTTGGTTTAGTTTTCTGATCAAGTGTTAGAGCTGGTTGACTATATTCACACTCAGAATCAGACCTGAAACAAAGATATGAAATGTTTTGTTTAAATCATGGCATGCTATAAATATACAAACAGATCACGGGTCTCAGTAAACACTTAAAATATTTTTACCCGACTGCGCTAGAAGGAGGGTTATATTATACTTACATTTTGCCAATCTGCAGTTAGAATTTCACTGAATTGATTTGATGAATATTAATACTGGTATTGACAACAACTCGAGATTTACACTATCTAATTATAACTGATGGTACAGAACTTCTTATAGACGACTTCCACACTTGCAAACTGCAATTAGATTGTTTAATGTACTCCAAAAACACGTAGCTTATAAAATCGATAACGCATTATAATTAATTGTTTCAAAAATTACCTCATTCAATCAAATGTGATACTATAAATCGTCTTTTTTCCTCGGACGTATAATACCAGTTCAAAAATAAAGACTAAGCAGTTATTACTCGTATACCTAGTAGCGGATGACGATTTGGCGATGCAGCGAAATAACGTAGGGTTGACGAAACGAAACAGTACTTTAGTAACAAATCGGACGGTGAGCTATGGGCAGCTCGCTGTCCGACCGTTCAGAATCCGTCTGAATCGAGCCCAAGTCGTCAACGGCGCGCCCCTTTCGTCAATGCATGATTTTTTGTAGAGCATTAAAAAAAGAAAAAAAAAAAAAAAAAAAAAAAAAAAAAAAAAAAACTTTTGTAACAAATAAAAAAGTAATCAAGTGACTTAAATATGACCTTTAGTTTATTGTAAAAATGCATAGCAACTAAGTTTATTAGTAAAAAAGAGTTTTTTCATATTTTTCATTCTCTGAAAGTAGGTCTAAAGTTGCCTATGGAGCAGGATGAAAGCTATACTTTTTATCCCTAGGAGTTCTATTTCAACTGAAAACTGTCAAATTATTAAAAAAAACCAAAGGAGCATAGATCGGGCGACTTAGCAATGAGATTCTTAGATATCCTTTGGTTGAACGGAACAATAACAACGTAATTATCTGAATAGGTAACATAATGTTGAATGCGTGTCAACCCTACCTAAAATAGATGATTGATGCAAACGACACAAAACGACTTAGTTGACCCAAAAAAACAAATACTTGCGCAATAAGTATTATAATACAAAATATGATACTTATACATCTTTTAAATTTATTACCTAAAATCAACGACGGAAGCCTGCTCAAAAGACGTTACTTATGGTTAAATATTTTTGTATTAAATTAATTATTTACCTAAGAATTTGGGCAATTGACATCTGGATCATTCTTAGGTATAAACATTTTGCAGGTAATTTTATACACTTTTTTTGTATTTTTTTTATTCTACTATCTGAGGGACGAATTATTATTATTATTATTGTGCATTTCTCTTTCCAGAAACAATTATTTCAACAAGCTTCTCGAATATTTTATAAAGAAGAGATTATTAAACTAGAGGACTAGCAGCAAACTTTCTAATCTGGATGACTAGACTATCCATTTTATTGAAGGTAATTTTGTATACTATATTTACTATAATTATTTGAACTGGGCGCCTAATTAATAATATGCTTTTCTCTTTTCAGGACTATTTTGTCAAGCGACTCGAATCTCGCTAAATAAATAACTACAGCAAATTATTGACCTCTGGATCATGCCTAGGTATAAATATTTATATTTTGCAGATAATTTTATGCACTTTTTTGTATTTTTTTTTTTAATTCTTAAATCTGAGGGGCAAATTATAATTATTGTGCATTTCTCTTTCCAGAAACAATTAATTTGACAAGCTTCTCGAATATTTTATAAAGAAGAGATTATTAAACTAGAGGACTAACAGCAAACTTTCTAATCTGGATGACTTGACTATCCATTTTATTGAAGGTAATTTTGTATACTATATTTACTATAATTAATAATAATAATAACATTCCAAAACTTTCACACAACGCTTTCTAGTCCTAAACTAGCAGAGCTTGTGTTATGGGTACTAGACAACTAATAAACATACTTATATATTTCTAAATACATACATATTATAGATAAATTACACCTAGACACAGAACAAATGATCGTGCTCATCACACAAACATTTGTCCTGGGTGGGAATCGAACCCACGACCTCCGTCACTAATCACTAGACCAACAGGCCAGCCAATTGAACAATTATTTGAACTGTGCGCCTAATTAATATTATGCTTTTCTCTTTTCAGAACTTATTTTTATTTGGATGTCAATAATTAGGTAATCCTCCTAATACTTTCTTCAGTTACTGTATACTTTTACTTTTTCTCTTTATTTCTGTAGTTTTTTTTTTTTTCTACTTTTTTGTTTGATTACTTTCACAAGATCACTAATTTTAGTTCTTAGTATTATTCTTGTTATACATATTATACTTAGAAACTCTAATCTTTTAGTCAAACGTTAAGTACGTTATAGTAACGATAAGTTATATTAAATTAATCAATAATGCCCCATTGTTCAGTTTGTAATATATTGGTAGATAATAGTCGATGGTCTGGTCATTTACGTAGTAATAATCATAAAACCAATAGTGCGACCACTGTTTTTGACAATGTCGCAATTATTAATTCTGCATTTAAAAAACGAATCGTTAGTTACAAGATCACCGCAACTGGCGAACAAATAAATAATTTTCCTGAAATGTTTCTCATTAATATTAGTAGACAAGTTAAAACTTTAATAAATCAATCATTATTGAAACATACAGCTCTGAAAATAAATTTTGAACTTTTTTCTTTTTTTCTAATGTTTAAAAATGATCAAAAAGAAATAAAATCATTCGCCACAAAAAACATTATTGTTAATTTTAATTACGACTTTGATTCGATTTATAAAGCAGTGATTGATTTATTGTTAAAGAAAATTGAAGAGTTTCAGGAGAGAGATAGCGGTTGGACATTTTTAAGCAATTCCCATGTAGAAATAAATATTAATAAATATCAACCTCTCGGCGGATCTAAATTTATAACTTTACCGAAATGTATAAAAAATAAAAAAGCTTGCTTGAATATTCGTAACAATGATGAGTATTGCTTTTTATGGTGCGTAGTAGCGGCTCTGTACCCTACTAGCCAACATCCCGACAGAGTTTCATCTTATCCTTACTTTCAGGATGTTTTGAACGTTGATGGTTTGACATTTCCGATAACATTTTCAGACATAGCTGTCTTTGAGAAAAATAATCCGTTTTTGAATATTTACGTGTATGGTTTAAAAAATAATAAAACTATCGTTGGACCTTTGTATTCTACATCGAATCATAAATCTAAGAGCATCCATCTATTGTTCTTGGAAAATAATACTAATACTCATTATTGTCTTATCATTGATTTACCTCGTCTAGTCAGAAATCAGATAACCAAACACCATGGTAAACTGTACTTCTGCGAAACGTGCTTATTGTTTTTTCCAACGCGCACCCAAATTGATTCACACCTATGTGGAGGGATTGCCACGGTATTACCAGAAAAAGGAACATTTTTAAAGTTCAAAAATTACGATAGAAAACAAAATGTTCCTTACGTCATATATGCTGATTTCGAAACGATACTTGAACCGATTTCCGGCGAAGATTTCAACACCGCTAACACGTCATATTCTCACCGACACGTGCCGACTGCGTTCGCCTATAATATAGTGTCATCATTTAACGATACGGTTGGTGACTATAGAAGTTATCGCGGAAAAGATTGCGTTTCAAAATTTATACATTTACTGACTGAAGATGCTAAAGCAATACACAGAATTCTCACTCAAAACGAGCCTATGATATTCACAGATATAGATGCTCTTGATTTCAAACGCGCTGTTAAGTGCTACGTTTGTGAAAATTTACTGTTGAAAGATAGAGTTAGGGATCACTGTCATATGACAGGCCGGTACCGGGGTGCAGCACATCGACACTGCAACCTACAACTCAAAGTACCAAAATTCATCCCAATATTTTTTCATAACTTATCCGGATACGATTGTCATTTATTTATTAAAAAGTTAGGCGAAATACCTGGACAAATTAAAATAATACCCAAGACTAAAGAAAAATATATATCATTTACAAAGTTTATTCCTATTGCTGATAACGAGTTTATACAAATAAGGTTTTTAGATTCCTTCAACTTTCTAGGAACTAGTTTAGACAAACTTGCTAAAACATTGCAAACAGATGATTTTGTTAATCTTAAATCAAATTTTTCTGATGAAACACAATTTAGTTTGCTGATTCGTAAAGGTGTGTACCCGTATGACTATATTAAAGATTGGAAATGTTACGAACAAAAGTCGTTACCTTCTAAATATTATTTCCATAATTCTTTGACTAACGAAGGTATTAGCGATGAAGATTATAGTCATGCACAAAATGTTTGGGCTGAATTCAGTATTACTGATCTGGGCGAATATACAGATCTATACTTAAAAACAGACGTGCTTTTGTTGACAGACATATTTCAAAATTTTCGGAAAACATGTAAACATTATTACAAACTCGATCCCGCCTTTTACATAACTGCACCTAGTTTATCGTTCGATGCAATGTTGCTAAAAACAGGTGTTCAGTTAGAACTGATTTCGGATTTAGCTATCATCAGAATGATTCAAAGCGGTATACGAGGCGGCTTGTGCATGTGTTCCCATCGGTATGCAAAAGCAAATCACAAATACATGCCAGAATATGATGCATCACAGCCTCAGAGTTTCATAGTATATCTAGATTGTAATAATTTGTACGGTTTTAGCATGTGTCAGTATTTACCTTATTCTAATTTTAGATTCCTTGATGAAAGTGAATTAACTAATTTTTGTGTAGAAAATGTCGAGGATAACTCTGAGTGGGGATTTATATTAGAAGTCGATCTTTTTTATCCTGAACATTTACACAAATGCCATAATGATTTACCATTTTGTCCCGAAAAATGTATACCTCCAGGAGGTAAAACAAAGAAACTAGTTGCAAATTTACATAATAAGTACAACTACGTAATACATTATATTCATTTAAAAAAGTGTTTAGAACATGGCTTAACATTACGTAAAGTTCATAAAGCTATTACTTTTAGACAAAGTCCTTATTTAAAACAGTACATAGAATTAAACACTCGGTTAAGACAAAAGGCAAAAAGTTCTTTCGAACAAGACTTTTTTAAATTGTTAAACAACAGTGTTTTTGGCAAGACATTGGAAAATACTGAAAATAGAGTAACCGTACACTTAGTTAATCAATGGTGTGATCAATCTAATCGAACTAAGAAATTTATATCCTCCGAGAGACTTGTAGCCAACCCCTATTTCCATAGCGCTTCAATTCTAACTGAAAATTTAGTTGCTATACAAATGAAACCTGACCAAATTATTTTAGATAAGCCTATTTATATTGGATTCACTGTATTAGAACTTTCTAAGACACATATGTATGACTTTCATTATAACATTGTAAAACCTTTTTATGAAGATCGAGTGCAGCTGTGTTATACAGATACCGATTCGTTTGTCTATAAAATATTCACGTTTGATTTTTATAGTGACTTAAAGTATAATTTTTTACAATATTTCGACACCAGTAACTATGATGACAAAAATAATTTTAAAATACCAATTATTAACAAAAAAGTTCCAGGTTTGTTCAAAGACGAAATGGGAGGAAAATATATATCAGATTTTGTTGGTTTGAGATCGAAACTTTACTCAATAAAAACAGTCGATAAAGTCATTAAAAAAGCAAAAGGAGTAAAATCAAGTGTAATAAAAGACTTAAATATAACTGATTACGAAAATATTTTATTAAATGGGGGAATTATTCGTGGAAAAAATATTATGTTTCAATCTATAAAGCACGAAATATTTACTAAGAGTGTCAACAAAATTGCCTTATCTCGAAATGACGATAAACGCTTAATATCTGTAGATCGAATATCAACGCGAGCCTGGGGTCACTCGCTTATTTTAAAACGCTAAAATTAATTTGAATGTAATTAGTAATAGAGTTAGAATATGATTTATGTAACCTATGTAACATAGTTCTTGATCTTTAATGTATGATAAATATAATTCATAGTTTTAAAAAGCTAAGTTTATGTAAAGATATTAATTTAATAAAATGTGAATGATTATGACTACTTGTTTAATTTATATTTTAAGACATCATCCTCCTTTTTTGTAGTTGGTTAAATAAAATGAAACCCGACCAAGATTTAAGGGTGCCACACACGACTAAGGTACTATAATTATTATTTTATTTGATTTTTTTAATAAACTAGTGCGCCTCATCTTCAACGATTGCATTACTGCTTAACATGAGGTGGAATCGCAGTCAAGCACTGGTTTATAAAAAAATGTCTTAAGATACAATATCACTCGTCATACAATTCAATGCACCATTACACACGACGAAGATATTTATTTAATATTTTCGTTAATAGGTGAATTGTATGGCGAGCAACATTGTATCTTAAGATAAAATATTATAGTATCGTAGCCATGTGTAGCGCTCCTAATTTGCAACATGATATGCATGTTGAAACATGAATCGTTCATTTTACGTAAAATGTATTTTGTACGCTATACAATAAGACTGATTATACAAATTTCAAATAATGAATAGTTGCATCAATTGCATAACGCTGATCATGCAAAATAACTATTACAAAGACATAGCAGTGCATTACCCTCATAAAAGCTTAGTTAGCATTTTAATCTAAATTGGAACATGTTTCGCCATCGCAATATATATAATTTTTAGGGTTCCGTACCCAAAGGATAAAAACGGGAGCCTATTGCTGAGACTCCGCGGTCCGTCTGTCTGTCTGTCTGTCTGTCTGTCTGTCTGTCTGTCACCAGGCTGTATCTCATGAACCGTGATAGCTAGACAGTTGAAATTTTCACAGAAGATGTATTTCTGTTGCCGCTATAACAACAAATACTAAAAACAGAATAAAATAAATATTTGAGTGTGGCTCTCATACAACAAACGTGATTTTTTTGGCGTTTTTTATGATAATGGTACGGAACCCTTCGTGCGCGAGTCAGACTCGCACTTGGCCGGTTTTTTCAATTTACGAAATAAAATTCGTCTTGAGTACTTGTATCACGCACACAGTGTCTTGCGATCATGTCATCGGTAAGTTTCTCAATTTTTTTTTATATTATTTATAAACTAGCGATTTATGTAGTGTGAATAGTGTAATCTGCTGACAATTCGTGTATGCATCACTATTTTTAACCGACTTTACAAAAAGGAGGAGGTTCTCAATTCGGATGTTTGTGTTAAATAACGAAGAGAAAAAAAAAAAAAACTTTAATAGAAACACCGACTGCCGAAATTAAAGTTATTTTGCACTTTTTGGTGAAGTCGGTTGTATTTTTTTTGTAAAAAAAAGTTTTCAAAGTTTTCTTTTTAGTTTAAATTTCATAGGTGTCTATTTTTGTTCCAGATTACGGAATCAGAGGTTATGTTTAGCCAGTACGCTCAAAATCCTTATGAAGGATTCTCCGAAATGCTTCATGACGAACCCGGGCCCAGCAAACAAGTGACGAAAGAAAAAAAATCAAAACAACGAAGCAGGGAAAAGTCGAAGAAGCACAATCCAACTAAATCCTTTGTGATGAGCCGATTACAGCGACGAGGCATCAAATTAATTAAAATATCGGTCCTAGATCTATGCAATAACAATCCGCAAACCAGTGAAAGTGACAGTGACAGTGAAAACGTTATTATAAGTGCTCAATATATCGTTAAAGACGCTATCGACAATGTTATGGACGAAACTGAATCTTTAGTTAAAAAAATATCTAAATCTTTGATAGATAGTGATTTTTAGTACTTGTTTGTCTAAGAAGTTGAGTACTTATTTGTGTTGTTTTGTTTAATTTTAAAGAAGATTGTTTTATTTGTAGAAGTTTAGGTGTTTGAAATAAAAGCAGTTTTACAATACATATAGTTTTTTATTTATGAAACCAATAAACTTTAACCAGGTACACATTTATAACTCTAAATACTTTCTAATACATAACACATTTTTAAGAGCACAATGTTTTAAATGTTTTACACAATTTAAATTAGTTCTTCCTTCACAGTATTTTTTATGTAAAATTAAGAAATTAGGACATCCTTCAGTACCAAGGTCTGATACTTTACAATTCTCACAAAGTTCCTTTATCCACTTTACTTTCTCCAAACCATTAACAACGATTTCCTTATTTTCTAGATAGGGAACAATTATACGACGAAATTCTTTATAGTCGATATACCCTTCATTCCAATAAATACCTCTGTTTCTTTCCAGCCACTTAACTTGCCTCTTTTCTTCACTTGTTAAGTATTTAAACAAGTATGGTGGTTTTATCAAAAATGTTTGCGTATAATCACGGGTAGCAAAAGCCAACTCTTTTATTATAAAATTATTGTACAGGTCTTTAAACCCTTGAACATCTAATATAACAATATTAGGATTCATGATATTTTCCTGACTGTATTACTTAAAGGTTTATATTCAATAATACAATCGTTCAATATAAGACAATACGCAGAAGTTTGATCTGGTATTTCCGTATCACTCTCAATTTCCAGTCTTACGTCTACAACGGGCCCAGTCTTTAAATTGTCAGCTTGCCTAGAGCAATCGATAACAAATAGTGGCGCTAAATCTTTAAATTGTTTTTCGCTTAGTAAGGGCTGCGGTCGACGCCCGTAATAAGACTGCTGAAATCTAACGTATTGCTCATATAATAAAGCGATTCTGTTATTCGCGAAACTCACATTTAGGTTTTCATACGGGAAATAAGTAGAGTTGAGGTACACTTTTACATCACGAACATGACAATGATCGAACTGAGACATATCAGAACTGGCATTGTTTTTTCTATTTGTCTGTAGTCCCATAATAATGTATCTTGGTTTCTCTATTTGCGAGGATGTTTTGATTGACCAGGTATGTTTTGTAGTTTTAGGTAAAGCCGGATATTCGTACAGATCCCAATTTCTGAATACCATCTGCAGTGGTCGATCTTTTTCTAATAGTTTCAATAAACTTATTTTCTCTTTGTCAGACACTTTAACGTGCGGTACGCGCCAAATGATTTTATTTATCTGAACGTCTTCCGCAATTTCACCGGTGTTTAGTTTTACAGCATTCAGGTTAGTGTTACTTCGTAGCAATATCAATTCATGCTTACAATTTATCACGACTTTCTTGAAATCCTCTGCGAAACCAATGATATTACAGAGGGGTATAGAAGCAGAAAAATTACCTCCGTGAATGTTTTTTGTGCCATCGATATTCCAGCCCCATGAATTCGATGTCTTTGATTCGTTCTCATTCATTGATATTAAAGATTTCATGGTGGTAGTAACGCCAGCATTTTTTATTTTATCAATCTCTACTCCATTCAACTCATACCTTATATCTTGGAACAAGTAAAGGAGAGCATTATTCGTAAAATGAACGCTAGAAGCCTTGTCTTTTGAGTCCTTTTTGCTAACAATTACAGTTCCTTCCAAATAAAGAGTGCTAGCTGATGGTAGTACATATAGGTCCTGTTGGTTGATGGGTATGCGAATTTCATCATTTCTATTAAAACTTGTAACGTAGGGCTTGTAGGAATGAAATTCGATTCCTTCAACTGTATTGTCGTAAGTCGGAGCGGATAAAACGTCTAAAATATTCATTTTAACAAACCGATAGCTTTCAGGAATGCCTTATTATTATTGGTTAATTTTATTTTTTTATTAGAGCGCGCTCTTATTTTCTTGGTTGCTAAATTAGCACTGATATTTTTGACCTGGGGCTGCTCATATTTATTATAGTCAATCATTTTTTCGTCTGAGATGTAAATATAGTTGTACTTCTTCACCACGTAAATTTATTAGACGATTGTTAATATCTAACAGTCTGATATGTATACAGCTTATGTTGTTTTGATTGATTGGAAAGTATATTGCGTTCTTCGGGATTTCTATGATCCTATATCCAGGCGGCACATTGAGTGCAAATTCGTGGATAATGTGACTCGGATCTCCGTTTATGTAGGATCCGCTTATAATATCACATTCAATCCTGATCACGGTCGTAGGTAAAATGTTGACGGGAAACTGTGATACATGCCATTTATTACCTTTTAATATCTGCTTATCAAACCCTAGCAGACGTCTAAAGGTGTTTTCTTTTTCAAAATTGATGTCTTTCGTACAGTGTATAGTAGTTTTTAAAGTATTGTTATTGCAACCTAGTTTTATTGATGCTCCTTTTATCTCCGATTTTAAATAATCACTGATATCTTGCAATTCATAGGTTCCATCCGGTATTTCAATGATTTCGGAACCATAGTAAAACTTGTTATTCGTTTCATCAATGTTTGGAATAGAATTAAATGTTGAGAAATGCAATAATGCACACTCATACTGTCCATTTAGTTGTAACGTATTAGGATAGTACGTGGATAAGGTAGACGAGTTTCCGGTTATCGATAAAGTGAGTGACATTTTGCAAATGATTGAAATGAAAGACACACATTAATTTTATACATCTTTATTCCAAAATTGCCACAGATATTCTAAACATAGGTGACCACAATTTACTGTGTTAAACTTTTGATATCTTGTGTAGTTGTAATAAACAGTACAATTCTTAAAATATCGCATTAATTCCATTGGAGGTTTCAAGTCTCCATAACTATCAAAGTATTCACAATAGTCGGCTACTTTAACATAAGCTACCCAATGCGTTCCTTCATTTTTAGATTCGTCCAAGTTAACAATACCACATTCAATCTGTTTTGGCTTTCTTGGCAATAGATCCTTCATGTACACTCCTCGAAAGTGTGGGATGTCTCGTGCATGTTCTTGGATGTCGATATTAGTCAGTGGGCGATTAGGTAGCTTCTTCATCAGTTTTTTGGATGTTCAATAAATAACCCTTTACCATTTTTATGCGGTTTAATGTATAAACCCTTACCCAACGCTAAAGCCTCCATAGTCTTATTATGACGTTCTGTTTCTCGCAAATTTTGTTGAGCTGATTTGTAATCATTAACGGTTTTTGCAATACCCGCTGCACCACCAGCCAAAGTGCCTAAAGCTGATAAGCCAGCAAAAATTGGAATTAAAGGCAAAATACCTCCAGTCTTTGGTATTGGTATGATTCGAGGTACCCGAATTTTCTGAATTTTTGGAAATATCTTTTTTGCTGCTAAGTAAGCAGCATTAATTAAAGCTTTACTATCTTTATGTTTAATTTTCTTAATTTTTGATTTTATCTTTGATACAAAATTTTGAAACGTTTTAATTCCGGCACCAGACTTTAATTTGGCTTTCATAACTTTGCTCACTAGCCATGAGCTAAATTTTTCACCTTTAGCAGCATCTTTTGATTTAAGTCTTTGTTTTGCCATATTCATTAATTGTAAATCAGCTTTGTGACGATGTGATAAGTCTGTGTGGTTAGCGTATGCAATGTCGTGGTGCATACAAGCTTCATCCAACTTATTAATACCTCGGTCACCACGTAATAAACGTTTCTGGAGTTTTGTTCCTGGTCCGCAATAATTATATCCAGGCAAATGAAGCTCGAATGGTAGATTTTCTATTATACTATTAACTAGTCCACCACCTTGCATTGTACAAAGCGCAATGGAAAAATATTTTAAAAAAAAATGACTATATACCTACTTATTAACTCAATCCACTAATGCAGCTTTGTCAATCCAACTATTTTCGTTATTACTAAGACCCAACCATTTCACGTAAATTTTAGTTCCTTTCTTTTTTAAAACTTTCTCTATCAAATAAACACCAGGATAGTTTGATTTTTGAAGTTCTTGTTCATAAAAGGTTCCTAATATAGTTTGTTTTCGTTGATCTTGTACATGGTATGTCACTGGTATTGTATTATTAATCTTCTTTACAGTAAAAATTTCTGTTGACCAATTTGGAGTATAACCTTTCTCAAAATTGTGTTTGTATTTACTGATACGAACATTATCGCCAATTTGAAACTTAGGTTTATATGGAATAGATACAGGTTTATGTACTTTTAAAATACTTTCTTTTATTACTTGCTCATTAGATTTGTTTACATCGATTGGTTTTAATTTAATAGTTCGATGTTTTGTGTTGTTATACGATTCCAGTGTAACTTCTAATGGTTTACCTAGCCACTTATAGTTTCCATTAAGGCTAAAATATTTGTACAATTTATTTTTTATGGTTTTTATTAGTCGTTCAACAATTGATGCTTTTTTGGTAGAAAACGATGAGTAATGGTTAATTTTGTATGTTTTCATAAGCGCTTGAAATGTGTTATTATAAAACTCTGTTCCCATATCCGTTTGTAAATTATCAGGTTTTCGATTACTGTCAAGTAATATTCGTTCAAATGCATGAGTGACATCAAGTTTATTTTTTGATTTTAACGGCTGCGTCCAAGCATATTTTGAGAAGCAATCGATCACTATTAAAATGTAATTGTAGCCTTTGTTATATTTCCTTAGATTTTGCATATCCATCAGATCAGCTTGCCACAAGTCATCGATTCCCTTTAGAATGACATGACGTCTAAGGAAATTTCTTCGTGCTGCACTGTGTATTTCATTAACAATTTGCTGTTTTGCCATTACTGATTTTTTGAATTAATTTATCAACCTCTTCTTTAGTATAAAACTTATCTTGCAAATGACTTACAATTGCAGGCATCTCGGCTTTTAAAGAAACCTGAAATGTTTCCCGTGCGTCTATAATACTTTGTGAACGCAATGTCCCTATAAGTGTATTAAATTCTTTTATCATATTAGCAGTCATTCGATCTACATAATCCTTGTTCACTGCATCGTCAGCTTCTACTGGATTTTTGATTCCTCTCAGTCTTGATGTTTTTAAATCAAAATCTCCGTTTTTTGATTTTAATAATGTATTTTCATTAATCTCAAATAACTCTGATAATCGCATTCTTTTATGAATATGATGTCCGAATTTATCTACGTTCATGTTTAAGGTGTATTGTGTTGTGAGGTTTATAATAAAATGAACACACCTTTTAGAAAACGTAGATGTATTATTTATTTATAATTTTACTTTCACGTAATTCTTCAATGATAGATATAATTTCATTATCTAATCCTGTGTTACCAGCATCTCGAGATGCGATTAATAATTTTAACCTATCCACCAGTTCATTTGGATCATTCCAATATACAAAATCAACCTTTTTCTTCCACATTTTGGTTAAGGGTAGTCCTTTTCCCTTCGATTGAGGAGTCTGAACAGTGTTTTGTATTTTGAAAATAGGCTTGATAACTTGCATATACTTTTGACCTTTATTGCTTTTTATTGGTTTATCCGGCTCATAGTCTCGTCGATGTGCGTTTGTATCAAGTAGCATTGACTTATAATGCTGCATATCACTTTCTGTAACCATGTTTAAATCTACGTTCTTTTTCAGTAACAACTGTTTCAAACCAGACGTATTTCTATAATTGTGTCCAGCTACTGTGATAAATTCATCGCCGATCGTTATACGAGCAGAACCTAACATCAATCTCCCATTTTCTACTCTGACACCGAATGGAACATCTGAAAGAGCTTCTGAGGATACTGACCAGGATGACGTGTCACGAGCGGGGTTGTTTTCAACTAATGATTTATATGAAGAGTCACTTTCGATATCAGATTCATATTCATTTGAATTTTCTTTTCTAACATTGACTTCTTCGTTCTGCAAAGCTTTATCAATAAACGGAAGTTCTTCTTTTTTTGTAGGACACAGGTAAGAAGTCTGCTTACTGGCATTAGCAATCTGGTTGAGTGGTTCTGTTACAGGCTTGAAAACTGATTCCAGTGTTTGCTGATTGTTATTCTCGACATCTCTCATTTTTCTTACTTTTTTCTTAACAGCTTCAGCTGCAACTACTATTTGTCTTTTTAAAGATTTTTCCATTGCGAAAAAAAAATGAGCTGATAGTGATTGATGAAACGATGTCTGAAGAATAATAATAATATCACGAAGGTAACGGACTTAAATAACCCTATTCTTAATCAAAGACTACAAAGGTGTCAAATTTGTTTCTGTAACATCCTTTATTTTTTAAACAATCTTTATTAATTACTACATAACTGAAGGGCTCGTTCCATATTTTTGAACACATTTCACGAAATTCATTCCATGTCATATCAGTGTTGACATGTTCTTCATAAATATGACGCAAATTAATGTCATCTTGTTTGAAAAGTATGATTAAGTTCGCGTTGTCTCTTACTAACTGCTTAGGGATTTTACTATAAGTTTGATTTAGATAAAAACAATCGATGAACTTGTGTCTTCCCATTGCAAAATAATCACGCATGCTATCTTGATTTTCGCAAGCCACATCATCAAATATTATCACAGAGTTAGGTTTTGCGTCTTGAACTCTTATCACTTCCTCATTTCCATTATATTTCTGGAGTAAAGTACCTGGCACTCGTTGTAAAACTTTTTCTAAAAACATGTATTTGGGTTGATACAGAGTTTTCGAATAAACATAAACATTTTTAAATCTTAATCCATTTTCGTGTATGAGAAGACCAATCAATAAATTGGTTTTTCCACAGTTAGACGGTCCGCATATGATACATCGAACTGAGTCAGGTAACAATTCTCCGTGACGAAAACTAGTCTTACTAACATCCTCGCAGATTGTTGTAACATGCAGTGATTGTGGCTGCTTTACAAACTTCATGATTATACTTGGAAACAATCTGATTGGTAATGAGTAAAATGTATCTGATACATTAATATTTATAAATTGAAATAGTAGTGCAACCTTTTTCGCGATAGAGTGATCGTTTGAGAAGCGATCGTACTTACATTATTCAGCGTTACTTTATGTAGTAATGCGTACTCGCCTAGCTACTGGTAGCCAGTGGTATTTCTTACAAGATCTTCAGGTGAGTACACTAATATACTACACAGTCGAGTCGATCGTTTATTATTGGGTATTCTATGCCACTGTCGCGTAGCGAGGCGCACTGGCCGAGCTACTTGCCGACAGTGGCATAGAATGCCCAATAATACACTACTCCCAGTATTGCATACAACAAATTTTTATTTCCCTTTTTGCCATGAGATTCTGGTAGACCTATAGTATTGGTTTCATTGAGCGCACTTGTCACACAGTGACACTAAATCTAGTCACTAACAATTCAAAGTAGTATTAAATGAACTGGGGTTCAAATGGTTCACATTAGAACCGCAGAGTTCCTTTATTTTGTTGATCATATACTCAAAAACCTCACAAAAATAGATCGCCTCATATATAGCTATGTCATCTTTCACTTCATCTTCACACCTTTTACCATTCACATTCATACTCAAAACTTGCCTAACGACACGAACCTTATGATTTTTTGTAAGTTTATGATTTTTATCGAATTCATTACGCAATAAGGCAGCAGGACTACCGATTTCCACACAACTTTCTCACATTCATTTCTTATTCTATCTACCCGCGTAGCATCTAAAGTCCATCTTATATAGGCACTTGTCCCACCGGCTAGGATTAGCGAGAACCTAGAATAACTAGAAACTAGTAGGCAAGCAGCGAGAAGTGAGTTTCGGTAGTTTTGTCGCTCGCCTATAAACGAGTGTTTTTGTGGGACCGGCGATTACTCGCACCACTCACTCGGGGGGCACTCTGATCCGCTCTGTAGGTTGAAATAACCGCTGGATGGTCTGTCGTCGTGAGTTCTGACCAAGCGAGTATTATCTTTGATAGCTCTTTTCGCTGCGACAAACTAGTAGTAAGAGTTCTAGCCGGCATTGTGAATAGCCATCGATCAACCATTAATATATGTGCATCTTTTATTGACACGAGATCTATATCTTTTGTCGGTTTCTTCAGCGAGAAAATAGTCGATAGCTTATCGCTTCGTCGTCGCTTTAGCATATTCATCTCAACTGCATGTGAATCACTTCCATTCATATCTGAAGTGGCCCAATTCTGATCAGTGTACGACACCAAACCGGCAGCCTAATTGTGTAAGTAAATTCGACAAAAAAACACACACATACACAAAAAAGTTGAATAAAGATTCAACTTTTTTGTGTATGTGTGTGTTTTTGGGAAAGAAACAGATTGTTTCGTTTGCCGAATTTACTTACACAATTAGGCTGCTGATCGTTGTTTTATCTTTCCCTTCGGTTTGACGGAAATGCGGTGATGGCAGAGCTAGGGTTAAGTAAAGATACGCTGGTAATTTTCTTTTGTATCTGCAATCAGATACAGTAGAGTAGTTTCCTGAAAATTTGTTTTTTGACTGTCAGGTAGATTAATAAAAAATATTGGACACCTATTTTCTTCTTTTGACACGTTAACATAAAGTAACCACGATATAATGCGTTGAAATATCGTGTGACGTCACGCCGTAAGTAAATTTTATACTGCCTTAGTGACGTCACAAGGCCCTACTCCTGTACGCGCAAAATGCGCTTTGTAATTTTTTATTGAGTTGGTAAAGCAAAAAAATTCGTGTCCAATTTTATTTAATGATCTCACTGAGGGACTAAATAGAATTATCATTTTTCTACCCAGGAAACAACCCTATTCGTGAGATGACGGTGTCCAATTCGCGTGGTGTCCAATAATAGTACCGATTAATTCCATGAGTGCCATTATTTACTCCATGGAATGAGTACATTACATGGTTTACAGTGCTATAACGACCTTTTGGTCCTGTTTCTTAACATTGTCGTGGAAATCGTATTGGGAAAATCAAAATAGGAGCACCAAAAAAAGAAAAAGTAATAAACTGGAGTGAATATATTTATTTTGCATAAAATATAGTAAATAAAAGGTCTATGTGTAAATCGATCTACATATTTTGCTTACATATTTTCAGCACGCAAAATAATAAAAAAAAAAAAAACACTATGAACAGCCCCCTAGCCAAGTTACAAACGTTTCGAAACGAATATCTTTCTACAATCGTTAACGCCTTCTATTTGTACGGTCTGACCACGTGACTTAACGTTCAGATGTGTCATTCCCATACATGGATTTTCCCATACATTGATTCGTTTTCTAGAGTGCGCGCAAGATAAGTCTGCGCGCGACGGGTGGCGTGCTTAATGTTGCCAGCATAACTGATATTTTTTCCTTCATTTAATCAATAGTCATTTTTCATATACTAGCTTTTTCTACTTGCAGATTATGAAAAAAAAAGCTTCATGAAATTATTGTAAATCTTTTATTGAATACTTATTAGAACCTACTGTTAAATTTGGTTTAACGATGGTCCTGTAGTGGCTAATACCGTGGCTATTTAATTTCTTCTTCAACCATTTTTGAATAAGCTGCTGCCACATAACCCTCTAGATTTATTTGAGTAACGGTGCATCAGAAACGCCTAAAACAAAATAACAATGATGCATAATATTACATGATGCCGTTCCCGTCCCGCTGGTATTTTTATGTACCACCCAAAAACTAATATTGTTTTTGGTACCGGTAGTACGAAAATTTAGGGAAATTTTAGTATAATGGTACCCTAAAAGTTACCTGTCAAATAAGCAATGCTGGCTCTATCTTTGTAAAACGGTACCGTAGGCCCGTTATTGTATTGTTCACTTCAAGAAAACATCCCTGCCTGCACTTTAAATTACTTTTAGCATAATGATGGCGATTATTTACTTCGGAAACGTAAAAAAAACGGAATACAACACACTCTCTTGACATAAATGACAAACGATTAGTTCCTATTTTGGCCGTGCGCAGACTTATCTTGCGCGCACTCTACTAGCGTTATCGATTGTAGATTGTCAACTTAGCTACAGGCTCAGAGATCGTTGAGATACTATTAAAAACTTAAAAATTAAATTACTTTAAATGTTACTAGATGTTCATTAAATTTACAAGCTAATTATTATATAATATTTCGACAAGGCTTATAGTCTAACAATTTACAAGGGTAGAATATATTATTAGAGTGCCATTTCTCCAGTTCATCATATGGTTTAATGTTACTCTCTAATTCTTTTGGTATATTGGTTATCGATTTTGGATATCTATATAGGTACGAGCAATGCCACTTTTCGTTGTTATTTTATAACTCAAGAACGGGCTCACCTATCCAAACCAAATGTTTAAGCTTTGTTCGGACTATTTAGTAGATGGTTTATGAGAAGAAAAAATTGAAACTTAGGGTAGGGTAGGGTAGTGTAGGGAAGGTCCTGTAGGGTAGGGTAGGGTAGTGTAGGGTAGGGTAGTGTAGCGTAGGGTAGAGTAGTGTAGCGTAGGGTAGGGTAGGGAAGGTAGTGTAGGGTAGATAAATGTTTGGTGTTTTTATGGCAAAACAAAGTTTGCCGGGTCAGGTAGTTTTATTATAAGAATTATTCTGATTTAGAGTAATAACGCACTGGCGGCCATGGCTGCGGATGAATGCGGTGGATGATTTCTGGGATATGAAAACAATCGCTTGTTATTGCCCGCATTTAGCAACCACCGGCGATAATACGCGATTGGCCACCGCGACCTGGCCGTCAGTGCGTTATTACTCTTCCACTCATCGGAACAATTGACCGCCCACCATATTATATGTCTAAAATTTAGAAAAAGCGCACCTTTCGCATTTTTTTTAAGTAATTTACCTTATTTACTATACCATGGACAGCACAGCTGAAGCGACGCGTCTGATTATATTAAATATTATTTATTTCACCATATAAAATGTACAAATTTAACGATATAGTTATTTTAAAGCTATTAAGAACATGCACAATAATGAAAGATGAGCAACTGCGCCTGAGCTAGGCCGAGCCTGTATTTCAGGACGCAGATTCTGTCGGATATGCTCGAATTCACGCGTTTTCCATTACCGATCGGTGTAAATAACTGTGCACTTGGCGCTCTGAAGTCACTCTGACGTTCGACTCTCGCTATGCGGGACATCACACACACAGACATACTTTTCAACTATACTGACATACTTCACATCCAAAAGGTTTTTCACCAGTGTGTCTACCTACGCATGTGATTATATTAAGTGCGCTTTCGATTAAAAACATGCTGACATAAATATTATATTTGTTAGGTTTGTGCAACCGTATATGTCCTGTTAAATATTTTTTTTTTATAAAATCTACGCTGCCATATATCACATTCAAAAAGTTTTCACTCGTGTGTTTTTGAATGTTTTGCTAAATCAACTTTATAATTACAACTAGGTATATTGACATACTTCACATTTGTTAGCGCCATTAAGCACTAGAGGTTGGCCAGCCGCCTGACGATGTTGGAATAGCGGTTGACCGCCAACTAAACCGCCCATGAACCTAGCGCTAGTGTGAAATTTTGTGGCAGTTAAGTGCGTATGCACTTCCCCCCTTACGCACTTAACCAAGAGTTTGCAAATTAAAATGGAAAAGCGGCTAGCCACGCGGTTAGCCGCCCCCGCGGTTAACCGCTAGTGCGTAAGGGGGTAAGGTTTGCTCTCAGAGTGTATACGGATATGTTTTGTGAAAACACCCTTTTGAATACAACTGTACTGGCATAGGTCACATTTGTAACGTTTTTCACCAGTGTGTATTGGAATATGGTTTATTAAACTATTCTTTTGGTTAAAACTACGCTGACATACTTCACATTTGAAAGGTTTTTCGCCCGTATGTATCATTAAATGTCTTTTCAAACAAGATTTTTGATTACAACTGTACTGGCATAGTTCACATTTATAAGGTTTTTCATTAGTGTGTTTAAAAATATGTTTCTTTAAATCACCCGTATGATTACAACTGTACTGGCATAGTACACATTTGTAAAGTTTCTCACCAGTGTGTATTCGCATATGGTTTATTAAATTACTCTTATCACTAAAACTGTATTGACATACTACACATTTGTAAGGTTTTTCACCAGTATGAATTCGAATATGTCGTCTCAAATTATATTTTTGAGTAAAACTTCGCTGACATATATCACAATTGTAAGGTCTTCGTTTTGTATGAATTGAAGGTTCCTTAAAACCGGTCGTCGGTTTGGGCGTATGATATTGAGTTGTCCAGATAGCTTTAGAATCTGACTGTCCATTTTTGTTTTGCTCTTCTGTAATTACATCTTCTAGTTTTATTCTTCGTATATGTTGTTCAGCTTTCTTCGCAACTGGTGCCCCTGTAATTATTATTCTAGTAAGTACTAAATTCAAAGTAGAATCAAATGAACACGGGTTTGAATGGCCCATAAAAAGAACGAAGATTTTTTTATGTTGATCATACCCCTCAATAGCGTTAATTTAAATTATGTCGTTGGATAGATCACTTCAAGGCGAGTATTACTTATTATGACGACTGGGGCAGTGCTGCGGGGCGGGGCTGGGCTGTCTTAGCTTAACTCACGCTTTGAACAGTCAGCGATAAGATCAGAAGATCAGAAGACTGGTTGACTACGGCAACCAAGAAAACCTTGACCTGATACTTGGCTGCGATGCGAATGCACACCATGTCGTTTGGGGCAGGTCAGATGTCAACAAACGAGGGGAGGATTTGTTGGACTTTGTGGTAAGCTCTTCTTTACAAATCCTTAATGCAGGCAATAAACCTACTTTCAGGACCTCTGCGAGAGCTGAAGTTATTCACCTGACACTGGCTTCAAACAGGGCCAGCACTCACATTGAAAATTGGCATGTATCGGACGAAATCTCTCTGTCTGACCATAATTATATATGCTTTAGGTTTAGGACGGCGGGAGAGGACGAAACTAGACGAAGGAGAAACACAAGGCATACAAATTGGGACTCGTACAGGAGGGACCTAAAAGTAAATCTAGGGAGCCCTAAAGGTAAGCTCAATTCCATATTAGATATAGAATTTGAAGCGGACAGAATCAAGGTGTATGGGAAGATAATTGCCCAGAGAAAAAGGCCTTTTGCAAAAAGGTACCAAGGTGGACTCCTGAACTAGTTAAAATACGTCAGGAAACACGACAGGCCTTTAATGATGCAAAAACCAGGAAAGAATTTTCTGGCTATCACAGTATGGTAACGAGGTATAACACGGCGGTTCGCAAGGCCAAAAGAACTAATTGGCGACAGCATTGCACCTCCATCGAAGCTCTGCCAAATGGAATGAGGTTGTGCAAAGCAATGTCCATGACTAAGACAAACCCACTATCATCTGTAAAGGATGAGAATGGGTATCTCACGGAAACTGGACGGGACACTCTGGGCGTGATGTTTAGAACTCATTTCCCGGAATGCATACTGCGCGACAGCGATGAAGAGGAACCAGTCACAAGGGACGAGCTCACGAGGCACACGTCCAAAAATAACTGGCTCACGGCAAAGAAAGTGGTAGATGAAAATAAACTGAAGCTTGCCATAGCAGGCTTCCAGCCTCTCAAAACCCCTGGTCCGGATGGCATCTACCCAATACTTTTGCAAGAAGGGGCATCTGTTTTAATACCACATTTGAGTAAGCTCTATAGAGCCTGCATAGCCTTTGGGTACGTACCCAAGGCGTGGAGGGAGGTCAAAGTCACCTTTATACCGAAGGTGGGCAGGCCCATCAGTCTATCATCCTCTCTCTTAAAAGCTCTGGAGAAAATGGTAGACAGGTACCTATGAGAGGGACCACTTGAAGTATTCCCTCTACATAAACTACAGTGCGCCTACAGCCCTGGCAAATCTACGGAAACGGCATTGCACTATGTTGCGAGTCGAGCCGAGGTTGCGCTAGAAGGACAAGAGATTTGTTTCGGGGCTTTCCTCGACATAGAGGGAGCTTTTGACAAGACAACATTTGAGTCCATACGCATTGCTGCAAAGGAACATGGCATCAATGATACCACGTGCAACTGGATTGACTATATGCTGAGAAGCAGAATAGTTAGATCAGAACTGATGGGAGACAGACTTAGCGCAAAAACAACAAGAGGTTGTCCGCAAGGCGGAGTGCTGTCACCATTATTGTGGTGCTTGGTAGTGGACTCGCTGCTAACCAAACTCAATACCGGACCATTCTACACAGTAGGCTATGCAGATGACATAGCTATAATGGTTAATGGTAAATTGCCGAACGTAGTCTCTGGATTGTTACAACAGGCATTGAGGATGACAGAGGAATGGTGTAGAAAGAACCACCTCTCTATCAACCCAAGTAAAGCAGTCATTATTCCATTCACGAGGAAGAGACAACTAGGAAACCTAGGAGAGCCCTCCCTCAATGGAATAAAGCTGCCCTGGTCCACCGAAGTTAAATATATGGGTGTAACGCTTGATAAAGAACTCAGGTGGAAAACTCATGTGGAAAATATTACGACAAAGGCCCTACGAGTGTTCGGCATGTGTCGTTCCACCTACGGTAAAACTTGGGGACTAAAGCCCAAAGTGATACGATGGCTGTACCGAACAATGATAATACCTATTATCACATACGGCAGCATAGTGTGGTGGCCAAGAACAAAGCTTGGCTCGTGCAAAGCGCCACTCACCAGGTTACAAAGAACAGTGTGTCTCGGCATCACGGATGCTTTCAGGACAACACCTACGGCAGCGATTGAGAGATACCTCAATATCCCTCCTCTGCATATGGTGGTTGAATTCGAGGCATGGAAGGCATTACGTCGTCTTGCTGTTGCTGGACTATGGGATGCCTCTAGGCCAAACACTAACCATACACAGTTTGATGGCAATTAAGGTCTGGATCGGGTAACTAGCATTATATCCGATAAAATGCAAACTATGTTTGTGTTTGAAAGGTCTTTTAAGGTCCAAATCCCTCCAATAGAGGACTGGACGAAGGGACTCGATCCACCAGAACAAGATAGTCTGGTGTGGTACACTGGTGGATCCAAAATGGAATCAGGTACAGGAGCGGGAATATACGCAAAAGGTTACAAATGTAGCAAAAGTTTAGGGAAGATGGCAACTGTATTCCAAGCAGAAACATATGCCATAATAACCTGTGCTCAAGAGAATATAGATAGAGGAACCAGAGGTAAATCCATATATATTCTTAGTGACAGTCAAGCTGCAATCAAAGCCATGATATCCTACAAAGTGGATTCCAAACTTATTCTGGATGCTATCCAAGCCCTAAACAGGCTTGGGAGGCATAACAGGGTGAGACTGATGTGGGTCCCTGGACACAAAGGAATCCATGGTAACGAAATGGCAGATGAACTGACAAGAGAGGGCTTAGCAAATGATATTGTGGGTCCAGAACCATGTGTAGGCATTTCGACGTGTCTCGTAAAAGCCATATTTAAGGAGTTTGCAGATCACAGACAACGAACACACTGGCTGTCGACTACTGGTCTACAACAGTCCAAGAAATTCCTAGGCTCTACGTTCAAAGCCCGGGAATACATCTGGAATATGAGCAGGGGGCAAATCCGCTACCTGCTTGGGGCCTTTACTGGGCACTTTGGAACCAATGACATGCTCATGAAGATGGGTCTAACCGCGACAGTGTGGGGAACATACGGAACGCATGGAGCATCTTCTGTGCACATGCGATGCACTGGCCGGTAAGCGAATGAGTCTACTAGGGGTTGGATAACCTAAACCAGAAGACTATAGGCTCATATCTCCCAGTCTCGTTGTAAGACTTATCAAAAGAGTTTTCAACGAGATTGGGGAGGAGTAAGTTATCTAGGGGACCACAATAGATCCCAATGGGTCGAAGTGTGCGAGTTGCTTCTCGGCCCCTCCATAAGATAAGATAAGATATTATGACGACTTGTCGGAATTGTGGATAGGCGAGGATCTAGCTAACAGTGAACCGGACGCCCGGTGTCACCACTGCGTCGACTGCCGCCAGGACACGGCGCGGCATACGCTGGCAGAGTGTGCCGCTTCGGAGGTGCCACGCCGTGCCCTCACATCAGAAGTAGGCAGTGATCTGTCGCTGCCAGCCGTAGTCGAGTTTATGGTCAGCAGGGAGGAGTCCTGTGAAGCGGTAGTATCATTCTGCGAAACAGTTGTCTCGCAGAAGGAGGCTGCGGAGAAAGAGAGGAAGATTTCATCCGTCCATTGGATCCGCAGCAGACGCGCTGGGCGTCGGCGGAAGGCGGACAACGCCCACTTCCAGCCCCCCTAAATGGGCCCCCCACACATCAGGACCCGAGGTGGCGGCGCGTAGTGTTCCACGCGCGCCCCTATTAGACGTCGCGGGGGGATTTAACACCTCACTCCCCCCCGACCCGAGATCGAGGCCCGCGTAGGCGGGCCAGCACTAGCCGGAGTTTGCGGAAGTATCGTTGTTCCCGCGACTCCCAGCGTAGGTGTGAGATGGAACACCGGGGCGGTTTTTAGTGAGTACGAGTCTGACATACCCCTCCGCCTTCCCCAGCGCGGAGGACATAAAATGAGGATTTTCCACCCCAGAAGAAAAAAAAAACGGATCTAGAGAGCCAAATGTGAGACATTAAATCTCATTTAAATTCTGGTTTTTCGTCAATTAAATAACTTGAATTATTACTGTGCCTTTCAAACATCGTTTCATAAGCCTATAATAATCGATCGCTTTAACAACGGCCTCCTATATGCTGTTTGAGGGTCAATGTTTAAGTATCGTTTAAGTTAAACAGAACGGTAACTCTGCCTCTCGCCTCAATAGCGTTAAAATATTTGTCTTTGGATAGATCTCGTCAGGAAAAATATTTCTTATTCTGATTACTACTCTGGATGGTGGATACGTTAGGAGCAGCAACGTTCTAAATGAGAGTAATTAAATCTCATATATTTAATTCTGGACCGTTAACTCCACCCATAACCTCAATAGCGTTAAGATATAGTCATTGGATAGATCTCTTCAAGTGAAATATTTCTTATTCTGATGACTTCTTTCGATTGTCATTTTGTGAGGACCTATAGAGCTCTACTGTGAGAAATAAAGTAAATATCACTTAAATTCTGGTATTTCGTCAATTGATTAACTTGAAGTTTTACTTATTAGAATACAGATAATACTCGCTAACTATATTTTTTATAAATGTAGTATCCCTTTCTTTTAAAAACCCTTAACCTCGGTGTTCAATTAATTTCCTATTGAGGTCATTAGCTCCAAAAGAACTAACAATTAGAAACAGTCGTTTTGTAGCAGATTCTTCTAGAAAAGATCTTTCCAGTGGTGTATGTCTTTAAGCACAAAAAAACTTAATTGTCGTGCCCTAGTTACATACCTATTTAGGTCATTAACTATTTTTTTTTACTATCTATTTTTGTATCTTATGTCAATTGGGCACCGAACAAAAACCTTACTAAACTTCTGTGCCTAATGTGCCACTTATTTAGGTCATTAACTCCGAAAGAACTGGCAATTAGCAAAAGTCGTTTAATATTGAATATTCTTCTTGAAAAACTCTATCTACTTTTGAATCTTATGGCAATTGGGCACCGAACAAAAACCTTACTAAACTTCGGTGCCTAATGTGCACCGAGGTTTAGTAAGGTTTAAAAAAACCGACTTATAATTGCCAAAAGTTGTCATAAAGCAAAGGTTCTTCTTGAAAAGGTCTTTCAAACGGAGTATATTTCATAGGTATTGGGTTCTATAAAATCCGTTAGGTACTTCGGTTACCCATTTAGGTCATTATCTCCGAACAAACTAACAATTGACACAAATCGCGTAAGAAGCAAATGTTTTTCTTGAAAACCCGTGTACTAAAAAAGTTGTGGGAGACAAATCAATTGTCTATTTAGGTCATTAACTCCAAATAGACTTATAATTTTATTGGCAATAGTTATTTTCTGCAAAGGTTCTTCTTGAAAAACTATTTCAACGGTGTATATTTCATAGGTATTCTGTGCTATAAAACCTTAACTTTGTGCACCTTCTGCGAGCAATGTGAGTGGGTAGGGCCCCACTGCCACTTAAGTTAGGAAATTCTTCGGGCTATGTCGGTAACACTGGTTCTATTGCGGATCTTTACATTTCTGATTCGACCACGCAAGGAAACTCCAAGCATAGCCCTCTCCATTGCCCTTTCGGTGACTGTAAGCTTTCTGATGAGGCCCATTGTGAGCGATCACGTCTCAGAGCCATAGGTTATCAATGACAACACACACTGGTCTTATACTTTCGTCTTGAAACACTGTGATATTCGAAGATGGATTCGAAGGTTGACCTCTTTCTCGAAGTTGGCCCTACACAACTGGATTGTATGTCCCAGGTAGATATAGTCGTCCATAACTTCGAGTGTAGAGTCTACGACCTCGACAGAAGTGGGTGCAACATGGGCATTCAACATCACCTTGGTTTTATCCACGTTCATCTTAAGACCCACTCTTTCGGAAGCTCTACTGAGGTCATCGAGCATTGTACTGATGTCCATCATGGCCTCAGACATGATCACTATATCGTCGGCAAACCGAAGGTGAGTCATGTGCTCGCCATTGACGTTGATGCCTAGCCCTCTCCAGTCCAGAACCTTGAAGATATCCTCCAGTGCAACAGAGAAAATTTCGGAGATACGACGTCTCCCTGTCTCACATCTCGCTGCAGAAGGATAGGCTGAAGTTGGACTGACATGGTGGCGTTTTTTTTAACTGACTGCAGAATCATTTCACGCCCCTCCATCATGAGCTTGAGATTAGGATCGGATAGCTTCTTGTTCCTATTCGCACGACGGGTCTTGAAATACTTAGACCCGACCGTATGGAGAGTTTCCACGAACGTGATCCACAGTTTCCCGTTATGATCGTCCACGGAACTCCCTAGGCACTCGACATGATTCTGGGGTTCGAGCTGAAAGCTGTCGGGGTTTTAGAACTGGATCTGTGCTGGATGGAGCTCAGATATCATCAGACCAGATCTTTCCAGCTTAATATTTAAGTTCAATTTGCCTCTTACCGTACTGTGATCAATTCCGGTTTTTACCGCGTTGATCACAGAGACATCATTGAATATGTGCTTCTTCGCCGACTTGATCACATCTATCTCATTTATGTTGCATTATCGGAGCTCTGCCAGGTCCACTTCCTGTGCTCACGCTTTCTGAAGAAGGAGTTCATCATATAGAGGCCCTCCTTCTCCATAAAACTGGCCAGTACGTGACGCCGGTGGTTCCGTCTTCCAAATCCAAACTGCCCCACACGCAGCTCATTATCGTCTCGTTTACCCAGTTTCGCGTTGAAGTACCCCATGACCACGGTGAAGTGGGTTTTATGACCATGCATGGCTCTGGAAATGTCCTCATACATGGCCTCTACTTCGTCATGAGAATGTGCCGAGGTCGGAGCTTAGACCTCTATGACCTTCAGCGAATACCTTGAGGGTGTTCTAAGTATAAGGTACGCCACCCTTGTCGACACACTCCCGATCCTCACTACGTTGCTCAAAATTAGGGACTTGTGGACGATAAACCCGTCACCACCCTGGGACTGCCGGTCGCCCTATCGGATGTAGAGCAGTTTACCGGATTTAAGGATTATCGAGTCCTACCCCTCTCTGCGGACTTCTGATAACCCATAAATACTCCATCGTAAGCCGCTCAATTCTTCCTTGAGTTCGTTAAACGAGCTGCCGGGCACTGGGGGCCATTTCGTTGTTGCCCTATTCAACGGTTTAAGGGGTTTGTCGTAATTGCCAAGCTTGGCAGGCGGGTTGGCGATATGAAGTGCACAGAGAACGCTGCTACCCATTCTATGGTATGTCCCTTAGTCGCCTCTTACGACACCCACGGGGTGCTGTGGGATGGTGAAATTGTTAACGTCCGACATCATACGGTACATTAGTAAGTGCGTGGTGTATTTGTAAGTGCGTGTTGTCAAACCAGTCGGCCTGTTTGGTTACCTAAAGATTAACAATTTAATACTTACAGTTAGTCTTTTGTTCTCCTTCCACTTCTATTTTAAACTCCCTTATAGAAACATCATCTTCTGTCTCTAAATGGTGTCCTGGTAAATCTGAAACGTCTGGATTTTCTAGTTCTAGTTCTGGAAATGAAAAAATAAGCAGTCAGGAGTGAATATATCCTATCTAATATTATGAATGCGAAAGTAACTCACTCTGTATGTCTGTCTGTTACCTTTTCACGCATAAACTGCACTAATTTAGATTCAATTTTGTATGGAGATAGTTTAAAATCCTGGGAAGAACTTAGGATAATTTTTATTCCGGAAATCATACTTTAAGGGATGGAAATGTGGAAGTTTGTATGGTGAACTAATAATTTCTAAAGTAAGGCGGCCCACACACCTACAATATTATTGCGCGATATAGGAAATGCTGGGGTGTGTTACGTCACTTAGAAAAGTGTTACATCGAATAACACGTCCCCGTAAGTTTGCTAACTCGAAACACTTCACAACGAATGCACGCTACCACGAAAAACTTAACACCGTAGCCATGCGATCTCGATTAACCAAACCTCTAATTTCACCAATTCGAATCACTTAACAACAAATGTGCGCTTCTACGAAAAACTTATCGCCGAAGCCACGCGACCACGCTTAACCAAACCTCTAACGAAAGTAATTACACCAAATAATTATTTAATACATCAATTTCATCATAATCGTTTTTGGATCCTAGATGGTACATTTCGTACTATCAGATTTATACGGTGCACGGATTAATTAAAATCTACGATACCGTGCAAAAGGTGGAAGGTACCTTTGGTGTTTGGGCTCCTGTCCAACAAAAATGAAAGAATTTTTTGTTTATTTTTTTTATTATAGTAATTACTGACTTCGATAAGGCGTCAATAAATGCGGTAAAACAAGTGTTCCCTGAAAGTAAACACAAGTGTTGTTACTTCCATCTGGCTCAAAGTATTTGGAAACATATACAATGTACTGGTCTATCCAAAAAATATTCAGAATCGACATCTTTTGCTCACAAAATGCGTCATTTGGCCGCATTAGCCTTTTTAAAACCATATGAGATACCTGAGGCTTTTGAAATACTAAAAGAAAAAGTATTACCCAAGGATGCAGTGAAAGTCACTGATTGGTTTTCCAGATTAATATGTCAATGGAACTTATAAAAAGAGGACTACTCAAAACCTCAAAACATTAAAGACAAATTTGCAAAAAGTGCCTCCATTGTTTCCGCCTAACATCTGGTCGGTAAATAGCTCAATAGGACACTAAATGAGACTGAGAATAACACTGTTCCAATTACACAAAATGAGGTGGAATCATGGCACCACCGTTGAAACAGGCTATTGGGCAGAAAGAAATGGAATTTCTTTAAGACCATTGATGAACTTAACAAGGAACAAAAACATACAGAATAGACGGTAGAAAAATTAAATTCACAATCTCAAGAAACCACAAAAAAAGAAAATAGATAAGAAAATAAGAAAACATTTGGAAAAAAAGGAAACATTTTTAGATGGTCTTGCATACTTGTGCTATTTTAAACGATGACTGAACGCATATTATGGTTCCGTACCCAAAGGGTAAAAACGGGACCCTATTACTGAGACTCCGCGGTCCGTCTGTCTGTCTGTCTGTCACCAGGTTGTATCTCATGAACCGTGACAGCTAGAGAGTTGAAATTTTCACAGAACATGTACTAAAAACAGAATAAAATAAATATTTAAATGAGGCTCCCGTACAACAAACGTGATTTTTTAGCCGTTTTTTGCGATAATGGTACGGAACCCTTCGTGCGCGAGTCCGACTCGCACTTGACCAGTTTTTAATATACTAGCTGACCCCCGCGGCTTCGCTCCCGTCAACTGGCTATCTATCTATCTACCCTATCTACTCTACCTAGGGTAGGTAGGGTCGCTTTTGCAAATTCGACTTTAATGTTTTGAGGTTTTGAGTAGTCCTCTTTTTATAAGTTCCATTGACATATTAATCTGGAAAACCAATCAGTGACTTTCACTGCATCCTTGGGTAATACTTTTTCTTTTAGTATTTCAAAAGCCTCAGGGGGGTGACCACAAGCTCTTAGAGTAAGGTTATTTTGAGATCGAGTAAGGGACAGATGTATCTGACTTGTATACATCTGTCACTTACTCGATCTCAAAATAACCTTACTCTAAGAGCTTGTGGTTACCCCCCAGGTATCTCATATGGTTTTAAAAAGGCTAATGCGGCCAAATGACGCATTTTGTGAGCAAAAGATGTCGATTCAGAATATTGTTTGGATAAACCAGTACATTGTATATGTTTTCAAATACAGTGCGACATAAAAGTGTAGAAAATAAATGAGGGCGCCACAATCGCTCAGATAGCAACCCAGTTAGTACGACCCAGCTGATCTTGATACTTGAATAGTATTATTTATTTATTGGGTTTAAATAATGAGTAAATAAGTAAAAATAGTAATAAATAAAATAAGTATGTTTATTAAATATTTGATATTGAGTAGTAATAAAACAACAACTTCACAAAAAATAAGTATTTTTAATAATCAATTGCAATTAATATAAAGTCGTCCAATACCTTTGGGGGACGACCCTTCCTGTGTTTAGCTGGTGTTGAGAATTTGCCACCGTTTTCAATGCCGTGTTGCGCGCACTGTGCTTACAGCAACACCTAAAACAAGCAAAGAAAAGAATCACTGTCAGACCGACGAACGAAGTACCGCGGTAAATAAACGTGAATATATTTTAAAATTGTTTCTTTCCATTTAGTCGCTTGCATCAACAAATATGGTATAGCAAAAAAAAAATTTCGTATCCGCAATAAACTACATTAATTTTGGTTGCCTTACTATCAAAGTTGTGAAGTCGGCTTATAACTACAACGCTATTTGTTTATCTTAGCATAACCTCAAAAATGGTAAACAAATAAATTGTAAATTATATTTGGTTCGAAAATTGTGCTCCCAGAATGTATTAATCGTTTGTAATTAACATTTAGTGCAACTTTCAATAGTTACTTACCAGTAAAATCTGCTGTACGATGGTAAACATCTTTTAAGTTGGATAGAAGCTTCCCAGCTTGGAATTCGGCTATACACCGCATATAAACTTTGTAAACTATATCACGGGCACCTCCACGAATTACCTTATTCATGTTTTTCCACTGTTTTTCTATCCACACTCAGAAATATCACACAAAAACCAAAATTATTACGAAAATCGAAACCGATCGAGATGAATTGACAGCTCAAGTACTCATTTTAGATGTTGCCAGAAAATGAAAACTTTTAGTTCCCAAATATTTAACTTCTACTCTTTTATGTTGCACTGTACTTTGAGCCAGATGGAAGTAACAACACTTGTGTTTACTTTCAGGGAACACTTGTTTTACCGCATTTATTGACGCCTTCTCGAAGTCAGTAATAACTATATTAGGTTGCAAATTGGTTCCAAATTGAGATGCTCGCGGCTTGAGAAGCTAAAAAAATAAACAATAAATTATTTAATTTTTGTTGGACAGGAGCCCAAACACCAAAGGTACCTACCACCTTTTGCACGGTATCGTGGACTCCAATTAATCCGTGCACCGAGTAAATCTAATAAAACAATTGGGCAGGTACAAAATGTACCATCTAGGATCCAAAAACGATTATGATGAAATTGATGTATTAAATAATTATTTGGTGTCTTTCGTTAGAGGTTGGTTAAGCGTGGTCGCGTGGCTTCGGCGATAAGTTTTTCGTAGAAGCGCGCATTTGTTGTTAAGTGATTCGAATTGGTGAAATTAGAGATTTGGTTATTCGAGATCGCATGGCTACGGTGTTTAGTTTTTCGTGGTAGCGTGCATTCGTTGTGAAGTGTTTCGTGTAAGCAAACTTACGGGGACGTGTCATTCGATGTAACACTTTTCTAAGTGACGTAACACACCCGAAATGCTGTTCGAAGTACTAATGCTACGCAGACGATTTCGCGGGCAACAGCTAGTAATATAATTTCGCGTCTCGTCCGCATAACACTTCAAGTTTACTCCCGATAGGAGCTCGGCTCTTAACCCCTTGGGTATTGATTGAGTGTCCCAAACGTGGGTCCACGCGGCACACAATAGCCTTTTTTATTGTTTCGGTAATTACGGCACTCCAGGAGTTAAGACCTAATCGTATACAATTTCCACGGGAGTGGAACCCTTTTTTTTTGGTCTTCTGTGGTTTTATTCATCAGTTCCATTTCACCAAATAATACTTTCTGACTTTCTGAATGCAAATGCTTGCCATGTTGATGAAAATACCGAAATTGCTTTGCCTATATGTAAGGGCAGTAGCCTTTACACTTAATGTTGAATGTTTAATAAAAAAAATGTTAATGTTAAAAAAGGTATTTAATACTAAATTGCACTAAAATAAGGTAATAATAAAATAATAGAAAAATCTTATTAAAATGTTATAAAATGTTGAATGTTGCGCGAGCTCGATACAAACCGAAGACTGACGTTCTTGCGTAAGTGCCGATACTACATTTTATAAATTAACAAAATTAGCAGTATTCTAACTAGGCCAAATTACAATGTGCGGTTGCTAACCGTACATCTTGGCGGGGCAAAAGCAAAAGGCAAAGGGTAATAATTAAGATAAACTATTACAGAATATTTTCCTAATGTAAATAAAAAATATTAAATTAAAACAATGTGAATAAAAAATGATTAAAGTTAAATGTTAAAAGAATGAGGTCTCGCGTAGGTAAGTTCTGTTTTCAGTGGATGCTTCAAGCTCTTGGTGGCTTCCGTGGCGGTAATCTGGCGGACGCGCCGGCGGCGCTGACGGCGATCTTGCCGCAGCGTTTGCAGTACACGTAGGCTCCTCCCGCGACGACTATTGCCAAGATCAGAAGTCCCATCGTAGAGTATGATACGATGTATTGATGCACGTCGTGTTGCGACATTTCAGCCTGTTTTGTTTGATCTTCTAATTCTTTCAACGAATTATGAAGTTTTTCATAATCGTTTCTTACAAATTGTGTGTTCTGTTGTCTAGTTGATAAATCAAGTGGCTGGACAGATGTTAAATTGTTGATGTCTTCCAGATCAATTAGTGGTATTTCCGGGTTGTCATAGATTTTGTTTGCGTAGTTAACTTGTGTGTAATATGTTTCTTCGTTTTTTCTGATTATACATCCTTCCTTGGCTTCTAAAATGCCCGTTATATTAAATGTATTGCCTTGGTGGTCATACGACCTTCACAGATTATTTGCAGTTGGCAATCCGTGCAGCAGACATAGAGCCAGGTGTTGGGATTACGTAATGGTGTCCATTTGTTGTTGCAGGATTCGGATGTATAGATACATTTTGATAATGTAATGTTTGTTATTGCGCCGATTTCGCATGGAATTTGATGATTTCTCATGTTACGTGTTGGTTTGTTTAGTGAACATACATATGAACTTGATTCAATTTTTATACAATGTTCCAGGTCACTGTCTGTGAGCTGCATATATATTTCTTTTCTTATATTTACTGCAACATATTCTGAATTTGTTTTCATTGTGAGTGAATGTTTGTTGTTTTTTATCATCGGAATAGGAACTGTTTTATAGATTGTGAATGGTGTGTCGCCTGTTAATGGTAATGTAATTTCGATGATAAAATATTTATCAAATAGTCTGGATTTCACCTCTAGTAGTTTGTATATGTCAGCTAATTGGTTTTGTATGTTGTCAACAGGTAACGATAATTGTTGTGGCAATTGTCCAGAGATAATGTTGAGCTCCTGAAATAGCTGGTTCTGCGGTAAAAGTCTGGTATCTACCATATCTGACCATGGTGAATGTTAATAGCTGTGTCTAAAAGCGTGTGTTGGATGTGGCGCAGTTTAGACAAAATTGTTGAACTAGTCAGAGCCACTGTGTTGAAGTAGTTCAAAGCTTCCTCTTGCTCAACAACATTACCCAATTTCTGTAAATAGTTCTCGGTAGCGTTAAGATGTTGGTTTAAGAGATTGAATTGAGTGTTCATCGTCTCTTCATTTCTCTTTAAAATGTTATTATGTGCCTCTATGATTGATGTTTGACCTTTGATCAGGTTCAATAAGTAGTCTCTGTTATTTTGCAATGTTTCTATGTCCTTTTTAACCGACTTACAAAAAAAGGAGGAGGTTCTATGTTCGACTTTATGTTTGTTTTTTTTTTTTTTTTTTTTTTTTTTTGTGTATGTTCACCGATATCTCTGTCAATTGTGGACCGATTTTGAAAATTCTTTTTTTGTTTGAAAGAGTATGTTTCGAAATTGGTCCCATTTTAATTTGGTGAAGGTCTGATGAAGAACTTCGGAGATACACAACAGAACTCTTCAATAAATAACGGCAAAACTCTCGGGATCGCTGCAATCGCATGTATGTTTGTTGTTTATACCATTTCATAACATAACATCACGCCAGTACGCTCTAAAGGGGTACACAGATCTCTCATTTCACCGGTTATGTTCAAGTTTCATATTATTCGGTTAATCTATTCTGGAGTTATAGGGACCTTAACACCTTAACTGCCAGATGCCCGACAAACAATACATTTTCTATTGTGTCTCGTTCTCTGGCAGCCAAACTGTTAATAAACAATTTGCTATTAGGTAGGTAAAACTAAAAAGGGAAAAATAAAAAAACTTTTTTGCAAAAAAATACTACCGACTTCCAAATGAAAAACTACAAAGTGAAAAATAACTTAACTTTTGGAAGTCGGTGTCCATATCGCAAAAAAAATGTTACCTACGAAAGACACCGACTTCCAAAAGTTAAGTTATTTTTCACTTTGTAGTTTTTCATTTGGAAGTCGGTAGTATTTTTTTGCAAAAAAGTTTTTTTTTATATTGTATCGCGAACCTTTCATCTAGCACGCCGAATAGGCTGTTTGCAAGGTAACCTATTCCATTGACTAGACCTCGGGTAACGCGTCCCTTTGTTTGATGTGTCCCCATGATGTGTTGCCAACATGTAATTGTTATGATCTAGTTCGTTGAGTTCCTGATCGAATTCAGTCATAATGGTTTTGCACATCGTTTGGTATGCAAATTGCTCACACCTTTCTCCCAGGTGTTTTACAACTCTATGTATGTTTTCCATGCCTTGCCAGTAAGATGTCATATTATAGTAGGTAACAATCTTCCAATCATCGTGTACGCTTTGCAAATTGCCGATTTTGTCAAAGTACACTGCTCTATTTGGTTCAAACGGTGTGATATTTATGGCGTCGTTGCTTTGATATGTGGGCTTAAATAATGTTAGTAATGTTACGAGTATACATAGCAGGCTGGAACTTATATTCCTTGATTTAAATCGTTGTTTCCTGTTGGAGTTATTTTTTGTAGATTTTTGGTTTTCTGTGCAGATTTTGTCATTGGTGGTAGTGTCAGGTATTTGTATATGCGATTCAGGTATTGGGAGTTTGACTAATTTTGTTATTGGTCTTGTTAGCAGCCCTGTTTTAGTTTTCATCGTCACTACTCTGACTAGATTGTCTCTTCCCGGGTGAACTTTCTGTATTCGCCCAAGTGCCCATTTCGCAGGAGGGAGGTTGTCTTCTTTGATCAAGACAATATCCCCTATTGATAAATTATTTGTTTTGTTCAGCCATTTACTACGAACTTGAAGTTGTTGCAGGTATTCTGACGACCACCTGGTCCAAAACCCTTGTTTCATTTTGTTTAATAACTGCCACCTAGGTCGAATGTTGATGTTTTGCTTTTCGAAATTTTCCGTTGGTAAGAATGTTATTGGTCGGCCAATTAAAAAATGTGCTGGAGTAAGATAATCAATATCGTCCACGTCCTCCGTTAAAGGGCAAAGTGGTCTAGAGTTCATTCAGGCTTCGATTTGAGTAAGCAGTGTTAAAAACTCTTCGTATGTCAACTTTTGCTCTCCTAGGACACGCTTTAAGTGATATTTCATAGACTTAACTGCAGCCTCCCAAAGTCCGCCCGCAGTGGGCCAGCTTGGGGCGTTGAAATGCCATTCTATCCCCATCTCGGTGATCCTTTTCGATAAAATGTCGTTGTTAAATGTTTGCGAGATGTGTAGTTGTTTCGCTAACTCCCTTTCGGCTCCAACAAAGTTTGTTCCGTTGTCGGAGTAAATATGTTTCGGACAGCCTCGTCGCCCAATCATGCGGTTGAGGGCCAGTATAAATGTTTGTGACGTTAGATCTGATGCAAGTTCCAAATGCACTGCCTTTGTTGCCATGCATACGAATACAACGACATAACCTTTACTCGTTCTGACGCCTCGACCCTTGTTTAGTTTAACACTGACAAAACCTGTGAAGCCGACCCCTGTGTGATAGAATGGTGGTGATTGCGTTATCCTCTCACTGGGTAGGTCGGCCATTATTTGGTATAGCTTCGATGGTTTGAAGCGACAACATTTTACACAGTCTTGCAGGCATTTTTTCACCGTGTTATTTCCTCCTGTTATCCAATATTTTTGTCTCAATGTAGCCATAGTTAGTCTCGCTCCACCGTGCAGTGTTATAACATGCGCACGGGCAATCAGAAGATATGCCAGCTTGCTGTTTTTTGGGATGATAACAGGGTGTTTTAATTTTAAGGAGTTCCCTCGATTTCTCCAGGATCCAATCGTCAGATCCTGACCTGATATGAACATGGGAACACCTGGGAACCTTTAGTAGTTGTTGTAGTAGTAGGGACTCCCGTTTCCGCACTTACGGTCCGTTGTGCGTGGGGGTGATGGCTAACATAGCCAGCCTAGCTCCATCCAAAACCACAGAAGCTTCCTGGCGGCTTCACAGGCTTCACGGAGCGAACTCACTGTGCCGAGGATTTCTTAACGTGGAGATGGAGATGCCACGGCCTGGCATTTCAGGATTAGGTGGGCGGCTGATTCTGAGGCGTTAAAACAGCCCCTGCAAACTGGGTTGTCTTTGGCGCCTATGTTGAAGAGTTGATAAGGAGGGTGTGGCCTGTTATTGTGTTATTTCTACTTAGGTAGAGAAGTATTTTAGTTAGATGCGGTTATACATTTGACAAAGCCTGGGAACCCTTTTAAACAAAAGAAGAATATTCCAAATCGGTCCAGGTGTCTTTCAGTAATCGGGGAACATATAAAAAAATTATTCCGGCGAATTAAGAACCTCCTCCTTTTTTGAAGTAGGTTAAAAAAACTGTAGATAATTTACCTACAATAACAAATAGAAAGTAAAATGAGCCCTGAATTAAGACGACGACTAACGCCAACAGCCTTGAGGGAACAAAACGCGCACTCGTTTCACACCCGCGCGACCCAAAAAATTTGTATTTTTTGTACTCTCCTTATTATTCTATGACTTTAAAAAAAAGCCTCATATAAAATGTATATAATAAAATTGTCTTTGAGATATTGTCAATTTCATTCAAATACGCCCAGCGGTTTTGGTGCGATTGTCGTGTTTTGGCCGTTTTAGTCATAACTTAACCAATTAATTACACTATGTTATACGAATAAAACTCAAAATTTTCTTAGATCAAATTATTAAGAAAATTATATAATCTAACATATAATTTTTCCGAAAAAAATACGACTAGCCTTTTAAACGTGATTCTCATTCTAAAATCAGCAACTCAAGGGAATCAGCGCCTTAAATTGAATTCCAAGAAACTAGAGGAGAGACAAATAAAGGATGTTGGTAGGTTTTCACTACAAGCTCAAATGAAGTAAAAAAGCGAAAGCAAAGCTGTGGGATTAAGCAAAAGTCACCGCCAGATAACAAAAAATATAAAGTCGTCAACACCTTTCTACCAATGTATTCCAATATTTCAAACGATATGAAAAAAATGTAAAGGCAGTGTCGCTAACACGATCAAAACAAACGTATCACGGTAAGGGGTGTCCTTGACCGTTTCACTTGGCATTCAGAGATAAGTTAAACTTACTAATATTACAAATGAGAAAATTTGCATGGATGGATGGATGTAGGTATATTTGTTACTCAATCAGAACGGCTAACCGGAACTGGAGGAAATTTGGCACAGAGATAGATTATAGACAGGAACAGCACATAGCATACATTTTATCCCGGGAAACTAGTATCTCATAAACGCCTGGACCGATTAACATGATTTAAAAAGATAAAACAGTTCTACGCCTATAACTTTCATTTGAGACCAAAATAATAAACAAAATATCATGTTTTCAAGTTACGTAATGGCATAATAACAGCCACACGGGTCGATCATCAAGGTTAAGCAACGCTTGACGAGGTAGGTCCGTGGATGGGTGACCATTTTCAACATACCGAGTTTCCTCCGTGCCTCGGAAAGCACGTTAAGCCGATGGTCCCGGCTGTCATTTGAAGATCTTTGACAGTCGTTACGAGTAGTCAGAAGCTTGAGATCTGACACCAGTCTAGCCAAGGGGTACCGTGTTACCCAGTTACTGGGTTGTGGAGGTCAGATAGGCAGTCGCTCCATGTAAAACACTGGTGGCTGATTCCTGTTAGACTAGAAGCCGACCTCAACATAGTTGGGAAAAAGGCTAGGCATATTGATTGTTCGTATATAAACTTTTTGGTACAAGACAGATTAATGATTTTTACTTTTTTTGTCTGGCGGAGACTTTAGTACTCATAATTATACAAGCTTTTAATTAATTTGCTATGTATGTTTGTATGTACCTATGTAGTGTATTCGGGTCAAATCTTGCAACTGAATTTTAAAGCAGTTATCCTCCACCAATTAAGATGAAATTTTCCATACACGTTTAGTTAGGATGGATTAGCTAAGTGACGTCATTCTAAATCCAATATGGCGGACGGCCCAAGATGGTGGACTAGTTATTTTTACCCGACTGCCGAAGGAGGGTAATGTGTTTATCAGTCTATGTATGTATGTATGTATGTATGTATGTATGTAAGTATGTATGTATGTATGTATGTATGTATGTATGTTTGTTCCTATGTGGCGTTCCAGAGACCAAACGCGTTGGCCGATTTTGATGATTCGTACGTCAATCAATGCGTCTTAACCCTGCGAGTGTCATAGGCTACATTAAAATTGGATAATAGAAAAATGGCGGATTTTGGGTGCCATATTGTGGGGGCCCAAATTTTTTTCTTCTTCCAAACCCATCGTGTGGGGTATCAAAATAAAGGGTTTTAAGAGGTGATTTCAAAAATATATAACACTTATATGTTTAAATGTATCTAATTCGAAAAAACTAACTAAAAAGTTATAAATAAAAAAACTTAATTAAAAAAATCAAAAAACCCGACTGCTTCAAAAGCGAACTAAAAAGTTGTAAACAAGGAAAAAATCATGCTGTGCAGGCGGAGGATACACCAGATTTTGGACAGCTAGCCGGCAAATATGTATCCTCCGACTGCACAGCATGATTTTTTCCTTGTTTACAACTTTTTAGTTCGCTTTTGAAGCAGTCGGGTTTTTTGATTTTTTTAATTAAGTTTTTTTTTTACACTGATATGGGTATAAAATGAAAGGATTTACTGAGAAGAATACGAAAAAAGCTTAAAATAGTTAAGACTATTAAAAAAAAAAAATGTTATTCCAATAAGCATACCATCAATTTGAAATTCCTCCTTGGGGTCAATGATGTCATCAAGTCTCTCAAATTCAGCTGGTAATTCGACTTTTCTAGCTTGGCTTTCTGTTTCACATTCACTAACTACATTTATGTGCTCCACTGGTGTTATAATAAGTCCATTGTTAAACTCCAAGTCTACGTTCATTAAAGCATTTAGCTGTAAAAAGATATCATCAGTAAGATGGGGGACCATGCATTACAAACTGAGAACCCCTCCGTGCCTATCAGATAGTGTTTGATAAGAGATGTGTCCCTAACTCATGAGGTGCCTCACTTGAGGCACGTGTCCCCACTTAAAAATTGACATTGACATTATATTGAGGCGAGTACTTGAAAGTGAGGATTGAGTGAGCTTAGTTTATTAGGTACTCAAAACAAATTACAGAGAAAATATTACTGCTAATACTATGAACTCTAAACTTTAACTATAAGCTCTAAAAACATAGGCATTACATTGGTATTCAATATTCAACTGTCATTGATTCGTTTATTTTGGCGCGTTAAAATGATGTGTGTGAGGGAGACGTACAAATCGGAATCGTGTCGACGCGCCCGTTCATAGACTACTATTATATACTCGCCCGTTCGCCTCGCTTGCCGTTGCCTCGGACAATCGGCTGAGTTCGGCTCGGGCTCGGCTCATGTGGTGAAAACGCCGACGTACGATGCCTCGCCCTCTATGGCCACTGGCAACACACGTTTTCTGTCAATGTCATCTCAAACAATCGTAGTTCGTACCGTACTAAGTCATTCTAATTCAGCACTCGAGCGATCCGATGTCACTTGGATCACTGTACTAGATGAACTATTTAAACGACCGAAACAGAATAGTTCGTTCTCGTTCACCTAAAGGAATTGCTTCCTAATATTACATACTAGTACATGTACTACACAAGCCTACCTCAAATGAGGAGTACCTCGCGAGATGAAATGAGGTGCTCCCTCAACCTCATATAAAAATGATGATCATTCGATTATAAAGCTTGGAAAGTCAATATTCCAAGCCAGGAATTGAGTGATGGGTTCAAAAAACTAATTATACAGTTTTAGTTTTTCATCAAAATCGGACCTTATTAGCGTTTTCTACTATTCCTCATAGTTGCAAATTTAGCCATGACATCCACTTGTCCACTGATGTTATTTTTAAACTTCTTGTTTTAAAGTTTTATTTTATCTCATAGTACATAATTTATTTCTGTGTAATTTTGAGACTAAGGTTAATAACAACATGCTGATAAGAGTAACCTTCAAGCAACTTGCAAATGTAGGTTTTTAACGCAAGTAACCAAGATATAAGTTTCTGTGACGACTAGGTACCTCACCTCATAACCCTCATCCAGCATCTGACCAAACAGCTCTTCGGCCTCTAGACATTTTTTCTGGAAACGGCAGCATTGTTTTAATTTTGTGCTGCAGAAGCAACATGCCAGCACTGGTCTTCTGTCTTCAGTTACAAACTGCAACAAAACTTTACTTGCACTTTTTTTTTACGGCTGTTTGCCACAGATAATTCCTGCCAATGTCGTGTAGTAAAGACTCATGGGTATTACTGAAATTGCAAATATATTTTTGAGACTATGTTTTTTTTTATGGTTTGGTGTCGCACCATTTTTTACATTTAGCCAGTGTCACATTTAGAATAGAACCTCCAGTTTCTCTAGATTTTAGTCCAATTTCCTAGTTAGGGGCTAATAAAATGGCGGTAACTTTATTGGAAGCTTCTAGGGAGTTTAGTCGACAACATGTACAAACTCATGTTCTACCGCTGTGTTTTACTTGCCCACAATCGGGCATGTTTACTAATATTATTAGAATAAAAACCACAATTTTTACACACTTAATATTCAATTTAACACAATTTTAGGAAAATAAAACAGACAAGCAACATAGACGCCGTCACATTTCCGCCAAAACTAATCTAAGAAGAGGTAAAATTTAATTGTTTATTTGTATATTAGAACATCTTATATTACTAATCAGATTATAAAATTCTTTTATCTACACTCACAACGTAATGTTCCAAATATGAAATCAAAAAATATTGCATAAACACGTACTTTATATTCGTGGATAGGTAAAATTAAAAAAAATAACCAATACAGTTCAACATTTTCCTTCGATTTTTAAACATAAAATAACTTTTTAATTTTTATAGCACACTTTTACTTTTTAAATTATTGGCGCTTATGGGCTCATTGACAATATTGACATTGACAGTCATGGTGCAATGAGAATCTAAATTGCCCGCCATACTGCTTATTTTTTCCTTTTCTACTTTTATTTTATTTAAACTGTATGAGTGAAGATAAAATAGTGTATGCAACGGCATATAGGTAGTTAATTGGGTATTAAAACTCTCGCGTGTTAATATTATCACATTCGGCCTAGCCTCATGTGATAAACCCACGCTCGAGTTTTAATAACCCCTGTTATATGACCATTGCATAAACTACTATTACAGATAACAATTTACATTATTACCGAGTCCCAAAGGTTTTTCATTTCAGAATAATGCAATGAAAAGTTAAGGGGAATTTTTTACTTACTACTTCTTTCTAACATAGATAATTTGCAATCTGCACACAAATATCAAAAACTATGTCAATTAAAAAGTCTCTCGAAGTCTATCAAGCAAAATACCACGATAGATAGGTGATTTAGTCAATTAAGAAGGGATTCCAGTCATCATCGAACGTCTGACCTAAAGTACACTTTATTAATTATATCCACTTGTATGAGAGGCATTAATTATAAAACCTATTAATTTTAAAGTAACAACTTACTTACTGGCTTATTAGTAAACTTCATAAACACTTCATGCATGTCCTTGTTGACAACAACATACATGGGTGCATCCTCCACCAAACACACCCTACACATTTGCAGTCTTTCCATTTTTACTCAAAAACCACTGAAAACAGGTAAATATTTCTGTTGTTCGTATCCTATTTATTGAACAACTTTGTCACATTCTAATTGGTTACGATGCAACTCAACAACCAGGCAGATTATTTGAGATGACATTGACAGAAAACCTGTGTTGCCAGTGGCAGATAGTCAAATATTACATGAGACATCTCAAAAAGCGTAGACAGAGAAAACTAGTTCTCTGTCTACGTCAAAAAGTTACATTAGACATTATATTGGAAAACGACGACGCTCACTCGCCGGATGCCCGACTCGCGGGATGACAGATTTAGAGAAATAACACGTGAGTGAATATGCAATACTTAACATATTATAATATTAATTAATAAATGAATAAATACGTCTATTTGTGTGTCACAAAATCAGTTGCGACAACCACAGATAACTATATATTAGTCAGAGAGCGACAACACGACGAACGAAAAGTTTCATAGATGTCTTCCGTTTTTTTTTTCCCTGAAAGATATTTCAATATTTAAAAAAAAGTTAATTTAAAACAGCAAAAAACCCGACAGCTTGATAAAAAGCAGGTTGTCTTGAAAAGATCGCTTTTAGCGATAAGGCCGCACATTGTGTCACCCAGTGGAATGTATACATTCTGTAACTCGGTGTACATAATAAAGAGTATTCTATTCTATTCTAAAAAGCGAACTAAAAAGACGTAAACAAGAAAAAATCATGCTGTGCAGTCGAAGGATACATGCAGGGCCGAGCCGAACCCTGGCAACGCCTGTGTGCGAAACCTTTAAAGCGCCTCTTTTTTACCCGACTGTCGGAGGAGGTTAATGTGTTTATCTGGTTTTGGTCAGCCAGCTCGCGAATATGTATCCTCCGACTCAGAATAGTTTTGTTCTTGGTTACTTCTTTTTAGTTCGCTTTCGCAGTCGGGTTTTTTGTTTATTTAATAAAAAAAAAATATATCGTCAGCTATCCGCCAGTGTAAGCCCCATCAAAATCGGTGCAAAAGATTAAGAAACAGACAGACATACAGACAAAAAAAATACGTTATACTTATGTAGGTACCGCATAGTCCTTCATAATAAATTTAGTGAAAAGCTGTTATTTTGACAGTACAAACAAACCTAAACTTTTATTTATTTGTATATGAGATTAACTAGCTGTTGCCCGCGACTTCGTCTGCGAAATTCGAATAGCTTATTTTTTATATCGCAGCATAATATTGTGGGTTTTCCATACAAACTTCTTCCCCTCTTTCCACCCCCTTAAGTAAGATTTCCGGGATAAAAACTGCGATAAAAATGCTATGTCCTGCCCAGGGTCTCAAAATATCTCCGAACCAAATTACATCTAAATCGGTTCAACGGTTTAAGCGTGAAAAGGTAGACAGAGAGACAGACAGAGTTACTTTCACATTTATAATATTAACTACGCCCGCGACTTCATTCGTGTGATGGCAACCAAAAATAAGCTGCTATTAAACCTGAGACAAACGGTCCAGTTCGGTAGTTCCAAATCGATGTAGAGGTCCCCACCCTAGTGCCATTTGATTCTTCAAAGAAACTTTGAAACCCCTAAATCGTCTCCTGGGGGTAAATCCGAAACACTAATGATGCCATCCTTTATTATTTTGCCAAAGGAATAAGATTTTTATACAAATAAATGTCTGCCTTTTAACCCTTTAAAAAGTTAAATTTCCAAAAATCCCTCCTAAGTGCTCCCCAACGTCATAAAAAGAAGCTATGTGCAGTAAAAGTAATCAAAAATCTTTACCACCCCGAAGTCGTATTTTAAGGGTAGTTTCGAAAAACTAATTATAAAAAACCTTTATTGTTTATTTAGGTTGGTATTTATGTCAAGTTTCATGTTTATTAACCCAAGAAAACAGATTCTTCAAAAAAAATAACATTCCCTTAATCGTCTTTTAGGGGTAGTTTAAAAAAAATTAACAATGAAAGTTTTTATTGTTTATTGAGATTAGTATTTATGTCAAGTTTCAAGTATATTAACTGAAGTAATAAGTTTCTTCAAAAACACTGTAATACTTCATAAATCGTCTTTTCGGGGTAGTTGCAAAAAACTAATAATAACAACCTTTATTGTTTATTTAGGATGGTATTTATGCCAAGTTTCAAGTTTATTCACCCAAGAAATCAGATTCTTCAAAAAAACTAACAGCAGAGATCTTCTTTTGGTGTAGTTTCAAAAAATAATAATAACGACGTTTATTATTCATTTAGGTTAGTATTTGTGGCAAGGTTCATGTTTATTCACCCAAGAAATCAGATTCTTTAAAAAAAATAACATCCCCTAAATCATCTTTTGGGGGTAGTTTCGAAAAACTAATAATGACAACCTTTATTGTTTATTTAGGATGGTATTTATGTCAAATTTCATGTTTATTCACCCAAGAAATCAGATACTTAAAAAAAATAACATACCCTAAATCGTCTTTTGGGGGTAGTTACAAAAAATAATAACAGCAACCTTTTTTATTCATTTAGGTTAGTATTTGTGGCAAGTTTATTGATTCAAGAAACCAGATTTTTCAAAAACACTGTTATATCTCCTATTTCGTCTTTTGGGGGTAGTTGCAAAAAACTAATAATCACAAACTTTATTGTTTATTTAGGATGGTATTTATGTCAAGTTTCATGTTTATTTACCCAAGAAATCAGATTCTTCAAAAAAAATAACATCCCCTAAATTATCTTTTGGGGGTAGTTTCGAAAAACTAACAATGAAATTCTTTATTTTTTATTTAGATTAGTATTTATGCCAAGTTTCAAGTTTATTATCTGAAGTAATAAGATTTAAAAAAAAAACTTTAACACCCCTAAATCGTATTTTGGGGGTAGTTTCAAAAAATAATAATAGCAACCTTTATTATTCATTTAGGTTAGTATTTGTGGCAAGTTTCCAATTTATTGACCCAAGAAATCAGATTTTTCCATACAAATTTCAACAACCCCTAAATCATTATTTGGGGGTAGTTTCGAAAAACTAATAATGTCAATCTTTATCATTTACATAAAGTACTATTTTTGCTAAGTTTCAAGAATTTCGGTCGACGGAATTAGATTTTTCATACAAACTTTCATCCCCCTTTTTACCCCCTTTGGGGTGGAATTTCCAAAAATCCTTTCTTAGTGCACACTTACGTCACTTGAGGAACCTTTCTGCCAATTTTCATGCTTCTAGGCTTAGCAGTTTTGGCTGTGCGTTGATTGATCAGTCAGTCAGTCAGTCACCTTTCGCTTTTATAGATATAGATAAAAAGTACATAACACAGCTTAAAGCATTTTTGGATCAGTTTTAACACCTTCATCGATAGAATGACTGACTTCTGTTTCGAAACGTGGTCGGTAGAGCCGTGAAATATTTATATCAGGGAATCCCCGGTGACTCCAGCCCGCTCGCGTCGGATCGCTTCGGGTTGCGTTCATATACTCATTCACGGCTTTTGTTATAAAATAGTCGGCTATTGTAGCGACTGCGGCGGTTTAAAAACGTGAAGAACGGTAAATCACAAACGTGAAGATTTATTTTGGGAGACTTTATCTAGGTACTTATCGATACTAAACTGTAAAGAATATTTCAGTCATCCGACCAATCATCACATATGGCTCGCTGGTCTGGTGGCCCAGGACAGACCTCAGCACAGCCCAAAGAGATCTCGAAAAACTGCAGCGGTTTGCTTGCAATCACTAGCAGTATGAGAACCACACCCACTGCCGCCTTACAGGCAATGCTGGGACTGCCACCTCTACACCTTATTGTGCGGGAGGAGGCAGCCCTGGCCACTTTTAGACTCCATCTATCAGGTACCCTAAATAAAGACTCCAGAATTAAGCACATACGCATAAGACCGAATACAATGTGGCAGTCCATTTGAGGCAACCGGTATAGACTTGGCTGGTCCACTGTATTTAAAGACGGGAGAAAAGTGCTGGATTGTTTTATTCACATGCGCAACATACCGTGCCGTCCATACAAACTTGTGTTCTTCACTGTCTACAGAAGAGTTTATGTTAACGTTCCGCCGGTTTGTGGCAAGACGAGGTTCCGTAAGGATAATATGTACAGATAATGGAACGAATTTTCGCGGAGCAAGTTCGATACTTAAGAACATCAAGTGGAATGAAATAGCACAGGAGACATCAACGCAAAAGATTGAATGGCGCTTTATACCTCCATCGGTGCCATGGTGTGGAGGATTCTGGGAAAGGATGGTACGGACGGTTGAAAAAAAAGAAAGAAATGCTAAAAAGGGTGCTTGGTAAGGCAACATTTAATTATAATGAACTGTTGACTGTGTTGTGTGAAACCGAAGTGATGATCAATTCTCGGCCGCTGACCTATATAGCTGACACTACGGAAAATTTTGCTCCGTTGACTCCGTCAATGTTTTTAAAATGTGGGAAAAGAAGGGAAAGATGTCGTAGACATGGATCATATTGATAGTCAGCTCTTGACTGGACGTTAGCGTTATATTAAAAGTTTATGTGGCGATCTGAAGCAGCGTTTTCGCAGCGAATACCTGGCTCTATTATCTCAGAAATCAACGGCTAATATTAATCCAGTTGAAATCGGAGACATAATTTTGATAGGGTCTGATGATGTAAAGAGGGTTAAATGGCCATTAGGTATTGTTGTTGAGACGTTGCAAGGGGTGGATGGTCATAGACGTGTAGCGAGAGTTAAAACCGCAAGAGGTGAATTAATCAGACCTCTACAGCGCCTCTTCCCTTTAGAGCACAGATTACTGATATGTAGCTAGCTACTTTAGAGGTTCGTCACAGGGATGTGCCAACCACTGCACCTGCACAGCAGCCGCCCACTAAAGTACACGTAACTCGTGCCGGTCGGCTGGTGAAACTGCCCAGTAAGTATTTATAAGTTTAAAGATTTTATTTCATTCGTTTAATCCTGAACAGTGCTTTAGTTTTATAGAGATTTCTTCCGCTTTCTCGCGGGGCCGGAGGTTGTTGTTTTAGAATTAACAAAAACTGTCACTACAGAATAGAATGAAGGTCTACATTTTTTTGGTGATCCTTTTATTTTCCGATCGTTGTACCAATTAAAGTTATGCCCGACCCATTCTGTATTAGGCAATATGCTGTTTCTTTTGATCCACGATTTTGGCCAACCTGTTTATTTTAGAAATTACCTTCTTGGTAATAAGAGTTTTCCGTTTTCCAAAAAAAAATATTTGGTCACACTGCAACCCAGCTGTCAGTCTGTCACTTGTCAGTCGTTTCAAACAAAATTGGAGTTTTTGGCGGGATTTTTTCGAGTGAAGTTCAGCGGCTGTTAATATTATTTGCAAATTGATTCCTAGTGGATATTGTGATATAAAATTGGTGTAGTTTTGTGTCTCAACTGTCTACGCAACTGGACAATGTGTGAAATCATTGACAGAAGCGATCTTAGGATAGTGGAGCGTAGAATTTTATTGTAGTATTGACTACCTCCGCAAAGCTTACTGGGAAGGCTGACTCGATAAAATTTGCTGCCAAATACTCCAAAAACCATTAGAATCTGTTACACCCGTATTCTAATGCATAATAAAGAATGTTAAAATTGCACTGAAGACGAGGCGGTATGGTCCAAGACCTTAGCCTGCCCGAGAAAGGCGAACAAAAAGAAAAAAAAATCAAACAAAATTATTGATTTGATTGTGATTGTTTACTGTATTATCTTATTTTTATGGTAACGAAGTTTTTCAAGTAGATTAAGAAGTTGAAATATTTACCTGTATTCCAGTGATTTTCGAGTAAAAATGGAAAGACTGCAAAACTGTAGGGTTTGTTTCGTGAAGGATGCTCCCATGTATGTTATTGTCAACAGGGACATGCATGAAGTTTATGAAAAGCTGACTAATAAAACAGTAAGTTTTGTTACTTTAAAATCAAAAGGTTTTGAATGCCTCTCTTACAAGTGGATATAATTAATAATATGATCTTCTGGTTAGACGTTCGACGATGACTGACATCACTGATGGAGAAAATGTACCTAAAAGAATAATTTCACCTATCTACCTTGAGAAAGAATGAATCAATGCTTATGCTTTCTCTGTTGGAGAAGAGGCAAACGTACAGAAAGCAATACTTACCACCTATTTGTTGTTGTAAGTTTGGAAGTATGTTATTTATCCAGACTAATATTATAAATTCGAAAGTATCCCTGTCTGTCTGAGTGTCTGTTACCGTTTCACGCCTAAAGCACTGAACGAAATTTCATTAAATTTGGCAAGGAGATAGATGGCATCCTGAGGAAGGACATAGGCTACATTTGGGAAGAAAAACAATTTTTTTGGTGCATGTTTAAAGTCAAAGTCAAATATATTTATTCAACTAGGCCAATAAACGGCGCTTTTGAACGTCAAATAAATTAAAATTTACAAATGATAAAAATTGTTTCCACCGTGCATTCGGAAATTCAAAAGGTAGGTGGTGTAGGTGTAGGTAGGTAGGGTAGAGAGGTAGGTAGGTAGCCAGTTGATTAGAGCGAAGCCACAGTCAACAGGTAGAATACCATATTTTCTTTTCATTAATCTGAAAGAAAAAGCCTATGGGACAATACTGAAGATTGCTATCAGTAACAGTATTTAAAAAATCTAATTGGTACAACAAGAAATTAACTTAGAAGCAGACCCTAGTCGGTCATGTGGCATTACATGAGTTACATGCTGCCATGCATGCATGACCGTTTAATTGTATTTAATAATGCAAATGACATGAAAACTACTGGCAGATAGTGACAATTTCTTTTAGGCAATGAATTATTATGCTGCAACTTTCAACATACCGAGTTTCCTCCGTGCCTCGGAAAGCACGTTAAGCTGTTGATCCCGGCTGTCATTTTAAGATCTTTGACAGTCGTTACGAGTAGTCAGAAGCTTGAGATCTGACACCACTCTTACCGGATTTGGCAGCCAATTGGTACCGTGTTACTCAGTTACTAGGTTGTGGAGGTCAGATAGGCAGTCGCTCCATCTAAAACAAAGGCTCAGCTGGCTGCCAAAAAGCTGGGGATCCTTGCGAAGGTGAGGAGGTACTTCACGCCAGAACAGCTGCTCAGCTTGTATAAAGCGCAAGTTCGATCATGCATGGAGTACTGTTCTCATCTCTGGGACGGCTCTGCCAAATACCAGCTTGATGCACTAGAGTCGATCGAAAAGCGGGCCAGGAGGCTCATCGGCGATGAAGCACTGGTTAAGTCAAAGCTCCAGAGCCTTGAACACCGTCGCCGAGTTGCCAGCTTGTCGGTTTTTTATCGGTTACATTTCGGGGAGTGTGCGATGGAATTGCATGATCTAATTCCGCCCAGCCCGTTTCATCATCGGACTACCAGACGTACGGCGAAGCGCCATCGGTACATGGTAGACATCCCACCCATACGCACTAAACATTTTGAGAATACTTTTATTATGCGTACAGCTAAGGAGTGGAATTCCCTGCCGGAGTCTGTGTTTCCCGATAGCTACAATCTAGGGGTCTTTAAGTCAAGAGTTAATAGGTTACTTCTAGGCAAGCGTGCTCCACCGTCGACCACATCATCGCTTACCATCAGGTGAGATAGTGGTCAAGCGCGAGCCTATAATTAATAAAAAAAAAAAAAAAAAAAACTGGTACTCAGCTGAATCCGGTAAGACTGGAAGCCAACCCCAATATAGTTGGGAAAAAGGCTAGGCAGATTGATTGATAGATAAGTTCAGAAAACAAAAATGCAGGACAAGTTTTGTTGCAGTTTGTAACTGATGACAGAAGACCAGTGCTTGTTTGTTACTTCTGCTGCTCCAGACTTAAACAATGTTGCCGCTTCCAGAGAAAATGTCTGGAAGCTGAAGAGCTGTTTACTCAGATGCTGGATGAGGATTATGAGGTGAGGTAGTCTAGAAAATAATCTTAATCCTTGGTTACTTTTGTTTAAAAACTTAAATCACCACTTCTCAGCGTGTTGGAATTATTATTAGGGCCAATGGTACAAAAAAGTATTATACCTACTTTGAGATAAACAAAAAGTTTGAAAACATCAGTGAACAATAACTTAGTGTAAAGTGTATTTATTTGTGTCTATTTACACTTATTTATATGTAACATAACTAAATTAAATTATGATTATTATATAAAACAGCCAAATTAGACCAGGCAGGTAGGCAACTACCACCAAAGCAAAAACGGTAGATAATAAAACAAAAGAAAACCTCTAAAAAAGGAAAAAATAAACAACGTATTCGCGTCGGGGAACCGCCAATGTTTACAGCAGTTTATTTTATTTACTAAGCGGTTCCCCGACGCGAGACCGATGTTTATTTTTTGCGTTTTAGACGTTTTTGTTTCGGGGGCTTTAAATTTGTAATTTAATTTTTATTTCATGCTTTTTTAACTTCATATAATATACCTAGTAGCAGACACGCTTCATTCGACAATCTATCGAAACATGTAATAATGACACAATATCTTGCACTAAAAACTGAATTTAAATCAGTCTATCCGTTTAGGAGCTATGATGCCACAGACAGACACACAGCAACACACGTCAAACTTGTAACACCCCTCTTTTTCCGTCGGAGGTTAAAAATTTACCGATTGATTGTAAATGCTGGTCAATGCGATCCCACGTGAATAATTAAGGGTTAACATCTAATTAATAAATTCTAACATTACTTCTTGCCTAGGGAAATCATGATAGGCAGTCACTCCATATAAAATACTTATATTTAGCTGCATCCAGTTATTACTGACTATCACAGGGCTTGTCCCCATCACCACGCCACGACGTCGTCAACGTTGAACGGTTGCGGTAACAAGGCGCTGGGCAATGACGTAAAGTACTAATGCACGGTACGGCAAAGTCGCCGCGGAACGACGCGTCGTACGTCGATGGATACGTGGCGATGTGCTAACTCAGTTGATGTTTAGATGTCTTAGCGATTAGTTGTGCATGAAAGATGTCAGAAATGATGTAACTGTCAGAAACTACAAGAAATAAGACTAAACGTTGTTTCGTTCTGTCATAAATGCTACAACGGGGTTACGTAGCGACATTTGGCTGGTATTTTACGACACGGTAACGTTAACTGGCACTTCACGTCAACGTGCCGCGCTGCGACAACGCACCGATCCACGTTGACGACGTCGTGACGTGGTGATGAGGACAAGCCCTCTCGACGTCTATAAATTGCTGCCAGGAACATCAGCTTAACATGCTTTCCAAAGGCACGGAGGGGTCTCAGTATGTAAACCATGAACATTCATCTTACTATCGTCATCTTTTTACAGCTAAATCCTTTAATAAACCCAGAAGTTCTGGAGTTTAACAATGGGTTTGTTAAATCGCCGATTGACCTTATAAGTATAGTTGGAGAATATCAAATAGATAGCCGTGCGATCAAAGAAGAATTTCCAGATGATTATGAGAGACAAGTTGATATTATTGAGACAAAGGAAGAACTTCTAATTGAAAGTATGCTATAACATATGAACACATAAGAAGTAGTTTGACCTTTTTTCCACAGCTTCGCTTCTGCTTATTGTGAAGAACTAGCACATCCTCAAGTGAGAGTACCTAAAAATATTGTACGTACAGGTATTTTTTATTTTACCACGTAGACAAAAAATACGACGATACAGTGCGTTGAAATATCGTGTGACGTCACGCCGTGCTAGACTTTATACTGCAAAACTGGACAAGTGCGAGTCGGACTCGCGCACGAAGGGTTCCCTACCATTAACCAGGTTGCCTGGAAGAGATCGCATCATGCGATAAGGCCGCCCATTGTATATGTATTAGACGAGCCCCACTTTAATAGTTATTTTATTCTGTTTTTAGTATTTCAGTTATAGCGGCAACAGAAATACAACCTGTGAAAATTTCAACTGTCTGTGACTTTTTTTTGCAATTTTTTGCGATAATGGTACGGAAGCCTTCGTGCGCGGGTCCGACTCGCACTTGGGCGGTTTCTTTGTAAATTTTTATTTATTTGATAATTAAATTAAATGTTCTCTTTGATACTTTGAAATAAGATAAAGTCAAGATGGAACGTTGCAAACAACAAGGTGACGCCGGTTAAAACTACGCCTTGCCCTATACATACATAATTACACGGACACACGTACCACGAAACTACGCCATAGTTTGTCAATCGAGCTTATTATTTGATCTGAGCCCACCATATTTAAAAAAATAATTGCCTGTGCTATTGCTACGTTTTCGCTTAGCGTTCTTTCTGACTTTTTTATACTTGGCTCCTAAGTGTTTTAGCGTGATGTTAAACAACCCTATAATCTTATTCAAGAATAGAGCTATGTATGAAATGTAAAAAGAATTTTACAAATCCGAATGGTAGTTCCATGGCAAGCAAACAGAAAAAAAACAACTCTTACGCACTATTAAAAAAAATTATAGATTCACTCTATGTTATGTCATAATTGTCACTAAACTGATTTTTTTAGTTGAAGAGCTAAAAAGTGAAAATCCTGACTATTCAGATGAGGAAGACATACCAGTATTCCATTCTGATTCAGAAGATGAAGTGCCTTTATCAGAATTTAAAACAGAAGTGGAAGATGAACAAGACACTAACTGTAAGTATTAGTTAGTAAATCTTTAGGTAAGTGAACAGGCCGACTGGCTGGACAATACGGACTTACAACTAAAACCATAACACATCCAGTCTACACTCTCCTGAGTAGCATAAACACAATATGCTGCACCTGTAAATAATTGCTCTAACTGGCGATCACAATCCTACTTGTAACTGTCTCACAACTTGAATGACATCGCCTTAAACTGAAGATTTATAAAACAATGATCAGCTCTGCTGTCTTGTACAGATCAGAATTTTGGGCCACTAAGACCACCATCGTGAACTTGCGCGTTGGGCGTAACGCAGGAGAGCATAGAATTATAATTCGTCACTTCATTCTTCAGATACATTTACACAGGTAGTGCCTTTAGCCTACACGAGGTATTCGCGCACGTTGAGAGAATCGATTTTTCAATCGATTTCATTTTTTTTTTTTTTTTTTTTCATCTACCCCGACTCGCCACAATCCAGTGTCGGTCGGGTTGTCACCTCATTCCTTTCTTGCGCGAGGCAGCGTTCGCACGTGCCTAATAAAGTTATAACTACAAGTAAAAGTTACCTTGTGCATCACGTCACTATGCCGAAAAGGAAAAACGAAGAAATTATCAGGCGTTACAAACGCAAGATACAAAAAATGGAACAAGAGCAGCGGAAATATAATCGAATTATTTATTCATCGTCAGAAGATTCTGATCATAATTCAGGTTAGTAAGTTTACTTTTTACTGTGAAATCAATGCTTGTGCCTAACTCTTAAACCTGGAGGTTGACCGTGGGTCATCACGAAGGGAATTTTATTGCCTGGAGGTTAACCGTGCGTTATCACGAAGGTAGTTTGAAATTACGATCGTGTTTCGTAATTTAATCGAGACAATTTATATCGCCTGGAGGTGGATCGAGTATCCTCACGAAGGCAAAATATCGCCTGGAGGTTAACCGTGTGTTAACACGAAGGTAGTTTGAAATTACGATCGTGTTTCGTAAATTTCTTCGAGACAATTAATATCGCCTGGAGGTGGATCGAGTATCCTCACGAAGGCAAAATTATCATCTTATCTACCATAAAAGTGCGGTTTGACCAATAATAAAAATGTACTCACCGAATGATAAATTTTTCTTTTAAATTCGTGGTTTTCATAACTACCCCCAATAACATTCGTTATTGTTTCTTTTTAGACAATGAAAACCTGCACAACTCCGACCCGGAGCCTCAGAATGCCGATCCCATCTCTGTCGATAAAAATGAGGAGTGCAGAAATGATAGCGATCAAGAACCGATCCTAGTTCCAGAATTGGACCCCGAAATTCTCACCGCATTGGGTGAGGTATCGGAAGAGGCGCCCAAGCTTGGCCCAAAAATTCATGAGAAGTTACCACTACTGTGGTTACCCATTCTTCGTAAGGGAATGAACAAAGAATTAAAAGAGAAACTTGTCAAAGAGTATCCCGTGCCAGAAAACTGCACATTATTACAAGCACCAAAACTTAATCCCGAGATTTCTGCCGCTGTTGCTGAGGGTACTCGTACTCGAGATAAAAAAGTCGAAGCGGTACAACAGCAATTGGGCCAGGGAATAACCGCCCTTAATAAGGGCCTGGAACTCCTGCTGGACGATGGCAAGGACAGACTTCAAGCCATAAAATTTCTCAGCGATAGCTGTAGACTACTTTGTGATCTGCACTTTGTAGAAACTGAAGCTAGAAAGAAGATGGTCACTCCAGGATTAGACAAGTCTTTCTTAAACATCATGCAAGATGTTGAACGAGATGATACGCTTTTCGGTAACAAGCTTTCCGAAAAAATTAAAGCAACAAAGGTAATCGAAAAACACGGATTACAAATAAAGAAAACCGCTCCGAATCCTAAGCAACCAGCTACATCATACCAGTCGTCGACAAGTCGCTCACGCCCCCAGGGAAACTGGAGGGGCCCTTCTCGCTTCCTGTCGAACAGGGGGGGGAGGGGCGGACAAAGGAATACTGCTCCGAGAGGGGGACGAGCTCCAACAAGCAACTCCGCTCCACAGAGGCCACCACCGCAGAACAAGCAGCGTGCCACAACAACTCAACAATAAAGGTACATGCTGGGCGAATCCAACACTTTTATAATTGCTGGCTTAAAATTACTAATAATGCTCAAATACTGAACTGGATTTCAAAAGGTTATCCAATACCGTTTTGTAAGAAAGTTAGACAGGTCTTAACGCCACGTAACTCCGTCTCCACTGGTGAGCAACCAGATATGTTACAGTGTATTGAAAATTTGTTGGACCTCGGTGCTATTTCCCCTTGTCATAGGTCAAACAACGATTTTGTCTCTAGCGTTTTCCTAGCCCCTAAAGCCAACGGGACAAAAAGATTTATTCTAAATCTCAAGACTTTAAATAGATTTATTTCAACCTCTCATTTTAAAATGGAGGATTATAGAACGGCAGCTAGACTCGTACCTCAGTCTGGTTTTATGGCAAATATTGACCTAAAGGAAGCTTACCTCTTAGTTCCTATTGCAAAAGAGCATCATAAGTACCTGCGTTTTGAATATAATAAAAAATACTTTGAATTTACAGTCATGCCTTATGGGTTATCGGTTGCCCCCTGGGTATTCACAAAATTAATGAAAGAAGTCATTAACTATCTTCGTCAAGAAGGTTATAGGTCAGTGATATATCTCGACGACATTTTGTGCATCGGTGATTCTTATGAAGAATGCGCCAACAATGTCAACAAAACCCTAGCGTTGCTTAAATATTTAGGGTTTGTTATTAATTATGAAAAGAGTAACCTAGAACCCAGGCAGATTTGTCGGTTCTTAGGTTTCGTATTTAATACTGTCAATATGACACTTAGCTTGCCTGAGGAAAAACGACAAGGTATCATGAAGTTTCTTAAGAAATTTTCTAAACTGCCGAGATGCTCCATTAAGGAATTGTCACAATTAATCGGCGTGTTAACGGCAGCTTGCCCAGCAGTTCGATATGGTTGGTTATACACCAAAACCCTTGAACGTCAAAAATATTTAGCCCTTCAAAAGCATGATGACAACTTTGAAGCAAAGATCAAGCCATCAAATGTTATCCTACCCGACATAAAATGGTGGGAAGAAAACATAATGTCAAATTACAATATACTAAGACAAGACAAAAAGTTTGCCTTGGAGATATATACTGACGCGTCTAGAACTGGTTGGGGCGCCGCTTGTAATGGGAAACGCGCTAATGGGGGATGGAAAGATGAGGAATTATCTTTCCACATTAACTACCTTGAATTACTGGCCGTTTTCCTAGGACTAAAGAGCTTCGCTTTTCAGCATCATAATTGCTCTATTTTACTAAGAGTCGACAATACAACTGCCTTATGTTATATAAATCGCATGGGCGGAATCCGTTTCCCACATTTAAACGACTTAACAAAAATCATTTGGCAATGGTGCGAAGAGCGCAATATCTTTATACACGCATCTTATATTAACACACGCGATAATATCGAAGCCGACGAAGAATCGCGGAAAAATAATGCAGATACGGAATGGGAACTTTCTGATTGGGCATTCCAAACTATAGTTCAAACTCTGGGAAAACCCCAAGTTGATCTTTTCGCTTCTCGCATCAATGCCAAATGCATTCAATACATCTCATGGAAACCGGACCCCGACGCATTGACAGTTGATGCGTTTACAGTTACTTGGAATCATTCATTCTTCTACGCATTTCCCCCGTTCGCTCTCATACTAAAATGCCTGCGAAAAATGATCGAAGACAAGGCCACTGGCATTCTAGTCTTCCCCTATTGGCCTGGCCAAGCTTGGTTCCCACTGCTGAAAAGAATGCTTATCTCTGATATTGTCTTCTTCGAACCTAATCGGGACCTTCTGCGTTCACGTTTCAGGTTACGTCACCGGCTTCACACCAGCCTTACCCTGGGGGCCGCGACGCTCTCAGGACAGCATTTACAAAGCTAAATACCCCAAACGTAGCACTAGACCTAATGTTAGCATCCATTTCGGAAAATACGATGAAACAATATTCTACAACGTACAGGTTGTGGTGGCAGTTTTGTGTAGAAAAGGTTATAAATACCTTTGAAGCTCCGTTATCCGCAGTAATAGCTTTCTTAGTAGATATGTTCAATAAAGGAGCATCGTACGGAACTATCAATAGTCATCGTTCTGCCTTATCATTACTCCTCGGGAATAATATAGGATCAGACGAAAGGATTAAACGCTTACTTAAAGGTATTTATAGACAAAAGCCGTCCCATCCCAAATATACCACCACCTGGGACCCAAAAACTGTATTAGATTGCGTATGCGAATGGTATCCTAACAGTAATCTGGGTTTGGTCAAACTTACAAAAAAGTTATCAATTTTATTGGCTTTGTGCACATCACATCGCGTACAAACGTTCTCTTTGATCAAGTTATGTAACATTAGTAGATCCCCTTCAGGCATAAAGATAATAATATCAGACACTATAAAGACGTCAGCACCTAACCGTGAACAGCCAGTATTATTCCTACCATATTTCACGGAAAATCCAAGCATTTGTCCAGCCAGTACTCTTGATGATTACCTAGCAGCAACATCGGGTTTGCGACCTGAAGGCACAAAAAATCTTCTTGTTACTCACAAAAAACCCCATAAAAAGGCATCGTCAGGAACTATAAGCAGGTGGATAAAGCAGACTCTTGCAGAGTGCGGCGTTGACGTAACAGTATTCAGTGCACACAGCACGCGTCACGCCTCCACCTCAGCGGCGGCCTCTGCCGGAGTCTGCCTTGACACCATAAGGAAAACAGCTGGATGGTCTACCTCCTCCCTGACGTTTGCCAGATTCTATAACCGTCCAGTAGTGGACGAAGGAATATTTGCTCGGTCTGTCTGTGCGATCACAAGTACTAATAACGAGTAATAATAAGAATATCTCTTGTTACACAATTGTTTTAATGAACGAATTTATTGTATGATTTTATGTACCTAATTATCTAAATTGTAGATTCCCTGTTAGGGCAACCTTTACTTCCGTGCTTATGTGATTAATAATAATTATTAATAATAAGAAAGAGGATTGTTTATAAACAAAATATATATTTTCTTAGGAAATAAAAGTTTTCTACTGATGATCATAAATGTTTTATTACCACTTAAGAACATTGATAAAAATATCTCTAAACATCTACCTGTGTAAATGTATCTGAAGAATGAAGTGACGAATTATAATATGAGATCAAACGAACTTCTTGAAGTGAAGTTCGATCATTATTATAAGAGTCACTTCATTCGAAGATACATGGTTCCCACCCACCCAAAATCCCAGACTAAAAAGTAGAAAACTAAAATATCTCTGAACAAGAATGAGGTGACAACCCGACCGACACTGGATTGTGGCGAGTCGGGGTAGATGAAAAAAAAAAAAAAAAAAAATGAAATCGATTGAAAAATCGATTCTCTCAACGTGCGCGAATACCTCGTGTAGGCTAAAGGCACTACCTGTGTAAATGTATCTTCGAATGAAGTGACTCTTATAATAATGATCGAACTTCACTTCAAGAAGTTCGTTTGATCTCATATAAGAAATGAGTGTAAGAAAGTTGTGTGGAAATCGGTTCTGTTGTCCTGATATGGGTATGTGATGCGGAGGAATGAGGAGCATGTCGTGAGGAAAGTTTTGAGTATTAATGTGGATGGTTAAAGGGGGACGAAGACCAAAGACACGATGTATAAATTCGTGTGGAAGATGTCACAGCTTTAAAAGGAGGCCATCAATGCCGACGCTTACGCAAGCCGTGCACTAATTTGAATAAAGTGGGTACTCATTTTTCTTGGCGATTTTGATTATATGATCATCAACAAAAAACTCGTTTGAGCTCGTGGCTAAATAATAACAGCCGCATGGGTCGATTATCAAGGTTTAGCAACGCTTGACCAGGTCGGTCCGTGGATAGGTGACCATTTTCAACATACCGAGTTTCCTCCGTGCCTCTGAAATCACGTTAAGCCGTTGGTCCCGGCTGTCATTTGAAGATCTTTGACAATCGTTACGAGTAGTCAGAAGCTTGAGATCTGACACCAGTCAAGGGGTACCGTGTTACCCAGTTACTGGGTTGTGGAGGTCATAAGGCAGTCGCTCCATGTAAAACACTGGTACTCAGCTGAATCCGGTTAGAGTGGAAGCCGACCCCAACATAGTTGAGAAAAGGCAAGGCAGATTGATTGATCGTCAATAAAAAACAACGATATTAATGTATGCAATTGGATTGGAACCCCTGTTCATTTGATTCTACTTTGAGTTCGGTACTTACTAAATTTATAATCATTTGGTCGCCCCATGCGAAATAATTAAACTGCAAATACGAGGAACAAAACTAGAAGAAAAATGGACAGACATACTCTAAAGTTTTCCCGACAACTCAAAATCGAGCGTCCAAACCGAGTCTAAAATTGAAAGGTCCTTCGATTTATTTAAATCTTGTAGTGTAAATATCACTATTTTAGATACAAATTCCTGTAATAATGGTAATAAGGACAATGACAGTGATAATGGTAATAAGGACAATGACAGTGATAATGGTAATAAGGACAATGACAGTGAAGTCTTGGGATTTAACTCGTTGGAGGTAAGGAGAGGCTATGATCAGCTCGCGGTAGCATGTAAGATTCTAAGCGGACGTATTGACTGCCCTGAGCTACATGACCTCTTCTGCCACCTGTTTGTGCCCAGCAAATACGTTGGGCACCGTCAGAATCGCCGTCACGACCTGTTCGCACCACCGTCATCCAGAACGGTCGCTAGAGCTGAATCCCCAGTATGTCGTGCTTTAAAGATGCTCAATGCCCACTTGACTGCCAATCCTGAATGTGATGTGTTTGTGGACGAATGGTATAAACTAATGCGTGCATGTCTGGTGTTCTGTGAGAGAAAGTATGCGAGGGTGTCAACTGTTCTATGTTAAATTGTACCTATTGTTTTATTTTATTTTTAATTATGAATTATTATTTAAATATAATTATTGATACATTGCCGCTGTACTGTGCCATTTTAATTGTATATGTGAATTATTTAATTATCTTATGTAACACAGTTGTCAACATTGTTCTTTCACAATTTCTATGTTAATTAATGTAATTGGTATCGTTTTAACAACTCAAACAACAATAAATAAATGATGTAATGTTATGTACCGTTTTAATTAACTATATATAAATGATGTAAAAAAGCATTGTAGACTGTCAAAGAAAAACCTTACGTAAGTGATAGCTAGAAGTCAGCGAAGTTTTACTCAACAATGTCATTGGACAAGACATATTCGAATACAAACTTGTGGGGAATCTTTCGAATGTGATAAATGTCACTATAGTTTTTCTAAAAAAAGTGTTTTGAGAAGACATCTACAGGTGCATATTTGTGAAAAACCTTACCAATGTGATATATGTGTCAGCATGTGTATATTCAAAAGGGCCATTTTACAAGCTTTCTATGCAAGTGTGTTCGGGTCAAATCTTGCTACTGAATTTTAAAGCAGTTATCCTTCACCGATTAAGATGAAATTTTGCATAAACGTTTAGTTCTGATGACAATGCATGGTTAGCTAAGTGACGTCATTCTAAATCCAATATAGCGGGCTTGTTATTTTTTGTACACTGCCGTGATATGATACCTATCAAATGAAAGGGTTTACTGAGAAGAATACGAAAAACACTGTTTTACAAAAAAAAAAAAAAAAATTAATAATCACTTGGGGTATACAGTACACACTGGTGAAGTATGTCAGCTAGTGTACTGATTTTATAACATCAATAATTTTGTTCTTAAAACACCTACGTTTTGTAATGGGCCTGATAGATAATTTCAAAGAGTTATTAGACATTGTAATAATACTGATCGTTCAGTAAAAATAGTTTTGATTAAATCTAAACCGATAACAGAAGCACAAGCCCTTTACTTTCATTTTGAAAACTCGAAAGACTTTGTGGATTTAACGGATTTATCAAATGAAATGCATGCGTCTGCCATTCTTTATACTTACTCAATTAGGGTGGAAGTCTGCTGTCTTGCACGGATCAGAATGTTGGGATGAATGCAGCTGAGATAAGATTGCGCTACATAGGTGGATACAATAAGAAATGGTTATGGTATGCACATGTGGTGCGGACGAATGAGGAGCATGTCGTGAAGAATTTTTGAGTATACATATGGTTAAAGGAGTGAGGATGGCTAAAAATACGATGGATGAACTTGCGTAAAAGATGACATTACTATAAAGGCGGTGATCTATTCAAACACTAACACAACCCGTAAAATATTTAGGTTCAACAACAACAAAAAAACTACGGTATTTATGTGGACTATTCAAACCCCTGTTTATTTGATTCTAATTTGAATTTAGTATTTACTAGATTTATAATCACAGGGGCGCCCGTTGCGAAGAAAGCTAAACTACATATGCGAAGAACAGAACAAGAAGATGTTATGACAGAAGAGCAAGAAAATGAACAATCAGAATCGAATTTTATCCGGACAACTAAATATAATACGTCCAAATTTAAAGAACCTATAATTAATACAAAATCTAGAGTTAATAACACTATTAATAATAGTAGTAGTGTAAATAATATTACTTTAGATATAAATAATTCCTGTAATAATGATAATAATAGATGTAAAATATCGAATACATATAATGACGAAGAAGAAAGAAGACTATGTGTCAAAGAAAAACGGTACAAATGTGATATATGTCAGCACGCTTTTAATCAAAAGGATGATTTAACAAACCATATTCGAATACACACTAATTTGAAGCTTTATAAATGTGAAGTATGTCAGCGTTCTTTTAATCAAAAGCGTTATTTAACAAATCATATTCGTAAACACACGAATGAAAAACCTAACAAATGTAAAGTATGTCAGTATAGTTGTACTAATAATAGTTCTTTAATAAGACATACTCGTATACACCACACTAATGAAAAACCTTTTAAATGTGAAGTATGTCAAAATGGTTTTATTCAAAAGTCTGATTTAACAAGACATATTCGTATACACACTAATGAAAAACCTTATAAATGTGAAGTGTGTCAGTATAGTTGCAAGCAAAAGGGGGATTTAATAAAACATAATAGAATACACACTGGTGAAAAACCTTATAAATGTGAATTATGTCAGTATAGTTGTAATCGAAATAGTGATTTAAGAAGACATGTTAGAATACACACTGGTGAAAAACTTTATAAATGTGAAGAATGTCAGTATAGTAGTAATCAAAAGGCTGTTTTAAAAAATCACATTCGTAGACAACACATTAGGATAAACCCATAAAATTGTAAGTACCTACTTTTACTACATACATACATACATAAACTCACGCCTTTTTCCCATGGGGGTAGGCAGAAACTACAGAACGCCACCTGCTACGATCCTTACATACTTCTTTTGCTTCACACACATTCATACATCTAGTCATACACACACGCCGGTTATGGGTACTGCGCACTTGGCCTTTCTGAAGAACATCACCTATAAGGTCTATGTATGTCTTTTTAGGGCGTCCCCTCCCGGCGTTTCCATTCACGTCTGCCTTGTAAATACCTACTCTACTGCTCTCTTCTACTTTTACTGTAGAACGTTTTTTTCGTAAAGTTTTTATTAGATACTTGCTGTGCCCGCGGCTTCGCTCCCGTCAACTGCCTACCCTACCCTACATATCCACCCTATCCTATGTACCCTACATACCTATCCTACCCAACCTACCTATCCTACCCTACCTACCTAACCTACCCTACCTACCTACTCTACCCTAACTAAATATTATACCTACCCTACTTACACACCTTCCCAACCTACATACTATTTTTTTCGTATCCAAGACCCTTCTCCTAACAAAAACAATCACAAGAAAATTAGAATTAGCGAAATCGGTAAAGCCGTTCTCAAGTTGTAACGTGACCAGGAGAAATAGGGGTTCTTTTATATATTACTAGCTGACCCGGCAAACGTTGTTTTGCCATAGAAATAACAAAACACCAAACATTTTTTTTTTATTCATTGTACCTTTATCCTACCAACCCTACCCTACGAACCCTACCCTACCTACCCTACCCTACCCTACCCTACCTTACCTGCCTACCTACCTACCTACCCTACCTTACCTACCTATCTAACCTACTCTACCCTACCTACCTACTCTACATACCCAACTACATACCTACCCTACCAAATTTTTTTTTTCTATCTCAGATCCTTCTAGTAACAATAACAAAGACAACAAAATAAGAATTAGCGAAATCAAGCCGGTCTTAAGTTATAGCGTGACCAGGAGAAATAGTGGCTCATTTATATAATAAATAGACTAGCTGTTGCCCGCGACTTGTTAGCGTGAGTATGGCTGGTTGCCTATGGCAAACGGCTCTGAAAGTATATTCAAGAATTGCTATCCATTTGCTTATATTTGCTACATTTTTGAATAATTGCTACATAAAATGATACATTCAGAGAAGTATGAATATTTTTCTGACCAGCCATTCTGACGTCAGATTGGATGGTGGCCTACGTGTTCATCATGAAGGATTCGGAAAATCTAAAAGTTTGTTGTATCAATAATTGCAACAGATGACACAATTATGGATCATCCACCCCAGATCTGTTCAGAACGCCTGCACGATTTGAACAAGACGCTGCGCTGTAGTAAAAAAACTGTTGCCTTTCAAAATTAATAGGCACTTCTTCGTAGCCTACTCTACCTATCCACCCTATCCTATCTACCCTACCCTACCTACTCTACTCTACCCTATCTACATACCCTACCTACCCTAACTACATACCTACCCTACCTACATACCTACCCTACCTACATACCTACCCTACCTACATACCTACCCTACCTACATACCTACCCTACCTACATACCTACCCTACCTACATACCTACCCTACCTACCTACTATTTTTAACCGCCGCCGGAAAAAAAGGGGTGTTATAAGTTTCACGTGTGTTGCAGTGTATCTGTGTGTCTGTCTGTGTCATCATAGCGCCTAAACGGATGAACCGATTTCAATTTAGTTTTTTTTGTTTGAAAGGTAATTTTGTCGAGAGTGTTCTTAGCTATGTTTGAATAAAATCGGTTCAGCCTTTCAAAAGTTATGGGCATTTTACTGTTTGAATTGGGGTGTTTTCGCAAGACAAATGTGTCAGGGGTTTTTTAAATTGTGAAATTTTACTTGTATTTCCTTTTTTTCTATCTAAGACCCTTCTCGTAACAATGACAAAGACAACAAAATAAGAATTAGCGAAATCAAGTCGTTCTCAAGTTATAGCGTGACCAGGAGAAATAGTCATTTATATATATAGACTAGCTGTTGCCCGCGACTTGTTAGCGTGAGTATGGCTGGTTGCCTATGGCAAACTGCTGCTTATATTTGCTACATTTTTTAACCCCCGCCGGCAAAAGAGGGGTGTTATAAGTTTCACGTGTGTTGCTGTGTATCTATGTGTCTGTCTGTGGCATCATAGCGCCTAAACGGATGAACCGGTTTTAATTCAGTTTTTATTGTTTGAAAGGTAATTTTGTTGAGAGTGTTCTTAGATATGTTTGAATCAAATCGGTTCAGCCGTTCAAAAGTTTGGGCGTTTTACTGTTTGAATCGGGGTGATTTTGCAAGATAAATGTGTCGGGGGTTTAAAAATGTATCGTACTCGTATGTAGAAATTATTGAAGAAGTGTAGAAAATATAAGCAATTGTATACCAATTCTTGAATATATTTTCAGAGCCTTGCCATTAGTTGCCATAGGCAACCAGCCATTCTGACGCTAACCGCGACTTCGTACGCGTCACACTCGTATTTATATTTTTTTCCCACCGGTTCTGTGATTTTTTCCGAGATAAAAAGTACCTAGTCTATGTTACTCCTTATAACATCAGCTATATTTAAGTAAAATCCCGTCAAAATCGGTCCAGCCATTTAGGAGATTACCCGGAATAGTCAGACATTACGTCGCAGAGCATTACCTAGCGTACCTATAAATACTTTCACATGCATTAAATAAAACGTTGTTAAACACATCAACACGGTCTAGGGATATTTTAAAAAAAGCGAATTACTATCAATGTGTTAATTATTTATATGACATGTATATATTTAAAAGATACGTTATTTAATATTCTACCATTTTTTAATAATGTACTTCGATTAAAATTTCAGGATTTTATGGAAAAAAATGAAGCATAGACGGAAAGCGTATATGAATTAACTTTTAATTTATGAGTAAAAACTGAAAAAAAATAGAAAAATCATTTAATTTGTGAAATCTGAGAAATCGCCCATGATGTTCATAACACATCGGCAACGATTCGGCATGCTCAGAACAAGGTTGTCAATGTCTTGCTGCGGAATATTGTCCCATGTCCTTCTGAGGTGCGCAAAAAGTTGATCTTCTGTAGCTAGATTTTCAGGAACTTTCTTCAGAGCTCTTCTTTGCAGCATATCCCCCCGCATGCTCAATGGGATTTAGATCTGGCGATTGAGCAGGCCAGTCTAAGACCCTAACATTGTGTGTATGTAACCGTGTGTGCCCGGGCATTGTCGTGCATGAGCAGGAAATCTTGCCCCATTTGTGTTCTGTGGGGCAAGATTACGGGACCCAGCACCTGTTGGACGTATCGTTCTGCCGTCATATTGCCCCGCACCCAAACGAGATCCGTCCGTCCTCCAACACGAATTCCTGCCCAAACCATAATTGTTCCTCCTTGGTATGGGTGAACTTCCTGAGGGATCTGAAGACGGCTCCATCGTCCAGGAACTCGCCAAACACGCGTCCTTCGTGAATCTGGATGGAAGCCGAACCTGGATTCATCCGTGAACAGCACATTGGACCATTGCTCACGGCCCCAGTCCACGTGGTTCCGAACCCATTCTAATCGTCGTCGATTGCCTCTCCGTAAAGGTGGGACCCGGAGTGGTCTACGAGAGCGTAGATTGCTTTCATGCAGTCGCCTTCTTACAGTTTGGTCACTCACAAGCACTTGGTGTTCCACTCGCAGCCTTTGGACCAATTGTGTCGCCGTTGTATTTGGTTGAGCTCGCGCAGTAATTTGCAAAAATCGGTCTTGTCTGGGGGTGGTGATGCGACTTGGCCCCCGGTGCCTCTCCGCTACTTCACCTGTGGCACGATAGCGTGTCCACAATCTTGAAATTACATTTTGGTGGGTCCCTATGGCCTCAGCAACATTACGCTGAACAGACCCAGCTTCCAGCATTCCCACAGCTCGTAACATCTCCGCCCTCGTCAAATATTGGCTTTGCATGGCTACAATACCTCAAATTTAACTTTATCTTTCGTTTAAAAATGAAAAAAAACTGTAACTCAACGTAATTCGTATTGTTTTCTAAATTTCGCACAAATGAAAATTCCCTCTCCTACACATCAAGACATTTTTATGCCACGGAAACAAAAGAATTTTCAAAAATTTGAATTTAGAATTAGTCTGAGATAAATTACAAACAAATCGGTGTATAAAAGATTCCAATGCGGCCAGTACTTTTCGAGTTATTTAATTGAGTATGAAATATCCCTAGACCGTGTTGATGTGTGTATTTGATATTGCATAAAGACACTTCATTTTCATTTATTTACTAGTTTAGTTTTGTCATCCCAAGTGAATACAAACTATCCTATGTCCTTCCCAGGGTCTCAAACGATCTCCATGCCAAATTTAATTAAAATCGGTCCAGCCGTTTCGGAGTCTATAAGGAACATACATACATACTTTCTCTTTTATTTATATAGATTATAGAGACTATCTTGAATAGTATCTTAGAAAGTAGTAACCTGTGTACAGATTTTATAAAATCATTTTTTTTCTGAAAATACCTTCTTAGGTTTGTAATCAGCCTGGATAACTTCCAATAGTTATTAGTCATTGCCAAAACAGAGATTGTTTGGTAAAAACGTGTTAATAAAAACTAAATAGATACCTATATTTTTATGTTGTGTGCTTTTTATTCAATAACCAAAAATAAAACACATTAAACACATACTGTATGTAACCTCTTAAATATATTTTACACCTTTAATTAGTTATTCTGTCTGGAGAGTGTATTGAAGTCGGATTGCAGATACAGAGAAGAATGTCTGTGTGTACTGTCAGACTAGGCTTGTTCTTACTCGGACACTGAATAGAACGCTCCGAACTAGTACAATCGTTGAAATGAACTAGTTCGGTCTTCTAGTACTATTAGTTCATTGTAGTTCACCGTTCATTAAGATATTCTTGTGGGCCGGGTCGGTCATCGAGATCGTATGTAGACAGAGCAAACTGTACTAGTTCGTCGTTCATCAGTCATTCAGACCTCCTTTACTCGACCGTATAGTAGTTACAGTAGATCTTTGTGTCTCTGAAGTTGGCTCTGCGAACCATTGCGCAAGAAACAGTTTGTCATGGATACTGCATAGAGTAAGCGAGATGGGACGATGCGACAAACGTAAGCGAGTGAAAAAGCAGTTATACATTGCTATCTTCTACTTCAACATTGACACAAGAATAGTGTTACGAGCTGGGGTTCAGGGATAAATTATTTAAACAGCGGACTTCAATTAATCACTGTTTATTACAAAAACACTTCGTAAACAATTCTATTACTTCGCACTTCTTTCAGCTTTGATCGCTCTGTATCGCTTCTCAATCGAAACTGACTCACGACGAACCCGACCGCTCTTTATATAGCCCGGAAGATGTTTCTAGAACGTTCCATACTGTTCTAGGTACTTCGAGAATCTTCCAGAACAATCGACTTTTGAACTCATCGATCCCGAAGCGACTAGAAATGTTCGAACCGAACATTCTGGAAAATTCTACTCAACACGAACTTTCGAGAACATTAGTTCCGCTATTCGATACTAGATGGCGCCACTAGTTACTACTTAGTTCTTCTACTCGTCACTAGATGGCGCTGCCCTATCTTGTAACATTGCCTCCTTCTTAGACATGCTCGTCCCGAGCATTGTTAGACCCATGATAACGGGCCAACCGATCCACATGAATGACCTTCGATGCACCTCGTGGTCCCTTTTGAATTCGGTAGGTGACATCATTGATCTTGGTAACTACGCGATATGGTCCATCCCATTTGGCTTGCAATTTAGGCGATTTTCCTTTGCTGCGTACCGGGTTTTGTAACCATACCAGAGATCCTTCATCGAAGCCCTTATTGTTCGCCTTCCGATCGTAGCGAGTCTTCATCCTATCAGACATCTGCTGACCTGTCTGTCTGATGTGCTCATATACATCATTCATCCTATTCCGTAGTTCATTCGCGTAATCTGTTACATTGCGTGGAGAATCAGGTGGGGTACCGGTGATTAGATCTGCAGGTAATCGTAGTTCTCTTCCGAAATTAGCAAAAGCTGGTGTTACTGCTGTACTTTAATGAACAGCACTCCAATATGCCAGGAGAAATGGTTGAATATGTTTGTCCCAATCCTTCTGTCTGGTTTCCACAACCTTTGCCAAATACCTCTCCAGCGATTGGTTGAATCGTTCAACCATCCCGTCTGATTGCGGATGATAAGCAGTAGTTCTGGTTTTGTGTCACACGACACGTCTCCTTGAACACTTCTGACTCGAAGTTCCGGCCTTGATCACTGTGAATTTCCAAGGGTACCCCAAACCGACAAAACACTTCGTGAACTAACTTATCAGCCACCGTAACCGCTTCTTGATTGGGGATTGCAAACACTTCCGGCCATTTTGTGAAGTAGTCCATGACGACCAAGAAGTACTTGTTCCCGCTTTGGCTTTCTGGAAATGGCCCAGCAACATCTAATGCTATACGTTCCCATGGTGCACCAACATTGTAAACCTTTAGTGCCCCTCTGCTACGAGTTTGTGGTCCATTCACAGCCGCACAACTTGTACATTTGCGGCACCATTCCTCAACGTCCTCTCGACAATGGATCCATTAAAATCGTTCTCGGATCTTGATTAAAGTCCTCTTAACTCCCATGTGACCCCCTGAACATCCATTGTGGTAGAGCTGTAGGATCTCCGGCACCATAACTTTAGGTACGACCATTTGTAGATGACACTGGTCACCGCGAGCGTTCTCCCATTTCCGGCGCATAACTCCATCCTGGATAACCAAGCTTTCCCACTGTGCCCAATAACTCTTGGTGATGGAACTGGTTGCTGCGACATCACTCCAGTGAGGCCTAGGAGCACCTGATTTCTTCCATTCAAGGATCGGTTTTAGGTCTCTGTCTTCTTGTTGAGCGCTCTGCAAGGTTGCCTTCCACTCTTCGCTAAGATCCGTTCTCAACATCCTCACAAATTCTGAGCACTCAGCCTCTTGCCTGACACAGGGCTCACATTGATCGGAACATGACCTACGCGAGAGAGCATCTACATCACCGTGTGACGTTCTGTTCCCTTCACATGATTGTGACTCACACACAATTTGCGAGAATGAACTCCTTGGGGCTCTTTCATCACCAGTTACCAACCGCCACTTAGTCCTAGCGTCTACTGGTTTTCGTGCTGCTGGTAACTGACTTCCACAAAGCGGACTCCTTCGCTTCGGGCAGCTCAACCGGATGTGGCCTCTCTCTCCACAGCTATAGCACCAGGGTGAAGTCACAACATCCCTTATGCGGTGAGCTCGATCGTCCCGTCGTACAGCTTCCACTTCCAAAGCGTAGGCTAGGGCGTTCTTAAGGTTCTTGAAATAGCCTAGCCTCACGGCAGCCGTAACCTCCAGGTCGCGGATCCCATCCGTGAAAGCCTGTACAAGATTCCCGTTGATCAGCACAGGTGACGACTGGTAAGCCTTCCGGACCAGTTTTTCCACTTCAAGAGCCCACTGCTGAAGAGTTTCACCAACCCGTTGCGATCGGTCTTTCAGCTGGGCGCGAAACACATGTTCCAGGTGCGCGTCGCCGTCTCTAGCTTCCAATGCTTCCAGAAGCTTCTCGAAAGTGACGTCTTGTCCCAGCGCCTCTAACACAGTCAAGGCCTGGTCGCGAAGACCCAAGGTTAGAGCAGTCAAAGCCTGTTGGTTAGTCCACCCATTCGATTTCATCACGGCCTCAAACTGAATCTTGTAGGCGGACCATGACGAAGAGCCTTCGAAAGGTGGTACTTTAAAACCACGAGGCGAAGGTGTCACTACCGCAGCTGCCACGATCCCATCTCCAGACTTGAGGCCACGTATTGACTTCTCGATTTCGACGATGCGGGTCTCGTGTTGCTGGATCTGGTTCTTTACCTCTTTCATCTCCTTACCAATGGCTCCGCGGAGATCCTTAATCACCAAGAGCTGCCCCTCCTGACGGCAAACCTACTCTTCCTTGTAACGCTGCAGCTGCTCCTCTAAGCGGCGAGCTTGCTCCTCCTGACGGCGAGCCTGCTCCTCCTGAGAGCGAGCCTGCTTCTCCTGACGGCGAGCCTGCTCTTGCATGAATGCCATAAGGGCGGCTAGGTCAGGCGACGCCGACGATTGAGCTGGTTCCGCTGCAGCCGCGGAATCTCCATGTCCACCTGATGACGGTGAGGGAGCGTCTCCAATGCGCCTTTGGTCTACGTCTTGCTGGCGCTGGCTCCTGGTGCGCATCCCTTCCGTTTCTTCCTTCGGTAGAACCGGCATAATTTATCCCACTTCTGACACCAATTTGTTACGAGCTGGGGTTCAGGGATAAATTATTTAAACAGAGGACTTTAATTAATCACTGTTTATTACAAAAACACTTCGTAAACAATTCTATTACTTCGCACTTCTTTCCGCTTTGATCGCTCTGTATCGCTTCTCAATCGAAAGTGACTCACGACGAACCCGACCGCTCTATATATAGCCCGGAAGATGTTTCTAGAACGTGCCATACTGTTCTAGGTACTTCGAGAATCTTCCAGAACAATCGACTTTTGAACTCATCGATCCCGAAGCGACTAGAAACTTCCAGAATGTTCGGTTCGAACATTTGGAAAATTCTACTCGACACGAACTTTCGAGAACATTAGTTCCGCTATTCGATACTAGATGGCGCCACTAGTTACTACTTAGTTCTTCTACTCGTCACTAGATGGCGCTGCCCTATCTTGTAACAATAGCAACTGCGCTATTGCAGCCAACTTCCGAGACACAAAGATCCGCTGTGACTACTATACTTACAGCGATTAATGCCTACACGAAAGCGCGGTCCCGCCCATTACCTCATGTCCCGCCCTTTGGTTGTCACCGCTCGCGCTCGCGCGTGCTAATGGAGTGAATTTGAGTGCGTGGTTGGAAGGCGTAGGGGTCTTAGGGCTTGTCCCCATCACCACGTCACGACGTCGAAATCGTTGTACGGTGCGGTGTCGCGGCGCTGCACGTAGACGTGACGTGCTAATTTACCTCGGCGGGTAGGTAGGGCGGCCCAGAAGTTTGGCGAGGTTTATACCGTATCGTTAAAATGCACGTACGATTTCGTGCCATTTATAACTCTAATTTTTCACTCACGCACCTGTGAAATAGAGATCTTTTTAGAGAATCCTCAACAAGTGATATCAATAATTTCTGATTTGTTTGCACTTTCTAATCGCTAATACAATGCCGCGACACTTCACCGTTCCACTTTGACGACGTCGTGACGTAGTGATGGGGACAAGCCCTTAGTTCGAGTAGCCTCGTAAGAAACGAGCTGTCAAGGATCAACCCAACGTAACGTCACGGATATTGAGCCCGAAATTTTGTACTTGATCTCGGAGTGTGAAATATCTGTTACGTATTAACTTCTATAATCTGTGGTACCTACTGTTTAGGATTACCAGCGTTTGTTTTACTCAACGACCATGCATACGTAGTATCTCTAAGTAGTCTGTGCATGCAGCCGATAGACGCCTAATAGCAGGCGACCGATTTTATTTTTATGAGAGTAAAATTGAAACAAAATGTAGTTATAGTATGATTTTGGGGGAGAGTCCCCACTTTTTGTCTATCATTTTCTTGCATTGCCAAAAGGTGATACATCCCTTGCTCAATTTGTTGTCATAATGACTGCTCCAGTTTAACTTACTGTCAAGTATGACACCCAGATACTTGACCTTGTTGGACAACTGTAGTTCAGTGTTGAACAGCTTAGATGGAAAGGGCCTAGAGCTCTTTTCTGAGTAAACATGACTAATTCAGTCTTAGTGAGGTTTACTGATAGGTCATACTCCCTGCACTATCGCTCCACTATACACAGAGCTTGTTGAGTGAGATTGCAGGGAGTATGACCTATCAGTAAACCCCACTAAGACTGAACTAATCATGTGTAACTAATCTTTAAAACTTACGGATTTAGAGCAGAAATATAGGATAAGAACCCAGAACCAGTGTTTGGATGAAGTAGCTAGCAGTGGAGTGGAAGAAAATGACTGATCATGTCATACGTGACAATAAATATAAAAAGTGTTGAAAATAAATATAATGAAAGGGACAGATTTACAAAAAATAATTTATAAAGTTTCGTATGTACGACACAGTGCAGTGATTCCAGTGACTCTAATGAATCTTTTCTTAAGGAAGTCTTAGATTAGATTCAGATTTTGATTATGGTAGTGAATAAACCAAATTTATTATAGAATACTGTTGTTGTTTTTTATTCGGATTGATAGATACATAATATCTAAAGTATTGCCTACCTAAAGTACCAATAGTATTTTTATTCAGACGAAGTAAAATTAATAATTCTAAAGTATCAAAGGTTATTCCAGGTATTTTATACTAGTTTTGGGGTTGCTAAGCTGATATTTTTTAAATTTGCCGCTCTTTTTCAGTCTCTACTTTCGTTTGCCAGACTCTATTGTTGTTTCATGTGCGGCCACGCCATGGCTCCATCTATAGGTACTTTATCTAAGCCCTTTAGTATTTCCCTTACCTAGTTGTTTCCAAAGACCTTATACTTCATACTACTAGACTGTGCACTATGGCGCAAAAACCGGTCCGAGCGAGAGGGCTCCCGTTGGTAGCGTGTCTCTTTCTAATGAGGTGACCATGACCAAACATAACACGGGACAAATTGATTGTAAAAACAATAGTGTAAGTATCCCAATATATGTATTTATGCTACCTCACCACCTAAACCTACCAAATTAATTGAAAAAAAAATGAGTGTATATTTTTTGGAATCTACGTCACTTACCGAGTCGGTGTCGAGCGTACAGAATTTCGACATCCCATGTTTTTCCATTGGTGTCGTAAGAGGCAACTAAGGGACAAACCAGAGAATGATCAGCAGCGTTCTCTGTGCATTTGTAACAACCATACTGGGATCGCCAACCCGCCTGCAAAGCACTCCCCATGAATAGCACAAATAAAACATAGCCCCTAGTGCCCGGCAGCCTGCCTAACCTAGACTACGGTAGCGGTCTAGGTTACGGTATGGCAAGGGGTACAATGAATACCGGACGAGATCCGGCTACCCCAACAAATACCGACGACAGGACCTGGCAACGTACAACACGCGCACACTCCGGAATCCGGACCGACGATAAGATGACCGAACTCGAAGAGTAATTGAGCAGTTTACGATGGTGTATTCGGGGAGAACTCGATAATCCTCAAATCCCAAGTCTGCATAAGTCTTATTCTTCAAGACCCATCGTATAAATAGGAAAAAAAACTCTCTGATCTTACTCTCAAGCTCATGAAGGAGAGGCGTTAGATGATCCTGCAGTCTTCAGACGATGCTTTGAAATACCCCAAAGGATCTCAATGATTTCACATATTGTCCAGTTGAGTAGACAGTTGAGAAACAAAACTACACCAATTTTATTCCACTAGGAATCAATTTGCGAATAATATTAACAGCCGCTGAATTTTACTCGAACAAAACCCGCCAAAAACGCCGCAAACCTGGTGGTCTTTTTTTTTGTTCGCCCTTTTCGGGCAGGCTAAGGTCTTGGACCATACCGCCTCGTCTTCAGTGCAATTTTAACATTCTTTAGTATGCATTAGAATACGGGTGTAACAGATTCTAATGGTTTTTGGAGTATTTGGCAGCAAATTGTATCGAGTCAGCCTTCCCAGTAACCTTTGCGGAGGTAGTCAATACTACAATAAAATTCTCCGCTCCACTATCCTGAGATCGCTTCTGTCAATGATTTCACATATTGTCCAGTTGCGTAGACAGTTGAGACACAAAACTACACCAATTTTATATTACAATATCCACTAGGAATCAATTTGCAAATAATATTAACAGCCGCTGAACTTCACTCGAAAAAATCCCGCCAAAAACTCCAACCTGGTGGCCTTACATTTAGTATTACCAGGCCCAAACATTTAAAAGTACTACTCTTACACAGTATTAATGAATTATTTTTTAAATACAATGAATTGATGAATTAAAGGAACAGTAAAAATATTTAAATACGCTTCAAAGTTTCATAGACTTTGAAACGTATTTAAATATATTTTTTATTCGTTCATTTTGGTATTACATAAAAAAGAAAATATAAAATTTTCTACCATTTCTACCAAACCCAAAGATTAGCTGAGCTGGCAAGATGTCAGACAAGGACACACTACCAGCGGGCACCCTCTCGCTCAGGACCGCTTTTGGTAAGCTACCGCTTATAAGGGAATAGCTAACCTAGATGTATTATAATAGATTTCATTTTAGCTAAACAAAAATTTTTGGTGCACAGTCTAGTAGTAAGAAATACGTATAAGGTCTTTGGTTGTTTCAGCATGAAATGTATAAATACTCTTTGGAAAGAGTATATTTAATTAAACCAATGAGGTAGGATAACTATTGGGACGGCTTATTCTACTATATGAAGAATAGTTATACAAATATCTATCATATCGACACACACATGTCAAAAAGCGTTTTGTCTCTTTTTACCCGACTGCCGAAGGAGGGTAATGTGTTTATCAGTCTATGTATGTATGTATGTAAGTATGTATGTATGTATGTATGTTTGTTCCTATGTGGCGTTCCAGAGACCAAACGCGTTGCCCGATTTTGATGATTCGTACGTCAATCGATGCGTCTTAACTCTGCGAGTGTCATAGGCTATATTAAAATTGGATAATCAAAAAATGGCGGATTTTGGGTGCCATATTGTGGGGGCCCAAATTTTTTTTTTCTTCCAAACCCATCGTGTGGGGTATCAAAATAAAGGGTTTTAAGAGGTGATTTCAAAAATATATATCACTTATATGTTTAAATGTATCTAATTCGGCAAAACTAACTAAAAAGTTATAAATAAAAAAACTTAATTAAAAAAATCAAAAAACCCGACTGCTTCAAAAGCGAACTAAAAAGTCGTAAACAAGGAAAAAATCATGCTGTGCAGGCGGAGGATACACCAGACTTTGGTCAGCCAGCCGGCGAATATGTATCCTCCGACTGCACAGCATGATTTTTTCCTTGTTTACGACTTTTTAGTTCGCTTTTGAAGCAGTCGGGTTTTTTGATTTTTTTAAGTAAGTTTTTTTTAACTAACCAAGAGCTGCATATGAAAAAAGAGACATCTAAATGTTTGTCAAGGACTAAATTTGGCAACACTTTTGTGTGACGTCAACATCATGCCTATGCGTGACCGGTCGCCATTTTATGCGCCAAAAGTACTCTTTGTTTTTGTGGTAGTTGTGCTGTCAAACAGTTGCTTGTTCAGAATATTTTTGTTGTTTTACAAGGAAATACGTCTAGAAACTAGTTATTTTGGTGTTCTGAGTGTGGACATTAATAGGAAAATCATGCCCTCGTATTGATTAAAACCAGTGCTGCCAACTCGTTTAAGCAAAAACGCGCTGTTAGCTCTTTAAAAAAGCGCTAGAACGCGCTAAATGGTCACTGTCAAAAAATTGCTCCAAATATCGATCAAATTCGGCGCCAAATTCAAACAAAACGCCCAATAATTTGAGACTAGAAATATAAAAACGCATTTTGTTTTTTTTTTATTTAATATAAATATGTCATAAAAAAAGAGTTGCATACATTAAACTCCTTGTTTAGTAATAATAAAATAAATGTGTTTATGTAATTATTTTATAACATAAAGGGATTAAATTAATTCATCATCGTCTGATTCTACCACAATTGCTTCTGCCGCCTAAATAAGGTATTGATCAGTTTTGGACTTGAATTTATATTTAACTGTGGATGAAATTTTCCTCAACACGTCTTTGGGAAGTTGATAGTTTGCGCAGTTACTATTTTTTTAAGAAAGTATAGAGTTTCGAAAAGCGCTAGATTTAGCGCTAGGCGCTAAAACGCGCTATTGAACAAAAAAAGCGCTAGATCTGGCGCTGAAAGCGCTAAGTTGGCAGCACTGTTTAAAACAGTCAGGTATGAGAAAAAACAAAAATCAGCCTAAATTGACTCTGCACAGGTTAGTAACTAGTTTTCACTAATCCGGTCGAATTTTGTGTTAAATATTGTTACAAGATGGAATTTTTGAATATTATTCGAACCTGTGTCATGTTTGTATGGCATAAAACGTTATTATTTTCTATATTTCTTTGCATTGTTTACATACAATAATTATTGACAAGTAAGGTTAGTGATGATCGATGTTCGCATACGATAAGTATCGATAAAATTTATAGTATGTAAAATACATTGCAATGATACATGCAATGTATTTTAATCCACAGATTTCCTGGAAACGAAATTTTAAAGAAGAAATGGATAGAAGCTATTGGTTTTGAAAATACAAACCCTAGACATAAAATGTGGCATATCTGCTCCATGCACTTTGAGTAATCATGTTTTAACAGAACCGTCGATGTGATAAGGTTACCTGATGGCGTAGTGCCCACATCGACGTTACTGGTATGTTTTTAAACAAAAGTTGCAAAATACAGTAATTTCAACACATCTTGTTACATACTTTTTTATTGACAGTATTTCTTTAAATGAATTAAATATGTAAATAAGTAATAGAATTATGCGACTTTCTTTTTCAGCCTAGGCAAATATGTTCCTCACAACAACCTACTTATATATATATGTTTATCTCACAAAGAAATGGGCTTTACTAAATCAAAAAGTGAGAACTTTAAATGAAAAGGTCCGGAGATGTGATGGAAAGATTTCTAATATTATTCAAGACCTTAAGAAACTTAAATATATCTATAATGAAGGAAGTTTAATTCTAAATAAAAATTTAAGAATATGCAGAAGGATTTCGTAAAAAGCAAATTGCCAAATCTAAAGGCCTACTTTAGAAAAAAGTATTCTGAAGAATTAAGAAAATTTGCCCTTACGCTTCAATTTGTTTTAGCCGAAAGCGTATGATTTTATAAGTAATACCGACAACACTTCGTCCTCACATGTCACAATGTCACATAATGTATGTACGTATGTTAATATTGTAAAACACCAATTTTTTTTTAAAAAACGAGTATGTATGGAGTTTCTTGTGCGTTCTTCTCCATAACAATCTACTTTTCGGATGCACGGTAGAATCATTTTTTTTTTTTTATTACTTTTAAATTATTATTTTTTATTACTTTTAAATTTTAATTTTAATTTATGTGACGTTCAAAAGTGCCGTTTATTGGCCTAATTGAATAAATATATTTGACTTTGACTTGTTTGAAACACTCGCACTTTTGAGTTCAATAATATTTATTTATCTACATCTCATTAATACTAAGACCGAGCCCCTAAAGATTGCATAGATCATGATAATTATGCATGCGTATAATAAATTACGAAAGAAGCTGTTGTTGTTTAAGTGTGAAAGTAAAGTATGTTTCGGAGTTTGTAAATTTGGCTGATGAAAGAAATCAGATGTTTCATTAATTTTGTTGAATAATGAAACATAATGAACAGCTGTTTATTTCTTCAGATTTCTGGGTTACTCAGTGTTAAGAAGCAGGAGTGGTAAGGAGGGTGTTAAAGTGTATTTTTAACTCGTGCGTTATTTTTAATATTACTTTTAATATTTTTTTTATATTTTATATATTTTTTTTACATAATATAATAAAAAAAAACAAAAACACTTTTCGAATTAAAATCATATATTATAACTTTTCTATTCATTATACATGACAAAATATTATTGCTCTGTGTAGTTTCTGTCTCTTACCACGTAAATCACTGAACATATTTTCTTTAGGGCTCTTTAAGTGAGCACGTTCCGTATGGTGTCGGACGTAAAGAATCTCACCATCCCATATCTCCCCGTGGGTGTCGTAAGAGGCGACTAAGGGATACACCAGAGAATGGGCAGCAGCGTTCTCTGTGCTCTTCAACAACAAACTGCGATCGCCAACCCGCCTGCCAAGCGTGGCGATTAAGGCAAACCCCCCCAAACCAAATGAATAGCACAAATAAAAAACGGCCCCGAGTACCCGGCAGGCCGTCTACCCTCGACTACGGTAGCGGTCGAGGCGATGGCGTGGCAAGGGGTTCGAAGAATCCTCGGAGTGAACCCGGCTACCCCAATAAACACCGACGACTGGCCCTGGCAACATACAACACGCGAACACTCCGAACCGACGAGAAGATAGCCGAACTCGAGGAGGAATGGAGCAGGAATGGAATACTCCATCGCAACCTGCTCAATTCCTATGGTATTATAGGGTTATCTGAAGTCCGAAGAGAGGGGGGAGGACTCGATAATCCTCAAATCCGGTAACCTGCTCTATTGCCGAGAGGATGACCGGCAGTCCCAGGGTGGTGTCGGGTTTATCGTCCACAAGTCCCTTGTGAACAACGTGGTGAAGATCGAGAGTGTGTCGACCAGGGTGGCGTACCTTATACTCAGAATATCCTCGAGATATTCGCTGAAGGTCATACAGGTCTACGCACCGACCTCGGCACACCCCGATGACGAGGTAGAGACCATGTATGAGGATATCTCTATAGCCATGCATGGTTTCAAAACTCACTTCACCGTTGTCATGGGGGACTTCAACGCAAAACTGGGCAAACGAGACGAGGATGAGCTGCAAGTGGGGCAATTTGGAGTTGGACGTCGGAACCACCGGGGTCACCTACTGGCCAGTTTTATGGAGAAGGAGGGCCTCTACATGATGAACTCCTTCTTCAGAAAGCGTGAGCATAGGAAGTGGACCTGGCAAAGCCCCGATGGTGCAACAAAAAACGAGATCGACTTCATCATGTCAACCAAGAAGCAAATGTTCAATGATGTCTCTGTGATCAATTCGGTGAAAACCGGGAGCGATCACCGAATGGTAAGAGGCACATTGAACATTAATATTAAGCTTGAAAGGTCTCGACTGATGAAGTCAACGCTCCGTCCAGCACAGATCCAGATCCAAAACCCCGAGAGCTTTCAGCTCGAACTCCAGAATCGTTTCGAGTGCCTAGGGAGCTCCGTGGACGAATACAGCGACGGGTTCGTGGAAGCTGTCCATACGGTCGGGTCTAAGTTTTTCAAGACCCGCCGTACAGATATAAACAAAAAGATCTCTGATCCTACTCTCAAGCTTATGAAGGAGAGGCGTGAGATGATCCTGCAGTCTTCAGACGATGCGTTGAAATACCGGCAGCTTAATAGACGGATCTCAAAGTCCTTGAAAAGCGACCTCCGCCGCTATAATACTGAGCGTGTTAAAGACGCAATTGAGCGGAATAAGTGCTCCAAGGTCTTTGCAAGAGATCTGTCTTTTGGGCAGAGCCAGCTCACGAAACTGAAGACCGACGATGGCAGGATCTTATCCGCCAAACCGGAGCCTCTGAGGGAGATCGAGAAATTCTATGGGCAGTTGTACACGTCAACCAGTAAACCCGTCGCGAATCTAGTAAAAGACCCTAGAGCTAGATTGACCCGTCACTATACCGAAGACATACCGGACGTCAGCCTGTACGAGATTAGGATGGCTCTTAAACAGCTTAAGAACAACAAGGCACCGGGTGATGACGGCATTACGGCCGAACTCCTGAAGGCGGGTGGTAAACCAATATTTAAGGCCCTTCAGAAGCTGTTTGGTGCCGTCATACTCGAGGGGAAAACGCCACAGGCATGGTGCAGGGGTGTGGTGGTACTCTTTTTCAAGAAGAGTGACAATGCCCTGTTGAAGAACTATAGGCCCATCTCACTTCTTAGCCATGTCTACAAGCTGTTTTCAAGAGTCATCACGAATCGTCTCGCGCACAGGTTTCACGATTTCCAGCCTTCCGAACAAGCCGGATTCCGAAAAGGCTTTAGCACCGTAGACCACATACATACGCTGCGGCAGGTTATACAGAAGACCGAAGAGTATAACCTGCCTCTCTGTTTAGCGTTTGTGGATTACGAGAAAGCCTTCGATTCAATCGAGACTTGGGCTGTACTGCAGTCTCTCCAACGGTGCCAAATCGACTACCGGTACATCGAGGTGTTGAAGTGTTTGTACAAAAACGCCACCATGTCAGTCCGACTTTAGGATCAAGCCTCGGAACCTATCTTTCTGCAGCGAGGTGTGAGACAGGGAGACGTCATATCTCCGAAACTGTTCACCGCTGCACTGGAGGATGTCTTCAAGGTTCTGGACTGGAGAGGGCTAGGCATCAACGTCAATGGCGAGTACATCACTCACCTTCGGTTTGCCGACGATATAGTGGTCATGGCTGAGACCATGGAGGACCTCAGTATAATGCTCGATGACCTCAGTAGAGCTTCCAAAAGAGTGGGTCTTAAAATGAACATGGACAAAACCAAGGTTATGTTGAATGCCCATGTAACACCCACTCCTATCAAGGTTGGAGACTCTACACTCGAAGTTGATGAAGATTATGTCTACCTGGGACAAACGATCCAGTTGGGTAGGGCCAACTTCGAGAAAGAGGTCAACCGTCGAATCCGACTCGGCTGGGCAGCGTTTGGGAAATTGCGCGGTGTCTTCTCGTCCAACTTACCACAGTGTCTCAAGACGAAGGTCTATGACCAGTGTGTGTTGCCAGTGATGACCTATGGCTCTGCGACGTGGTCGCTCACAATGGGCCTCGTCAGAAAGCTTATAGTCACGCAAAGGGCAATGGAGAGGGCTATGCTCGGAGTATCCTTGCGTGATCGAATCAGAAATGTAGAGATCCGCAAGAGAACCAGTGTTACCGACATAGCCCGAAGAATTGCCAAACTTAAGTGGCAGTGGGCAGGGCACATTGCTCGCAGAACGGATGGCCGATGGGGCAGAAAAGTTCTGGAGTGGCGACCGCGAACCGGAAGACGATGCGTTAGAAGGCCTCCCACCAGGTGGACCGATGACCTGGTGTAGGTTGCGGGGATTCGCTGGATGCGGGACGCACGGGACCGGTCAATGTGGCGACACTTGGGGGAGGCCTATGTCCAGCAGTGGACGTCTTTCGGCTGATATGATGAAGTGAGCACGTATACGCATTAAAAAACACGAATTAGCTATTTGCTTTACTATCTCAGTTTCATGCAAATCATTACAATCAATGGAGTCCGTGGTGGGATGGTTAAACATTTCCTGCAACAGAGAAGTAAAATATTGTGATACGACAAATATAAATATGTTTTCTATGTTATTTTCTCTAAGTTGGCCCATCAATTTAGCTCGTAGAATAATTTTGTCCCAGATAAATCCTCAATATGGTCACACTACAGCAGTACGACTTCATGTAAACAAAACAAATTAAATTGCACAAAATCAATGAAATTCAATGTAGATGTATTTGATCTTGACATAGTTATCATTTACAATTATTTTGAAAAGACTGGTTCATCGATTTAAGAGGCAATTATGTGAAAATCAAGTGAAAATACAAAGAAATACGTTTACAATGATTCAGTGTCAGAAATCACGATTTAAACAACTACGCGTGAATTCTTATGTCACCTTTTGGACACCACGTATCACAACCACTCACAACACAATTTTGCACCATTTTTTGGATTATTACATTGAAAGCCATATTGATGATTTATTTTGGAACATAGGGCTAATGTTGCCACATTACCGAATCCTTAAGAAATGGGATTATAATTAATTGATTTGCCAATCCAGATATGCACACGTGACCTACAATGTTGTGATTTTCAATTATGGAACTAATCATAGTTCAAGTATTTATTTATAGGTAAATTATTGGACAGTGTTTTAAGTGTTTAACTTCTGGTTGGGCTAGTGTGGTGAGTATTTCTAGGAATTATCTAGGAGATTTAAATATATAGATACCAATACTATAGTCCACACTAGAAAGAGAGGTCGGCCCACAGAAAGCGGGATGGAGATACGTAGGTATTTGACTCAAGATTTTGTTCCAAGTGTGGCCTTCATCTTTACCATTGAGATAGGAAATATATGGAGGCGCCGTGATGTTCTATACTTACATTAGCTTATACAAATATGAGTGAAATACGATACAGAATGTGAAACATCGTTTTGTTTCATTCTTTCTAATGTAGTAATCGTATTTGATGAACGAGACAACAATATTTCAGTTGTTGCTCATTATGGCAACATTTTGTTATGACGTAGTGACGGTTGTAGGTACGTGCCATATTCGCCATTTTATGTGACGAATTTTGTGGTTGTGTTCGTGGTAGTCCTGCTGTCAAATGGTTGTTTACGTATTGTATTATTGAGATTTGTGAGTGTGTGTGTGTGTTGTTTGATTGACACAACCTTAGAATCGGCGGCCATTTTATGAGACATTTTGAGGTTTAGGTAGGCACGTTTTGTTCGTAGGTATTTCCAGTCCATATTATTTAGTATGTCTATGATCTTTACCTATAACTTCATGACAACAACCAAGCTATATTTTTTTAGACTTGGATTCTAGTCTTTTTGTCAATCATTAATTGAAAATCATTAATTTATTTCTACTACACTACAATATTGTTACCTACCTGCAAGGAACATCTACATTTAGACATAAACTGTATTGTCAACTCATTTACTGCAATAAATACAATAATGATATTATTATAATTGTTTCTATGTAATAAAACAGTAATTTATACTTATAATATGTATTTTATAATCACATGGTTACAGTATGGCGCCAAAAGTAAGTGATCTCATTGACACTGTTGACAGGTCCTATCGAATGACATATCCGTTTAGAAACTCACTATCGTTCGGGAACATCCCCCTTTCTTTAAAGAACAAAGTCAGTCAAATAATTAGGAGTAGTCCTAACGCGAGCACTTCTTCGTAATGGATCTGCTGACCGGTTTTCAGGATGACGAGGTTCAGGTTCCTGGACGATTCCAGGTGCATCGGGTTCCGAAGGCTGCAGAGATGCTGTATAAAGTTGAAAACCTCCAGGGTTACTAGGCTCTGAAAGTTGCTGCTCACTTGTATAAGGTTTAGGCGAACCTGATCTGACTTCAGGATATTGTTCGCCTGCATATGGCTTGATGTGAACTCTGTTTCTTCTGTACTCTTTCCCATTTACTGTAACTATATAAGACCTGCCATTAACAATCTTGGTAATAATTCCAAAACTCCATCTCTTATTAACTTCAGGTTGTAATTGAGTAATGACTTTTTGCCCAATTACTAAAACTGGTTGTTCTTTACCATGCTGATCTACTTTAACTTTCATCTTTTCCTTTCTCTTCTTTATATTTAGAGCAACTTGTGGGACTATTTGAAGTTTAAGGTGTTCCAAAGTACATGGTAATCCAGTGCGAGTTCGCCTTGAAAACAGTTTTTGTGAGGGGCTTGTGTTGTCCATTTCAATAGGTATATTTCTCTGATGAAGCAAACTATACCAAAGATCCTTTTTGGTTTCCAGGCTTTGAACTACCAGCTTCTTAGCTATCTTGACAGCTGCTTCAGCTTTACCATTGGACTCTGGGTGATGTGGAGATGAAGTTACATGATGAATACCCCATTCTTGGGTAAATGTTTTAAAGTGTTCGTTAACAAAGTTTGTAGCATTGTCTGTACAAATTTTCTGAGGAATACCGTGTCTTGCGAAATTTTTCTTGCAGATTTGTATGATTTCTTTGGCAGTAAGAGAGGACAACCGATCTAATTCAAAGAAGTCTGAGTAGTGATCTACAGATACAAGGTATTTCAGATCTCCAACTGAGAAAACATCCATAGATATATATTGAAAAGGGTAGACTGGAACATCATGACAAACAAGAGTTAATTTTTGTTGGCTTGTTGAATGTACTGCACATACTGAACATTTCTGAATATATTCCTTTATGTCAGCAGACATATTGGGCCAGAATATATTAGCTCTTGCCAAGCGAAGAGTACTTGCCACTCCATTATGAGTTACATGTAATCTGTGTAACATTTCCTTTCTTAATGTATTTGGGATAATAACTTGATCATTGCGGAAGACTAGTCCATCAGATGTCGACAGTTCATTGCTCAATCCGCTGAATACTGTCAGTGAATTTGGAAGCCTAGAATTGTACTTGGGAAATCCTTTTTCTATATATACTTTCAATTCTGACAAAGTTTCATCTTTTTTAGTCTCTTCTTTAATTTTTTCCAATAACTGATCAGATATTTTTAAATATTTAACACTTGAAATTTTTGCTATTAGTCTGTAAACCTTTCTTTCTTTCAAATTAGTTTCTAAATCATAGTTGCTTTTTATTTCAGTAGTAACAGGAGCTCTAGATAAAGCATCAGCTACATAGTTGTCTTTTCCTTGAATAAATTCCAAACAAACATTATATTTTTGTAGGGTTAGCAACATCATCTGTAATCGTTTTGGTGCTTGAACAAGGGGCTTAGTAGCAATATTAATGAGTGGCCGGTGATCAGTTTTAATAATGGTTTTGGAGCTGCCTGCAATATATTGATTAAATCTAGTGCATGCAAAAACCACAGCCAGCATTTCTTTCTCTATTTGGGCGTATCTCTTTTCCGTATTAGTTAAGCAACGGGAAGCAAAAGAAATTATTTTATTGTCCTGATAGATGGCTGCACCAAGTCCAAACTCACTGGCATCACATTCAATAGTAACTTGTTTGTTAACATCGAAGTACTGTAAAGTAGGTAAGTTACTTATGATGTTTTTTAAATCTTGAAATTCTTTATCTTCAGCTGCAGACCAAACAAATTCAACATCTTTTCTAGTCAGTCTTCTGAGATTACTTGCATGAGCACTGAGGTTATTTATAAACTTGCTAAGATAACCAACCATTCCTAGAAATCGAAGAACATCTTTACTGTTTTTAGGAGTAGGCATATTTTTTATAGCCTCTACTTTTGTATGATCAACTTTTAGGCCCTCATTGGTAAGTACATGCCCATAGAAATTTACTGATCTTTGTAATAATTTGACTTTGTCTTTGTTTAATTTACAGTTAATCTCACGCAGTCGTTGCATAAGTTTTTCAAATTTTGTATTGTGGTCCAAAGTAGCTTCTTCAATTGTATCTCCCACTCCATAGATCAAGATGTCATCTGCTATAATTTCAATCCCTTTCAGATCTTTCAGAAGACTGGTGAGTCGTTGTTGAAATATTTCTGGAGAAGAGCTGAGACCAAATGGTAACCGCTTCCATCTGTAACGTCCAAAGGGTGTCCAGAATGTAGTTAATTTACTGCTGTTTTCATTTAGGCGACACTGCCAGAAGCCTTTGTTGGCATCAACTGTGCTAAAAACTTTGGCATTTTTTAACTCAGGCAACATTTCGTCTAAGGTGCTAAACTGAAAATGAGGTCTTTTAAGTGCCTTGTTAAGTGGAATAGGATCAAGACATATTCTAAATTTATCATTTTTATGTACTATTAATATGTTATTTACCCATTCTGTGTGTTGGTTTTCTTTCACTATAATGCCATCTTCTTCAAGTTCTTCCAACTCTTTAAGCAGCTTTTCTCGAAGACAGATAGGGACTCGTCGTGCTGGCTGTATACATGGTGGTATGGATTCATCAATCTCCAGAGACACTTCACCAGGAAGACTACCATATCCTTCAAACACATCTTTATACTTGTGCAAGATTTTTTGAATTTCCAATTGGTCAATTTCAGATGTTATTGCATCACAATATTTTATAAATCCTAAAGCAACACAAGCTGTTTCTGATAATAAGGGCCTGTGATCCACATCCACAACATTAAAATTTATATTATGTTCAGTGCCTTTTCTCTTGCAGACAAACTTGGCAACACCAAAATTTATAATAGGAGACCCATTGAAGCATTTCAATAGTTGTGTAGAGGGAGTGAGTGATGAAAGGTCTTTTTCACCTGAAATTTCTTTATATTGTTTAACTCCCATAACGCAAACTTGAGCTCCAGTATCCAGTGTGCAGTAAACTTTTTGCCATTTGATACCTTTTTTAAAGAGTAAAGGTGCTTCCTTGTGTCCAGACTCCTTGTTTGAACGGACTTCTGATATATAGACACTATCATCTGAGGAATCATCGTCTTGTTGTTGTTTTATCTCCTTAACAGACATACCTCGTTTCTTGCACACCGACTTAAAATGATTCCGGCCTCCGCACTCCTCACACTTGGTGCCCCAGGCTGGACAAACTCTCTTTTTAAATATGTGTACATTGCCACAAAAATTGCATTTCTTAGCTACTCCTTGTAGTGATGTTGAAGCTTCTTTAGTTTTATGAATAGATCTGGTGATTTTATTAACATTTGTTTCCTTTTGTAAGTCACCCACCTGAGTTGAGGCTCTTTCCGATGCTCTACAAATGTTGATGGCTTGATTCAGAGAGAGATCTTCTTTTCTTAATAGTTCCTCCATAAGTTGATTGTTCCTTATGCCCACAACAATGCGGTCACGTAAAAGTTCCTCTTTGATGTTTTCAGGGTAGTGGCATGGTTTAATTAACTTTTTTAGGGCCAGCACAAAATCATCAAAGCTCTCTTCCGGTATTTGGTTTCTTATGTTGAACAGATAGCGTGAATATATGGTGTTTGTTTTCTTGATAATTTCTTCTTCGATTTTAGCAAATATTAAGCTTTCCTGTTTTTTATCTTTTACTGTTAGGTTAAAATCCATGTATTTTTTCATAGCCGCACTACCGATAGCATTGAGTAAGATACCAGCTTTGATCTCTTCTTTTTCTGGTCCCCACTTGTTCATGCCAGTCGCTATGCAATAGTTCTCCCACCGGTTACGAAAAAACTCCATATTTTCGTACGGTTCTCCGGTGTCCACCTCGAGTGGTTGTGGCCATGGCACGCTGACGCTGCTCCTGACGGCGGCGGCTCCTCCTTCATGATGGTTAGATTCACTTATGTGAACCATCTGTTGTTGCAACAACTGTAGTTGCGCTTGCATAGTTGTCATTAATTGCGTCTGCTGTTGTAGCAGCTGACGCATAGCATTTTCTTCAGCCATTTTCAGATTTCTGACACCATGTTTCTATGTAATAAAACAGTAATTTATACTTATAATATGTATTTTATAATCACATGGTTACAGTATGGCGCCAAAAGTAAGTGATCTCATTGACACTGTTGACAGGTCCTATCGAATGACATATCCGTTTAGAAACTCACTATCGTTCGGGAACAATAATTATAGTTACTATTTGTCACTTAGCAGATAAAATACATAATGGCAACACTAAGCTAAATAAATTAACTAAAAAGTCAAATAACTTTCTATATATTATGTTATTTTTTAACTTCAAAAAACGTAGACAATTAATAGAATGTCTTTCGTATATAACTCACTTTCAGACGCTCAAATTTAAGTCAGCTAAGATTTCGCCAATGTTCTTTAAAAATGACAATGACATCTAAAAGTAGGCTTTTTTTAAATTAATATCTATATTTGTTATCTACCAAAAAGGACAAAATTCGTCGGCTCATCTCACCGCGCTGTCGCCTCTACATGACACCCAAGTAATAAGCACATTTCGACGGCTTGCCTCTCACCAATTAGTCCAGTATGGATACAAAAGTCTCGATCGATTCGAAGGCTTTCTCGTAGTCCGCAAACGCTAAACAGAGAGGCAGGTTGTACACTTCAGTCTTCTGTATAACCTGCCGCAGCGTATGTATGTGGTCTACAGTGCTGAAGCCGTTACGGAATCCGGCTTGTTAGGGCAGCTGGAAATCGTAAAACCTGTGCGCGTTTTCAGAGTGTATGTGTGTGTTTTTGGGAAAGAAACAGATTGTTTCCTTTGCCGAATTAACTTACACAATTAGGCTGCCGGTGCCTTGTTGTTCTTAAGCTATTTCAGAGCCATCCTAACCTCATACAGGCTGACGTCCACAATGTCTTTGTTAAAGTGTCGGGTCCATTTTGGTCTAGGGTCATACGCTAGATTCGCGACGGGTTTACTGGTTGACGTGTACAACTGCCCATAGAATCTCTCGATCTCCCTCAGAAGTTCCAGTTTGGCGGTTGACCCCGGTGGTTCCGACATCCAACTCCAAATTGCCCCACTTACAGCTCATCCTCGTCTCGTTCGCCCAGTTTTGCTTTGAAGTCCCCCATAACAACGGTAAAGTGAGTTTTGAACCATGCATGGCTCTAGAGATAACCTCATACATGGTGAACCATGCATGGCTCTTCGTCGGGGCATAGAACTGTAGAACCTTCAGCGAATATCTTGCGGATATTCTGAGTATAAGGTACGCCACCCTGGTCGACACACTCGATCTTCACCACGTTGTTCACAAGGGACTTGTGGACGATGAAGCCGACACCACCCTGGGACTGCCGGTCACCCTCTCGGAAATAGAGCAGGTTATCGGATTTGAGGATTATCAAGTCCTCACCCTCTATTCAGACTTCAGATAACCCTATCATACTCCATCGCAACCTGCTCAATTCTTCCTCGAGTTCGGCTATCTTCTCGTCGGTCCGGAGTGTTCGCGTGTTATATGATACCAAGTCCAGTCGTCGGTGTTTATTGGGGTAGCCAGGTCCACTCCGACGATTCTTCGCACCCCTTGCCACGCCATCACCTCGACCGCTACCGTAGCCGAGGGTAGACGGGCTACCCGGCACTCGGGGCCGTTTTTCCCGAGTGCTATTCATTTTGGTTTGAGGGAGGGGGGAGGGGGGGGGGTTGGCATAGTCGCCACGCTAGACAGGCGGGTTGGCGAGCGCAGTTTGTTGTTACACTTACACCATACCGCACACGTCCGTCACCATACGGCACAATAATCAATTAAGTTTTTTTTACATGTTTCATTTAATATTTAGATTATTTTGGAAAAATCACGTTTAAAATATCATTTTATAATACATTTCCTAAACCAGTCGCATAGATCATCAGGTATTGTTTTACTATAAAGTTGCTCCTGCATCATCGCCGGCGCTGCGGGAAGTGCAACGCCATCGCCCTTTCGTAACAAAGGACAGGCTCACCTCCGCAGCTTCGGCTTGCTGGTTGCCTCTGGCGATATAATTTTTACAACAAACGGCTGATCGGAGACAAAATACACCAGGATGCTTTTAGCCTCATATTTAGGTGTTTTAAACGATAAAATCGAGAAAGTAAAGTTTTGCGGAAACCAAAAAATTCAACCAATCACAGCAGTTAAGGCAAGACGTTACACAGGTTTTATGTTTTATACCATTCCCCCTCTAAAAAGCTTATTTTATTCACTGAAAACAGTGAATAAAAAGCACTTTTAATCACTGTTTTGGTGTTTGAATTTGGAACACACCAATGTATTAGACGTCCATCTCAATGCTATCTATCCTCCTTGCGCAAAAAAAACTCGATACAAACTTCTTGTGCAGAGAATACTCGACTTTCAAACTCTTTCTTCGATTTTAATTTTGAGTTTGTTTATATTTAGGATTTAACTAATGATTTTGATTTTAGTCTAGGTTATGTAACGTAACGGAGGTGGTCACCGGCCCCTGAAACACACGTGCTGTTACCTAGCTCAGGGGTCAGGGTTTCACATTTTTTGTAAATTTTGAAGTAATAAACCATTTATTTTGTATTTATTAATATTCCTTGTGCTTAAATCTTTCTTTTTCTCGTAGTCATGGTATAAAATATAGTATGCAACTCTTGAATAAAACGGATTTATATCGAGGGCCATGAATCACTCGCATCGCTCATGATTCTAACACTTGAATCACTCCCTACGGTCGTGATTCAGTCGTTAGAATCCTTCAGTTGCTCGGGATTCATCTATGGCCCTCGCTTTAAATCCGTCCTTTATTCACTAGTTGCATAATATACTATTGTATTATTGGGTAGGTATTGTAAAAAAAAAACAAGATGTCAGCATAAAAAAAAACTATTTAGTTTTAAATAAAACATGTTTTACTGAATAATCAGTATTTTGACAATGGCTAATAACTCTTTGAAGTTATCAATTAGCCCCATTACAAAACTTACGAAGGTATTTTTATAACAAAATCATTGATGTTATAAAATCTGTACACAGGACACTACTTTCTTACATACTATTCAAGATGGAATGTAATAAAAAATATGGATGGTGTAGTTACATTTTTAAGGTTTTCCCTCAGTGTGGTGTTTACGAATATGTTTTGTTAAATTACATTTATCATTACAACTATACGGGCATAATTCACATTTATAAGGTTTTTCACCTGTGTGAATTCTAGTATGTCTTATTAAATCACTCTTTCGATTACAACTATACTGACATACTTTACATTTATAAGGATTATCATTATTGTGTATACGAATATGTCTTGTTAAATCATACTTTTGAATACAACCATACTGACATAATTCACATTTATAAGGTTTGTCACCAGTGTGTATTCTGATATGTTTTTTTAAATCAGACTTTTGTGTACAACCATACTGACACACTTCACATTTATATGGTTTTTCATTAGTGTGTATACTAATATGTCTTAATAAACCACTCTTATTACTACAACTATACTCACATACTTCACATTTATAAGGTTTTTCCCCGGTGTGTATACGCATGTGTTTATTTAAATTGCCTTTTTGTCGAAATGCGTGCTGACATATATCACATTTAAAAGGTTTTTCGCCAGTGTGAATCCGAATATGTGTCGTTAAATCTTTATTACGATTAAAACCACGCTGGCATACTTCACATTTGTAAGGTTTTTCACCACCGTGTATCCGAATGTGTGCTGTTAAATTGTTTTTATGGGTAAAACTTTGCTGACATATAACACATTCGTAAGGTTTTTCACCGGTATGTATCCGAAAATGTCTTATCATATGATATTTTTGAGGAAAACTTCGCTGACATTTATCACATTTGTAACGTTTTTCTTTGACACATAGTCTTCGATGCTTATTTACGTCATTAATGTCAGTATCCTTGTTCGATATCTTACATCTAATATCATCTTTGTTACCATTATTAACGAAATCTGTATCTAAAATAGTACTATTTACACTACTACTATTATTAACAGGTTTTGTATAATTTAAAGGTTCTTTAAATTTTTGACTCTGTATTGGTTTTGACAATTTGATTTTGGATGTACGATTTTGAGTTGTCCGAAGATCTTTTAAGTCTGATTGACGATTTTTCTGTTGCTCTTCTGTAATTTCATCTTCTTGTTTTGTTCTTCGTATATGTAGTTTAGCTTTCTTCGCAACGGGCTCCCCTGTGATAATAAAACTAGTAAATACCAAATTCAAAGTAGGATTAAATAAACAGGGGTTTCAAGGGGCTATATCAGAACCAATTAATTACTTTTTCATCCCACCATCTCGGAAAGAGTATTTTTAATCTTCAATATCTGAGTGGAAAAGCCGTTTTTATTCACTAGAGGATAAAGTAAATTGAATTTAGAACATCGTGTGCACTAAGTTTGTGAATTAAAAAAAACATTAAACCTATTTACTGCTACCTCTATGGTACCGAATATATCATACAACTTTTTTTTAATTTGTTAAAAACTCAGACTCGGAACCTTCTTGGTGTCCTTTTTTAATTTGCTTTGTACGCGGTTCTAACCATCTCCCTCTCTCTCCAACATTCACGCCAAGGGAATCCGATGAATCGGTACAACTATTAAGTATGACAGATAGTTTACCGAAAAACAGTACACAAGTGACTAACACCAATAAACAGTACCAAACAAAAATATTACACTCAATTTAAATAACTGTAGCAACGTTACTTTAAAATTTTCTTAATTATACCTTAGTATTATTTTGTTATAATTTAAAGATTATTCTGTAATACTTACCTGTCATAATGTAGTAATTAATACCTAAACTGAAATAAAAGTGTACCTATCTTGTGATTGTAAACGTTTTTTTTTTTTGCATTTAGTTATTGCCTCGCTGAGGTGGAATAAAAAGTTACGTGTTGCACTCGAGTGCAAAGATTTTTCACCTCGTGCTCTTTTGATTCCCTCGCTAACGCTCAGGATTCTAATTTTGAAAATTTAGAATCCTTCGCTTGCTCGGTCATCAAAATTGAACACGCGGTTAAAAAGCAACTTTGCACTCTTGTATAACAAATAACTATTTGTGGTTAATCACTTGATCAAAAACTACACAAATACGTTTGGTACCTTAAATTTATATAAAATAGTGCACGACGTAACTAGATGGCGTTAGCGTCGGAATAGATCGCCTGCCATATAGCTGTCATCTTTCACACAAATTCATCCATCGTATCTTTGGTCTTCCTTACCCCTTTAACTATCCACATTCATACTCAAAACTTTCCTCACGACATGCTCCTTATTCCTCCGTGTCACATGCTCATACCAGGATAACCGAAATCCATACTATTTTTTTACACTAATTTCTTATTCTATCCACTTGCGTTAATTTCATCTCAGCTGTCTTTTATTCCTCGCTTTAGTGGTCCAACATTCTGGACAGCAGGGCTGATCAGTTTTATAAATCTTCCTCTTCATTTTAAGGCGACGTCACACGGAATAAACTCAAGTTATGTGACATTTAGCAGGCAGAGTGTGCTCTCCAGTTAGAAGGAACAGCATATTGTGTTTATGCTACTGATGAGGGTGCAGACAGGATGTGTTTTTTTAACTTTAAATATAAGTTAAAGGTTAACTAACTAAAGCCCAGTTTTTATATCGCTAGTTAACTTAACCAACGGTTAAATATTATGCTTACCAATGATTTGAAAATTCGATAAAATGCGTTTTTATCATAAATCGTTAGGTTCACAAATGGTACAACTATATATATCGTTTATTTATAACATAAGGCACATTTTACAATAAAATATCTTAAACACATAAAAGAAGACAGTTTCTTATTTGCCTGAACTAGGTTGAACCTGTGTTTCAGGGTATAAAGTGCTTAAAACTTATAATAAATAATAATAAATTAACAATGGGTATGGTATATGAATACTTAAATTAAAGACACAGCAAAATTATTATTTTGTTACAGCCAGGAGATCTTCTGTCTCTCCGTAAGAGATGCCAAGTAGATGTTCAAGGATAGTCTTTTTACAGCTAAAATAATTTAATTTATACATACTTAATTTTCTATTTAATCTATTGTACAGAAATGGACCTAAGAAAGTAAAGAATCTATTTACAAAGACATATTTTGAGGATGCATTAGAATCGCAGACAATGTCATTTCGTCTCTTATTATTTATGTATTCGGCGTTATAGGAAAGCATGGTGTGTTGTTTTAATACTAAGTGCATAATGAAAAGCTGCCGAACAGTCAGCACGTTGCAGGATTTGTAAAGCAGATCAGTGGGGTAGAGAAAAGGGTGGAAATTGGCTACTTTTAAAATTGCTCTCTGAGCCCTTTCAAGAGGCAGTAGATGCGTTTTTAGTGCGCCACCCCATGAGGTGATACAGTATTGGATTACAGATTGACCTAGGGCCAAATAGACTTGTTTAATCATTTTTATATCTGCAATCGTTCTCAACTTTTTTAAAACATAAATTAGTTTGCGCACTCTATTTACTAGGCTATCTATATGAGGTCTAAAGGAGAGTGTTTCATCTATAATAACCCCGAGATATTTTATGTTGCCTGTTTTGAGGATGAAAGGACAATTACACATGCTGACTGGTTGAATTCCACATTTATGGGCATACAGATGAGAGTTAGTAATGTTAACTTGAGGCTTGCGCATGGAGAAGTGAATATATTTTGTCTTGTCAGCATTTAGTGTTAGTAAATTGCTTTTTAGCCAATTAGTCACAGTATTGAGACCTTGTTGAGCGAATTCGTACAATTCATTACTGGTTTTTGCGGTAAAGATTAACGCCGTGTCGTCGGCATATGATATGAGTTTGCCTTGTTTAATATCTAAATTACACAGATCGTTAATGTAAATCAGGAATAGGGTTGGGCCCAGTATGCTTCCCTGAGGAACACCATAACCAGTACTCTTTTGCTCATCGCTAGTAATATCGTCTATTTTAACATATTGAGATCGATCGTCTAAGTAGTCAGCAAAAAGTTTCAGCGGTGTTCCCCTAATTCCTAAAGCCTCTAATTTTTTTAGAAGCATCGGAACGGACACCGTATCAAAGGCTTTGGCTAGATCAAGGAAAACTCCCAGGGTCTGGTTTCCTTTGCCAAGTTCTTCTGCGGTATAATCTGTCAGACTATGCACCGCATTGGCTGTGGATAATTTGGCTCTGAACCCAAATTGCGCAGATGATAATAGATTGTTTTTTTCTAGATAATTAACTAGTCTATTGTTTACAATTTTCTCTAGTATTTTAGATATTGAAGGGAGTAAAGATATCGGTCTATAATTATTTACTAAGTTTTTGTTTCCGGTTTTAAAGATAGGGATTACAACTGCTTTTTTCAGATATCTAGGGAAAATACCTTCAGATAAACAAATACGAAATATATGCGTTAAGGGAGGTACTAGGATATGCTTATAGGTTTTAAGGATCTTATTGCTTATATTATCCCATCCAACTGCACAGTCATCTTTTATGGTCAAATAAGTTTGACAGTTTATTATCAAACTCAGAGGAGGCTGGTTTGACCCAACACGAATGTATACGTAAATCTGTGGTGGGGCGACCCAGACTGTCAGGAACTTCTTCTCAACATTCTTCATCCCAACCCCGGCTGCGGGCATGGCCGATGGTAGCTCCGTTTCGCTGTTGACCCTGCGGAGTCGGGGCATCTGATAAAGAGATCCCGGACAAGATAAGTTCCCGAAAGCCAAATCCCAGGCCTAGGGTAACCCATACACCACTCTCCCATGTGCCTATAACCCAAACAAGCCATCCCTATATCCGCACATATCCCGCCGGTCCTTAAATCCATACCCCCCAAGACATCCACACCCCTATCTACCAATTTCCTGCCCTCCTTTCCTTTAATCCCGTCGGTCCCAGAGGAAGGGTAACCTCGACTCCAAAAAAGCCCACCCCTCACAACATGAACATGCAGGATTACAAAGTTATTACCCAGGTGGGTCCCGGCCAAGGCGGGGAATACCACACCGCTTCGGCGCCCGAGCTTTTTAGCACGGCCGGTTGCTGATTTAGTGCCAAAACCCAGGCTGCGACAAACGCGCCCATAGACACGACTCCGGCTGCGACTCACGCGCCAATACCCGGTACACGGAGCATGCCCCCCATGAACCACTGGCAAGAGCGTCGTGCGAAGTGGTGCTGCCACTTACGTAGACAGTGACCCAGACCAACACGAAAAGACAGACACGGGGAAGGATGACAAACCTGGCAACTCTACCACTCTCCCGGTTGAAGTCGATGAAGTGCGTCTGCTGCAAAAGCGCGGCAAAATCCCAGCCCGAGAGAAGGAAGTAGGCGCCCGAAATCGTAGTTCTCGCGAAGGCAACAGCCAGCGCGAAGCGCGATCTGACGCTGAAAGGAAGGTACGCGACCAGCCACAAGTACGCGCAGGGGTAACCCAGCGCGGAAAGGGGCCCGATGCGGGGCCACGCGACCGGCCGCAAGCACACGAAGAGGAAACCCAGCGCGACAAGCGGCCGGACAAGTGGCCACGCGACCCGCCGCAAGTACGTGCAGGGGCAACCCAGCGCGAAGAACCACCGCACGCAACATTATCTGCCCGGGCTGCCACCCAACCCCAAGACACCGACAAGACCCACGACCATGTTTTTTTTTTTAGCCTGGGGAATTGCTCATGCATACTGCGCTACCACGGGGAGATAGCGCAGTTATGTGGGACTCCAATCCACTAAAACTCCATGGTGTCCTCCTGTCCGGTTATGGCGGGAAATCGGGCACGCAGCACTCACCGCGAACCCGCCGCCTTCTGCCCGTCACCGGACCCTCTTCTAGGGAGTAACCCCCCATCACCGGCGCACCAGAACACACTGTGCGCCGTGACCACCCCAGGGACCAAACCAGCACATGAGTGCCACCTTTAGTGGTCAAGGTCAATGGCCCCGCCACCTACCATTTTTGGGCCGCAGGGGATAGTGAGAGCGGTCAACGCTATACCGACACTCCTCTTCCCCTGCGGCCCTACCGCGTTCGCCATCTGACGGTGGCGACCCTGTTCAGGCCGCGGAAGGTAGGGAGAGCGGCACACCGCAATACAGGCACTCCTCTCCCGCCGCGGCCTCCAACTCTCAGCCGCGATATTGGGACCCATGCAATCTCATGCGTCAAGCCCTGAAAATAGTAGAGGAATGGTGCAGCGAGCACCAACTCTCAGTGAACCACACAAAAACCGAACGAAAGAGAAAACCGACGACACTGCAACTACCACGATTCTTTGGAACAACCCTTAACCTTTTAACCGAAACCAAATACCTGGGCATCTGTTTGGACAAACAACTGAGTTGGGCAAAACACATGAACTATATCACTACAAAAGCCAGCATATCCCTGTGGCAGTGCAAGCGACTGCTAGGCAGAAATTTGGGGATCAGCCCCATGGTCACCCACTGACTGGCTATACACCACAGTCATCCGACCTATTATTACTTACGGCTCTTTAGTCTGGTGGCCCAGGACAGACCTGAGCACAGCCCAAAAAAGTCTCGAAAAACTGGAGCGGTTCGCTTGCGTTGCAATCACTAGCAGTACGAGAACCACACCCACTGCCGCTCTACAGACAATGCTTGGACTGCCACCTCTGCACCTGATCCTGCGGCAGGAAGCAGCCCTGGCCGCTTTTAGAGTCCATCTATCAGGCACCCTAATTAAAGACACGCACAAAAGAAGATGCGATCAAGCGAAGACCAAATGAAGCTGAAACTGGCAGCCAAAACGTAGCAGCCAAACTACCCAGGGCCGTAAATAGTGTGGGCCCTGTGCAACTCTTTTTTGATTTTTAATTTCTAACATAAGATGGCAGTTTAAGGAAAAATTTAGATTATTTACTTGAAAATTAGGCAATGACTTTTAGTCCGATTTTCGAATATTAAATTATTAATGGATCAGATTTTTTTATGAAATTTGCCACACGCGCCGGTGTGAGTGTGGCTGTTGGTGGAGTCTGTTTACTTAGGGAACAGAAGATGCAACTACGACATTTTCAAGAAAACTTTAAGAAATACGTATTTCTTATTTCCTAACATCGCGCAACGATGGAAAATTCTATAAATTGTCTGACACACTCTAGCAGATGCCTAGTAAATATTTAAGCATGATTTAGTAGGGAGCACAAGATACAACTATGACATTTTTGACAAAACTTTCTTAAATTTATAGATTTTTCCTATTTCCTAGTGTCGCGCAACGATGGAAAATTCAATAAATTGTCTGACACACTCTAGCAGATGCCTAGTAAATATTTAAGCATGATTTAGTAGGGAGCACAAGATACAACTATGACATTTTTGACAAAACTTTCTTAAATTTATAGATTTTTCCTATTTCCTAGTGTCGCGCAACGATGGAAAATTCCATAAATTGTCTGACACACTCTAGCAGATGCCTAGTAAATATTTAAGCATGATTTAGTAGGGAGCACAAGATACAACTATGACATTTTTGACAAAACTTTCTTAAATTTATAGATTTTTCCTATTTCCTAGTGTCGCGCAACGATGGAAAATTCAATAAATTGTCTGACACACTCTAGCAGATGCCTAGTAAATATTTAAGCATGATTTAGTAGGGAGCACAAGATGTAACTATGACATTTTTGATAAAACTTTAAGAAATTTATAGATTTTTCCTATTTCCTAGTGTCGCGCAACGATGGAAAATTCTATAAATTGTCTGACACACTCTAGTAGACGCCTAGTTAATATATCAGCATGATTTAGAAGGGAGCACAAGATGTAACTATGACTTTTTTGATAAAACTTTAAGAAATTGAAGAAATTCTTAGATTTTTCCTATTTCCTAACATCGCGCAACGATGGAAAATTCTGTAAATTGTCTGACATACTCTAGTAGATGCTTAGTTAATATTTACGCATGATTTAGTAGGGAGCACAAGGTACAACTATGACATTTTTGACAAAACTTTAAGAAATTGAAGAAATTTATAGATTTTTCCTATTTCCTAGTGTCGCGCAACGATGGAAAATTCTATAAATTGTCTGACACACTCTAGTAGATGCCTAGTAAATATTTAAGCATGATTTAGTAGGGAGCACAAGATACAACTATGACATTTTTAGAAAACTTTCAAGAAATTGAAGAAATTTATAGATTATTCCTATTTCCTAGTGTCGCGCAACGATGGAAAATTCTATAAATTGTCTGACACACTCTAGCAGATGCCTAGTAAATATTTAAGCATGATTTAGTAGGGAGCAGAAGATGTAACTATGACATTTTTGATAAAACTTTAAGAAATTTATAGATTTTTCCTATTTCCTAGTGTCGCGCAACGATGGAAAATTCTATAAATTGTCTGACACACTCTAGTAGACGCCTAGTTAATATATCAGCATGATTTAGAAGGGAGCACAAGATGTAACTATGACTTTTTTGATAAAACTTTAAGAAATTGAAGAAATTCTTAGATTTTTCCTATTTCCTAACATCGCGCAACGATGGAAAATTCTGTAAATTGTCTGACATACTCTAGTAGATGCTTAGTTAATATTTATGCATGAATTAGTAGGGAGCACAAGATGTAACTATGACATTTTTGATAAAACTTTAAGAAATTTATAGATTTTTCCTATTTCCTAGTGTCGCGCAACGATGGAAAATTCTATAAATTGTCTGACACACTCTAGTAGACGCCTAGTTAATATTTCAGCATGATTTAGAAGGGAGCACAAGATGTAACTATGACTTTTTTGATAAAACTTTAAGAAATTGAAGAAATTCTTAGATTTTTCCTATTTCCTAGTGTCGCGCAACGATGGACAATTCTGTTAATTGTCTGACATACTCTAGCAGATGCCTAGTAAATATTTAAGCATGATTTAGTAGGGAGCACAAGATGTAACTGTGACATTTTTGAGAAAATTTAAGAAATTGAAGAAATTTATAGATTTTTCCTATTTCATAGTGACGCGCAACGATGAAAAATTCTATAAATTCTCTGACACACTCTAGTAGACGCCTAGTTAATATTTCAGCATGATTTAGAAGGGAGCACAAGATGTAACTATGACTTTTTTGATAAAACTTTAAGAAATTGAAGAAATTTATAGATTTTTCCTATTTCCTAACATCGCGCAACGATGGAAAATTCTGTTAATTGTCTGACATACTCTAGCAGATGCCTAGTAAATATTTAAGCATGATTTAGTAGGGAGCAGATGGTACAACCACGACATTTTTGAGAAAACTTGAAGAAAATCGTAGGTTTAACAATTTTTTTAATAATAATTTATTTAATTTCGGTCGGGTTATGATAAATTGTCAACGGCAATGCGGCATAACCCATGACTTGTCTGGCCACTACAAGTATATTGTAATTACTTATTTTAGTCATATGTATCGAAACGAGGTATGTTTTAATTAAAAGAAAAGTGTTTATTTTACTTAACAGCGAAAGACAATTTGAGAAAAAAAAATTCAATTGAATTTCTTAAATTTCTTAAAGTTTTGTCAAAAATGTCATAGTTACATCTTGTGCTCCCTTCTAAATCATGCTGAAATATTAACTAGGCGTCTTCTGTGTGTCAGACAATTTATAGAATTTTCCATCGTTGCGCGACACTAGGAAATAGGAAAAATCTATAAATTTCTTCAATTTCTTAAAGTTTTATCAAAAAAGTCATAGTTACATCTTGTGCTCCCTTCTAAATCTTGCTGAAATATTAACTAGGCGTCTACTAGAGAGTGTCAGACAATTTATAGAATTTTCCATCGTTGCGCGTCACTAGGAAATAGGAAAAATCTACAAATTTCTTCAATTTCTTAAATTTTCTCAAAAATGTCACAGTTACATCTTGTGCTCCCTACTAAATCATGCTTAAATATTTACTAGGCATCTGCTAGAGTGTGTCAGACAATTTATAGAATTTTCCATCGTTGCGCGACACTAGGAAATAGGAATAATCTATAAATTTCTTCAATTTCTTAAAGTTTTCTAAAAATTTCATAGTTGTATCTTGTGCTCTCTACTAAATCATGCTTAAATATTTACTAGGCATCTGCTAGAGTATGTTAGACAATTAACAGAATTTTCCATCGTTGCGCGACACTAGGAAATAGGCAAAATCTATAAATTTCTTCAATTTCTTAAAGTTTTCTCAAAAATGTCATTGTTACATCTTGTGCTCCCTACTAAATCATGCATAAATATTAACTAAGCATCTACTAGAGTATGTAAGACAATTTACAGAATTTTCCATCGTTGCGCGATTTTAGGAAATAGGAAAAATCTAAGAATTTCTTCAATTTCTTAAAGTTTTTTCAAAAATGTCACAGTTACATCTTGTGCTCCCTACTAAATCATGCTTAAATATTTAATAGGCATCTGCTAGAGTGTGTCAGACAATTTATAGAATTTTCCATCGTTGCGCGACACTAGGAAATAGGAATAATCTATAAATTTCTTCAATTTCTTAAAGTTTTCTAAAAATGTCATAGTTGTATCTTGTGCTCCCTACTAAATCATGCTTAAATATTTACTAGGCATCTGCTAGAGTATGTCAGACAATTAACAGAATTTTCCATCGTTGCGCGACACTAGGAAATAGGAAAAATCTATAAATTTCTTCAATTTCTTAAAGTTTTGTCAAAAATGACATAGTTGTATCTTGTGCTCCCTACTAAATCATGCTTAAATATTTACTAGGCATCTGCTAGAGTGTGTCAGACAATTTATTGAATTTTCCATCGTTGCGCGACACTAGGAAATAGGAAAAATCTATGAATTTCTTCAATTTCTTAAAGTTTTGTCAAAAATGTCATGGTTGTATCTTGTACTCCCTACTAAATCATGCTTAAATATTTACTAGGCATCTGCTAGAGTGTGTCAGACAATTTATAGAATTTTCCATCGTTGCGCGATGTTAGGAAATAAGAAATACGTATTTCTTAAAGTTTTCTTGAAAATGTCGTAGTTGCATCTTCTGTTCCCTAAGTAAACAGACTCCACCAACAGCCACACTCACACAGGCGCGTGTGGCAAATTTCATAAAAAAATCTGATCCATTAATAATTTAATATTCGAAAATCGGACTAAAAGTCATTGCCTAATTTTCAAGTAAATAATCTAAATTTTTCCTTAAACTGCCATCTTATGTTAGAAATTAAAAATCAAAAAAGAGTTGCACAGGGCCCACACTATTTACGGCCCTGGGTAGTTTGGCTGCTACGTTTTGGCTGCCAGTTTCAGCTTCATGAAGACCAATGTTAGCATCACCATGCGACAAAGCCCAAAAAACACACCACTTTCATAGGCTCTACAACAAAACATTTACAGAAGAACGATGTGACTACCCAGGCCCGAAAGAGATGAGAGTATACACCGGAGTCGGAGTCTTCTCACACGATCTCAATATAAATACATCTAGCCCGCTAGGAGGGTTTAACACCGTCTAACAGGCGGAGTGTGTGGGCATCATACAAGCGAACCACACCCTACATGCGCATACGCATACTCACCGACAGCGCCTCAGTCCTCAAATCCTTACAAAAAAAATATATTGCATCAAAACTAATACTAGAATGTCACAACGCACTAGAACAAATAACTGTATCTAGTCGCAACACGGTGACACTGCAGTGGATAAAGGGACACAGCGGATCGCTGGGTAACGACGCGGCTGACGATTTTGCGAGACGAGGATCCAGTACGGCGGTCTAAGGACCCGAGCCTATTGTACCCATGCCCTTCTACCAAATACGCAGGTGGCTACAGGAATTCAAAAGGGACACAGCGGATCGCTGGGTAACGACGCAGCTGACGACCTTGCGAGCCAAGGATCCAGTACGGCGGTCTAAGGACCCGAGCCTGTTGTACCCATCCCCTTCAACCAAATACGCAGGTAATCTATATATATAAAAATGAAACCCGTTTTCCTTGGTCACGGCATCACGCGTGAATGGCTGGACCGATTTCACTAATTCTTTTTTTGTTGTATTTGTTATTATTAGGAGAAGGTTATTACGGAAAAAAATATTAAGAAAATCTCTCAGAAATATTGAAAAATATACATTTAATTTTACATATTTAAAAAAACGCGCGTAACGAATGTCAATGTCATTCACAGCCATAGACTATATTGAAAGAGCATTGTTTGTTCGGAAACGTGGTTCCGTGAGGTTTATAGGTAGGGTAGGGTAGGGTAGGGTAGTGTAGGGTAGGGTAGTGTAGGGTAGGGTAGTGTAGGGTAGGGTAGGGTAGTGTAGGAAAGGGTAGGATAGTGTAGGGAAGGGTAGGGTAGGGTAGTGTAGGGAAGGGTAGGGTAGTGTAGGGTAGGGTAGTGTAGGGTAGGGTAGGGTAGGGTAGTGTAGGGTAGGGTAGTGTAGGGTAGGGTAGTGTAGAGTAGGGTAGGGTAGGTAGTGTAAGGTAGGGTAGATAAATGTTTGGTCTTTTTATGGCAAAACAAAGTTTGCCGGGTCTAACCTAACCTACCCGACCCTAAACTACCCTGTAGGGTCGGGTAGGTTAGGGTAGTGTAAGGTAGGGTAGTGTAGGGTAGGGTAGTGTAGGGTAATGTAGGGTCGGGAAGGGTAGGGTAGGGTAGTGTAGGAAAAGGTAGGGTAGTGTAGGGAAGGGTAGGGTAGGGTAGTGTAGGGAAGGGTAGGGTAGTGTAGGGTAGGGTAGTGTAGGGTAGGGTAGGGTAGGTAGTGTAAGGTAGGGTAGGTAGGGTAGATAAATGTTTGGTCTTTTTATGGCAAAACAAAGTTTGCCGGGTCAGCTAGTAATAAATAATAATAAAATGTTTATTGGTGCAAAAAGAAAGGTTACATTACAGTTAACGTACAGCTAAATTGCAAGAATTATTTCATTGCAACCATTTTGAGTAATGAACCCTGCCTCTCAAACTAGGGCAACCTGTATCTTGAGAGACAGTAACAGGTGGCTACAGGGATTCACCCAGACACAAGCAGAGAACTGGTGGACCTCAACACCGGGCTGCAGGCATTCCAAAGAAGCTTTGCCATCCCTGGATGGTAGGCTCACCAGGCGTTTACTACGCCTGGACAGGAATGGCCTGCGCCTGTGTTACGGGGACCATCACGGGACACAATAGGCATAACGGGCAGTCTTCTGTTCAGGGCGTGCATGGAGGCTGAGGAAACCGTGACGCACGTGCTCTTTGAATGCACAGGTGTTACCCAGATAAGAACACAAACCATCGAGTCACCCAGATCCTACACAGATGTTCTGAGAAGACCAGAAGCCCTAATTAACTCCTGGAGGGAGGTGGGCTGGTTGGAATAACCACCAAACGGCCGCCATGGCCCACGCACAATGGTCCACCTGAGGGACTAAGTGCGGAAACCAAACCCTAACACAGAACATAGATAGAGCATAGACAGTTTATTATTTAACCAATTGTTCGACAAACAAATGATGAATAAACGCGTTTTACCGAAAATTTAAACCATTGGTTAGCATATTGATTGAGTTAACTAAGAATAAAAAATCTTGGCCTAATACTCACAGTTGGTGTCTTGATCTTCGTCCACTTCTGTATTAAACTCTGTTAGAGGGACATCATCTTTTGAATCAGAACTGTGTTCTGGTATGTCTTCTACATCTGAGTAGTCTGGATTTTCCAGCTTTATTTCTACCTCTGTAAGTGAAAAACAGTTAGGAGTGAATCAATTATTATATAATTTACATGTATAGCTTATATAAAAAAAGTTAATCCAAAAAGTCTAAAAACCCGAATGCTTAAGAAGCAAACACAATCGCGAGCTGGCAGCAACAGCATGATTTTCTTCTTTTTTACGTCCTAAACAACGGGTACGAACAAAAAAAAATTGCCTCCCACAATATGGCACCCATAAGCAGCCATTTTTCTATTTTAATGTAGCCAGTAACACTCGCAAAGTTAAGACGAAACAATTGACGTAAGAAGCATCAAAATCGGCCAACGCGTTTGGTCTCTAGAACGCCACAAAGGAACAAACATACACTACATACATACATAGACTGATAAACAAATTACACTCCTTCGGCAGTCGGGTAAATAGTAGAAAACAGAAAGTTAAATTTAATTATATTAAAATAATGAATTAAATAAAATTAAAATATGTAGAGGAGGGAAGAGAAATAAAGACCTTTGGTACATTCTAACTATAACTATAAGCGTAAACGAAACTGTGGGAAAAAGCTAGTAGTACTCAATATTTTTGTTATTCTAATAAGCTTACCAATAAGTTCCACCTTTGGCTCAATAACATCAGCTAGTCTTTCACAATCAGCTGGTAATTTTTCTTTGACCATATGGCTATCTGTTTCACATTCTCCAACTATACTTGTGAGCTCAATCGGCGATTTAACAAACCCATTGTTAAACTGCAGAACGTTTGGGTTTATTACAGGATTTACCTGTAAAAAGATGAGGATATTAAGATGGATGTTCATGTTTTACATACTGAGACCCCTCCGTGCCTTTGGAAAGCATGTTAAGCTGATGTTCCTGGCTGCTATTTATAGATATTTGCTAATTGACTACCTGAGATAGTCCATAATAACTGCATGTAGCTAAATATCAGTATTTTATATGGAGCAACTGCATATCAAGTTTTCTCTTCACAAGAAGTGATGTGTTTGAGACTTAAGTAATTATATATTAACTCTTTGTTACTAGCATGAGTTTAGATTGACCCCATGTGAGTAATGAAGGGTTAATATCTCAAAGTTTAAAACTTATTTCTTTGTTATATTGAGATCATAATTAATTCCAACATGCTGAGAAGCAGTGATGTAAGTAGGTATTTTAAAATGAATAACCAATAGACCCCATGCAGGTATTGAAGGGTTAATATCTCAAAGAATCTATCTACTTTATCTGTTATATTGAGATAGTAATTAATCCCAACATGTTGAGAAACAGTGATTTAAGTTTTTTAACACAAATAACTAAGGATTAAGATTATGTTGAACTATGGATTAAGATTATGTTGAAGACTACCTCACCTCATAATCCTCATCCAGCATCTGAGCAAAAAGCTCTTCGGCTTCCAAACATTTTCTCTGGAAACGGCAGCATTGTTTAAGTTTAGAGCAGCAGAAGTAACAAACAAGCACCGGTCTTCTGTCTTCAGTTACAAACTGAAACAAATTTTATTACTATGAACAAGTATGTTTTGTTAAAGGTAATCTCTGGAAGTACTGTCTCTGTATTTGATCCAAATGTAAAAAATTGCTAATTCCCAAAGGCTTTTCAGAAAAATAAAAAAAAGCCAAGGGAACAAGGAACTCATGAATTAAATACCTAAAGTCATACAACAACAAATAATAAGTGTTCAGTATTGTTTTCGTATGTCTCTTCTCCAACAGAGAAAGCATGAGCATTCATTCTTGCTCAAAGTTGATTGGTAAGAAAAGTTCACATTAAGAATTATATCCACTTGTACGAGAGGCATTACTTACTGTTTTATTAGTCAGCTTCTCATATATTTCATGCATGTTTCTGTTGACAACAACATACATGGGAGCATCCTCCACCAAACACATCCTACACATTTGCAATCGTTCCATTTTTACTCGAAAATTACTGAAAGAAAGGTAAGTAAATATTTCAACTTATGAATTTAAAAAACTAAAGTTATATGAATGCGATACAATTTGGATACAATCAGAATTCACAGAATAATAAATTATAATCAATACAATACAATCTGCGCAGTCTGCAATCAATAATATTGATCAAAGAGTAATATTGATATAAATGACAACTTTGACAACTGCATTGCGGTGTGACCAGATTATTTTTTTTGGAAACTAAGGTACAACCTCGGAAAAATACAATTTTTCTTGTATTATTATGATAGCCTGCTACAAGAATTAATATTTATCAAAAAAAATAACAAGAGATAAAATTATTACTTGTGTCGCTTGTAAAATAACTTCATATTGAGTTGTAAATAGTAGAATTTCAGCAAAAACTAATTTACAGAAAGAAGCAGCGTCGGACTGGTATTATAGTCGACGGTGCGTTTGCACGCCGGGCCCCAGACTTGCAGGGCTCGTAATAAGTAGATAGTTGTTTAGGTTAGGTTAGGTTAAAAAAACGGGCTGGTTTCCGCAACTCCACGACCAAGCGCGTATTTTGCGTACTAGTTGATAGTTGTTTAAATACCATGTGAATTTGATGTGAATGTAAACTTTTATGCAACCGTCACACACGTACACCGTCCACCATATAAGTTCCATATTGTGTAATTCGCACCTTTTCGTTCACTCAAACTCATGTGAGCAGTGCCGGATCTATCTAATGGCTATTTGGGCTTCAGCGCAGGGCCCCGTGAGTGTATAGGGCCACATACCACATTGAAGACAATAATTTAATATTTGCTTCTCAGTTCTCATTTTAAATAAGTAGCGGACGCCTCGCGGTTTCACCCGCGTAGTTCCCGTTCCCGTGGGAATACAGGGATAAAAAGTAGCTTAAGTTACCCGGGGATAATGTAGCTTCCCAACGGTGAAAGAATTTTTGAAAACGGTCCAATAGTTTTTAAGTTTATTCGGTACATACAATAATAAAAATATACAATTTCCTCTTTATAATAATAATATAAATATAGCCTGGAACTATATTTACCTATTAATTAGTAAATGAGTAGTTACATATTTAATATTTTACAGGTAGTAGTATTCCGATTTTCTCGGAAATTGTATCTAGCAACTATCTAGCAACAACTCAGATACAAATTTCCTGGCCCGTTCACCGGAGTTGAGAAGAGCCTCCCGAGCCTTTCTGACCCAGTCCGACCCTAGAAAGAACTCACTACATAATCCAGCACTTCGGTACATCCAGCAACAGGGCCGTGCCGACTCCTGGCAGCGCCTGTGTGCGAAACCTATGAAGCGCCTCTTTTTGTCGTCTTGTTTCGACATGCTTATTTTTTTTTGACATCGGCATACTTTGTTGAGAAAATGTTGGCGAACCTGCAGCCATATTGCGTAAGTGCATAAAGAGTTTACAACTCTATCCAACCTACCAAATCGGCCAATCACACAAAACGGAAATCCACATCGCGTCATTCATCTCGCATGTGGTGGGCAAAGCGTGGGTTAAGGCGTCCTTAAGGTTATTGAAATGACCTTGCCTTACGGCAGCTCTAACCTCCAGGTCGCGTCCCATCCCATCCGTGAACGCCTATACGAGGTTCCCGTCGATCAGCACAGGTGACGACTGGTAAAACTTCAAGAGCCTACTGCTGACGAATATCACCAACCCGTTGCGATCGGTCTTTCAGCTGGGCCCGAAACACATGTTTAAGGTACGCGGAGGTCCTTGATTATTAATAACTGCTCGTCCTGACGGCTAACCTGCTCCTCTTTGTCACGCTGCAACTGTGTTCCAATTTGCCAGCCTGCTCCTTCTTTCGGCGAGCCTGCTCCTGCATGAATGCCATAAGGGCGGCGAGGTCAGGGGTCCACCCCCACAAGGTGAGACTTATGGTGTACTATACTTGTAAGAGGCCCAGCGGTAGGAGTGCCGACTTGGACGAACCTAGAGTTTAGAAATGAGTGGCACCCGTCTGCCCAACGCTCAGAGCTAGCCGATCATTCAAGCACAGACAGTGGCGCCGTAGTCTGACTCACGACGAGCCCGACCGCTCTTTATATAGCACGGAAGATGTTTCAAGAACGTTATGGAACGTTCTTGAAACAGATACTGATCTAGATAATTCGAGAATCTTTCAGACGAATCGACTTTCGAACTCCCAAAGTGACTAGAAACTTGCAGACTGTTCGGCTAGAACATTCTAAAAAAATCCATTCAACACGAGCTTTCGAGTTCCGCTAATCGGATCTACTACTATCGGATACTAGATGGCGCTACTATTTACTACTAGTTCTTCTACTCGTTAAAATACGTTGCCCTGGCCGAGTTTCTCACCTTTAAATTATCGCAGAATTAATGTGACAAATTGTCAAGCACGCGTTATCTGCTGTGATTGGTTGAATGCATTTTCAACAGCCAATCACAGCAGATATCGCGTGCTTGCAATTTTTCACATTAATTCTGTGATAATTTAGAGGTGAGAAACTCAGCCCCTATCTTGAAACAATATTTATACAGTCTCCAGCAGTTCCAACAATGCTTCAATAAAACTTTTCTGCTTATACCACTTGTTTTTGCGCCCTAGTGATTGTGGAGCAGGACTAGCATTGAGCCAAGCATTTTTATCAGTGATGTAATCCCCCAACTGATAATATGCCTGCCTGCATAATAAGCGTTTTATACAAGTTTTAAATTTCGTCTCATTCAAGTTCTAGACTGTGGTTAGGTATTTTTATTGCAACATTTTATTCCATAAAAGATGACGCTACTTTAGCCAGCCTGAAACCTGGTTGAATTAATTGGTCCCTATTCTAGTAAAATAATTATGTCTGTCGCCGTTTTTACTAAAAAGATGTAAATTCATTCTAACGTATGTAGATACATGGCGACCGCCGGCGATGTTTGTATATCGCTGTGATGGCTCATTTTTGCAGAATGAAAGTTGACTCAATGTTTGCAGCCCTTTACCATTGTTGAATACAGGCCTGCGGATCACAAAGCCAAGAGGCAACTGAGGCCCATGAGCAGTGCTGCTACTCTTGGATCCTACAGTTCTATACCAGCGAAACTGTGATACACAGCAGCGGTAGCTAGGGGTCTGTTCTTTGAGATACTGTTTCCCGTCAACCAGGTGGAAAGTGGTACGATGGCAACTTACAATTATGCACTTACCCTTGTCCTCGTGGTGGTCTCCTGGTCCCGTGTCCGGTCAAGGGTTATACGGAAAAATATATATAATAAAGGAAGGGACAACAAACGCGTTCTGGTGGTATTACCGCCAGACAGCTAGGCAAGTTCCCGACACGAATACCTCGCTACGCGCGAAATATACACAAATACAACAGCACGGGCGAAGCACAATACCAATCGCTAATGTAATGTAATGTAATTTCCTATAACGATGGGTTGAATATTCAACAATTATAATAAAATCAAAACTAGAACCCGGTATTACGTCCAGCCATGTCAAATCACAATTTTTCAGTCAAGTATGTCAACTCAACCAAGAGCTGTCAAATCTATGACAGCGAGTTGACTCAGTGTTGCAACAAAATAACAAGATAGGAACGAAACGTTTTCGTTCCGAACACCCATTGTAAGACATTATACTATGAAAGTAATTAAACTAGATCAGCCTTGCGGTATCGAAATCAGTAAATTGTCGATTTTTCTATCAGCATAAGCTGCCGAATGAGGACCGATATTAAATGAGGACCCCATTGTAACTTTGAGTCTAGCGTGATCCCCAGGAAAACTGTTTTATCGACGTAATCTAGCCTCTTTTTGTTTTATATGATTACAATCAGTAGGTACTTTTGACATTCGGCAAGGCAAATTCTACGCATTTATTCTTTTTAGGATTTAAAACTAAATTATTTGCAGTGAACCAATTTTGAACCTGTCGTAAGTAATTTACGTCGTTGTGTTAATGTTCCTCGTACGTCCATAGATTTAGTAAGTTTTCGCTACGCTTCATCTATGCTTACGTCTAAATCAAAGAAGTGTCATCAGCAAATAACAACATATTTGTGTTGTGTTTGTTTTTCCATAGATGGGGTAAATCGTTAATGTAGACAAAAAAATAAGAAAGGAATTGAACACTGGGCTACCCACATTTCCACGTTTAACCCCAACGAATTGACAACGTTTATTTGAACTAAGTTAAAGTTTGGCGCACACATTAAAACTGAAACCATCGCCTAATTAATTGATGTGGGAGTAGAAGGATGGGGAAAACCAGAGCTTAAAATTCCGAAAATCAAGATCCGCGATTCTCAGGAGCCGCAACAAGTCAATATTCATGGTTAGTGACCTTGAGGTCAAGGTCAAATGACCTTAGGGCCAAGGACAAGTGACTTTGAAGTCAAATGATCGTGGTGGACAAGGTCGACTGTCCTTGGACATTATAGTCAAGTGACCTTGGGAGTGTCTTTGAAATGCCAGTTCATGACACTACCAAACCCTTGACTTCAAGTGCAAAACAGTATTTTTGTTTCTAAATTTGCTTAGATCAAAGTCAAAGTCAAAGTCAAATGTGTTTATTTCAAGTAGGCCATTATGTGGCACTTTTGAACGTTAAAATTTACATTTAATAAAAATTGATTCTACCGTGCATTCGGAAATGTAGGTTGTTATGGAGAAGAACGCACAAGAAACTCCATACTTACTCTTTTAAAGAAAAGTTTTACACAATATTTATATAGGTACATACATTAATAAATTCGTATACGTGAGGACGATGTACCCAGCACTACTATACTACATATAGGTATGAGAGAATTACAAGCATTAACAGGTAAATTCCTTTACTTGATAAATAGGAACATGGTCCTCACGTACTTACAAATAGTGCAAACATAGGTACATTACCTAATTAAACAACAACAGAACAGTGTGCGAGTCAATTTTTTTAAACAAAAAAAGAAGAAAAAATAAAAATAAAGCGTTACTATAATTATGAATATAATACAAATTAACCATTTTGATTTTGTCCACACCAAAGATAGGCCTATGGAGCAGGACCAGCATGTTTCCATCTCTCTCGAATCAGATCTCGAAAACGGTGCGTCCCATCGCAAAAATAATGAAAAAATTCCCTTAAGGGGCTCACTGCCGCGTAATTCTCATTATGTAGGTAATAATTAATTATGTTTTTTTTTTACATGTTTCATTTAATATTTTGATTGTTTTGGAAAAATCACGTTTATAAAATATAATTTTCACATTTTCTAAACCAGTCACAATGATCATAACGGTATTGTTTCACTATAAAGTTGTTTCTGCATCATCTCCAGCGCTGCGGGAAGTGCAACCCCATCGCCCTTTCGTAACAAAGGATAGGCTCACCTCCGCAGCTTCGGCTTGCTGGTAATAATTTTTACGACAAACGGCTGATCGGAGACAAAATCCACCAAGATGCTTTTAGCCTTATATTTAGGTGTTTTTAACCGACTTCCCAAAAGTAGGAAGTTCTCAATTCGATAAATCTTATTATGTTTGAAAGGGTATACTTCCCATTTGGTCCGGAGAAGAAGATCTCATCATCAGGTCAGATCCTGACCTGATGGTGGAGATGGATCTTGCAGAAATCGAGGGAACTCCTCAAATATTATAGGCATACCTACGTATAGCGATTTTGGCATTTTCATCAAAAATGCAATCATTTGTACTCAGAAAGTATCATTTGGTGAAGTGGAACTGGTGAAGAAGACCACAGATGGCCAATGGAACTTCTTAATGCTTAGTATGTCACGGGTCTACGATATATCTCGAATAGTTAAACGACTATAATGAAGCAATTACTTATAAATAAATAGTACTGATGAAAATGGTACCATCGAACTGATCTGATGATGGCCATCACGCTTTGAGTTGTCGTCGTTGCTCGGGGAGGTTCCCGCGTCACCATGCGCTAAATGATATTGTGCGGAGGGCATTGGTGTCGGCAGATGTCCCCTGCGTGCTGGAGCCTCCGGGTCTGTGTAGGACTGACGGCAGGAGGCCGGATGGACTGACCCTAGTGCCTTGGAAAAACGGCAAGTGCTTAATATGGGACGCAACTTGCGTCAGCACTGTTGCCGCCAGCCACCTTGGTCGCACCGTCCTCTCGCCGTCAGCGGCGGCGGAAAACGCCGCTGAGAGGAAGAGGGTGAAGTACGCACCGTTGGAGGGCCGCTACCATTTTGTACCCATTGCCGTTCAGACCATGGGTGGTTGGGGCACTGAGGCCAAGAGGCTCATTAGTGAGATAGGGCACAAGCTCCGTGATAAAACGGGTGACTCACGCTCCGGCTCGTTCTTGGTGCAAAGGTTAGCCATTGCCATCCAACGTGGCAATGCAGCAAGCGTTATGGGCACCTTTGCCCCGGGAACAGTTAGGGGCGGGTTATTTGACTAGTTATAAGACAGATTTTTGACGTGTCGTTGTGACTTTGACATCTAATTCGACTGTATAAACTTGTAACTTAAAAAAAAAAAAATTAAGAAAAAAGAGATAAATAAAAAAACATTTTAACAAAAATACAAACCGACTTCCAAAAAAAACACTTCAAAGTCAAAAATAACTTTCTTTTCCGAAGTCGGCGTCGAAACACGGAAAACAATAGGTACCTAAGACACCGACTTCAGAAAGGAAAGATATTTTTCACTTTGTAGTGTTCTTTTTTGAAAGTCGGTTTTTTTTTTTTTTTTGTTAAAAGTTTTTAAACGATAGTATCGAGAAAGTAAAGTTTTGCGAAAACCAAAAAAAAAACTTTTTTTTTTTAAGTCCCTAACGCGTTTGGTCGGAGACAAAAATCACCAATACACTTTTAGCTATTAGCCTTTTATTTAGGTGTAACATACGAAAGAATTGAGAAAATAAACGATTTGCGAAAAGTTTTTTTTTGCAGAAATATTGTATTTTTCCTCAGAGGCCGCCTCTCCAACCGATTTTTTTCTGTTAAATCTGCAATCAGACTTCAATAATTTAAGCAGATGTACAGGATTACTAAGAGACATTGGGTAGCAGGACAGAAAGGAGTGTGCTTTCCAGTCAGACCAACAACGTAAAGGTAGAATGAATAATAATAAAAATGTCTTAAATCTAATCTATAGACGTTACAAACAGGTTTAATGTGTTTTAATGGGTAGGTATTGAAAAAAAACAAGATGCCAGCATAAAAATATCTATTTAGTTTCAAATAAAACATTTTTTACTGAACAATCAGTATTTTGACAATGGTTAATAACCCTTTGAAGTTATCAATTAGCCCCATTACATACAAAGGTATTTTTATAACAAAATTATTGATGTTAAAAAATCTGTACAAAGGACACTATTTTCTTAAATACCAATCAAGATAGTATATTTTAAAAAGCTATGAACAGTGTAGGTAAACTTTTAAGGATTTTCCCCATTGTGGTGTGTACGAATATGTTTTGTTAAATTACACTTGTCATTACAACTATATCGGCATAATTCACATTTATAAGGTTTTTCACCAGTGTGAATTCTAGTATGCCTTGTTAAATCACCCTTTCGATTACAACTAAACTGACATACTTCACATTTGTAAGGTTTTTCACCACTGTGTATCCGAATATGTGCTGTTAAATTGTTTTTGTGGCTAAAACTTTGCTGACATATAACACATTTGTAAGGTTTTTCACAGCCATTTATCCGAAAATGTCTTATCATATGATATTTTTGAGAAAAACTTCGCTGACATTTATCACATTTGTAACGCTTTTCTTTGACACATAGACGACACATACATAGTCGATGCTTATTTACGTCATAAATGTCAGTATCTTTGTTCGATATCTTACATCTAATATCATCTTTGTTACCATTATTACCGAAATTTGTATCTAAAACAGTACTATTTACACTACTACTATTATTAAAAGTTTTTGTATAAATTAACGGTTCTTTAAGTTTTGGTTTTGACAATTTGGTTTTGGTTGTACGATTTTGAGTTGTCCGGAGAACGTTCGAGTCTGATTGACCATTTTTCTTTTGCTCTTCTGTAATTTCATCTTCTAGCTTTGTTCTTCTTGGATGAAATTTAGCTTTCTTCGCAACGGGCGCCCCTGTGATAATAAATCTAGTAAATAATAAATTGAAAATAGGATCAATTTTTTTTATTATATTTTTTTTACACTCGTTTCTTATTTGCAGATATATTAGAGTCCTACGTTTTATACAGTCTTTAGAATAAGACAAGAAGATGCCTACTCAGAACTGAAACAAATAAAAGCTAGCGTACCGCAAGGAAGTGTGTAAGTATCTGAGTTATTTCCCATCCATAAGATAAGATACTATACACTTGTGATATGCTTGAATTAGAGCAAAACAGGATTGGGATCTTTGTTGATGATACAGCCATAATGGCTATAGGAAACAGTCACGTAGAAGCAGTAGAAAAGGTTCAAATGGCTTTTAATCAATTTTATGACTGGACCAAAAAATGGAGGATTAAACTAAATGAATCCAAATCCAAAATGAATAAAAGTATTCTCCTGTTATTATATTAATAATAAACAAGTCCCATACGAGAATACAGCCAAATATCTCGGTATGAACATTGACGCAAAGTTACGCTGGAAAGGCCACGTCAAGAAGAAAAAAGAAGAACTTGACCTCTAATATAAAATAATGTATTTGCTGCTTGGAATAAACTCCATGCTGTCTGTGCAAAACAAATTGTTGCTATACAAACAAGTACTGATGCCAGATTGAACTTATGGTATTCAGCTATGGGGCTGCACCAAACAGAGCAATATATTAACTTTACAACGATTCCTAAGGGCGATTGCAAGTCTAAGGGTACATACGAAATGATAACCTCCATATGACCTAAATGTTGAGTTAAAAAAAAATTGCAGAAGCTTATAAAAAAAAATTGCAGAAGCTTACGAAAAGAGACTTCATCAGCATGTGAACGTCAAGGCAATCCAGCTCCACGACCACACAAACATAGTGAGAAGACTAAAAAGAACACAACCGTTCGATTTAGTGTTTAATGAATGTGAATAGTGTAATGTAAAAAGTACTACCAAACAAAAACAAGAACGAAGTGTATTCGCCTTATTAGAGACAATAAGAAAAGTGCTATTGGACACATTCTTACTAAAGAGAATGTAATAGTTTCGGTTATGATTAAATTACTTGTTAGTCTATTTAAAGGCTAGATTGTAATAAGATTAGAGTCCATCCTATTGATGAACCCTAGAAAAGGAAAACAAAAACTATCCGCTCGCGTAACTTTCAACTTTCCTGAGAACCTTTTTCAATGTTAATCTCTTGTCAACGAGCCTAATTTATAATTGTTGGATATTGGTCGATAATTCGCAGTTTAAAATTAATATTATGATTTTAAATGCTTATATACGATAAAAAAATAGTAGGAGTCGGCGAAATCTTGGTAACGATTCAGTTATAAAAAAATGTTAATTATATAAATTATAGTTGATTACCAAGATTTAAAAAAAATTTAGTTCATTACAAACTTTTTAAATTAATAATATTACAAAAACTTGACACAATTATCAAAAATAGTTTTTTTTGTATGTAAATAAAAATAAAAACTGTTACTGATCTGGGAATCGAAAATTCCTCACGCGCAATAATGTTGACTGTACCTTGTACTTACTACTTACCAAGGTCAGGTTTTTGGATAGGTTTGTGTTTAACTTGAAGCGGCCGGGATGGCTGTCCCCGCCAGGGTAAACAACACTTACCAAGGTTAGTCTTTGGATGGGATGGAATGTCAATTACGGACATAACCTCGAAAGTGCACGAACGGTCTCGTCGGTGCGTACGTTTGAGTGAGTGTGCCGTTTCGAGCTTTTGTAGGTAGTTTACATAATGTTTGTATGTTTACTGTGGTCAGGTCATGGAAATGCTTGTTTAACATGAAGCGGTCACCAATCTTAAAGTCACTCCACTAGGTGACCCCGCCAGGGTAAGCAAGACTTACCAAGTGCCGCGTCGCGACGAGTGGTTACGTATTTTTGTGTTAGTGTGCCGTTTCGAGCGTTTGTAGGTAGTTTCCATACTGTTTTTATATTTTTAACGTGACCTGACCTTGGTAAGTACTAAGTACAAGGTACAGTCAACATTACTGCGCGTGAGGAAGGTTCGATTCCCAGATCAGTAACAGTTTTTGTTTTTTTTTTATTTACATACAAAATGACAATTTTTGATAATTGTGTCAAGTTTTTATAAGGTTATTAATTTAAATAGTTTGTAATAACCTATTTTTTTTAATGTTGGGAATCAACTATCATTGATCTTATTAATATAGTTTTTATAACTGAACCCATACCATAGTTTTCGACGACCCCTATTATTTTTACCCGACTGCCGAAGGAGGGTAATGTGTTTATCAGTCTATGTATGTATGTATGTATGTTTGTTCCTATATGGCGTTCCAGAGACCAAACGCGTTGGCCGATTTTGATGATTCATACGTCAATCGATTCGTATTAAAATTGGACAATAGAAAAATGGCGGATTTTGGGCGCCATAATGTGGGGGCCCAATTTTTTTTTTTCTTCCAAACCCATCGTGTGGGGTATCAAAATAAAGGGTTTTAAGAGGTGATTTCAAAAATATATAACACTTATATGTTAAAATTTATCTTATTCGAAAAAAACTTAACTAAAAAGTTATAAATAAAAAAAGTTAAATCAGCAGTCGGAGGATACATACGCGCGGGCTGGCTGACCAAAACCAGATGTATCCTCCTCCCGCACAGCATGATTTATTCCTTGTTTACGACTTTTTAGTTCGCTTTTGAAGCAGTCGGGTTTTTTGATTTTTTGATTTAACTTTTTTATCGTAATATAAACCATTAAAATCAAATTAAAACGGAAAGGTAACGAAAGGTATTTACAAGGCAGACGTGAATGGAAACGCCGGGAGGGGACGCCCTAGAAAGACATACATAGACCTTATAGGTGATGTTCTTCAGAAAGGCCAAGTGCGCAGTACCCATAACCGGCGTGTGTGTATTACTAGATGAATGAATGTGTGTGAAGTAAAAGAAGTATGTAAGGATCGTAGCAGGTGGCGTTCTGTAGTTTGTGCCTACCCCCATGGGAAAGGGCGTGAGTTTATTATTTATTTATGTACACACAAAACACTTAAAAGAGAAAGTACATATAAAGAAAGTATAGCACAAAGGTGCTGCTTATTTCTAAAGAAATTTCTTCCAGCAGACCTACGATAGGAGAAAAAAAAAAAAAAAAAAAAAAATAATTTTAATCCGCGAATAATCGACCAATATCCAACAATTATAAATTAGGCTCGTTGACAAGAGATTAACATTGAAAAAGGTTCTCAGAAGCCCAAAACTTCTGTAACATGTGGTTATTTTGAGATTTTTCTCAAATGTGACAAATTGTCAACCCGCTTGTCAAGTTGTCACACTTGCTTTTGAGAAACTGAAAGTCGAATTAACCGGCGATTACGTTAACAGCCCGATAATCGAGAGCTGGGCAAACGGGTGTTAACCATTGGTTGAGTTAACTAGGGATAAAAAAAAAACTTGGAATAATACTCACAGTTGGTGTCTTGTTCTTCGTACACTTCTGTTTTAAACTCTGATAAAGAGACATCATCTTTTGAATCAGAACTGTGTACTGGTATATCTTCTACATCGGATAAGCCTGGATTTTCCAGCTTTACTTCTGGTTCTGTCAGTGAAAAATTATTTAGGGGGGAATCTATTTTATATAAATTACATTTACAGCCTGCAAACATCTACAGGTAAATTTGTTTTTGTTGAAACCAATGATATTCTAGTAAACAGATAAAAAAAGTATTCCACACAGCAGCGGCAGCACACATACACACTTTTCATTCATCTGACATTTCAATAAAAGTCGAAAGGGATTTTCGATGTATTATCGAAAGACGTCCACTGCTGCACATAGGCCCCTCCCAAGCGTCGCCACATTGACCGGTCCCGTGCGTCTCGCAACCAGCAGTTCCCCGCAACCTTCACTAGGTCATCGGTCCACCTGATGGGAGGCCTTCCAACGCAACGTCTCCCGGTTCGCGGTCGCCACTCCAGCACCTTTCTGCCCCATGGGCCATCCGTTCTGCGAGCAATGTGTCCTGCCCTGCCCGTGTGAATGTAAACAAACATTATTCTGACCACCAATGTTTTTTTCTTTTTCTAACCTCCAAATATTAGAATATTAGAAAAAAAATATGAAATAAATTAGTAAATTATTGAGGTGTATTGCGAACTTACATAATATGGTATGAGATCCCTTCTGTTTTATGTACTTTGGTATCATAATTGGTACACTTTCTACACACGATGGCATTTTTTTATTTTGTTTTGTTTCAACAAAGCGTATCGCTCTTCGCCATGCGTGACTAAGACTAAAGAATCTTTGGACTAAAGACTATACGTCCCAATTGGGACGTATTCAAATCTTCACAATGCGCGCGCTCATAACATATCTGTTTACTAGAATATCATTGGTTGAAAATTAATTTTCATGACTAATGCTTGATTATACAATAGATTGCTGCAGGGTTGTCTGAAAATATCTAGCCACAATCAAGGGTTGCCAGATATAAACAGGTAAACTGGCTACCCATAGATTTTGGCTAACTGGAAGCTGGCTGGAATTACATTAGCTAAATAAATTGAAATTTATGTTTGATAGTTTACCATAGCCAGTTTATAGTGTGTGTTCATTGAAAAAATAAGATTGTCAGCTCTCAGTTAGCCTCCAGTTTACTTGCTAAACCTAACAACGCAATAATGGCGACTAACTGAGAGCTAGATGATGTTGCATACTAGTGATGCAGCGGAAGTGTCATATCATAACTGAAGTAGAAACGGAAACAGATGTAAAAAGTAACTTTTAGAGGAAACGGATGCAGAAGCGGCAGTGTAAATACTATGAAAATAAATAGTTGAAATTTTCACAGATGATGTATTTCGGTTGCCGCTATATTAACAAATACTAAAAACTTTTAAAAATCTTTACTTAAGGAACCCTAAAAAAGAAGTCAGAAAGAACGCTAAGCGAAAACGAAGTAATAGCCTGGTCAGTGAAACCGAGGGGCAAATATAAACTATACAGAACTACTGGGGCAAGACGGAACTGTTTGAAATTTTCATCTGGATAACCAGATCCTCCAATATCTATCACTAAACTCAAGGTCTACCAACGGGCAACGGAATGCAGCAGATCTCAGACTCAATACCTAAGTGTTTACAAAGTTGTAAATATTTTATCAAAAAGTAACAAAGGGAAAATAAAATAAAATTGAATTATATTAAAATATTAAATATAATTAGCTGCGGGGAGATAAATAGAGATTATTGGTACATTCTAACTAACTATAGTAAGCAGAAACAAAACTGTCGAAAAAAGCTAGTAGTACTCAACACTTTTGTTATTCTAATAAGCTTACCACCAAGTTCCACCTTTGGCTCAATAATATCAGCCAGTCTTTCACAATCAGCTGGTAATTCTTCTTTGACAGCATAGCTATCTGTTTCACATTCTCCAACTATACTTGTCAGCTCAATCGGCGATTTAACAAACCCATTGTTAAACTGCAGAACGTCTGGGGTTATTAAAGGATTTGGCTGTAAAAACATGACGATAGTAAGTTGGTTTTAGTACCGTATGGTGACGGACTTAAAGAATTTCACCATCCCATATCTTCCCGTGGGTGTCGTAAGAGGCGACTAAGGGACACACCAGAGAATGGGAAGCAGCTTTCTCTGTGCACTTTACCAACAAACTGCGATCGCCAATCCGCCTGCCTAGCGTGGCGATTATGGCAAACCCCCCCAAACCAAAATGAATAGCACACAGGATAAATAAAAGGCCCCGAGTGCCCGGCAGCCCGTCTACCCTGGGCCACGATAGCGGTCGTGGCGATGGCGTGGCAAGGGGTGAAAAGAATCTCCGGAGTGATCCGGCTACCCAAATAAACACCCGACGACTGGACCTGCGAACATATAACACGCGGTCACTAAGGACCGACGAGAAGATAGCCAAAGTCGACGAAGAATTGTGCAGGTTACGATGGAGCATAATAGGGTTATCTGAAGTCCGAAGAGAGGAGGAGGACTCGATAATCCTCAAATCCGGTAACCTGCTCTATTTCCGAGAGGGTGACCGGCAGTACCAGGGCGGTGTCGGCTTTATCGTCCACAAGTCCCTTGTGAACAACGTGGTGAAGATCGAGTGTGTCCATCAGGGTGGCGTACCTTATACTCAGAATATCCGCAAGATATTTGCTGAAGGTCATACAGGTCTACGCCCCGACCTCGGCACACCACGACGACGAGGTAGAGACCATGTATGAGGACATCTCTAGAGCTCATGCTCATGCTCATCATGCATGGTTTCAAAACTAACTTCACCGTTGTCATTGGGGACTTCAACACGAAACTGGGCAAACGACACGAGGATGAGCTGAAAGTGGGGCAATTTAGAGCAACAAGCAACTTGTAACAAGGCGCCGGGTGATGACGGAATTACGGCCGAACTCCTGAAGGCGGGTGGGAAACCGGTTCTTAAGAAGCTGTTTGATTCCGTCGTACTCGAGGGGAGGACGCCACAGGCATGTGGCAGGGGTGTGGTGGTACTCTTCTTCAAGAAAGGTGACAATGCCCTACTGAAGAACTATAGGCCCATCTCACTTCTTAGCCATGTCTACAAGTTGTTTTCAAGAGTCATCACGAATCATCTCGCGCGCAGGTCTGACGATTTCCAGCCTCCCGAACAAGCCGGATTCCGTAAAGGCTTCAGAAACGTAGACCACATACATAGGCTGCGGCAGGTTATACAGAAGACCGAAGAGTACAACTTGCCTCTGTTTAGCGTTTGTGGACTACGAGAAAGCCTTCGATTCGAGACTCGAGACTTGGGCTGTACTGCAGTCTCTCCAACGGTGCCAAATTGACTACCGGTACATCGAGCTGTTTATACAAAAACGCCACCATGTCAGTTCGACTTCAGGATCAGACCTCAGAACCCGTACTTTTGCAGCGAGGTGTGAGACAGGGAGACGTCATATATACCAAGCTGTTTACCGCTGCACTGGAGGACCTCTTCAAGGTTCTGGACTGGAGTGGTCTAGGCATCAACGTCAATGGCGAGTACATCACTCATCTTCGGTTTGCCGACGATATAGTGGTTATGGCTGAGACCATGGAAGACCTCAGTACAATGCTCGATGACCTCAGTAGAGCTTCCGTAAGAGTGGGTCTTAGGATGAACATGGACAAAACCAAGGTGATGCTGAATGCCCATGTTACACCCACTCCTATCAGGGTCGGGGACTCTACACTCGAAGTTGTGGGCGACTATGTCTACCTGGAACGATCCAGTTGGGTAGGGCCAACTACGAGAAAGAGATCAACCGTCGAATCCGACTCGGCTGGGCAGCGTTCGGGAAGTTGCGCGGTGTCCACAGTGTCTCAAGACGAAAGTCTATGACCAGTGTGTGTTGCCAGTGATGACTTATGGCTCTGAGACGTGGTCGCTTACAATGATCAGAAAACTTGCAGTCACTCAAAGGGCCATGGAGAGGGCTATGCTCGAAGAATTGCCAAACTTAAGTGGCAGTGGGCAGGGCACATTGCTCGCAGAACGGATGGCCGATGGGGCAGAAAGGTTCTGGAGTGGCGACCGCGAACTGGAAGAAGTTGCGTTGGAAAGCCTCCCACCAGGTGGACCGATGACCAGGTAAAGGTTGCGGGGATCCGCTGGTTGCGAGACGCACGGGACCGGTCAAAGTGGCCACGCTTGGGGGAGGCCTATGTCCAGAAGTGGACGTCTTTTGGCTGATACGATGGTGATGATGAGTAAGTTGGTTGTCCATGCATTACATAATAAAACCCCACCTTGCCTTTGGAAAGCATGTTAAGCTGATGTTCCTGGCTGCCATTTATAGATATTTGGTAATTGATTACCTGTGATAGTCCATAATAACTGCATGTAGCTAATTACCAGTACTTTATATTGAGCAACTGCTTATCAAGTTTTCTCTTCACAAGAAGTGATGTGTTTGAGACTTAAGTAATTATATATTAATTCTTTGTTACTAGCGTGGGGTTAGATTGACCCCATGTGAGTAATGAAGGGTTAATATCTCAAAGTTAATAATTTATTTCGTTGTTATATTGAGATCATAATTAATTCCAACATGCTGAGAAGCAGTGATGTAAGTCTTTTAACATGAATAACCAACAGACCCCATGCAGGTATTGAAGGGTTAATATCTCAAAGTTTCTATCTACTTTATCTGTTATATTGAGATAGTAATTAATTCCAACATGTTGAGAAACAGTCATTTAAGTTTATAAACACAAATAACTAAGGATTAAGATTATATTGAAGATTACCTCACCTTATAATCCTCATCCAGCATCTGAGCAAACCGCTCTTCAGTTTCCAGACATTTTCTCTGGAAACGGCAGCATTTTTAGGGTTCCGTAGCCAAATGGCAAAAAACGGAACCCTTATAGATTCGTCATGTCTGTCTGTCTGTCTGTCTGTCTGTCTGTCCGTCCGTATGTCACAGCCACTTTATTCCGAAACTATAAGAACTATGCTGTTGAAACTTGGTAAGTAGATGTATTCTGTGAACCGCATTAAGATTTTCACACAAAAATAAAAATAAAACAAAAAATTTTGGGGGTTCCCATACTTGAAACTAAAACTAAAAATATTTTTTTTCATCAGACCCATACGTGTGGGGTATCTATGGATAGGTCTTCAAAAATGATATTGAGGTTTCTAATATCATTTTTTTCTAAACTGAATAGTTTGCGCGAGAGACTCTGCCAAAGTGGTAAAATGTGTGTCCCCCCCCCTGTAACTTCTAAAATAAGATAATGATAAAAGTAAAAAAAATATATGATGTACATTACTATGTAAACTACCAGCGAAAATTGGTTTGAACGAGATCTAGTAAGTAGTTTTTTTTTAATACGTCATAAATCGTAAACCGCAATTTACCAAGTACGGAACCCTTCGTGCGCGAGTCCGACTCGCACTTGGCCGGTTTTTTTAAGTTTGGAGCAGCAGAAGTAACAAACGAGCACCGGTCTTCTGTCTTCAGTTACAAACTGCAACAAATTATATTATTATGAAGGTCTTAAGAATCTACATAATTGCTAATTCCCAAAGGATTTTAATTTAGAAAAAATGCAAAGAAAAGCCAAGAGAACAAGTTAGGAACTCATTAACAAAATACTTCCAGTCGTACAACAACAAATATGTGTTCAGTATTGTTTTGGAGAAAGCATGGGCATTGATTCATTCTTGCTGTTCAACCGTGAACAGGCCATAGTTACATGCGCCAAGAACAGCATTACAGCGTCAGCGACATACTTTCGGTCTATGCGCCGGCAACATTGGCACACCGTCAGCGCTAAGAAGTGACCCACAAAGATCTTCGCTTCATTGGCTCAATACACACATAAAAACACATGTAAATAGCTATCTATTCTTATCTATCTAGTCATCAAGTTGGAGTAGAGTTTGATTCATCTCTCCGTTACTCCTCTTACTGTGGCCAAGACACCCTTAGCCTTCAATGATCCTGTGAGTCTGTGGAATCGGCAGTGAGAAAACCATTTCCTGCATACATTGCACGACGTACACAAACCCCTATTCCTACAAAAATTCCATCTGTTACCATAGGTCTCCTTGTAACAGACTTCCCGCATATAAAACCAACGTAACCTATTTTTGGTGTGGTTTGTATGATAGGGTCGGGCGTTAGGATAACTTGGGTGCTAGGTAATTGTTATAGGGCTAGGTTTGTAGTCAGTGGGATCTTAGGTATCTCATAGGTACCTGGCTCATTTGGTGCAAACATAGCCACACTGTACGCATTTGGAATAACGGCTGTACTAAGCTGTTAGTCCCGCAGCCTAATTGTGTAAGTAAATTCAGCAACGGAAACAATCTGTTAAATTAAACAATTCTGAATAAAGATTCAACTTTTTTGTGTATGTGTGTGTTTTTGGGAAAGAAACAGATTGTTTCCTTTGCCGAATTTACTTACACAATTAGGCTGCCGGACTCCCGGTGCGTACACTTGCTGAAGGTTGATTGGTACGAAGGAAGTTCACATTATGAATTATATCCACTTGTACGAGGCGCATTTAAAACCTATTGATTTTAATGTAACAACTTACTGTTTTATTAGTCAGTTTCTCATATATTTCATGCATATTTCTGTTGACAACAACATACATGGGAGCATCCTCCACCAAACACATCCTACACATTTGCAGTCGTTCCATTTTTACTCGAATCGAAAATTACTGAAAGAAAGGTAAATATTTCAACTTATATTAGTGAAAAAACTGAAGTAAATTTTATTATGAATGCGATACAATTTGGATACAATCAGAATTCACAGAATAATAAATTAATTCAATAAAATACAATCTGCCCAATCTGTTATTAGGTTATTAGTAAATCAATAATATTGACATGAATGACAACTGCGTTCCGCTTCCGCTGGCATCACAAAGTACATTTTAAATCGTAGACAGAGTAAACTTACTCAAGTTTACTCTGTCTACGTTTTAAATACTGAAAGCAGGCATATATATACGTATCTTTAACTTTTGCAAGAGCAAAACCTACAGCTATAGCTACATATCAGTAATCTGTGATATCAGTAATCTGTGAGCAAAACGAAACGAAAGCGATTAAATGTCATAATAAAAGAAGGGATGACGATCTGAAATCGATTAAGTTTTTTTTTAAATTGATGTTTTTTTGGAGCCGAGTCAACCACGTCCGTAAGAAAGTACCTAATACGATATATTACTCGTGGTCCCCGGGTGGTGCTAATCAGGTGACAATCAATAATTGTAATCTTTGGTGACAATAAAAACTGGTGGTAGGCTTCGGCCGATGGCTTTCGACCACCCACCCACCGGGCAAAGAAGTACCGCCAAGGGTGTTCCGGTGCGATGCTCGGTGTAGCCACCTCAGAAGTTGGTTCGAGATGCCGGTTCCATTGCAGGCAGACCAGCCTTGCGCGCGCTGTTATGGACGTATTCCGGAGACTAGTCTCGGAGGGTAGCGGGATCCAAGGCACGGTGCACCGCTGGCCGACCGTAGGTAGTTGGGGGCCTAAGTAGTGTGCCAGCCCCACACGAAAAGCTGACCCGCCAACGAAAAATCCCGGAATGCACCATCGTGCTGGTTGGCGACCAGAAGGGAGGGCCCGGTGGTCATTCCCGGGGGGCTCGGGCGTCCCCGCAGTCTCCAGACTAGTCCCCCAATGATGGCGTCCTTTCAGTGCGTGTCTGTAGGTTAGCAGCGTGGAACCGCATCTCACTTCCTTCTTCTCATCTTAATTCACTCCATAAAAATGAGAATGAGAAAAAAGTTCACGTTGAATAGCGACTGCACCCCCTCCCACTAAAAGTGGAACCTCATTGCAGTCCATTATCACCTAGAGACTGATAAGCCGGCTCTCTTTTTCCTTTCCGAGACGCAGATCAGATGTCTGTCAGACGTATCGTACCTATCATACCCAGGGTATACCCTGGAGCACAATTTTAAGCAACGCGTGGGTGTATGCATATACACCCGAGACGACATCTGTTATCGGCGTCTCCGAAACCTTGAGGACTCCAGGTTCTCTGTGCTGTGGGCTGTAGTGGACACGGGTCTGGATAAAATTATCTACGCCTGTGTCTACCGCTCGCACAGCGGTGATCAGGAGACAACCAGGCTCACAGAGTACCTTAGTGAGACGGCTGATACGGCACAGCAGCGGTACCCTTCCGCCCAATTATTCCCTTCCGATTGACTGCTGCGCTGCGTGTCGTGGGTTCGATTCCCGCACGGAACAAATATTTGTATGACCTACAGATAGTTGTTCCGGCTCTGGGTGTTGTGTATGTGAGTTTAAATGTTTGTAAACGCACCCACGATACAGGAAGAAATGCCTAATGTGGGGCAACGTTTTAAAAAAATAAAAATAAAATAAATGTGTTACTGGGGGACTTCAATGCCCACCACCAGCAGCCTAATTGTGTAAGTAAATACATACACAAAGAAGTTGAATCTTTAATCAACTTCTTTCGTTTTCAGAGTGTATGTGTGTGTTTTTGGGAAAGAAACAGATTGTTTCCTTTGCCGAATTTACTTACACAATTAGGCTGCTGGAGTCGCTCTTCCCGTACCAGTGCACTGATCATGCTGGGCGAGGGACGAGAAAGCTTGCGCTTGCGTTAAATCTCGCCCAGCTGGTCCAAGGCGCAACGAGGGTGCCGGATGTTGATTCGCACACAGCCAACTGCTTGAACCTTCTGCTGACAGATCCAGACCACTATTTGGTGCCCAAGAGGCGCTCCGCGAGTTTGGCGGTACAAGTCAGCAGATTGGGATAGGTTGCGTTCTTTTTTCGCATCTTATCCTTGGCAGCCTACTTGCTTCTCTATGGCTGATACTTCGTCATGCGCGGACGCCGTGTCGGATGTGTTGCGTCAGGGAATGGAGTACTACATTCCGTTCTCTGACGTATCAATATCTAGCGGTGACCGGCCTTGGTTTGGCGCCGAGTGCAAGCGCGCCAACGCGCTTAAATATGAGGCGTACATGGCATGGGTCGATGCTCGGTCGCGCAAAGCAAGTGATATGGGTCAGCGGAAGAGAGCCTATAATAGGGCTACCAAGTCCTGCAAGAAGGTGATGCGAAGATCTCGATTTGACAACATTAGCCGTATTAGGACCAAACTTGCTTCTTACCCAGCGGGTAGTAAAGCGTTTTGGTCCCCGGCTAGTTCGGTTGAATCGAACTTCTGTCGTCCCTCTCTACCACCACTGCTGAAGCCCGACGGGTCACTGGCCCACTCCGCTGAGGAGAAAGCAAACTTGTTTGCCTCTCTTTTTGCGGAATCTTCACGTCTGGATTCAGGTGACGCGCGGCTCCCTCCTTTTCAGGTTGGATGCGAGACGAGTATGTCGGAAATTCGCATCCACCAAAAGTACGTTCGTAGGGTGCTGCGCAATCTTGACGTGAACAAAGCTAGTGGCCCCGACGGGATTCCGGCACTTGTTCTCAGAACCTGTGCGCCTGAACTGTCTCCGATCCTGACACGCCTGTTTCGCCTTTCGTATGAGACGGGAAAAGGTGCCGAATGCTTGGAAGCAAGCTAACGTTCAGCCTGTGCCCAAGAAGGGCAGTCGGGCTGACCCGGCCAACTACAGACCCATATCAATAACGTCCATCCTCTGCAAGGGTATTGACTGAGTGCTCAACTCCAAGCTCCTGGTATACCTAGAAGCTAACGATATCATCAGTGACCGCCAATATGGCTGCCGCCAAAATCGGTCAACTGGGGATCTTCTAGCGTATGCCATTCACATCTGGAGTGAGGCCATCGAGAAGCACGGGGAAGCGCTTGCCGTCTCCCTCGACATCTCGAAGGCTTTTGACAGGGTCTGGCATGAAAGCCTTATTGATAAGCTTCCTACATTCGGTCTGCCCAGTGGTTTGTGCGTTTGGATTGCAGACTTCCTGAGGGACCGGTCCATTCGATTGGTTATATGGCTGCTCGTCTGACCAACTGGGTATTAATGCCGGTGTCCCTCAGGGGTCGGTACTCTCAGCAACATTGTTTTTGCTGCACATAAACGATCTGCTAAAACCCGGCACCTTTGGGTATGTGGACGACAGCACTGTTGCTGAGAGATACGTGTCCGACGCGCGTGCTACTGGACCTCAGATCCGGTCTCTCCGGGAGGCCATGGTTGGGCGTTTGAATCTGTCCTTGAAGGCTGTCTCCGAATGGGGCGATGCCAATCTGGTCTGGTTCAATGCTGCTAGGACCCAGGCGTGTCTTTTTCCGCTAAAAGGAACCAATTCCACCCGGCTCCTTCTTTCCGAGGTGTGACCAAATACCAGCTGGATGCACTCGAGTCTATCGAAAAACGGGCCAAGAGGCTTATCGGCGATAAGAGGTCGAGTCTAGGCTCCAGAGCCTTGAACATCGGCGCTGAGGTGAGCCTGTCAGTTTTTTATCGGTTACATTTCGGGGAGTGTGCGTAGGAATTGCATGAACTTATTCCTCCTAGCCCGTTCCATCATCGGACTACAAGACGTACGGCGATGCGTCATCGATACATGGTGGATATCCCACCCATACGCACCAAACGTTTTGAGAATACTTTTATTATTGCGAACATCAAAAGAGTGGAATTCCCTGCTGGAGTCTGTATTTCCCGATCGCTACAACCTGGGAGTCTTTAAGTCAAGAGAGAATAGGTTACTTCCAGGCAAGCGTGCCCCATCGTCGACCAAATCATCGCTTACCATCAGGTGAGATAGTGGTCAAACTCAAGCCTATTAGGAATAAAAAAGATTGACAGGGGCTCTCGACAAGAGTCTCGCTGACTTCGAGATTTACCTTGTAGGCCGGTTCCACCTTCGCCCTGTACTGTTGCTAGGGGATCTCAACGCCAAGTGTTCGGTGTATGGATCTCCAGTAACCGATGCTAGGGGTAAGTTGCTGGAAGTGTGGGCAATAACCACTGGCCTGGTCGTCCTAAGCCTTGGCTCGGTCCACACTTGCGTTGCGGCATTGTCCAGGACTGGATCCGGGAGTCGGCAATAACCGGACCCGATGACGTCGAACGGGAGGCGCTGTGGTGGCGCGAGGTAAGACGCGCATGCCCCGGGTCCACGCACAGTCAGCGAGTCGCCAGGGGTACTGGTGGTCCGCCGAGTCCGCACATTTGCGTGTCTCGTGCGTAGCGGCCAGACACCCGATACCAGAGGAGACGTCATCGGGTCCCTGACGAAGAAGCCGCGCGGTATGAGGTGTACCGCGCGGCGACGGAGACTCTGTGGCTGGCCATCGGCGAGGCGAAAAAGCGAGCCAGGGAGGAGATGTTGGAGACTCTAGACGGGGATCCGTGTGGGCGCTATTATCGATCGGTCCGAGGGAAACTTCGAGCGTTGTTCGAGCGCCTCCGCTTACGGAGAGTCTTCAACCCGAGCTGCTGGAGGAGGTAGTCGCAGCAGAGTACATCCCGCCGCCGATGGCTTTGCCCACGGCCGCAGAGTCTACAGATGAGGACGCCATCAACGACCCAGAGGTGACACATGCAGAGATGGGGGCGGCAGTGATGCTCAATAACGTGGCTCCGGGGCCCGACGGGATCCACGGCCAAGTATTAGACCCCGCTCTGAAGGAGCTGGAGCCCTGGCTGAGAGCACTCTTCACAGCGTGCCTTGAGCAAGGCCAGTTTCCCACTTTGTGGCAATCTGGTCGTCTGGTCCTGCCCAGGAAGTCGGGCGCCTTGCGGACTCGCCGTCCACCAGGTCCACTCATAATGCTGCTAGACGTGGTGGGTAAGCTGTTTGAGCGGATAATCCCTGCCCACCTCGTCAGCCACTTGTACAGAGAGGGGCCGGACCTGGACAAAAGCCAGTTTGGCTTGCGGCATGGGCGCTCCACCATTCACGCGATATTGCAGGTGAGAGTCCTGGCGGAGGAAGCGGTATCCCGGGGTGGGGTGATGTTGGCAGTGTCCTTGGACATTTCCAACGCCTTCAGCACCCTGCCCTGGAGTTGTGTTCAGGAGGCACTGCGGTATCATCGAGTGCCACCCTACCTTCGCCGCACCGTCGGAGTTTATTTGGCAGAGAGGCGTGTCACCTACGTGGGACGTGATGGCGTCGAAAACCAGCACCGCATGTCGTGCGGCGTTCAACAGGGCTCGATCTTGGGCCCGCCTCTGTGGAACGTCGGGTACGACTGGGTGCTGAGGGGCGAACTCCAACCGGGCGTGGACCTGACGTGTTACGCGGACAATAAGCTGGTCACCGCCCGGGGGCGTTCGTACAGGGAGGCAGCGTGGCTGGCGACGGCTGTGGTCTCACAGGTGGTGAGCCGCATACGGTGTCTTGGCCTGGAGGTGGCCATCAAAAAGTCGGCGTTCATGGTCTTTCATGGCCCCCAGCGGGCGCTGCCCGATGCCCACATCGTGGTCGGGGGGGCTCGAATCGCTGTCGAGTCTTCCATGAAGTACCTAGGTTTGGTGCTCGACAGCCGGTGGGATTTCAGCCACCACTTCCGGTGACTGGCGCCCAAGTTGATGGGCGTAGCTGGGGCGCTGTCAACGCTGCTTCCCGGCTCTACGTGTGGATCATGCGATCGGTGGCCTTGTTTGGGTCCCGATCTGGGCAGCTAACCAGACGGCCGGTAGAATCGCTGTTCTGCGGAAGAACCACAAAATTCGTCACATAAAATGGCGAATATGGCACGTACCTACAACCGTCACTAAGTCATAACAAAATGTGATATAAAATATATGAGCAACAACTGAAATATTGTTTGTTTCACATTCTGTATCGTATTTCACTCATATTTGTATAAGCTAATGTATGTATAGAACATCGCGGCGCCTCCATATATTTCCTATCTCAATGCTATTTGATAATTTTGACACAAATGACAATATTGACATTTGTTGCAAAATAATGACAGCGAAAACTGATCATGATCAAGTTTGCCAATAGGCCAATTCTCAACTTAATATTCTTTGCTGATTTTTTGATTATTTATTTGTATATTATAATACCTACAAGATATTATTATATATTGACGATTGACAAATATTGATTGCCGATTGTATCATCGCTTTCATCTCATTCATAATAATTATACTCGTTTATTCCTGTAACAGTTTTCTTACAGTGATTTTCGAGTTAAAATGAAACGATTGCAAATGTGTAGGATGTGTTTGGTAGAGGATGCTCCCATGTATGTTGTTGTCAACAGAAATATGCATGAAATATATGAGAAGCTGACTAATAAAACAGTAAGTTGTTACATTAAAATCAATAGATTTTAAATGTCTCTCATACAAGTGGATATAATTCATAATGTGAATGGTTTCGTACCAATCAACCTTCAGCAAGAATGAATCAATGCTCATGCTTTCTCTGTTGAAAAATAGATATACGAAAACAATACTGAAAACATATTATCTGTTGTTGTATGACTGGATGTTTTTATTCATGAGTTCCTAATTTGTTCCCTTGGCTCTTTGCATTTTTTCTGAATAAAAAGCTGGGAATTAGCAATAATGTAGATTGTCATCAGCTTTCTACATAGTTTTTTAATGTGATCTGTTTTTCCAAAAATTACTTTTTACTACATAATAATATCATTTGTTGCAGTTTGTAACTGAGGACAGAAGACCGGTGCTCGTTTGTTACTTCTGCTGCTCCAAACTTAAACAATGCTGCCACTTCCAGAAAAAATGTCTTTCAGCCGAAGAGCTGTTTGCTCAGATGCTGGATAAGGATTATGAGGTGTAGTATTCTTCAATGTAATCTTAATCCATTGTTTCTTGCATTAAAAACTAATGTAACTGCTTGCATTACTCTTCTTAGTTTTTATAAACTTAAATCTATATATATAAAAGAAAGTCGTGTTAGTTACTTCACTTATAACTCAAGAACGGCTGAATCGATTTAGCTGAAAATTGGCAGGGAGGTAGCTTAGAACCAGGAGAAGGACATAGGGTAGGGTAGGGTAGGGTAGGGTAGGGTAGGGTAGGGTAGTGTAGGGTAGTGTAGGGTAGTGTAGTGTAGTGTAGGGTAGTGTAGTGTAGTGTAGGGTAGTGTAGTGTAGGGTAGGGTAGTGTAGGGTAGGGTAGTGTAGGGTAGTGTAGGGTCGGGTAGGGTAGGGTAGTGTAGGGTAGCGTAGGGTAGTGTAGGGTAGCGTAGGGTAGTGTAGGGTCGGGTAGGTTAGGGTAGGGTAGGGTAGGGTAGTGTAGGGTAGGGTAGGGTAGAGTAGGGTAGTGTAGGGTAGGGTAGGGTAGGGTAGGGTAGGGTAGTGTAGGGTCGGGTAGGGTAGTGTAGGGTAGGGTAGGGTAGTGTAGGGTAGGGTAGGGTAGTGTAGGGTCGGGTAGGGTAGGGTAGTGTAGGGTCGGGTAGGTAGGGTAGATAAATGTTTGGTCTTTTTATGGCAAAACAAAGTTTGCTGGGTCAGCTAGTATGATTATTAAACAAAACAGCAAAATTACACTTGATTATATATTGGATTAATTTAGCAGAGCTAATGGAGTTGGCTAGTAAGGAAAACTATTTTTAACAGGATAAACGACGTGTATTATATTTTACAAAGATATATGAAGAGCAGTGACAGATATAACGTAAGAAAGAAATAGCTGTCAAAACAGTAATGGCCAGGGTGTACTTATTAGAATAAAAAAAGGTTTTAACAATTACACCAGGTAACTACTCGCATGGGGTCAAATCGACCCCAATTGTGCTCTTTACAAAATTATTTTTAGGGTTCCGTACCCAAAGGATAAACACTGGACCCTATTACTAAGACTCCACTGTCTGTCTGTCACCAGGCTGTATCGCATAAACCGTGATAGCTAGACAGTTGAAATTTTCACAGATGATGTATTTCTGTTGCACTATACCAACAAATACTAAAAACAGAATAAAATAAATATCTGAGTGGGGCTCCTACAACAAACATGATTATTTTCTCTTTTTTGCGATAGTGGTACGGAACCCATCATGCGCTAGTCCGAGTCGCACTTGGCCGGTTTGAAAAAAAAAAGTTTAGATAATAAACCTAATGAAATATGACCGATTGATTATATTCTGGAGTCAAACTGGCCACACAAATAATTATAGTTATTATATTAATGGCCTAGGGAAATCATGATAGGCAGTCACTCCATATAAAACACTAGTATTTCGCTGTGTCCAGTTATTGTGGACTATCACAGGTAATCAAGTAGCAAATATCTATAAATGGCAGTCAGGAACATCAGCTTAACATGCTTTCCAAAGGCATGGAGAGGTCTCAGTATGTAAAGCATGGACATCCATCTTACTATCGTCATCTTTTTACAGCTAAATCCTTTTATAAACCCAAAGTTTAACAATGGGTTTGTGAAATCACCGATTGAGCTTATAAGTATAGTTGGAGAATGTCAAATAGATAGCAATGTGGTCAAAGAACAATTGCCAGCTGATTGTGAGAGTCAAGCTGATATTATTGAGCCAAAGGAGGAACTTCAATTTGATGGTAAGCTCATTAGAATAACAAAAATTGTGCGCTTTTTCCACATTTCGCTACCGCATCCTCTATCTCTTTCCCCTCCTTTATAATTTTTGAGCCCATTTAATATTTTATAACAATTCAATTTAATTCAGTTCAATTGTATTTGATCCTTTGATGCTTTTAAATAAAATACCTACAGCATTTAAAAAATAGTTGCCTGTGCTATTGCTACCTCTGACTTGATGTTGAATAACCATCAATAATATTCTTCAAGAATAGAGCTATGAAATTTGAAGAACTTTAAATTCCGACTGGTAGTTCCATGGCAAACAAAAAGAAGAACAAATTCTTCAAAAATAACAAAAGCGTAAAATTTTTGGTAAGATCTTGACTGATTTTTTTTCACTTACAGAGCTAGAAAGGGAAATGTCGGAGGCTTCAGAAAATTCTGATGTAAAAGATATACCAGTGCTCCATTCTGATTCAGAAGATGAAGTGCCTTTATCAGAGTTTAAAACAGAAGAGGAAGAAGAACAAGAGACTAACTGTAAGTATTAGTTAGTTAAGCGAACAGGCCGACTGACTTGACAACAACTACAACTTACAAACGAAAACATATCCTGTCTACAACCTCTTGAGTAGCATAAACACAATATGCTGCACCTTTGAATAATTGCTCTAACTGGAGATAGACTCCTACTACTGTTTCATAACTTGAGTTTTCACTGAATGACTTCACCTTAATCTGAAGGATATCACTACATATTATTTATAAAACAAAGTCCCCTGCCACGTGTGTACGTGATAAACTCAATAATTACTGAAAAGATGTTCATGCGGTTATCACCAATAGAAAGAGTGAGACACGTGGCAGGTTTTTGTATATAATTGTCAAGCAAAAGATGAAGGTAGTTGCACATTCGCAAGCGTTAGTAGGTTTCTATGGAGAAGAAATAAAGGGAGGTTACGCAAGTGGATGGAATAAGAAATGAGTGTAAAGGTGAACGCACACCTAGAAGCACCGCACTCGCCGCACGCGCCGCATTCATCGCATTTTATAAATCTTTATATGAAATCGTATGCAGCCTCGCGCACCTAGACGCACCGCACTCGCCGCACGCGCCGCATTTCAGCAAAATGCTGTAGGTATACGAATTCCACTAGCGCGTGCGGATGACGTCATCAGACTCGGCGGGCGATGCGGGCGGCGCGGCAACATGATCCGTATCCGTATGAAAATATAGTTCAAGATGTACAGAAGTGGATACAATGCGTGCGGCGCGTTCGGCGCGGATAGCGCGGGGCCAAGAGAAAATGCGATGACTGCGGCGAGTGCGGTGCGTCTAGGTGCGCGTTCACCTTAAGAAAGTTGTGTGGAAATTGGTTCAGCGTTGGCCCCAGCCCTTGATCAAGGTAGAGTGATTTGGACTTTCAGTGCCCTTTGGTCGACGCTTTCATTTCCTTTTGTATTTAGTAAATCTATTTATAAGCGAAAGGTCACTCCCTCACTCATCTCGAAATATCAAAAACCGCTTGGCGTATAAAGGTCTATCCAAACATACGAGTATCAGGGCCGTGCCTGGGACGTGACAGGGCCGGGCCCAGGTATTGAAGCTCCGGCACTGGCCCGAGCGCGGACGGTTGTGAACGAGTTCATATAAAATGTACACTGATATTTTTTTGAACCCCTGACGGGGCACGGTCCGTCCACGTTCCGCGCACGGCCCTGATATGTGTGGATAGACCTTAAAGATGAAATTTGGCAGGGAGATTCCTCAAGTGACGTAAGTGCGCACTATGAAAGAATTTTTGGAAACGTTTGTATGAAATTTCTACAGTTTGTAAATTGGACACGTGTATTTACATTTACGCTCTAAATTGATAAAACGAATACATGTATTTATTGGTTTTCGTTCCGTATGGTGTCGGACGTTATGAATCTCACCATCCCATATCTGCCCGTTGGTGTCGTAAGAGGCGATTAAGGGACATACCAGAGAATGGACAGCAGCATTCCCTGTGCACTTCATAACAAACTGCGATCGCCAACCCGTGGCGAATACGGCAAATCCCCCCAAACCGATGAATAGCGCAACCAAGAAATGGCCCCTAGTGCCCGGCAGCCCGTCTACCCTCGACTACGTTAGCGGTCGAGGCGGTGGCGTGGCAAGGGGTGAGAAGAATCCCCGGAGTGGACCCGGCTACCCTAATAAAAACCGACGAATGGCGAAGCAGCCGTTCTGGCGTGAAGAATTAACAAACACACACACACTCACAAACTGTGTTAAGCACTTATTGAATTTAAATTAAATATGAAGTTGGCTGCGCATTAGTAAATCTCATACAATGGGTGGGGAAGACCTAAAATACGATGGCCGAATTTGCGTGAAAGACGACAGAGCTATAAATGAGGCGATCTATTCCGACGCCAACGTAAGCCGTGCACTAGTTTAATTAAATTTGAGGAAACTTATTTTTCTTGACATTTTGTGAGGTTTTTGATTATATGATCATCAAAAAAAAGCAAATCTTCGGTCCTAATGTGAACCATTCAAACCACTGTTCATTTGAATATACTTTGAATTTGATACTTACTAACTTTATAATTACAGGGGCGCCCATTGCGAAGAAACCAAAACTGCGTAAACGAAGAACAAAACTAGAAGATGTAATTACAGGAAAACCAAAGAAAAATGAACAATCAGATTCAAAAATTATCGGGACAAATTCCGCTAAACGTATTCCGCAATTCAAAGAACCTATAACGTATACAAATCTTATAGCTGATAATACTATTAATAATAGTAGTAGTGTTATTAGTACTTCTTCGGATACAAATTTCTGTAATACGAGTAAAGATAAAGATGATATTAGATGTAAAATATCGGACAAAGATATGGGCAGTGATGGTGTAAATATGCACCGAAGACTATTTGTCAAAGAAAAACCTTACAAATGTGAAGTATGCCAGCGTGGTTACGATAAAAAAAGTGGTTTAACAAACCATATTCGTATACACACGAATAAAAAACCTTACAAATGTGAAAAAAATCAGTCTAGTAGTCATCAAAAGGGTAGTTTATTAAAACGTATTTTATTACACACAGGTAGAAAACCTTATAAATGTGAAGTATGTCAGTTTAGTTGTAAACGAAAAGATACTTTTACAAGACATATAAGGATGCACACTGGTGAAAAACCTTATAAATGTGAAGTATGTCAGTATAGTTATTATGTAAAGAATGATTTAACAAATCATATTCGTACGCAACACCCGTGTTTAAATGAAGTTGCCGATCAGTTTACTTATACAATCGTTAGTTTACAGCCTGCTAATGACCCTGTATGATGACAATGATTAAAAACGATATTGTTTATAAACGATTTTTTTACAAAATTGCATTCTAAGAATTAAGTAACGATTATAAACTAATGACATGAGCATTAATCAGTTAAACTCTAGCGGAGCAAAATGGGTCCTAGTCCCAATAAAATTCTATTCTCTGTAATCTAAGTAACTATTTAATTAGTATAGCAAACGTTAATGAGGGTAGTTGTATGTTTAATTTTAATACTAGGTATCAGCACTTAGGCGCGCTAACTTATTACGTTCTTTATGTTATGATGGAAGGTATAGGTCTACCAGAATCTCATGGCATTTTTTATTTTTTTTAAATTGAGATTTTCATATGGCAATGTAAATTGTCACCTGTCAAATCAAAGTACTTGATGTGTCAACCGCTGCTGAAATTTTTTGATATTATCTTGAAAATTTGTTATTTTTGTGAAAATGTCGAAAAACCCACTTCGATCTCAAGCGAGACATATTGTTTTCAATGTGTATCATAAAATAAGGGAAGAAGAAGGCGTAAATCAAACTCAATCTTTGATTTTAAAGTGCGTCGTAGAGTGGACTGGTAAGTTGGACTGACTTGTTTTGATACTTTTAGTTTATTTTATATTTTTCTTACTTAACTTTTATTTCTTTTCATTACTAAAAATGAAGAAATGGCAACAGTAATGTAACTGTTACTAATTCTTCGACAAGATATTGATTTTAACGGAGATGGAGAATCTTTGACGTAAGAAAAATATTAAGTAATAATCTGCGCCCTGCAGTGGGACGTGTATATAGACGGGCGTTTTTGGCGGGATTTTGTCGAGTGAAGTACAGTGGCTGTTAATATTATTTGCAAATTGATTCCTAGTGGATATTGTGATGATATATTATTGGTGTAGTTTTGTGACTCAACTGTCTACGCAACTGGACATTTTGTAAAATCATTGACAGAAGCGATCTCGGGATAGTGGAGCGGAGTATTTTATTGTAGTATTGACTGCCTCTGCAAAGCTTACTGGAAAGACTGACTCGATACAATTTGCTGCCAAATACTCCAAAAAACATTAGAATCTGTTACATCTGCCTTCCAATGCATACTAAAGAAGAAATATAAGATCCAAAACTCTTTCCAAAGACGTGGCTAACAACCAGCCTAGGTCCTAGCAACCAGGCCATAAAACTTACATAAAAGAAAGTATATATAGACTGATGATGATGAATACTACTACTTACTATAAGTAACATGATACATTTTATTATTGTTTACAGACTTTATACATAAAGAGATTGGTTTTGAATATGTTAAATGCCAATGAAAAAGAACCATTTTGATGGAGAGAGATGACATAAAACTACAAAGATACAAGTTTTTGAAATGCCAGTTAAGTTCATGGAATCGTATTCTAGTTCTGAATGAGGTTTTAAGTTATAAGTATGATTTAAATGATATATAATAAATTAGTCCTTAAATTAATATCTAATTGATTTATTTTTCCTATGTTAAGAGGGGACTCTAGTGAGACTTTCGCCATATAAACACATTCTGCTGTTTTCTTCGTGAATAATGCCTCTAGAGCAATGATTTTTTTCCATAAAATCTAGGTCTAATTAATACGTGCCTGTATCATTTCCTTTTTTCCAAAACATAATCACAAAAAGAAATATGACAATCCAAAAATCCGAAAAAAATGCCCGTTTTTACCGCCATGTTCAGAAGACTTTCAGACAAAATTTATAAGTTTTTAACAAAAAAGGAAATGATAGGAGCATAGATATACTTTTCCTTTAAATTTTGATATAAGAATTTTTTAGATCAGACCAGTTTTCATGAAGAAAACAGCAGAATACGAAACGTCTTTTAGTCAAAGTTTTTGTAGGTAAAATCAGCCTGAGCTGCAGATGTCCCTTTCGCACTTTACGGGATGAGGTTGGAGGTGACGCGATGGCAATAGTTTCTTCAAATACCTATTTTTCAAATTCCTGTTGACTAGAGTCAGCTCTTAAGAACCCGATGTATAACAAAATTCTTCATACACATACCTATAATTCTCACTCACAGCGGATCGCTGTGTTTAAGAATTGGTTGCATGACCCTGCGCAGTTTGTGTCAATGTTGAAGGTGAAGAGAGAAGAGCATTGTATAACTGTCTCTTTCACTCACTTATGTATGTCGCATCATCCTATCTCGCTTACTCTATGCAGTATACTCGATGACAAACTAGTTCTTACGCATTAATTGGCAGGGCCTACTTCAGAGACACAAAGATCCGCTGTGACTACTATAAAATAGGTACCTCATGTTCATTAATACTAAATACATAAATAAACATTAAACAGTATCAAGATCGTTGAATCCAATTTCCCCAGTATTGCACACAGCAAATTTTTATTTCCATTTTTGCCATGAGATTCTGGTAGACCTATATTGTTACCGATTTGGACACATTCATGTTTGTAGCAAACAATAGTTGTTTTTCACAGCCTAGTGTGTTGTTTGAAGTTTTTGAGAATACTCTTGATTTGACAGAAAATAAAAAGAAGGAATTGAAACAATTCTGTCAGACTTCATTGTGTTCGTTGAGGAAGAAATGGATCTGTAACGTGAATGGACGTGTAATCGTACGAGACGAACATTCATATAAAAGTGTGAGACATGTCTGCAAGAGAATATAAAAATATACTGAGGTTGTGAGGGAAAAGATGACTCCTTCTTTAGTGTCATTAGAGCAGCAACCATGCTCCAGTTCTGCCTTTGGCGTCAATGAAGGTGCATCAACATCCTACATAAAGGCGGGTGCATCAACATCCTACAGACCGGAGACAACCATTCGAGAAAACCATTCGTCGAGCTAAGCCCTCTACAGAAGAGAAGAAGAGTGGAAGAGCTACTAACGCATAGCACTGAAAGCCTTGCTCATGCAACTGCTATAAAAGCACAAAACAAGAATGCAGCAGATATAATTAAGCTGGTCTCGGAGCATCCCGAGGAGGCTACAAAGATAAAGTAATTGTTATAGCCAAAGAAAACTGTTGTGGTATTCATTCCACGTATTTTGTCTACTTACGTTATAACACTACAAACAACTACAAACCACACCTTTATACCTTTTGATCAATTCTTGTAACTCATTTTTATGTATATTGTTATCACCTGAAAAGCATACTTTTAGTTATCTCTGATTGTTTTAATATCTATAACTTAAATTATATTGCTAATTTGTAAAATCTTGGAATATTTTATACTCTGACATCTGTCTGTTAATTTTATTTTCTTAAGCCATAGACGTAAGGAAGGTCTAGGTAGTCCATGGTACCTAGGTTATGTCTATGGCTTAAGAAAATAATAAGGAAGGTCTAGGTAGTCCATGGTACCTAGGTTAAGCTAGTTGTACATTATTATAAGGCAGTTACAGACTGCCCCTCCTCTGTGAACAGTTTTTTATTCGTTCTGGGGGCTTACTCTTCAAACTAAATTCAATTCCAATCTAAAACCAATACGATTCCAATGTTAATTTTGCAGTCACGTGATTCGGTACTCTTGAAAACAATATTGTCAACATTGGATTGAAATTGCGATTGCCCCGCGATTATTTTGATACACGTGAAGTTAGTTATGCTACGAGCCGCAATAGTGTTGTTCAACTCATAACGTTAAACCGGTAATAGGTCATAATACGAGAAGAACTATAGGCCCTCACTTCTTAGCCATGTCTACAAGCTGCTTTCAAGAGTCATCACAAATCGTCTCGCACGCAGGTTTGTCGATTTCCATCTTCCCGAACAAACCGGATTCCTTAAAGGCTTTCACCGGACACCATAGACCACATACTTACGCTGCAGAAAGTTATACAGAAGACCGAAGAGTACAACCTGCCCCTTGTCTGCCCAAACGTACATTATGTACGTTTGGCGTACATTATGTACGTTTGGCGTACATCATTTTAAGATATAATAGATCGGTTTTTAACATGGTGGCTCTGCGGCAGAGCATGACACGAGAAAGCCTTATTATCTTATTATTATCATCATCTAAATTATCGTCAACGGGAAGTACAGGTGTTTCAACATACTTCCAGAACTCTAAAATAGCTCTTTTATTGAAATGTCCACCAGAGTCTTCAGTTTTTACAGGAGAATACATCGGTATCCTAGACGCCATCAATTTTATATTAACGCGCAATATCCAAAACTCGGTATATTTTTCAGATTCGCGTAGTAGTATCCAGGCTGTAGGTAAAATCAATTAAAATTTAAAATTCACAGCTAGATTATTGTAGATACCTATACGCTCAGATGAAGTTAAAAAAGGTAGATAGCGCACGGCCTATAGTTTAGGTGAAGCCACAAAACTCAGCCGATTCTAGTAAACACACGCGCTCACGCACACACATGCAATAAAACTACGCTGATTTTTGTAAGTCTCTCATGGAGCGTCGTGCAATAACTTTGCCTAAAAAATGCCATCCTGCGTTGTCAAGTGGTGCAAAAACAACACTATAGTGAACAAAAAGTCTTTAGGAGTATCGTTTCACACGTAATTACACACAAAACCTGTTTGTTTTTTGTTTTCCAACATAATTTTGAGGTTATTCGGAACAGTTTATTTTATTTTCCCGAAATTGACATATTGGGAGAGTGTTGCCAGTAATTCTTATTTCTAATTGCCGAAAATGTGGGTAAGTAAATTGTAGGCAAAGTCAAAGAAAAATAATTAAGTAGAGAGTTGACCTAATTAATGTTTATTTTCTATTTAAAACACATGATTTTATATATGTTACATAAACCTAAGTCTAGGTAAATATTTAGTTCTGAACTAATTTGTTTTGGTTTTAATTCATAAGTACCTTCTATTTTGCTATCAAATATTATAGTTTTAGCTTCCAACGAAAACTTTAAATAGGAAACGAATGGGTATTTGCTATAAGACTAAGCCGAAATGAACCACAATGGCAGCCATCGTCGTCCAGTGTGGTATGTTCAGACCATTTTCAGAAGAAAAGTTTTCTCCCTCTCATCCCATCCCTTACTTACCATTTAGGAGCAAATCAACCTTTCTTTTATTGCCTCTTCTTACTGGAATAATAAATCAAAATCAAAATGTCTTTATTCAATTAGGCCATTAAGCGGCACTTTCGAACGTCAAAAAAATATTAAAAGTAATAATAATTGATTCTACCGTTCATTCGGAAATGTAGCTTGTTATGGAGAAGAACGGACAAGAAACTCCACACTTACTCTTTTAAAAAATAAAATTGTTTTTACAAGTATTTGGTTACATTATTCTTGTTGAAAAAAAAAACATAATATATGTGAGAACGATGTAAAATAAAAAACGCACTTAAAAGGTTTTAAAGCAAAACAAACAATTAAAAATACAATAAATAGGTAATTAAAAACAGGCGGAGGCAGCTAAGTTATGACCAATCCCAACTGATGGCGCCCGTTCATGAACATGACACATGGATCGGCACCACTCAGTTCAACCATCATGAAGGGAACCGAATGATCCAACACATGTGCCACCATCAGAGAGACATTAGAGAGAGCATGACACACTATCAACTGCCAGGGCACACTGAAGTCAACGAACGACACAAAGGTACAGTAAATGGTAGATTTACAGTTGGTACATAGTACTCACATAATTATGTGCTGTGCAGTTATATAATACAAAAATAAATTGCGTTTAAACAACACAAATACATTCATACAAGGTCCAACAATACTTCAGAGCTTTTCTGCTTATAACTTGTTATTGTGCCCTATTACGATGTAATCCCCTAACCTATAATATGCCTGCCTGCATAGTGTGCGTTTTATAAAAGTTTTGAATTTCGCCTCATTCAGTTTTAGAATGTGGGGCGGTATTTTATTGTAACATTTTATACAGTACCCCATAAAAGATGACGCTTCTTTAGCCAGCCTGAAACCTGGTTGAATTAATTTGGTTGGTTTTGGTTTGATGTTTATCGCTGTTTTTACTAAAGCGATGTAAATTCTTACTGATGTTCATGATGTTTTCGTAAATAGATTGACAAGGTACCGTCATGACGTTAATGTCCTTAAACAGTTCCGTTAGAGAATCGCGCGGGCGAAGATTGTAAATCGCTCTGATGGCTCATTTTTGCAGAATAAAAAATGACTGAATGTCTGCAGCTCTTCCCCATAGTAATATACCGTAAGACATTATGCTATGAAAGTAACTAAAATAGACCAGTCTCGCGGTATCTACATCAGTAAATTGTCGATTTTTTCTAACAGCATATGCTGCTGAACTTAACCGCCCCGCAAGTGAGGACCCCATTGTAACCTTGAGTCTAGCGTGATCGCCGTGAACCGTTTTGTCGACGAATTCTAGCTTCTCGTTGTTTAATATGTCACAATCATAACTTTTGACATTCGGCAAGACAGATTTTAGACACTTAGTTTTTTTAGCAATTAAAACTAAATTATTAGCTGTGAACCAATTCAGAACTTGCTGCAATGCATTATTTACGTCGGCAACGTTATTTGTACGTCTATACGACAAGGTTACAATGGAGTCCTCACTTGCGGGGCGGTTAAGTTCAGCAGCTTATGCTGTTAGAAAAATTCGTCAATTTACTGATGTAGATACCGCGAGGCTGGTCTATTTTAGTTACTTTCATAGCATAATGTCTTACGGTATATTACTATGGGGAAGAGCTGCAGACATTCAGTCATTTTTTATTCTGCAAAAACGAGCCATCAGAGCGATTTACAATCTTCGCCCGCGCGATTCTCTAACGGAACTGTTTAAGGACATTAACGTCATGACGGTACCTTGTCAATCTATTTACGAAAACATGAACGTGAGTAAGAATGTACATCGCTTTAGTAAAAACAGCGATAAACATCAAACCAAAACCAACCAAATTAATTCAACCAGGTTTCAGGCTGGCTAAAGAAGCGTCATCTTTTATGGGGTACTGTATAAAATGTTACAATAAAATACCGCCCCACATTCTAAAACTGAATGAGGCGAAATTCAAAACTTTTATAAAACGCACACTATGCAGGCAGGCATATTATAGTTAGGGGATTACATCGTAATAGGGCACAATAACAAGTTATAAGCAGAAAAGCTCTGAAGTATTGTTGGACCTTGTATGAATGTATTTGTGTTGTTTAAACGCAATTTATTTTTGTATTATATAACTGCACAGCACATATGTGAGTACTATGTACCAACTGTAAATCTACCATTTACTGTACCTTTGTGTCGTTCGTTGACTTCAGTGTGCCCTGGCAGTTGATAGTGTGTCATGCTCTCTCTAATGTCTCTCTGATGGTGGCACATGTGTTGGATCATTCGGTTCCCTTCATGATGGTTGAACTGAGTGGTGCCGATCCATGTGTCATGTTCATGAACGGGCGCCATCAGTTGGGATTGGTCATAACTTAGCTGCCTCCGCCTGTTTTTAATTACCTATTTATTGTATTTTTAATTGTTTGTTTAAAAAACTTTTTTGCAAAAAATACTACCGACTTCCAAATAAAAAACTACAAAGTGAAAAATTATTTTATATTTATTGTTATATATAAATTATTTTTGGAAGTGGGTGTATTTCTTTTTTCCCATTTTTTTGCGATATGGACACCGACTTCCAAAAATAAAGTTATTTTTCACTTTGTAGTTTTTTATTTGGAAGTCGGTAGTATGTTTTAGCATAAAAGTTTTTTATTCTTCCCTTTTTAGCTGAACCTACCTAAAACAGGCAAGTTGTTTAGTAAGGTAGCTATAACGCCAGAATAGATTACCTGAATAACATGAAACTTGAACATAACCGGTGAAATGAGAGATCTTCGTACCCCATAACAGCGTACTAGCGTGATGTTATGTTATGAAATGGTATAAACAATAAACAGGCATGCGATTGCAGCAATCCCGAATGATTTGCCGTTAATTATTGAAGAGTTCTGTTGTATATCTCCGAAGTTCTTCATCAGATCTTCACCAAATTAAAATGGGACCAATTTCGAAACATACTCTTTCAAACAAAAAAATAATCTTCAAAATCGGTCCACAATTGACGGAGATACGAGGTACAATATATACAAGAAGTCGAACATAGAACCTCCTCCTTTTTGGTAAGTCGGTTAAAAATCAAAGAAGTGTCGTCAGCAAATAACACCATGTTCATTTTGTTTTTCAATAGATGGGGTAAATCGTTAATGTATACTAAAAATAAGAAAGGACCTAAAATTGAGCCTTGGGGTACCCCCATTTTCACGTTCAACCCCGACGAATTGACACCGTTTATTTGGACTAATTGCTGTCTATCATTCAAATAGGATTTTACTAAACTTAATGCTAATAGGCCTAGCCCGTAATGCTCAAGTTTCAAAAGCAATGTTTCATGATCAACGCAATCAAATGCCTTCGACAGGTCGCAGATAATACCTATGGCATCTTGCCCCTCCTCCCACGCATCAAAGATGTGTTTTAATAAGGTGACATCAACGTCGGTTGTACAACGTCCTTTGGTGAAACCATACTGTTTCTCGTGTAGGATTTTATTCGTATTAAAATGAATGAGCATTTGATTTAGCATTATCTTTTCAAATACCTTGCTGAAAACGAATCAGGAAGGCCACCAGTCAGTATGCATCTATGCGGAAGTTGCGGCATTATTTTCTACACGATTAGCAGAGTCGTCTCAATAACACGCCTTTCTATTATTTGATATATATATATTTATAGCAGTGGTATCGGCTGCGACTTACAAGTTGTAGGTCGTGGGTTCGAGCCCAGGCAGGCGCTTTACTTTGTGTAAATTATTTCTTCACCACTGCTCTCAAGACGGTGAAGGAAAACATTGTGAGGAAACCGGCATGTCCTAGAACCAAAAATTCGAAGACATGTGACATCCACCAACCCGTACTGGGCCCGCGTGGTGGATTACGGCCCATTCCCTCTCACAAAGAGAGGAGACCTGTATCCCAGCAGTGGGAACATTAATAGGCTGATGATGTGACGGGATATTTACCATGTATACGTGGGACACTCAGAAAGTTTTGCGAAACTAAAAAAAATTGTTCTATACGTACATATATTTTTATTAAATCTTTTCAAAGTACTTTCCACCAGCCTCTATACAAAGATTCATGCGCCTAAACCAGTTTTCAAAACACTTTTTCCAGTCCGCCGCAGACACCTCGTTTACAGCCTGCTCGAACGCAGCCAGCGCATCTTCCGGCGACGAAAATTGTATCCCTTTGAGCTGATTTTTTATTTTTGGGAATAAAAAGAAGTCACACGGTGCTAGATCAGGGCTGTAAGGAGGGTGACCCAGGAGTTTGACTGGCGTGCTGTCCAGGAAGTCCCTCGTTTTGAGTGCGGTGTGCGCAGGTGCATTGTCGTGGTGGAGCAGTAGCCCGCGGAGCCCTGTGTTTGGTCGCTTGTTGCTTATAACAGAGAAAACTTCTGGCAAACATTTGGTAGTATACCATTCGGCATTAATGCTTCTTTGATCCCGTAAGGGAATTGATACCAAGTGGCCAGTCAAATTAAAAAAGCTAGCGATCAAAATCTTACCCCCGCTTCTAGATCGCTTCACTTTGGTAGGCGTTGGCTCATTTTGAAACACCCAAACAGTCGACTGGCGCTTGGTTTCTGGGTCGTATTGATAAATCCAGGACTCATCACCTGTAACGATGTCGTAAACACGCCGAGACGAGCCTGCTTCAAATTTGTTAAGCATATCACGGCACCATTCCACCCGGGCCTGCTTCTGAGCATCGGTGAGGTTGTGCGGCACCCAGCGTGATACTATCCTCCTCACGCGAAGATGGCTGTGTAGAATCTCGTGAACGCTTCCCGATCCAATCTTCAATATGTGTTGAATCTCCTGATATGTAATTCGCCTATTGTCTTGGATTAAATTTTTCACTGCTAGCACGTTTTCTTCGGTAACAGCCGTCAAAGGGCGACCGCTTCTTTCGTCATCCCCCAAAGTTGGTCGACCGCGCTTGAATTCGTTATACCAACGATACACGGTTGCCTTGGAAGGGCCTTCATCCATGAATGCCATTTGAAGTCTATCGTACGATTCATCCGGTTTCAGGCGACACTTGAAATCGTATAAAATCATAGCTCTAAAATGTTCCCGGCGCAGATCCATATTTCAGTGAGACACAATACTTTGAATTAACTCGCAAAAAATGTGGAGGGAAATTTTGAAATTGGAACTTTCTTATTTTTACTTATAAATAATCATATTTTCGAAAAACATTATAACTGGCCAGTCTCCCATATATAAAAACTTTTTTTCGCAATACTTTCTGAGGGGCCTGGTATGTTACATGGTAAATATCCCGAATATCCCGACCATTAATTCTAATGATTGTGACCATGTCAGCTTAAAAACTTATATAAGGTTATCCCACTTTTTAAATCCGGGGACAGTAAAGACACAAATAATTATAGACCAGTGTCCGTGCTGCCGGTTTTATTTATTTATTTATTAAAACTTCATGCAACATAAAGGTATAATTAATGCCTGAGGCATTTTCTACCAGTCTACCAAGGGTGGTGGAGAGATAACATGGCAGATGCATAAAAAAAAATATAGTAAAGTAAAATGGGTACAATAATAGATATATATAGCTAAAATAAACTTACCTAATATTTACTATAATAAATACTATATATATATATCAAATAATAGAAAGGCGTGTTATTGAGACGACTCTGCTAATCGTGTAGAAAATAATGCCGCAACTTCCGCTTAGATGCATACTGACTGGTGGCCTTTCTGATTCGTTTTCAGCAAGGTATTTGAAAAGATAATGCTAAATCAAATGCTCATTCATTTTAATACGAATAAAATCCTACACGAGAAACAGTATGGTTTCACCAAAGGATGTTGTACAACCGACGTTGATGTCACCTTATTAAAACACATCTTTGATGCGTGGGAGGAGGGGCAAGATGCCATAGGTATTATCTGCGACCTGTCGAAGGCGTTTGATTGCGTTGATCATGAAACATTGCTTTTGAAACTTGAGCATTACGGGCTAGGCCTATTAGCATTAAGTTTAGTAAAATCCTATTTGAATGATAGACAGCAATTAGTCCAAATAAACGGTGTCAATTCGTCGGGGTTGAACGTGAAAATGGGGGTACCCCAAGGCTCAATTTTAGGTCCTTTCTTATTTTTAGTATACATTAACGATTTACCCCATCTATTGAAAAACAAAATGAACATGGTGTTATTTGCTGACGACACTTCTTTGATTTTTAACCGACTTACCAAAAAGGAGGAGGTTCTATGTTCGACTTCTTGTATATATTGTACCTCGTATCTCCGTCAATTGTGGACCGATTTTGAAGATTATTTTTTGTTTGAAAGAGTATGTTTCGAAATTGGTCCCATTTTAATTTGGTGAAGATCTGATGAAGAACTTCGGAGATATACAACAGAACTCTTCAATAATTAACGGCAAATCATTCGGGATTGCTGCAATCGCATGTCTGTTTATTGTTTATACCATTTCATAACATAACATCACGCTAGTACGCTCTTAAAGGGTACGAAGATCTCTCATTTCACCGGTTATGTTCAAGTTTCATGTTATTCAGGTAATCTATTCTGGCGTTATAGCTACCTTACTAAACAACTTGTCTGTTATAGGTAGGTTCAGCTAAAAAGGGAAAAATAAAAAACTTTTTTGCAAAAACATACTACCGACTTCCAAATAAAAACTACAAAGTGAAAAATAACTTTATTTTTGGAAGTCGGTATCCATATCGCAAAAAAATGGGAAAAAAGAAATACCCACTTCCAAAAATAATTTATATATAATAATAAATATAAAATAATTTTTCACTTTGTAGTTTTTTATTTGGAAGTCGGTAGTATTTTTTTGCAAAAAAGTTTTTTATTAAGATAAATAGACGTACGAATAACGTTGCCGACGTAAATAATGCATTGCAGCAAGTTCTGAATTGGGTCACTGCTAATAATTTAGTTTTAAATGCTAAAAAAACTAAGTGTCTAAAATTTGCCTTGCCGAATGTCAAAAGTTATGATTGTGACATATTAAACAACGAGAAGCTAGAATTCGTCGACAAAACGGTTCACGGCGATCACGCTAGACTCAAAGTTACAATGGGGTCCTCACTTGCGGGGCGGTTAAGTTCAGCAGCATATGCTGTTAGAAAAATTCGTCAATTTACTGATGTAGATACCGCGAGGCTGGTCTATTTTAGTTACTTTCATAGCATAATGTCTTACGGTATATTACTATGGGGAAGAGCTGCAGACATTCAGTCATTTTTTATTCTGCAAAAATGAGCCATCAGAGCGATTTACAATCTTCGCCGGCGCGATTCTCTAACGGAACTGTTTAAGGACATTAACGTCATGACGGTACCTTGTCAATCTATTTACGAAAACATCATGAAAGTGAGTAAGAATTTACATCGCTTTAGTAAAAACAGCGATAAACATCAAACCAAAACCAACCAAATTAATTCAACCAGGTTTCAGGCTGGCTAAAGTAGAGTCATCTTTTATGGGGTACTGTATAAAATGTTACAATAAAATACCGCCCCACATTCTAAAACTGAATGAGGCGAAATTCAAAACTTTTATAAAACGCACACTATGCAGGCAGGCATATTCTAGGTTAGGGGATTACATCGTAATAGGGCACAATAACAAGTTATAAGCAGAAAAGCCCTGAAGTATTGTTGGACCTTGTATGAATGTATTTGTGTTGTATAAACGCAATTTATTTTTGTATTATATAACTGCACAGCACTTATGTGAGTACTATGTACCAACTGTAAATCTACCATTTGCTGTACCTTTGTGTCGTTCGTTGACTTCAGTGTGCCCTGACAGTTGATAGTGTGTCATGCTCTCTCTTATGTCTCTCTGATGGTGGCACATGTGTTGGATCATTCGGTTACCTTCATGATGGTTGAACTGAGTGGTGCCGATCCATGTGTCATGTTCATGAACGGGCGCCATCAGTTGGGATTGGTCATAACTTAGCTGCCTCCGCCTGTTTTTAATTACCTATTTATTGTATTTTTAATTGTTTGTTTTGCTTTAAAACCTTGTGCCACCAAGTGCGTTTTTTATTTTACATCGTTCTCACATATATTATGTTTTTTTTTTCAACAAGAATAATGTAACCAAATACTTGTAAAAACATTTTTATTTTTTAAAAGAGTAAGTGTGGAGTTTCTTGTCCGTTCTTCTCCATAACAAGCTACATTTCCGAATGAACGGTAGAATCAATTATTATTACTTTTAATATTTTTTGGACGTTCGAAAGTGCCGCTTAATGGCCTAATTGAATAAAGACATTTTGATTTTGATTTATTATTCCAGTAAGAAGAGGCAATAAAAGAATGGTTGATTTGCTCCTAAATGGTAAGTAAGGGATGGGATGAGAGGGAGAAAACTTTTCTTCTGAAAATGGTCTGAACATACCACACTAGACGACGATGGCTGCCATTGTGGTTCATTTCGGCTCAGTCTTATAGCAAATACCCATTCGTTTCCTATTTAAAGTTTTCGTTGGAAGCTAAAACTATAATATTTGATAGCAAAATAGAAGGTACTTATGAATTAAAACCAAAACAAATTAGTTCAGAACTAAACATTAAAATCCCCCTGCCTATCAACTTCCATTCCCTTTTGACAAATTTCTCTCATAAAATCAAACTCCTTTCAAAATTTATGAATGACAATGACATCAAAATGTAGTTTTTTTTCTTTGTTTTTATATCCTATAGGCTCGCGCTTGACCACAATCTCACCTGATGGTAAGCGATGATGTGGTTGACGGTGAAACACGCTTGCCTAGAAAAAACCTATTCACTCTTTGACTTAAAGACCCCTAGATTGTAGCTTGTATTTTTTTTTTAAATGTTTTTATCTGGTTTTGGTCAGCCAGCTCGCGCATATGTATCCTCCAACTGCACAGCATGATTTTCTTCTTGTTTACCTCGTCTTAGTTGGCTTTTTAAGCAGTCTGGTTTTTTGTTATTTTTAAATATTTTTTTTATTAACAACATTTTAGTTATTTATTTATTTTAAAATTTGGGCCCCCACAATATGGTGCCCAACAACCGCCAATTTTCTATTTTACAATTTTAATTTAGCCAGTGAAACTCGCAGGGTTAAGACGAATCGATTGACGTTAGAATCATCAAAATGGGCCAACGCGTTTGGTCTCTAGAACTCCATATAGGAACAAACATACATACATAGACTGATAAACACATTACCCTCCTTCGGCAGTCGGGTAAAAAGAACAAAGTTCGTCGGCTCATCTCACCGCGCTGTCGTCTGACATGACACTGAAAGTCCCTTTTCACACGTTTCGGTTGCCGGGTACCCGGCGGCAAATGTATAGCCATTGTCGCCGGTGCGTGTGATAGCTTACATACATGCCGATACACTTCACCGCTGATCATCCGGCACCGGCTACCCGGAAACCAGGGCGTGTGAAAAGGCACAAAGAATCGCGGGCTCGCCTCACTGCGCTGTCGTCTACATCACAGAGAAAATAAAACTACGTTCTAATCTACATGATACTGGCAGGATAGTCGGCATCGGCTCAGTTGCCAAAGAAGGAAAAATTAATAATAAAAAACCGGCCAAGTGCGAGTCAGACTCGCGCACGAAGAGTTCCGTACTTGGTAAATTACGGTTTACGATTTATGACGTATTAAAAAAAAACTACTTACTAGATCTCGTTCAAACCAATTTTCGGTGGTAGTTTACATGGTAATGTACATCATATTTTTTTTTACTTTTATCATTCTCTTATTTTAGAAGTTACACACATTTTACCACTTTGGAAGTGTCTCTCGCGCAAACTATTCAGTTTAGAAAAAAAATATTTTAGAAACCTCAATATCATTTTTGAAGACCTATCCATAGATACCACACACGTATGGGTTTGATGGGAAAAAAAAAATATTCACAGTTTCAAGTATGGGGTCCCCCAAAATGTATTGTTTTTTTTCTATTTTTGAGTGAAAATCTTAATGCGGTTCACAGAATACATCTACTTACCAAGTTTCAACGGCATAGTTATTATAGTTTCGGAAAAAGTGGCTGTGACATACGGACGGACAGACAGACAGACATGACGAATCTATAAGGGTTCCGTTTTTGGCCATTTGGCTACGGAACCCTAAAAACTAGTAAAAAACTGTCAAAGTTTCTCTGGCCTAGGTCTGTGGACAAATATTGATTGCCGATTGTTTTTGATTTACTCCAGTTTATGAAGTTGAAGTATTTACCGATCTTTCAGTGATTTTCGAGTAAAAAATGGAACGATTGCAAATATGTAGGATGTGTTTGGTAGAGGATGCTGCCATGTATGTTGTCGTCAATAGAAATATGCATGAAATATATGAGAAGCTGACTAATAAAACAGTAAGTTGTTACATTAAAATCGTTGAAGAAGAGGCGTAGGTACGAAATGAACACATATTATTTGTTGTTGTATGGCATTGAGGTAATAATGTATAACGCACTTGTATGGCTGGAAGTTTTTATTTATGAGTTCCTAATTTGTTCCCTTGGCTCTTGGCATTTTTTCTGAATAAAACGCTAGGAATTAGAAATAATGTAGATTGCTATCAGATACCTACTGAGTTTTTTTAATGTGATCTTTATTTCCAGAGATTAACTACATAATAATATCATATGTTGCAGTTTGTAACTGAGGACAGAAGACCGTTGCTTGTGTGTTACTTCTGCTGCTCCAAACTTAAACAATGCTGCCGCTTCCAGAAAAAATGTCTGGAAGCCGAAGAGCTGTTTGCTCAGATGCTTAATAAGGATTGTGAGGTGTAGTATTATTATATCAATGTAATCTTAAACCATTGTAACTCGCATTAGAAACATATGAACTTGCTTGCATTAATTACACTCTTTTAAGCGTTTATAAACTTAATTATGATTATTAAACAAACAGCAATATTACACCAGGTTCCTACTCGCATGGGGTAAATCGACCGCAATTGAGATCTTCACTAAAATTGCTGATTTTTAGGGTTCCGTATCCAGAAGGTAAACACGGGACCTTATTACTAAGACTCCACTGTCCGTCCGTCTATCTTTCACTAGGCTGTATCTCATGAACTATGATACCTAGACAGTTGAAATTTTCACAGATGATGTATTTCTGTTGCCACTCTATCAACAATTACTAAAACAGAATAAAATAAATATTTAAGTGGGGCTCCCATACAATAAACGTGATTTTTTTGCGATGGTAGTACGGAACCCTTCGTGCGCGAGTCCGACTCGCACTTGGAAGGTTTTTAAATAAAAACGTTAGTTAGTTATTTAAACCTAATGAAATATGACCGATTGATATCTATTCTGGGGTCAAACTGACCCCACAAACTGACGCGAATAATTATAGATTTATATTACTTGCATAGGGAAATCATGATAGGCAGTCGCTCCATATAAAATACTAGTATTTCGCTTCATCCAGTTATTATGGACTATCACAGGTAGTAAATTAGCTAATATCTATAAATGGCAGCCAGGAACATCAGCTTAACATGCTTCCCAAAAGCACGGAGGGGTCTCAGTATGTAAAGCATGAACATCTTACTATCCTTTTTTTTTACAGCTAAATTATTTAATAAACCCAGGCATTCTGGAGTTGAACAATGGGTTTGTTAAATCGCCAATTGAGCTTATAAGTATAGTTGGAGAAGGTCACATAGATAGCCATGTAGTCAAAGAAGAATTGCCAGCTCATTGTGAGAGACAAACTGATATTATTAAGCCAAAGGAGGAACTTCAATTTGATGGTATGTGTGACTTACTTGACTTAAGATCCTATGTCCCCTAGCTGAGGCAGAGGGCTTCCACAGTAGTTGTTCATCGAGACCGGTCTTGAGCTTCGCGCTTCACCTCGCTCCACGCCATTCCAATGCTTGTCGCTTCAGCCACAGATTACTAAAATAGTTCTTAAATAGCTAATACGGTACTACGCCAGGATTGACGGGGACGGCCTCGCTTCCTTTTTCCTTGAGGATTCCAATCTAAGGCCTGTTTAGGAATGTGATCGGAATCCCTCCGGAGCGTGTGACCAAACCAATTCTATTTACGCCGCTTGATCTGGCGGTCGATCGGGGTCTCGTTGCATCTCTCCAACAGCTCTTCATTAGAGATGATCTCGGGCAAGTAAATTCCGAGGATGCGACGAAGACATCGGTTGACAAAGACCTGGATTTGGCGCGAGATGTCCTTTGTTACATTCCACGTTTCGCACCCGTAGAGCAGCACGATGGTATGTGTATAAGAGAAAAATGCATTTTGTAATAGCTTTTTCACACATCTTCGCTTCCGCTTCCTCTATTTCTTTCGGCTCCTCTTATAATTTTTAGCCAATTTAATATTTTAATACAATTAAATTTAATTCAGTTCAATTGTATTTAAAGTTCTCTTTGATACTTTTAAATAAAATACCGACAGCATTTAAAAAATAGTTGCCTGTGCTATTGCTACCTCTAACTTGATGTTAAATAACCTATAACATTCTTCAAGAATTGAGCTATGAGATGTAAAAACAATTTTCAAATCGGAATAATAGTTCCATGGGGTTCAAATAAAAAAAAAAAACAACAAAAAAGTAGGGTAGATTCCCTCATGACTGATTTATTTTTCACTTACAGAGCTAGAAAATGAGTATTCAGAATATTCAGATGTAGAAGACATACCAGTACTCCATTCTGATTCAGAAGATGATGTGCCTTTATCTGAGTTTAAAAAAGAAGTGGAAGAAGAACAAGAGACTACGTGTAAGTATTAGATAGTTAATCTTTAGGTAAGTGAACGGACTTAGAACTAAAACCAAAACACATCCTGTCTACACCCTGAGTAGCAAAAACACAATATGCTGCACCTTTGAATTTTCGCTCTAACTAGAGATCACACTCCTACTGCTAACTGTCTCAAACGACATCGCCTTAATCAGAAGGGGATGACTTATAAAACAATGACCAGCCCTGCTGTCTTGTACAGATCAGAATGTTGGACCTATCAAATCAAATAATTTATTTTAATTAAAACATTTAAAAGCTACTTTTGAATTGTCAAGAACAAGATAAAGCTAGTTGCACATTGGCAAGCGTCAGTAGGTCTCTATAGGAAATAAATAAAGGGAGGTTACGCATGTGGATAGAATAAGAAATGAGTGTAAGAAAGTTGTATGGAAATTGGTTCATCGTGGAGAAATGCTCATGCATACTGCGCTATCTCCCAGTGCAATATCTCCCTATCACCCACTAAAATTCCACGGTGTACTCCTGTGCCGCTTATGGCGGGAACACAGGCACGCGTTAGCACTCATCCGTGAACCCAACGCGGTTGTCCGTCACCGGACCCTGCTCTGAGAAGTAACCCCATCACCGGCGCACACAAAACGCATTGCAGCTGTGACCACCACAGGGACCAAACCGCACATCGGCGCTATACGACCCCGTGTATAGCACTCTTGGTCTGCCTGTGACGGGTCAGGTCAGTGGCCCCGCCAACTATCAATTTTCGGCCGCAGGGGATAGGGAGAGCGGCCAACGCTATACAGACATTCCACCTCCCCTGCGGCCCCACCGCGTCCGCTACCAGACGGTGGCGACTCCGTCCAGGCCTCGGAAGGTAGGGAGAGCGGCGCACCGCAATACCAGCACTCTTCACCCGGCGCGGCCTCCAATCCTCGCATTGCCTCGCATACGACATCGCGGCCTTCCTCATATGCGATGTCACCCAAGCGGCACCGCAACCCACTTGTTGGCCGCTACGTTGTTGGCTTATCGACAAAAGCCCTGACGACCAGCCACGCCTCGGGGTTCCTCTTCGCTTCACCGTGTGACCAAGCCACGGCTATTGAGCTCCCCCGCCTCGACAATGCGGGAACCCACCGGGGGGCAGGCATCTGTCCAGAAGGATGGATATACACACATCAAAACAAAGTTTGCCGGGTCAGCTAGTAAAGAATATAATAAATATAGTGTAAGAAAGTGTTTTACTTGCTTACTCACCAACTAGCTCAAGTATAGGTGATCAGCATGAGACTATGTAGGGTATGGTTTCGCATGAAGTTGACTGAAGTAAAAGTCACACAGTTTGGTCAACTAATTTAATTCTTGAACATACAATCCGTCATCACAATTTCTTGAGGTTAAACAAGTACAATGAAACTTACTTTTATTTGGGATACAATTTACCTATTATTTCCAATACCGGAGGTATGATGTCTCAAGCAGTATCATTCGCCTGGGAAGCCATAATCAAGCCTCGTGCAAGCTAAAATGTCATTTGTGTTCGGTACCAAATGATGGAGCTCAGATGCTGTTTTCTTTAGGAATTGTAGTCATATGTGTAGATGTGGTTATATATAGTTGACCATTTTCTTATTTACTTATGTACTAATAAAAATTAATCCTAGAGTGCCCTGCCAAGGAGAAGAAATGCATGATCAGTATCACACACGCACATGTTTTCACAAGTATGGAAATTTAGTTAAATTCAACATTATACTTACAGCGAATGCTGACACATTATATATTTATATTTAGGGCTTGTTCCCTGCCGCCTAAGAGTCATGCAGATCGTTTCTTTTTCGCTCTTATTGGGATGAAAGTTTTATCGACTGCACTGTCCCAATACTTCGGTTTATTCCCATCGGCCACCCACAAGTTGCCACCCCGGTGGCCGATGGGAATGATTTAGTGAAATTTCCTACCTTCCTTTATTCCCATCTGCCACCGGGGTGGTGGATGGCACTAACTAGTGGCGTTTGCCGATTTGTTCCCATCTGCCACCTTCATAAGTTTAGTCGGGTGGTTGATTCTCATGACCGTAAAACGGGGTGAATAGAAAAATATCAAGAAAGTTTTCAAGGTTCATATTTGACTATTTTTCCGTGATAAGCCGTATTGCGCCATCATGGCGCACTGCGTACATGTACACGTGCATGTGCCCGGTGCGTCAGGTGAGCGCAACAGATACATGAATTGATTGTTTTGTTACTAACATAGTTTGTAAGTATTGTGTACTGACAATATAAATAAAATGACGTGTCTAAGTGTACTACTAACATAATTTTTAAGTAATTTGTAATACTAACAAAACTATGGACCTTTGAGTCTGCAATCAAATACTTTTGTTTTTTTTTTTTTTAAATCTTCAACTTTTTTTTTTGTCTTATGTGCGGGTGAAATAAAAACAGAATTCTATAATATGGGGACAAAACCTAGAGTCAGACTTTCAAAAACCAAAATTGAAATAGGTAGGGCAATGCAAGGCGCGCATTTAGTTAGAAATTGAGATGATATTATTAAGTTAACAGGTCCAGCACCAGTTGGATCCAAGCAACAAAGTAAACCGGTCACAGCATCAACATTCACTTTTATGTGACAAATGTCATGAGAATCGCCCACCACCCCGGTGGCAGATGGGAATAAAGGAAGGTGGCAGATTTCACTAAATAAGTCCCATCGACCACCGGGGTGGCAAACGCCACTAGTTAGTGCCATCCGCCACCCCGGTGGCAGATGGGAATAAAGGAAGGTAGGAAATTTCACTAAATCATTCCCATCGGCCACCGGGGTGGCAACTTGGGGGTGGCCGATGGGAATAAACCAATACTTCCAATGAAAAAAGAATTGTCATTCTTGTCAGTCATTCATAGACATTGAAGTTTAACCAATAGACTTGACATGTCTGGTTTTTCTATAAGTATGTATTTTCAAGAAGTTAATCATTTAATATTTAAGTGTTGAATTGTGTGTTTGTTGAATTAAATTGATACACACAAATTGTAATTTTATTATATCATTTTATATAACTGCAGATAGCAACGCCATCCCGTATCACGCAATGATCAACTCCCATGCCAAGCTGGTTCTCCTCTTTGACACAAGATGTCGCTGTGATACCAAAAATAATCGTTACAATAGAATGCGAAAACCATATCAGAGGCCTTAGTGCGAGTTTTTACTCACGATCAATCGCGTTAACGTAAACGTAAATTTGTATGGAAACTGGATAAGCGCCGTCTGGGGACAGTAAGGAGAAACCTCTTTTTTTGTATACATTTTGACATAAGAGATCGTTTACGTAACACGAGTGAGCGTGAGTCACGCGTGAGTAAAAACTCGCACTAAGGCCACAGATAACTGTATTCTCACAACTGTTCGCTAATTTAAAGCGCCTGGCATTTTTTTTATAGCGGTATCATTATCTGTACACTAATTGCAACAATCTGAATAATAGGTTTAATGAAACTGTTTTCGTCTAGTCTGTTGTTGTGACGAGTTCTTGACGTTTTTTATTTATAGAAATTGAATGGGCTCATATTCACGAATATAAAACAGCAAGAACCATTGTTGTAAATGAAATTCGATAACTATGGCGACGCCCATACAAAATCTGTCCATGTCATTTCAAACGTTCTTGACGTCCAGAGGTCCTTCAAACTCGAGTACGTCTTGTATCCCGTGTCCGTATGACCTCATACTGAAACGAGATTCATCGGAAAAGCAAGCGTGTTGCGAGCGCATTGTAAACGGGCCTTACAATTGTGGGGTTCTCTAGGTGGAACTCTCAGCGACCTTCGGGAACGCAGACCCACTTAACGTAGACGATTTCGGATGGTTTGGTCGCTTATCAGCAAGCCTGAAGAGCTGTGGAGCCTCGTAGCCAACATCATGGCGGTCATGGTACGATTCCGTCGAGCAGTATTTTGGATGTACCGGTGCTGTCTGCGAGTGGTGATGCGAGATCGTCCTTCATGTCGCTCGACCACGTTGCCTGTGATACGATAGCGTGTCCAGAGGAGCCGCCTCTGGACACGCTATGACGCTGTGTAGTGACAAAAGCAACAGCCACAGTACGTTGCCTGGAACCAGCTTGCATCATTCCGACGGCTCTCATCATCTCTTCTCGTGTCAAATGATGTCATCGCTCTATATCGATGCAATTTTTTTCAGTGCCGATTAGGGCATGAATATCGGAATCTCTTAATATTGGAATCTCGGAATCTCGTAATATCGGAATATCGGAACGAAATCAGCGATATTTCAATTCCGATACTGAGGGTTCCATTATCGGAATCTCGGCATCAGAAAAAGATGTTATTTTAGCTTCTTGTGCAGCGTCGAGCGAGAAAGCGCGGTTAAGCCCGTTGACTACGGTGATTAGCAGTGTTCGGCTAACCTGTTTACTAATCGGGAGCTTATTTACTTAAACTTCACTTCATGAAAAAATAATATGTGCCTTGATGAATTCCGTATTTACAGTCCCGAGAGTGCTAAAAATGTTACCTTTAACAATACAAGTAAATACACAGTTTCATAAAACCCGTTGTAACAAATTATATTTTCATTCATTAATGCTTTGGTTACGGGAATCCACTGGATTTGAGACGCAAGGAATAGGCTAATGTGACGTCACTTGGGGGAGGCTTATGTTCAGAAGTGGACGTCTTTCGGCTGAAATGACGATGACAATGACAATGATGATGATGATGAATGCTAAGATAGTTTTCATACTTTTGTTAGGGATTGGAAACCTCAATAATCTTAATATTTTTCAGTCATTTGCTTGTTGTTGACTTCATTGTCCCTCATCATCATCATAATTTCAGCCAAAAGACGTCCACTGCTGAACATAGGCCTCCCCCAGGAGGCGTCGGCATATTCACCGATACTTATACTGGATTTATAAATCATTATTACTCACTACACTTATCAGGACTTCTTTCAGATTCTTCGATAAACATTTATTCAACAACACTTTATAACAAAAAAAATATGTGCTATAGAACGAAAGCGCGCAATGCCGATAATAATATCGGAATTCCGATATTGAAATCTGATATCAGAAATCAATATCGGATTGGAAATCTTCCGATATTACATGACCTAGTTCAGATGCTAAAATGTAAAGGTTTTGTATAAACGCTATTACACACTTTTATAGGAATCCTGATTGACAGTTGATTTTTTATTTTTAATCAAAATTTAAAGTAAATACGATATTCAAATAGTGAAATTCACTAAAAATAACCATTATCGATCCAAAATAGTTAAAATAATAATTCTTAATTGCGGCGATGCTCTCAAATGTACTTGAACCCTAGCACAAAGTACGTACGCATTATCTAGGATTATAATAAATTATTTAAGTCCATAGACGAAATTGGGTACTTGTCATAATTATAAGGTTCAAGTCATACAGCTTACAAATATGTTTCCTCCGACTGCACAGCATAATTTTCTTCTTGTTTAAGATCATCTTTGGTTTTGTGATTTTTTTAGGTACCTGTTTTTCAACATTTATATTTTTGTCGAGTTTGGTGCTTTTCACAATTTAATGTTTTAAGTGGGATCATTATTACACTATTACTACGTCTTTTTACTCTCCAATATTCGTCGTATGTGGCGTAATATTAAATGCTTCGTGATATTAAATGAATATTTGATGCCCTGTCTACCCTCTAAGGCATGTAAGCATGATATGATGTATGTTTAGACGAATCGATGTATTTATGTTTGTAACTTAGACAACCTACTCTTTTTTTAAATTCGAAATCAATATAGTAGCAACCCTAGTGAATCTGTCAAGTGTAGCTGTCAATTTTCTAAACGACGGGAGTGGCCCTTCTGTATACTTACTATTTTGTGACCCTAGACACTTTTGATGTGTGTATTGTGACCTTAAAATACCGTAACCTTGATGCATTTAAATTTTATTTATTACTTACCAGCCCTATGGTAAAGGTAACATTTCTAAAGTACACTATACTGTGGTTCAGGCGAATGGAGATAAAAGATCTTTAATTACACTTACGGTTCCGTCCACGGCTATAGATGGTTAGCAGTGACTTGCAAGTTAAAGGGTTTTCTCGATTCGTGACTATTTCTTCTTTGAATACTTTGACGATTTGTTTTATAGTATATTTTGCACGTTTTTACAGTTTCATTGTACCTTAATGTGTTACAATACAAACATAAAAAATCGAGTGGTATGCCTTAGGAATTTAAAACCGCGACATCTATTGGACTCATTTTTAAATGATCCATTCAAATAATCTTTGAAATGTGAATTAAGAACCCAATATTCCATTATTTAGTACTTAGGATAGGAAAGTTGATTAAAAAAGAACATACGATTTGTATGATCAATTCTAGAAAACGTAAATTTTTCACACAATTCAATAACATTCGATGCGTATCGCATCCATCCAGTGACTTTTATTTGAACCAAATTTTCTTTGATAGCGCTGGGTCCCCGTTCACTTAATAGGCTATTGTGCTTATTTTATACCGGCCGATGCGCATGGTTCCTGAACTTCCGAGGCCGAGGAGCAGAAAGCCAACCAGCTTTTTAGTGACAGTTGAATATCCGCAAATCCAGGTGGGTCGGTACATTAAGTATACTAGCCCTGAACAGTCGGGGCTTCGAATTTCCTTCCGCGTTGAAAGGGCCGTGGATGCTTTGCAGAGACAGCTGCCCGATCACTGGTTGGATGGTAACTATTTATGGGCCGCCAGTTTGGTCACACAGACTGTCAAGTATCCCACACTGCAGGACTAAAATCAACAGCCTACAGTGAAAAATAGCTATTCGAATCGAACGTGGATACCGAATAGTATCCTTTGAGGCGGCAACACTCCTGTCTCGCTTTCCACAGCTGGCCATCCTGGGGAAAATGAACGCGATTCACGGGACAGCGTGCCAGGAAACGCTGCGGTTAGGTTGAGGCGGCAAAAACGATGACACGCGCTCGTGCGAGCGGCTACAGCAACCGCAATTTTCGCGCAAGCCAGTTGTCGAAGCCGTCCTAACGCACTTCAAAGCCTGGCTAAAAAGAGGAGAGCGCATCTCCTACAGGGTCACACGGTTACTTCGATGAGTACCTGAAAAACGTCGGGGGATCTGTAATGAACTGATCCAAGAAACCGTCCGTCAACCGTCTTCGCTGAAAAGATTGGTTTTCAGTCATTTAGCTTCTTTTTGTATTTAAAAATTATCTTTTTGACAAGGTAGGCGAGTTTCTGATTTTTTTTATTATTTATTTTTTATTTCATACCTTTAGGCGGTTTACATACGGCACCGCGCACCGCCGCGGTAGGCGGTGAAGCGGATCTGATGTTGCATTGTCCTCTAATAAATCCGTTGTTGCCTAACACACGTACACCGTCCGACCGCGCGGGTCGAGCGGTGCTCTCCCCTCCGCGTCCGCGGCGATGCGTGGTGCCGTGTGTAAAACGCCTTAGTGATAAACGATATTCACGCATTTTCGCAATAAGTTTTTCTATAGGATATTGAATAGTTATATTTATTTACTTTCTTTTGTTATGTTATTAGTGAATGAATGCTTATTTAATACCACTGTTATATATTTTTGTTATGTAAGTCAAGTTATGATGCGAATAAAGAGACTCACAAACACATGAGCCCTGAAAACATAACATTCCTTTTTGGGCACTCGTGTAAAAGGGCTTGATTTTAATATAACTTTGCTTTGTATACAAAGACTGGCCAGCTTTCATAGAAATGGGTCCATGATTCTTTTCAGAAATCAATTATTATTGCAAATACTAGCTTCTGCCAGCGGCTTTGCTCGCGTGAAAGTCGAAAATTATCCCGAGGGAACATATTCCTTGGATAAAAAGTATCCATTGTGCTATTCCTGACTATAATCTATTCCTGTGCTTTTCATCCAGTTCCATTCGGCCGTCCTGACGGAAAGAAGTAAAAAACACACACACTCTCAAACTTTCGCCTTCATAATATTAGTGTGATAATGTGTTAAGCACTTTGAATTTAAATTAAATATAGTTCTCGCCAAACTTCTTGGCCGCTTTGAGTCGGCTACATTGGCTGCGCATTACTCGTAGTAGATCTCATACAAAAACAGTTAAATCCAGAAATCAAATAAACCGACTGCTTAAGAAACGAACTAAAAAGACAAACAACAATTAACTTTTTTTATTTATAACTATTGTAATCAATTTATTTCGACTTTCTTTTAAATATATATCGCATCAGGGCTGGCCGACAGATGTAAACCATCGGAAAGTCAGGATGTATTCCCTTAGGTTAAGACATCGTGTGTGGGCAGGTGGGTGGGTACAATCGCGCAAATGAAATCACACAAATTATTCGATACACTGGGTTTATTCAAATATTAACAGTTACAATCTTGCTTACTAATATTACGGATTGACACTGATTCTACGACTTGTTAGCTCTAAAGCTGCCAGTACTCGACTGCCATCTTTCTTCTGTTATCCCCACCATAAAAGTGGTTAGAAAAAGCGCGCCAACGCGTAGTTGTTCTTGCTTTGCCGCCAGATGGCGTGCTGGCGATTTGTTTTGACTTCCGTACTATTGACTAATCCCGACTTATATATTATAAGTGTTATAAATTTTTGAAAACACCTCTTAAAATCTGTTCCGCAATTTCTAGCGCAAAATATAAAAAATTGTTTGCTGAAAATTGTTTTTCGCATTTGGCTTTTTGGCACTCCTTGTCATCTGGCTCTAAGAGTTACCGCTCCTCTCGCTCTAACCCAGCGACAGTCCGGTACTGTATCGGTTGTCCTGATATGGCTATGTAATGCGGAGGAATGAGGAGCTTGTCGTGAGGACCTTTTGAGTATGAATGTGGATGGTTAAAGGGATAAGGACGACCTGAGATACGATGGATGAATTTTCGTGAAAGACGACAGAGCTATAAAGGAGACGATCTATTCCGACGCTAACGCAAGCCGTGCACTAATTTAAATTTTGAGGGGGGAGTGATATGAAGTTTCGAATGACGTTATTGCGACGCACGCTATTTCGAAAATCTTTACGACTGGTACGCCAGTTCGAAAACACATTGAATCGAAAACCGCTTTATCGAATGACGGTATTGCGACGCACGCTATTTCGAAAAAAACTGTTGGACTGGTACGCTAATACAAAAGTTTTGGTATCGAAATTTACGGTTTCGAACAGCACATTCCAATCTAAATTTGTCTGGGGATCGACCCTACTTAAAGCCTTATCTTCAGTACCTCCTCCCTTTCGACACCGACTTTCGAAACGAAAGTTATTTTCCACATTTTAGTGTTTTGCTTTTGAAGTCGTTAATTTTTTTTGTGAAAAAGATTTCCTTCTTTTTTTTTAGTTTTAGTACACCATCACTGCAGAGCAGTGTTGTGACTGAGAGCAGTGATGGCCCAGCGGTTGCGGCCCCGACTTAGGAGCTGTGGGTCGTGGGTTCAAACCCGAGCAGGCACTTTACTTTGCGTAATTTATTTTATCACTTGCTAGTACCACCTTGAGGCCAAGGTCAATATAATGGGCGGGGGTAGGTAGCAGACTATCCCTAGTTTCTACCCTAGGCGTATGTACAGCTCCCTTCCAAACACCCTGTATTATCTGTGCCACTGCTCAAAACGGTGAAGGAAACCATCGTGTGGATGGAGCTAAATCATAATAAGTATTTATATTAATAATTTATAGTTAGTGGTATAGACAACTAGCTCAGTGTCAGTTTTATTATCGTAGCGTAGGTAGCTCTTGATAATCACTGGGTCGCGAATTCGATCCCCAGACAAATTCAGATTAGATTGTTCTATTCGCAACAGTAGATTTCGATACCTACCAAAACTATCTTATTAGCGTACCAGTCCAACCGTTTTTCGAAATAGCGTGCGTCGCCATAACGTCATTCGATAAAGCGGTTTTCGATTCAATGTGTTTTCGAATTGGCGTACCAGTCGTAAAGGTTTTCGAAATAGCGTGCGTCGCAATAACGTCATTCGAAACTTCATATCACTCCCATTTGAGGGTACTTATTTTTCTTGATCTCTTGTGAGGATTTTGAATATATATTTTTTTTTTATTACATACCATACATACATAAACTCACGCCTTTTTCCCATGTGGGTAGGCAGAAACTACAGAACGCCACCTGCTACGATCCTTACATACTTCTTTTGCTTTCTTTTTTTTTTTTATTATATATAAAAAATATTATTACGATACAATTATTTATAACAAAAAAAAAAAATTGAGGGAACTTATTTTTCTTGATCTCTTGTGAGGTTTTTGATTATATGATCAATAAAAAAACAACTCTTTGGTACTTATGTGAACCATTCAAACTCTGTTCATTTAATTTCACTTTAAATTTGATACTTACTAAATTTATAATCACAGGTTCGCCCTTTGCGAAGAAACCAAAACTACATATACGAAGAACAAAACTAGAAGATGTAATTACAGAAGAACCAAAGAAAAATGAACAATCTGATTCAAAAATTATCGGGACAAATTCCGCTAAACATATTCCGCAATTCAATGAACCTTTAACATATACAAATCGTATAGCTGATAATACTATTACTAATAGTAGTAGTGTTTTTAGTTCTTCTTCCGATACAAATTTTCGTAATACGAGTAATGATGATATAAGATGTAAAATATCGAACAAAGACATGGACAGTGATGGTGTAAATATGCATCGAAGACTGTGTGACAACGAAAATAGTTACAAATGTGATAAATGTCAGCGAAGTTTTACTCAAAAATATTATTTGAAAACACATCTACGGATGCATACTAGTGAAAAACCTTACAAATGTGAAGTATGTCAGTTTAGTAGTAATCAAAAGGGTAATTTAATAACACATATTAGAATACACACAGGCGAAAAACCTTATAAATGTGAAGTATGTCAGTATAGTAGTAATCAAAAGGGTAGTTTAATAAAACATATTAGAGTACACACTGGTGAAAAACCTTATAAATGTGAAGTATGCCAGTATAGTTTTAATCAAAAGGGTAGTTTAATAAAACATATAAGAATACACACTGGTGAAAGATCTTTTAGATGTGAAGTTTGTCAGTATAGTTGTAATGCAAAGAGTAGATTTACAAAACATATTAGAATACACACTGGTGAAAAACCTTATAAATGTGAAGTATGTCAGTTTAGTAGTAATCAAAAGGGTAATTTAATAAATCATATTAGAATACACACTGGCGAAAAACCTTATAAATGTGAAATATGTCAGTATAGTTGTAAACAAAAGGGTAGTTTAATAAAACATATTGGAATACACACTGGTGAAAGATCTTATAAATGTGAAGTATGTCAGTTTAGTAGTAATCAAAAGGGTAATTTTATAAATCATATTAGAATACACACTGGCGAAAAACCTTATAAATGTGAAATATGTCTGTATAGTAGTAATCAAAAGGGTGATTTAATAAAACATATTAGAATACACACTGGCGAAAAACCTTATAAATGTGAAATATGTCACTATAGTTGTAATCAAAAGGGTAGTTTAATAAAACATATTAGAATACACACTGGCGAAAAACCTTATAAATGTGAAATATGTCTGTATAGTAGTAATCAAAAGGGTAATTTAATCAATCATATTAGAATACACACTGGCGAAAAACCTTATAAATGTGAAATATGTCAGTATAGTTGTAATGAAAAGGGTGGTTTAATAAAACATATAAGAGTACACACTGGTGAAAAACCCTTATATATGTGAAGTATGTCAGTATAGTTGTAATGTAAAGTGTAATTTAACAAAACATATTCGTAAACAACACACTGGGGAAAATCTTAAACGTATATCTACGCCGTAAGATAAGATAAGATAAGATCATTTATTTGTTCAAAACATGAGTATGCACACACATGGCATGCAAGATGTTACATTTTTATCACTGTCATGTTTTGCCTTAACGGTGTACAAATATAACAAGTAAACATTAAGTAATTACAAACTTATCCATTATACAAATAATCAATAATCCAAATTAGAACTTAAAAATTAAAATATACTACAGCATTATGTCATCAACTCATCAAAGAAATGTATATAAAACTCAGATGAAGAAAGATATAAAATTAGTCAATTAAATGTCATAGTAATTAGAAATAAAATCTGCATAATTCACACAAGTCAAATTAATTTATCAGTCAAAAAATCGTCAGTGCTGTAATAGACTTTCTCTAATAAAAGGCGTTTTAAACTAATTCTTGATTTATTTGTTGTAGGTATATTCCCTCCAATATTTTGGTAATGTATTATAAATAATTGGCGCCCTATAGAATATACTTTTCCGCAATAGTGCTGTCCTAGATCTAGGAATGCATAGTTTGCTATTGTCGCGTCTATTTCGAATTACTTTATCTGACAATAGAGGAAATAGTGTGGGTTCGATCTGACAAACATGATGGTCTCTAAAATGTACAAGGATGGTAGGGTCAAGATTTTATATTTTCTGAAATACGGTTTGCAACTTTCGGTAACATGAAGTCCAAACTTAGTTCTAAGGCACCTCTTTTGGGTTTTAAAAATTACATTTTTATTTGTTGAATTGCCCCAAAAAATGATTCCGTATCTTAACTTAGAGGACACTAACCGCCAGTTTCCCAGCTCAAAATTATCGGAGAATTAATGTGACAAATTGTCAAGCACGCGTTATCTGCTGTGATTAGCTGTTGAAAATTCATTCAACCAATCACAGCAGATAACGCGTGCTTGACAATTTGTCACATTAATTCTCCGATAATTTTGAGCTAGGAAACTGGGGGTAAGCCATGATAAGCAGTTAGCAGCGCATCAACATTTAACATCGGGGCTAATTTGTACAGAGCATATGTGGAATTACTAATTGTTTTGCTTAAGGTTTCCATATGCGCTTTCCAATCTAATTTTCTGTCAATAGTTACTCCAAGAAATTTTGTAGTGTCAACTTTGTCTATATTGTTATTATTACAATAGTGTATGGACATTTGGAATGGTTAATCTTTGAGAAAAATGCATGATATTCATTTTTCCAAGATTTATCTTAAGATTGTTGTTTTGCAACCATTTTATCATTGAACCTATAGAATTGTTAATATCAGCTTCGTAAGTGCACTCGTTCCACTAGAATCTCCTATTTCAGTCCCCCAGGGGATTATACAGCACTCAATGTTCCACTACGATCCCCTATGCAGGGGATTCTATAAGTACTAATAAGTTCTATTCCTTTTCTAAATATAAAAGTACTGCGTTCTGCGAGCAATGTGCCCTGCCCACTGCCATTTATGTTTCGCAATTCTTCGGGCTATGTTGATGACTTTGGTTCTCCTGCAGATATCCTCATTTCTGACGTAATCACGCAAGGAAACTCCGAGCATGCAAAAATTAAGTTGGTACAAACATTTTTTTTTTTTAATCGGAGACCTACACTCGAAGTTGTAGACGATTATGTCTACCTGGGACAAACGGTCCAGTTGGGTAGGTCTAACTTCGAGAAAGAGTTGTATCTTCTCGTCCAATTTACCGCAGTGTCTCAAGACAAAAGTCTATGAGTGTGTGTTGCCAGTGATCACCTTTGGGACCGAGACGTGGTCGCTCACAATGGGCCTTATCAGAAAGCTTAAAGTCACCCAAAGGGCAATGGAGAGGGCTATGCTCGGCATTTCCTTGCGTGATCACGTCAGAAATGATGATATACGCAGGAGAACCAAAGTTACCGACATATCCCGAAGAATTGCCAAACTTAAGTGGCAGTGGGCAGGGCACATTGCTCGCAGAACGGATGGCCGATGGGGCCGAAAAGTTCTGGAATGGCGACCGCGAACTGGAACAGATGCGTTGGAAGGCCTCCCACTAAGTGGACCGATGACCTAGTTTTTTTAAGTAGAAAAGGTTTTTCTTCAATATTTTGCGTTTATAACGTTTAATAAATGTACTTAAGAAAGCTAAACATTGAAAAAAAAACGAACGCCTCAGGTGGGACTCGAACCCAACGCCACCGAGACGCTGCACTAGTCGAACTTGCGAAATTCTTCAACGCTTTTGGTACTTTTTTTTCAACATCTAACTTATTTTAGAAAAATTAATTTACGTCATTGTAATCCCCTCTTTAGACCGATTTTTAAATCTATGTATTACATAACTATTGTTATTTTATAGGTGGCTTTTTTATTTAGAAGGGACAAGGAATAGAACTTATTTGTACTTAAAGAATCCACTGCATATGGGATCGTAGTGGAACATTGAGTGCTGTATAATCCCCTGGGGGACTGAAATAGGGGATTCTTAGTGGAACGAGTGAAAAAATCTAGCGACTCCACAATGGAGTAAATAATATTCCACAGAGTACATTTTATGTAATATTCTGTGCTTTACATCATCGGTACGTGAGTAACCCTGGCTCACAAGCTCACATCCTCCGCCAATTCTATTGGTTCGTTGGGTTTTTTTTAATTAGAATGTCGTATTTTTTTCCCACGAAGTGTGAGGGGAAATAAACGTAACCTAGGCAATGCCTGTTGCGCTCAATAAAGCCTACATAGTGTACAGTGCAGCAGGTGTTCTACAGGTACCAGTCTGGTACTACCGTATCAAACAGTATCTGAATATGTAGTTTGGCAACACTAATAGATGACTTCTAATCAGGGACTTGAAACGTTACTCAAAATAGCGTTATAGGTAGTTCAACTATCTTCCCTAGATGGGGCAGAGGGCATCCACAGAAGTCCTCCATCGTGATAGGTCTTGAGTGTTGAGCCTGCTTCACGCTCAACGCCGCTTCTGCCAACTCTGTAGTACGTTTGACGGGGACGACCACACTTTTTCCCCTAGTGGATTCCAGTCCAAAGCTTACTTGGGTACGTGATCGGGACCCCTTCGAAGCGTGTTTCCAATCTATCTCCTTCCATCTCTTGCGACGTTTGATTTTTCTGTGGATGTGGCATTTCTCCAGGCTACTTTGCAGATGGTCTTGGAGCCAGTAAATGAAATTCCGAGAATGCGACAAAGACTTTTATTTGGCGGGAGATGTCCTTTGTGACCTTATACGTTTCGCATCCGTAGAGCAGCACGGATTTGACATTGGACCCCTATGATTAGTTCCCTTCGGGTTAGGTTAGTTTTCGTGATTGCCAAAAGAAATCCGTAATGCGTAAGTGCTCAAAGCAAAGAGTTTAAACTATCCAACCGACCAAACACATGCGAGATGAATGGCGCGATGTGGATTTCCATTTTGTGTGTACGTGGACGGCGGCGCTCGGCTATCGTCGCGTCCGCTCGGCCGCCGCCGCCGCGCGCTCTTGTGTTGTCGCCCCCGAAGTGGAGACTACTTTTTATCACCCTCTATGAGAAAATAAGTAAGTGCAACATAAGAACAAGACGTTACGTTTATTTATTTACATAAAATTAAATACCAAAAAAACAAAATAATAAGAGGCTAATAATTACATTTAAAGAAAGGAAGTGCATCGTAACAATTTTATTAGTACCATCCGTTACCGTTGTAGATTTATTTACAGCTTGGGAATTAGAAATAATTTCAGAAAATGGTGTCCCAGGATGTAGTTTTTGAGAAACTTGATTATAATACTCTTACTTGAGGAAGACACGCTCATTTTTATATTTCTAAAATCTGAATTTGATACAACTACGAACGAAGGCAGAATCAAAGAGTAAAATAATATAGGGAGGGCACAGGGCAGAATACATTGAATTTCGCGCGTTGTTTATTTTTCATCAACTTTTCTTTTTAATTTGGTGCACTCGCAGTTATTCAGCCAGTCACATATTCAATACATTGTTCCTGCATGGTTTGTGGTTCATCTCTTTGCTGATTGGAACATATTCAAATCTATTTTGATCCCTAAGGGATTAATGAGCTATTTTGGTCCCTGTTTACGAGGAATAAACTAGCTCTTTTTGAATAGATGTGATAAAAAGGATATTATGCACTAAAGACGAGGCGGTATGGTCCAAGACCTTAGCCTGTCCGAGTAGGGAGAAGGGAAAAAAAACAAGTCTTTTTTTTTTTTTTTTAAGATTATGGCCTGGTTGCTAAGACCTTTAAGCCAAGTCTTTTAGATGGGTAACACTTTAACACAATAAAGTATGTACTGCACTGATGTTAAATTTTTTGAATTGTACTTTTAACATATTTGTAAAGCGGTATAAAACAGTTTAATTCTTTTAATAAATTTTTAAGCGGCGGCGGGCGGGAAGAACTATCACTTAAGTTTAGCACATCACTAAGATCACTGGCTAACATTAGTCTGTCAATCAAAAATTTCTGACAACTGAAGAATAGATGTTCCATGTCTGCGTCTTTTTCTTCACAATATGTACAAGTATTGGTTTGAATTATTCCAAGTCTTGCAAGGTGTGATGGCACTGTGTTGTGGCCAAAACGCAGCCTATTAATTGTGGTTATAAAGTCTCGGCTGGCATCTTTAAGTCGATCGTACCAAGGTCTAACTGGTAAGCTCTCTTGTATGCTTCCATACCATCTTCCTTTTGTCTCCTGGTCTTTCTTCCACATCTCTATCCACAGATTCCTAATATTTTCATTTAAAGAATACAGATAATCAGTCATCGGCACATATATTGTATTTGTAAGGTCAAGAGCATTAACACCCTCAAATGCAGCTCTATCAGCTATTTCATTGCCAGCAATACCTTTATGGGATGGCACCCACATAAAAGAAATTTCTATGCCCCTGAGCGAATGTCGATGAATTTGTTCTTTTATAATGTACAAAATAAAATTAGATTTATAATTTATTTTGAGGTTAGATAAACCTTTAATCAAACTTAAAGAGTCAGTGACAATTAAAAAGAATTTACAATTATTTACATTTTCAATTCGCCTCAGAGCTTGAAAAACTGCATAAGCCTCTGCAGTGAATATCGAACACACATCATGCAGAACAAAACTCTGAGTAAACTTTATCTGTGAATCATACACAGCACAACGCACATAACCATCTCCTTTACTGCCATCAGTGTAAAATATATAAAATTCACTATTTTCCGAAAGAAAGTTTAGCATGTCAAAATTATTATGAACTGTACTATGTATTACTTTAATGGGATGTATAATGCTTTGATATGAAAAAGTATAACAGGGCCAAGGGCACTGCTTTTTAATCTTAAAACAACTTTTTTCAATTTCCAGGAAAATATTGAGCAGCATTGGGGAATGACCGATAAGGAGAGAATTACCAGTAGCTAAAGGTCCAGAAGTACTGATTCTATGAGGTATAATTTTGTTAATAATTTGTGTGTTATTTGAGTACAACAATTTCAAACAATATCTCTCTGTAAGAAGGAGACGTCTCAAAATCAAAGGCATAATTTTAGTTTCAACTTCCATGGCCCTAATGGGAGTTGAGCACATAGCACCAGAAATAATTCTCAGAGCTCTATTCTGCAAAATGTCTAATTTATGGGCATGAGCACTGTTTAGATAAGCTATGGCACTATAGTCAAAATGGCTCCTTACTATTGCTTTATACAAAATAGATAATGTTTTGGGGTCTGCTCCCCAGGAAACTCCAGCAAGGCATCTAATTATATTCAATCCTTTTAAAGCATTTTGTGAAATATGTTTAATATGCTCTTCAAAAGTAATTTTTTGATCAATGATAACTCCCAAAAATTTCTTTGAACAAACTCTACTAATTGCTTCTCCACCATATACAATATCGCAGGTTGGATCATCTTTGCCAAAAATCATAAAACTACTTTTAGATGCATTAATTTTAAGATGCAATTTACCATTATAATAGTTTGATAATTGATTTAAAGCACTATTAACTTTATCTATAGCTATTTGCAAATTTTGATTACTGCTATATAAGACTATGTCATCAGCGAATTGCAAAATATTTACATTACTTGTATCTACATATTTACATATTTCACTAGTATACAAATTGTACAATAAAGGCGACAATGTAGCGCCTTGCATGGTGCCTTTTGATGCTATTTTTGGCCCATGTAGTATATTATTATGCTTAACATAAACCATTCTGTTAACTAAAAACTCATAAATCCATTGACATAAATGACCAGGGATATTTAAATCGGATAAAATTTTAACAAGGATTCCAGGATCAACATTATCAAATGCACCTTGTACATCTAAAAATACACAAACAGTGTTTGACAGTAAATTATTTGCCCTTTTCAGGTCCGAGATCAAAGATACAAAGCTGTCAACGCAACTAAGCCCACGACGAAAGCCATACTGCACATGAGGGATTATACCATTCGCCTCCACATACCAATCCAACCGCGCCTTAACCATGTTTTCAAATATTTTACCGAGACATGATGATAGAGATATTGGTCTATAAGAATTTACATTATCTGGTGATTTATCAGGTTTGAGTATAGGAATAACACACTGTGTTTTCCAAGAGTCTGGTATCAACTTTTTATTCCAAAGAGAATTGAGAATATTTAAAAAAACTTTTTGAACAGACTCATGTAAATATTTTATCACAACATATGGAAAGTCATCTAGGCCTGGGCTTGTATTACGTCTAGACTGTAGACTTAAAATGAATTCTGTCCATGAGAAAGGTTCTAATAAAAATTTTGAATTTTGATTATTGTTATTTTTTCCAAAATAAGTGTTTAAATCATTAGATTCTAATAGGTTCCTGTTATCTGAAAGTTTGTCTAAAAATGAAGGAATAAACTCATCTTTGTAAGATTTATTTACAGTTTTAATTCCTTTAAATCTTTTAATAAGATTCCAAATTTTACTGATAGGAGTAGTCCTATTAAAAGTATCACATACATTATGCCAGCCTTTCTTCTTCTGCTCTGAAATTGTCCTTTTCTTTAAGGCATCTAGCCTTTTATAGTTAATGTAGTTATCAATATTAGGGTCACTTCTGTACAGTTTTAAGGCATTATATGATGCAAGTACAGCCTGCTCACAATTTTCATTCCACCAAGGTGTTGGAGGTCTACTTTTAAAATTATTATGTTTAGTAAACTTCGGAATTACCATCAACTTCAGGGTAGCAAGACGATTACAGAATTCTAAATAGGAAGACATAGGATCTGCCTCATCTATCAACATGTCTGCAAATAATTTTTCTGATAATTCATGATATTTATTCCAATCAGCTTTACCATACAAAAACTTGTCGACAGGAGGATTAACTTGATATTTGTCAACAGCCAAAGATATTTCAGTTATTGTAGGATAATGATAACTTCCCATAGCATCATCATGCACAGACCACTCGCAAAATGGTGCAATACTCGGACTAGTGAAGCTGACATCAATAGCAGATGGATTACGTGTGGGATTATTAATTGTAGTAAAACAGCCATCATTTAAAATGCACAATTCAGAATCATCTATAACATCATACAGATCCCGACCCCGACCCTTAGTCGACAAACAGCCAAACACAATATGATGAGCGTTAAAATCTCCACTCATAAAAATTGGCTTAGGTAAATCTCTTAATATATTACGCAGCCTGTTCATTCTGATGTGCCCGCTAGGAGGGCAATATACACAAAGTATTGAAAGATTACCCTTTTCAGTGGATAATGATAAAGCAACTGTTTGAATATCTTCATAAAATCTAGTATTTAAAATATTATACTTAAAATATGCCCTAATCAAAATGGCTACTCCATTATGTTCATTCTTTGAGTTTCTATTATAAATATTATATCCTGGTATTTTAAAGTTACTATTGTCTTTGAACCAAGTTTCATTTAGCAAACATACATCAATATTTTGTTTTTGCAAGAATGTAATTAGTAAGGGCTTTTTACTATTAGCACTTTGAATGTTAAACTGCGCAATACGTAATCGAGATGTTCTAGGAGGACTTAAATCCATTATTTGGATAGATTTTTAAGTAATATATCTTTTATTGTTATTGTAGTGATGGGTGTAGAGTCACCCTTATTGCCCAATTCCACCAATGTCTGTACCAGGGCCATTAGTACATCATTGTTGGACATTATTTGAGACTTGATGTCTACTAAAGGTAAGACATCATTGTTGGCAGCCTGGGAAACAGGCTTGCTATGTACAGATTTATTTACATTACTATTTACAATTTTATATACAGGTTTAATATTTACAGGTTTATTTACATTTTGATGTGGGTGTTTTGGCATCGGCAGTGGAGGAAATTCAGTATTTTGAGATATCTTAGTCAAGGCAACACTTGCATAAGTAATTTTGGATTTCTTTTCAGTAATTTTTTTCATCTTTAATGGACATATTTTTGATATTGCTAGATGAGGACCGCTGCAATTGATGCAGCAGATCTCATTTGGCTTATCACAATCTTTATACAAATGCTCCCCTGAGCAGATCGAACATCGTTGCTTGCCATTACAAATTTTAGCCGAATGGTTAAATTTAAAGCATTTGAAGCATTGCTGCAATGGTGGGATGTAATCAAAGACTCTGTACGCAAACAAGTCATAATGCACATTAAAGGGTAATACATTTGATAAAAAAGTAATGCTAACTGTTTGTAGTGGTACACGATCTTGACCCACTTTTTTTGTGAATCTTCTGATAGCAATGATTTCATAAATGGAAGATAGCTTTGTGTAGAGTTCCTTGTTCGAAATATTACCTGGTACAAATCTGATTATGCCTGTTTTTTCTATTTGTGCCGCAGGAATATATGCTTTTATTTCATATTTCTCCATAAAACTTGAGTTATTTATAAAATTGTTTGCCGTATTATATTGCCTGAATGTAACTGCAATTTTATTAGCATTTACACGCTGAATTGCCACCACACCCTTTACTTCGTTATTGAAAATATGATTCAAATAAATGGGACTTTTATTTCCCAATCTGTCCTTTGCATTTTTACTTTCCACAAACACTTTAAATTCTGTATTGGAGGAGTTCTCCGGGTATAGTCTCTTATAGTTTGGTTTTAAATAAGGTAAATACATGGAGTCAGTACGCTCACCGCCGCCGCTACCAGAGTCCAAACCGCCGGAGGTGTCTCCGTCCTCAGGCCGAGGACGTTTGTGTGAGACGGGCGGGTTATCCCCGCCCCCCTCGTTTCCATCCATTTTCTAGATAGACATATACTATCAGTGTAGTTTAAGTGTACTTTTGGCAACTATAATTGAACAAAACTAGGGAAAAAACTTTTATAAAAAAATTTGAAACCCGCTCTTTTTCAAGTTCCCGCCAAGAATCTCCAAAAAAAAAAAAAAAAAAAAAACAAGTCAGGTTGTCAACAGTGTTGCCATATGTGCGGATTGTCCGTACACGTACGGAATTTCGACCATTACGTACGGATCAAACTTGCGTACGGATATGTGTACGGATTTCCAATATTATGTAATAATACGTACTTTAAAAAAAATACTATATATAAATTCACCAAAACATCGATATGTCGATATTTTTTTGGCTCTCGACAAAAAATGTATTAAAAAAATGAAGAACGTACGTGGTTTTCTATGACGGGGAATTACCGTTTCATGTTTCATTTACGAGACTGATTAAGATAGCATGTTGCACGGTTGGCGTTGATTGCAGTGGTGAATGAAAGAGATAAATATATTACGATTTGTTTAATTTGCTTTTTTTGTTTTTAGCAAATACACATTGTTTAGATTTGAAAGTTGACAATTTTAGGTTTCTTTTGTACGGATTTCGTACGGAGTTTCAGATTTATTGCACGTACGGAATTTGTACGGATTTTTTTGGTCAGATGTACAGATTTTTAGTCCCTACAGTATGGCAACACTGGTTGTCAATGTCATTTTGTAATTTTTTGTTTATTTTTAATGATTGTATCCAGATTGTATTGTATCATTTAAATACGTAGTATCTCTAAGTAGTCTGTGATTGTTTCATACGCTTATCCTATTGTTAAGAAGTTGTTAATTTAATAGGAAGTTGAAATATTTACCTGTATTTCAGTGAATTACTGAATTTCAATATTAAAATGGAAAGAGAGCAAATGTGTAGGGTGTGTTTAGTGGAGGAAGCTCGCATGTGTAATGTTGTGAACAGCAACATGCATGAAGTCTATGAGAAGCTGACTAATAAGCCAGTAAGTTCAAAGTTGTTACAATTAAACCTATAGGTTTTAAATGCCTCTGTGGTGGTGGAGCGAGTAGTCTATCGACTCGCTCCTCCACCAATGATTGTTGCCATTGATTATTGCCTTGTCGTGCAATGATAGTTGTCATTACCGTCCCGCATGTCGGGAACCTCGTGAAAGCGGCTGGGTCAAGGGCTTGATTCAGAAAGCTCACCTCGCTCGTATTGTTTAGAGGTGCCTCTCTCTGGAGCCCAGACTGCCGGTAGCTGGGGCCCTGTTCCCGATACTGGTGGGCTTTTATTTTTAAACTGACAAAAAAAAGGAGGAGGTTCTCAATATGACATGTATATACCCTAGATGTTGTCTGCGACTTTGTCTGTGCAGCATTAGAACTTCTAATACCTTATTTATTATATAGCGCCATAATATTGTAGGCATCTGTACCGCCCTACTTGAGAAATTATTAGTTCACCATACAAACTTTGCCTTGCCACCCTCATAAGCATGATTTCCAGAATAAAATCTATATCCTATGTCCTTCCCAGGGTCTCAATCTATCTTCATTCCAAATTTGATTGTAGTTTATTCAGTTGTTTAGGTGTGAAAAGGTAACAGACAGACTAAGTTACTTTTGCATATCATTACCGTGCTTACGCATTTATAATATTAGTATCGTTATTTATTGTTGTGTATAACTTTTTTTAAAGTGGTCCGATTTCAACAATTCTTTTTTTATTGGAAAGAGTTTACTTCATAGTTGGTCCTGTACAAATTTGAAAAAGAAAAGCCACCCAAACAGTAGAAAAAAGGATATATTGATAATTTTTCCAATGAATTTTCACCTCAGATTGATAACGTTACTTCGTTGGATTAGCTTAATCATGAGAATCAAAAATGCAAAAGATCACAAAGCAAGAAAATTTAAAAACCTTTCTTATCAACAGATGTAAAAGTTGATTTAAGCATAAAAGAGAGAAAACTAACGATGTAAAAGCAAGCGAAGAGAACTTGGAAATATTAGTACTTCGCCTCGGATAGGGCAAAGGTGAATGGCAGATTTTGTACCGCATACTTTTTGTGTTGTTCGGATAAAGAATTTGTAACATTTATTAAGGCAAATAAGCCATTTATTTTCATGTAAGTTTACTATTATTAGAACTTAGGATTAATTAATAATATCAATAAAAAGATTTTAATAAATAAACGTAATAAAATCGTGCACGAAACGCTGTTATGTTTTTAGAAGTTGCCTTATGTAAAATAACACAAATATTAAAATGATAATGAATTATTTAGAAATAGAAATTACATTAATATATAATCAAACTCATCATTATCAAACTGTTGCAGTCCGCTGCTGAATATAGGTATCTCATAATGCCCTGAGTAGGTACGATCCTCCCATCTCAAGCTACCTACTTAATGGTTAGTTAAACACTACAAAGATAGCAACAAACAATTTACTTTACACAATATGCAACATTTACCTATAAGTAACAATCTACATTGGTACATAACCTTAAAAAATAAAATTGGTTATAACTTTTACGTACCAAGTTCTAAAAATCTAAGAATTTAAAAAGGGATTATCTATCATGTTAACTACCGATTAAAACCAAAATTATCCTAAAACACGAAATTTGATTAGCGGTACAAAATTCCCATACAAGCCTGCCGTTCGCCTTTCTTTTCACATTCATATAACTGAATGTATCCTGAGATTACATCAATATTTGTATTTGTAGGAGTTACTGTGTCGACCTATGCCAAAATAGGATAAGAGATTTACCTACAGAAAGCAGTACTGACCATTGGAAGTAATTTATTTTTATGACTACCATCAGTGAATAAATTTTTATAATCATCAGTCTATTAATGTTCCCACTGCTGGGACATAGGCCTCCTCTCTGTGAGAGCGGCAACGGGCATCAATCCACCACGCGGGCCCAGTGCAGGTTGGTGGATGTCACATGTCTTCGAATATTTGGTTCTAGGACATGCCGGTTTCCTCACGATGTTTTCCTTTACCCTTTTTTAGAGCAATGGTGATGAAGTAACTTTCACAAAGTAAAGCTCCTGTCTGGGTTCGAATACCACTGCATTTATCAGATCAGTACTTCTAGATAATACCTTTAACAAACATACATATTAATCAAATTTTATCTCTTATTAGATAAGATTAGAAAACAATATTACAAGACAAGTTTTGTTGCAGTTTGTAACTGAAGACAGAAGACCGGTGCTGCTTTGCTACTTCTGCTGCACCATACTAAAAAAATGCTGCCGTTTCCAGAGAAAATGTCTAGAAGCTGAAGAGCTGTTTGGTCAGATGCTGGATGAGGATTATGAGGTGAGGTTTCACTTGAACATAATTCTAACACTTGGTTATTCGAGTTAATAAACTCATGTAACTGCGTGTGACTCTCTTCTCAGCATGTTGGAATTAATCTTGGTCTTAAGGTTGCACTAGTCGACGGCACGAACTATTTTGTGCGCGGGGTTAAAATGCATGCTATCTCATCCGAGAACACGTGCGAAAGAGATAGATGCTGTGATGAGCTGTAAGAGCTAGTTCGCGTACGAATACACACTTTTACAAATTTGTAGCGAAATGGTTGATGATATAGGACGAAAACGAGCGTGCGAAATTTTATAAACAGACCTTTGGGAGTATGGATATCATGAAAAAACGACTAAGTCTATCTGTTCAAAATTAAACTTATTTGCATTTTTGAACTACTAACCTATCCCTGTATGGTGACCTTTTTGCAATTTTTCTTCTTATGGTATTTATTCGCGCCCAAAGATGCGTTAAAATTATTGTTGAAATATGGAACTTTCGACATTCATACCTTTCAAATTTTTTTTTTTTTTTTACTATTTTGTTTCCTTATAGGGCTAGATAATGATGAGACAAATTGATATCATTTTTTATTTAGAACGTACATCGTCAATCAGTGGAGTAATCGCCAGACTATGTTTGTATGGTAGAAAAATCGACTACTGTAACCTTAACATGCCGCGATAACTAACTACGTAAGAAATATATAAATCAAATTCATAATCCTAATTAATTACTATGTTACCCATACACACACACATCAAGTTAAATTATTATTATAGTAAAATAAGAATCTTCAACAGACTTCTTAGATTGTGAAACTAACAAGAAAAGAAAGACAGTAGATAATAAAATCTGTATAAAAGTCAATCTGACCCCATGCAAGTAATTAAGGGTTAAGATCTAATTTCTAAATTCTAACATCTCTTCTTGCCAAGGGAAATCGTGATATGTAGTCGCTCCATGTAAAATAATAGTAGTTTATGCAATGTTCATATAATATGGGTTATTAAAACACGAGCGTGGGTTAATTATGATAATATTAACAGGCGAGTGTTTTAATACCTAATTATATGCCGTTGCATACACTATTTTATCTTCACTCATACAGTTGAAATAAAATAAAAGTGGAAACGGAAAAATATGCAGTATGGCGGGCAATTTAGATTCTCATTGCATCATGACAGCGCAGCGCGCGCATCCATAGACAGTGACAGCTCATAAGCGCCAATAAATTAAAAAACTTAATTCAAAAAATCAAAAAACCCGACTGTTTCAAAAGCGGACTAAAAAGTCGTAAACAAGGAAAAAATCATAATCGAATTAGATACATTTAAACATATAAGTGTTATATATATCGGAGGAAGGTAAATGATTAATAGTTGGGAACGAAGAAATATCGTTCAGTTTTGTTTAATTGGCAACATTTAGCCTCTGATTCAAATTTCAATTAGATTTTATTCGATTGGTAACACTTAGTTTTCTCCAGTGTCCAATTCGAGTGAAGGATTTGAATCCTAGAGCCAGAGAGTTTGTATACCTAGAGAGAACATGTTTAAGACGCAATTTCAACATCGGTATTCACTTTCGCACTAACAGATAATGTCATAAGCAAAAAGAGATAGATATACTTTTGTCTATGCAGTCTTATGTGCCAGTGTGACCGAGGATGCTATAGATACTTATCTATAGACATATATCAGTACTAGATCTGTGCCACTGTTATATCGATATTATCGAGTTTAGTTTTGGAGCGATCTACAAATTTGGTCAAATGTCTGTAAGAATCGTCCCTGACTGCGGCTATTTTTTTCTACGTTTGTTTAGGGATTTTTTATAATTATTTAAAAAGTGAATGTGAACTCGTACAAAGAGTGCACTTATACAATGTAAGAGTACAATTCCATTCTTTCGTATTTTTTCTGCGCATTATATGCGTTGTATAATATTGCTTATTCATGCCTTGCGCAAAAACGAGGTACATCATGAGATCAAAGTCACCGTTTTTGGTACACTCGTACGACTGCACAAACAGCTACTGATCAATATACTGATATATAGTATGCTAGATCTTGTGCAAGACTGAAAATAAAGTTTACAGACGAGTATTTATAAGGTGTAACAAAATAAATAATAACATAATGGTTTAAATATGATAATTTTATTTAAAAAGGTAAAATGTGAAGATAAACCAACAACCATTATCATTAAAGCCCTTCCTCGCCTTTCAGCGGTAATTTTGTAATGCTCTGCAACTTTATTCAATTTATTTATTATTTTTGTTTGCTCTGATATTGTACCTTTTAATTCAATAATTTCTCCCTGAACATTCGGCTTGGATGTTGATGGAGCATTTAACTCTGGTCTTGAAGGTGGGTCACGCCTGACTGAGATCTGAATAAATAGTGAACAAAATATGAATAGAAGTGGTAGATTCATACTAGAAAAAACCTGTATCGTACGTCTAAGGACCGTGCGAAGCCGGGGCGGTCGCTAGTAATTAATATAAGTTTGAAATTGCCAACCCGCGTTTAACAAGCGTGGTGACCAATGCTCGTGTCTTCTCTCTGTGAGAAGAGTCAGAGTCAGACAGTAACTGGCTGTATTGTTATTATTAAAGTAGAAAAAAAGATTTATCATGGGAAGTAACTTCTTCGAACAACTACCTACCTAGGCATAATATTATATTACCAATAAGTATTTTTATTCTATTAGGAGGGAGGAAATTAACTCATAATGAACTACATATTTGTAATTATTCAATTTTATTATTATTCGGTATATTTGTATCTTTTTTACAGCACACAGAAGAAAAGAACACTTTACGCTACTAAATCCTTACCTTAAGTAAATCTGAAGGTACATGTGTGAATATTGTAGGTACTGCATCACTGTGTAGGAGCTTTAATTGATATCCTTCCCGATAGCAAGATTCTTCAAAATGCAGCGAACATAAGCGAGAATATGGTAAAGGTGTCCAATTAGCTCGTTTTATATTTCTTATCCACTTATTTCTTATATGAGTAGTCTTAGGAAACCTGTGCACAATCAATATTAGATTAATAAATAATAACAAATAGCAAATAAACTTTATGAAATAAATTAAAGTAAAATAAAAATACAGTATCGATAAATCTTTATTGTGACTGTTGTCACATCTCTAACATCAGAACGTAAGTACGTAAACTGTCAAAGCTCTATCAGCGAACGCATAAAAGTTTATTATTTCACTAAATAAAATGGTTTAAATGATACTACGACGTCCTTGACGTATTTAGACCTAAGATTCCCTTATTCGGAACAGCCTATGAAATGTATTCCCTGCACAATAATTTCAGTATGCTAGTCGATAACTTACCTGTGGAAAGATATCCTTTGATTATTTTCTTTTAATACGCTTATTCTACTCTTGCAACCGATAGCCACACACGACATGGTTCATACAGAAAATGAAACAATAGATTTCTGCCTGATCTACACGAAACAAAGGCGCGAAAACAGCGAAAAACTTTATTAACAGCTGGTCACCGATGGGTTACAACAGTGAATAAAAACTTATCTCATTGACGTTCAGGATGGTAGCGTTTTGTCTATGTTTGTCACTTTTTTTTTCATAGAGTTTTTCCATAAGCAAGAACGAAAGAATTGACAGTTTCTGTTTCGTCGTAAATACGTTCTCTCTAGGTATACAAACTCTCTGCCTAGAGCAAAGTGACATGTGACAGTGACAGGCAATTTTGGAGGGAAACGCGAAGGCGCGCGGCAGCGCGGGGTGGACTTGAGTGGAGAGAACTAGTGGTGGGTCGTCGACGTTTTTACAGTCGACGAAACGAGACTGGTTTACTGTCTACGATAAACTAGTTCATAAAACAGTTTAATTTTCGACTAGTTTACATCATACACTGAACAGCAGCGTTTAGTGAACGAACGGATTAGGCCGTTTTGTTAAAAACTGGTTTAGTAGTCGATTAGTACTTATACAGTACTACTTATACACTCATACACAATCCACTATTTATAATTAGTTATTTTTGTTTATTTATTAAGTACTTTTTACACTTTTAGCGAACAAAAAAGTAGGTAATGACAAAGTTTATTATTTCGCCTTGAGCGACACGTAATGCATATTTCAAATCAGGACTAAAAACATAACGTACATAAACAAAATCCAAAAAAAAAAATTAACCAAATAAAGATAAACGAGATTTACATACTGCTTCGGTTCGGCAGTCTTCGTAATCATCACTCGTTCCGTTCCGTCGTGCGTCGACTACGCAAAATCAAGTCGATGCTTAAAATCTCGTTCATGAGTAAACTAGTTTATCCGTGAACTGTAAACCAAAACCAGTCTTCGTAATCATCACTCGTTCCGTTCCGTCGTGCGTCGACTACGCGAAATCAAGTCGATGCTTAAAATCTCGTTCATGAGTAAACTAGTTTATCCGTGAACTGTAAACCAGTCGAACAGTTGACGACAAGTAAACAGTCTAAAAAAACAGTTCGTTCATTCAACGCCCACCGCTAGAGAGAACTGGAGCGGGACGTATGGCGATTACGTGTGATAAGTGGTGCCGGTGGAGTTGCGTCTAAAAGTATCAGACTAGAGAAAGTGATTTCAAACTGGCGCGTCAACTTGCTACTAGAATTGGACAATGGAATATCTCTAAAACGGCATAAGTTACCTGCCTCGTGCATGCATAACCCACGATAAGCCCACAAGTACGAGGGTATATGGAAGGAAGCCCTCGTGTTTCCGACATCGGAAGTGTGTACCAATGCACGCACGGGGCGATGCTGGATCAAATGAGACGAGTAATGGCTGGCGCGCTCTCTTTGATGCGCAAAAATTTGCATGGAAGTACCTACCTACATAGAGAGACGTTTCGCAACTCGTCGGCTACTGGAGAGCGGAGACAGGAATATTATGTTGCCCGAATTCAACCGTATAGTGTGGCCTATCCTAGACAATATGCGAAGTCGGGTTGCAGATAATGTTAATGATGACATCGATGCCCAATTCTGACTAGATACCTACTGGGCAAACAACTGTGGTGTACAGATGTACAGGGAAGTATAAACTTGAGTATTCTGAAAATAATTAGTACCTATCTAATGCCTTGTGAAGTTTAGCCACAATACCTATTGTTTTTCTTGGTATGAAGTGGCTAAAATTTAAAATAAATTTCTATTTTCGTTATGATGCTAAAAGAAACTTAGCCAGTTTCATACTGTCAGCGGAACTCGCATGAGAATAAGACAACTTGTTTAAATACAGTGCAAGAGAGCAAACATCCTTAAGCTACAACTTGATTCAACAAAACATTACGCTTGTGTGAAAACTTGCTCATAGACATGAATTTTTCAGGCATTCGTACAATATGCAACAAATAGCATGGACGTCTGAGCCCTTCAACATGGCTGCTGGGGATACCACAAGACCTGTTGTGACCAGCTGTGTGTGGTGATACAAGTGCGGAGCTCAGGTTCCATTTCAAAAGGCAACACATAACCTGCAGCCTACAGCGCTATGAAAGAGGAAATTTAGTGGTGTTATACATGCCACTGCGGTGATCAATCCATTTAATATTTTCTGGTAGCAGCTAGGAGTCTGGACTTATGCATGTGAGCATGGTCGGCACTGCTGCCTGACCCATCCGGGAGTACAGGCTTAAGGTATGTTACTTTGATTGATCTGCATTCAACAATCTGTGCAGCTGTGCATTTTTGTGGCAGCCGAAGTATGTATTGGGTTTGGAGTTACCTAAGTTTTACAATTAATTCTTGCATTCATTGCAATCTATAACTATTGCATTATTTTGTTTCATGGAAATGTGTCATGTAAGTTACAAAAAAAAGAGTAAAAAAAATATTCAAACAGCGCTATCTGTGTTATGGTGTTGATACTTTTTGTTTCTTTCAATAATCATCGAAAGATTCGGGACCCCATTAGCTGTAATATGCTGCTTGAAATAACTTATTGAATAGGTGCATGAATTTTTTTATGATCAATTAAAAAATGAACAATTCAATTTTACATAGACAGAATGAGAAGTCAGTCCATGTCACGCCATCTATTGATATCCTTGCTTTGTTCGAGCTTTGAAATATTTTGTTTCATCAAGTATTTAATCTTTTTTATTCACCAACAAAATAAACAACAAAACGATTTTCGCAATTTTATGTTTCTAATGTACTCGGAGCATTGGAACGTGGGGACGAAACGCAAAGAAATGAGATTGCATTACATTATTATGTTGTTAGAACAATTAACGTAGTTTTATTTTCTCTATGAGAACAATAATACACGGTTTTGTGACCACTAGAGCTGTCATAAGCATAAGATAATAAATAGGTTGTTAGTGTACTGACAATCGAGAAGTAATGATATTAGCAATCCGTATTTTTTTTTTTATATGTTTGAACACTAGGAATTTTAGCCATGCATTTTTCATTAATAGGTGTCACTTCAGATTATCCGTAAATATTACTATCACTGAGTTTGTTGTTGGTTTGATCTCCAAGGGAATTTGTGTTTTTTTTTGTTCGCGTTGGTATTTTCAATACAAGTTTGAATCCAGTTACGGAACGCAAAAAGAAAAATCGTAATAATAGTCGATCTTTAGCATCTTTGACCGATTGAAGTTGTTTTTACAACTAAATTAAAGTATCAGGTATAAGGGAACAATATTTATTTTGTTAACGTTGAATTCACTTATGTTTGTGATATAGGTACATTCAATTTTTTTTAAAATGATATTTTGGTTCATATCAAAACAGAAAAATCTTATCTCGATTTTCTAGGGTGAAATATCGATTCGCTGGATCGATTCAGTACTGGATATCGATTGAAAAAAAAAAAACGTTTTTTTTTTGTCCTTAAAATCGATTCGTCGATTAATCGATAACAGAACGTCATCCCTTGCTCATCTCTATAAGACATAAAGACAGTGACAAGTGTCAACGATTCGAAAAAGTTTGATGATACAAAACAAATAACTTTATGATTTTTAACTTAAAAGTTACTAGATAAAGACTAGATTATTAATAAATCGTTACAATGTGTGAGTCACTGTGAGGATTAGACTTTTAACTTTTGCATTGTTGCAAAGACATGCAATAACTTTCAGTTAAGAGCTATGTAATCAAGATTATTTTCAAACCAGTGTTAAAGTTTAGTGAAATAGTTTGTTGTTCGACTCGATTTGCAATCTTACAACCTGCAAACATCACGAGGATTAACGTTACTATAGCCTAGACAGTTGGCGTTTAGTTTTGTTGCTACCAACGGTTGAATAAAGGTAAAGTTAATGTCTGAAGTTGTTATATATCGCATTGTAGAGAACTAACCAACTGATAACATGTCATTCTAATGATACCTACAAATAAAAATGATTTAAATTGACTATGGTGAATGACAAGTGCAACTAGACATTTAGATGGTGTCGAGAAGACGTGTTCAGGTATTATGAGATGCTCGAGAGCCAATAACTGTTCCAAGTTGTGGCTGAGGATGAGATAGATGTTCAATTGGCAACATTTTAATTCACATAGAACGTTTTCTCAGTTTCGTGGCTCAGAGAGATGACGGAGTCAAGAGATTATTCGGCGTTTAAGTTGTGCATTCTGTGTAGCAAATGTATTTGCTAAGTTATTGTGAATTGTAGACCACGGATGAGATACTTGGGTTCTATTTGATATACTTGGTACATGGGTTTTTGTTTTTTTGGAGGAAACTAAGAATGGTTTCCTTGTTCTGTGTTGTTCAACGATGCTTGGCCTCGGTAATCTTGAACATTGTTCAAAAATTTTAATAATTGTAACATCTCTTTAAAATAAAGGTGTGTATTTGTGAATTGTGTGGTGTCATGTAGGAAGTCTAGTACCTACCTAACTTGAATAATAAGTTTGGAATTTAAAGTATACTGTCAGTAATGGCTGTGCTAACTTGTTGAATAGTTGAATAGTCTGTGCTGGTCATTGTGAACATACCTAACGTTATTTTGTGTTATTTCATTCAAGTCGGATAAGATAATTTTAACACAGATGTAAAGTCGGTGATGTGCGGTGCATGATTTAATTTTTAGTTTGCAAAAGTTGGTAATGTTTGGTGTTGTAAGTTATTATACCTATCGTACTGAGAGTTTGGTATGAAATCATGAACATAGAATAGAGTTCTTGAGTATGCATTTGGCTGTGTATGAAATCATGAACATAGAATAGAGTTCTTGAGTATGCTTTTGGCTGTGTATGAAATCATGAACATAGAATAGAGTTCTTGAGTATTCTTTTGGCTGTGTATGAAATCCTGAATGTGAGGTTGCCGTTGTATTCAGAATAAAGACTGATACTGATAGTAAAGATTGAAATAACAAATTTCATTTTGGTTTAAAGGTGCTGTTTGGAAGTGAATTGCAATTCTGAATGGTGGCAATTATGAATTAAATGGTGGTGTTGAATTAAAGCCTTTGTTTGGTTCATGATGAGTTAGAAAAAAATCTGAAAGATCAAGTACCCATTGACGTAACTGAATGTACTATGGTGAAGACTGATTCAAATCAATCTAGCAATGGTGAGGTTGTGTGCATGGTCAAAGGACTGACTGTGCGGTGAAGAGTAGTCACTGCGGTGACTGCTGTAGCCTAAGATAGGCTGGTGAGTGGTCAGAGATGACTGCTGTAGCCTAAAATGGGCTGGTGAGTGGTCAGAGATGACTGCTGTAGCCTTAGATGGGCTGGTGAGTGGTCAGAAATGACTGCTGTAGCCTTAGATGGGCTGGTGAGTGGTCAGAGATGACTGCTGTAGCCTAAAGTAGGCTGGTGAGTGGTCAAAAGATGACTGCTGTAACCGAGATGGGTTACGAGGCCTGGTCAGGATGACTATGGTTGCAGGATGGTCACAGGGTTGACCATCAGGAGGCACAGCAATTGCTGTGGGACCAAGAAACATTGCTGGATATGTATGGGGGGGAGCCTAGTCCCTCTGGGGCTTCGGTGACCTGTTGTTTAGTGTATGTGGCATGGGTATCTGGCAGTCTTGTTGCTTCGAGAGGACCGGTTGTCTGGGGGAGCCTGGTCCCTCTGGGGCTTTGGTGACCTGTTGTCTGGGGGGAGCCTAGTCTCTCTGGGGCTTTGGTAACCTGTTGTGTGTCTGGGGGAGCCTGGTCCCTCTGGGGCCTCGGTGACCCGTTGTTTGGTGTATGTGGCATGGTATGTTGTGTTGGGTGTTTGAGTGGTTTCTGGCACACTTAGTGCTTTGAGACCGATTTGACGTCTGTTGGGAACCTGGTACCTCTGGTGCTTCGGTAACCGTTTAGAATGTGTTAGTGTTAATATGGTTGTCTAAACGGTGAGGTATCTGTTTCGAGAGTAAGACGATGGTTGTGTACGCTGTACGGTGTGGAGATCTAAATTTACATGGAGAAAACAAATGAACAGTGTGAAAGCTATGAGAATTATGTTTTCATGAGTAAAGAAGTACTTGATTTTTGTTGTAGGCTGGTAATATAAGGTGTTGATTGAAGGTTTCACGTGGAAGATGTCACGACCACGTAATTATTTTTTTTTATTTGGTCAGGAGCGGCCGAACTTAACCTATTAGGTACTCAATTTTTTTTTTGTTCTCTTGGTTTTTGTTTTTTATCACAATTGAGTAACGATGTTGTTCATCGCTCTACATCAAACGTGGGACCGTTTGAATGTCAAGATGGCCGTATCGGAGGAAGGTAAATGATTAATAGTTGGGAACGAAGAAATATCGTTCAGTTTTGTTTAATTGGCAACATTTAGCCTCTGATTCAAATTTCAATTAGATTTTATTCGATTGGTAACACTTAGTTTTCTCCAGTGTCCAATTCGAGTGAAGGATTTGAATCCTAGAGCAAAGTGACATGTGACAGTGACAGGCAATTTTGGAGGGAAACGCGAAGGCGCGCGGCAGCGCGGGGTGGACTTGAGTGGAGAGAACTGGAGCGGGACGTATGGCGATTACGTGTGATAAGTGGTGCCGGTGGAGTTGCGTCTAAAAGTATCAGACTAGAGAAAGTGATTTCAAACTGGCGCGTCAACTTGCTACTAGAATTGGACAATGGAATATCTCTAAAACGGCATAAGTTACCTGCCTCGTGCATGCATAACCCACGATAAGCCCACAAGTACGAGGGTATATGGAAGGAAGCCCTCGTGTTTCCGACATATATATGAATTTGAAATCACCTCTTAAAACCCTTTATTTTGATACCCCACACGATGGGTTTGGAAGAAAAAAAAATTTAGGCCCCCACAATATGGCACCCATCATCCGCCATTTTTCTATTGTCCAATTTTAATGTAGCTTATAACACTCGCAGGGTTAAGACGAATCGATTGACGTATGAATCATCAAAATCGGCCAACGCGTTTGGTCTCTGGAACGCCATATAGGAACAAACATACATACATACTTACATACATACATACTTACATACATACATACATACATAGACTGATAAACACATTACCCTCTTTCGGCAGTCGGGTAAAAAGTAAAAGTATGCTATAAAAATTAAAAAGTTATTTTATGATGCAGTTGTTTCGAAGGAAGGAAAATCGAAGGAAAATTTTGCACTGTAATGGTTTTTTTTTTAAATTTTACTTTTCCACGAATATAAAGTACGTGTTTATGCAATACTTTTTGAATTAATAATTGGAACATTACGGTATGAGTGTAGATAAAGGTATTTTAGCTGCATCCAGTTATTATGGACTATCGCAGGTAGACAATTGACAAATATCTATAAATGGCAGCCAGTAACATCAGCTTAACATGCTTCCCAAAGGCACGGAGGGGTCTCAGTATGTAAAGCATGCACATCCATCTTACTATCGTCATCTTTTTACAGGTGAATCCTTTAATATACCCAGAGTACCTGGAGTTTGATAATGGGCTTGTTACAATCCAGATGCAGCATGTAAGTATAGATGGGGAATGTCTAACAGAAAACCATGCAGAATTACCAGCTGACTGTGAGACACTAGATGCAATCATTGAGCCCAAGGAGGAACTTCAAGTTGATGGTAAGCTTGTTAGAATAACAATAAATAATAGTTCTATCATTTTCAACCTTTTTACGTTTAAATGTGATGGCTAAAGTTTGTCATAAAAACAAAAAAATATGCTTTACTAGAAAACAAACTAAAAAGTAGAAAATTAAATTCTCCATAAAAAATAAGAATATTGTGATTTTCAACAGAAATTTATTTTATTCTAAAAATGCGTGCGGTGCTTGATGTCATTTGTTATAATATTTTTTGTACAAGTATTAGTAAAAGTAAAGTCATTTCGTCGTTGATAGTCCAATTCCGCGTAACTAACATTGTTAAATACTGCGTATGTACAAAAAAAACAAAAATGTGATCTCGCGGTTTTAGGTAACTGATTGTGATTGGCGTCGACCGGTATGACAATTTTTTGAATCGACCCATAGGAAGACGAGTAGGTATATCAAAAATAACAATACCACGGATCTTTCGACGAACAAGTTAAGACACTAAATCCGCGTATCCGCGCCAATTTGCATTAGTGTGTGCATTGTTTGTGTGACGCTACGGGCAATTTTTTTTATATGTAATTACTGGATTATTTTTTAAACTTCAATTTACCCAACCTACGCCTTACCTACCCTACCTACCTACCCAACTTACCTACCAAAGCCTTTCTTTTTTTTGGGTGTTATATCAAAGTCAAAGTCAAAAGTCAAATGTGTTTATTTCAAGTAGGCCATTATGTGGCACTTTTGAACGTTAAAATTTACATTAAAAAAAAAATGATTCTACCGTGCATTCGGAAATGTAGGTTGTTATGGAGAAGAACGCACAAGAAACTCCATACTTACTCTTTTAAAAAAAAGTTTTATACAATATTTATATAGGTACATACATTAATAAATTCGTATACGTGAGGACGATGTACCCAGCACTACTATACTACATATAGGTATGAGAGAATTACAAGCATTAACAGGTAAATTCCTTTACTTGATAAATAGGAACATGGTCCTCACGTACTTACAAATAGTGCAAACATAGGTACATTACCTAATTAAACAACAACAGAACAGTGTGCGAGTCAATTTTTTTAAACAAAAAAGAAGAAAAAATAAAAATAAAGCGTTACTATAATTATGAATATAATACAAATTAACCATTTTGATTTTGTCCACACCAAAGATAGGCCTATGGAGCAGGACCAGCATGTTTCCAAGCATTCTTATCTTGAATATAATCATCTAATTTGTAATATGCTTGTTTACAAAGTGTGCTTTTAACTATTGTTTAAAATTTTCTTTCATTTAACTTTAATATCTCACAAGGTATTTTGTTATAGAATTTAACACAGTACCCCATGAAAGATGTGTGTACTTTAGCTAATCTATATGATGGTTGATCTAACTTATCTTTATTTCTGGTATTACAATTGTGTCTATCACTAACTTTACTAAAGAGATTTAAATTTTTCCTTACATACATAATATTTTCATAAATGAATTGGCAAGAAACTGTCATAATATTAATCTTTTTAAATAGCTCCCTAAGAGATTCTCGGTGACTTAACTTATATATGGCTCTGACAGCTCTCTTTTGCAATATAAATATTGATTCAATGTCAGCCGCCCGACCCCACAGTAAAATACCGTATGACATAATGCTGTGAAAGTAACTAAAATAGACCAAACGCGCGGTTTCTACATCCGTTAACTGTCTTATCTTTCTCACAGCATAAGCGGCTGAGCTCAGCCGTCCTGCCAGAGATGTTATGTGAGGCCCCCATTGTAATTTGTCATCTAGAGTGATTCCTAGGAAAACTGTTTGATTTACATAGTCCAGCTTTTCTCCATTCAATATGATGTCACATTCGCTACTTCTAACATTCGGCAATGTGAATCTAATACATTTGGTTTTTTTTTCATTTAGTACCAAATTGTTTGCTGTGAACCAAGTTTGGACCTCCTAAGTATAATAATAATAAAAAAGATTACAGGCACTTCATAGTACATTAGCTAAACAAATTAATGATATTTTAAAAGGTAACGAAAAATTGCCAGATTTTCTCACAAAAGGCATCACATATATGATCCCAAAATCTAGTAGAACCCAGGATCCCTCACAATACAGACCTATAACTTGCCTCCCAACTATGTACAAAATCATAACGTCTTGCATTACTAACAAAATTATTAAACACACCGAAAAATATAATATTTTAACTGAAGAACAGAAAGGCTGCAGACGAGGGCATATGGGTTGCAAGGAACAATTAATTATTGATTCCACTCTCTTAAAACATGTCCAGAGAGCAAGAAAAAACTTATACATAGCGTACATAGATTACAGAAAAGCATTTGACAGCGTACCGCATTCATGGTTAGTTCAAGTTCTAAATATCTATAAAATCAACCCACTGTTAACAGATTTTCTTAAAAACACCATGGGATCTTGGAAAACTACTCTTAAGCTACAAACACAAACCTCAAACTTAACTATAGATGAAATAGAAATTAAAAAGGGAATATTTCAAGGGGACTCACTAAGCCCTCTATGGTTTTGTTTAGCCCTAAATCCACTCTCTCGCGCATTAAACGAATCTAAATTAGGATTTGACATTAAGAACAATAGATCACTATTACACCAAATAACACATTTACTTTATATGGATGATTTAAAACTATACGCTAATAAAAATACAGATTTACATGGTTTATTAGACATAACAACATCGTTTTCAAAAGACATTAGAATGGATTTTGGACTAGACAAATGCCGAAAGCTTAACATAGAAAAGGGTAAGATAGTCGGCGGAAATTACACAACAGATTCGGCAGAAGTGATAGAAGCAATGAAAAATGAGGAATTTTATAAATACTTAGGATACAATCAAGCGCGACTATTAGAGCACAAATCTATAAAAGATAAACTAAAACAGGAATATTATAAAAGAATCCATTCACTATGTAAAATGTACCTCTCTAGTAAAAATTTGTTCAAATCTATAAATACTTATGCTATACCTATACTAACTTATTCTTTTGGCGTTATAAAGTGGCCTAAAACAGAATTAAATGCACTTGAAACTAAAACTAGAACAATTCTTACACAACATAGATATCACCACCCTAAATCAGCAATCGAAAGAGTCATTATGTCCAGAAAGGAGGGGGGCAGAGGGCTAATTGAAATATCAAATTTACACAAAAGGCAAATAATAAACCTAAAACAATTCTTTAATAGGAAGAAGAATACTAGTAAATTACATAAAACAATAGTAGAAATAGATAACAAATATACACCACTGAATCTTAGCGAAGATAATATTGAAACAATAGATAAAGCAAGACACTTAGAAGAGATACATAAAAAATGGAGACAGAAAGAACTACACGGAAGACATCCTAACGATCTAAACCAAACACACATTGATAGGGAAGCTTCCAACAAATGGCTTGAATTAAGTGGGCTGTTTCCAGAAACAGAAGGATTTATGCTAGCCATTCAAGATCAAGTCATTAATACCAAAAATTATAGAAAATATATTATAAAAGATAGTACAGTTAGAAACGATTTATGCAGAAAATGTCACAGCAAACCTGAAACAATACAACATATTACAGGAGCTTGTATGACATTGACTCAGAACGACTATACTCACCGGCATAACCAACTTGTTAATATTATACACCAAAAACTTGCAATCAATCTTAAACTCATGCAGGATCCGTACAAACCATATTACAAATATTCACCTAGAGCTGTTTTAGAAAATCAATTATACAAAATATATTATGACCGCACAATAATTACAGATCACACTATTTATAACAACAGACCAGATATAACACTTGTTGATAAAGAAAACAAACACACATACATAATAGATATAGCAGTCCCAAACACTAATAATATACAAAAAACTATCACAGAAAAAATTAGGAAGTACACAGAGTTACAAGAAGAAATTACCAGAGTTTGGAAAATGAATAGAGTTACAATAGTCCCTATAGTCATATCAACAACAGGTGTTATTCCGAAACAAATATACAATAGTTTTAATGTTCTCAATCTATCAAAATACACATACCTAACACTACAAAAAGCTGCAATATTAAACACTTGCCGAATAGTAAGAAAATTTTTACAGTTAGATTTAGATTACAATTTGAGTGCAGTACAAAATAATTTACCAGGTCAAATAGAAAATTAGGATTTCACTTTGGTTTACACCCGTGAGATTCTATAAAACCACCAGGTTCTTACCTGAGAAACTGAAGTTTAAAAAACATAATAATAGTGGTAGCGGTGGACAAGGGCCTTACCCCGCTCTCCTTGGCTAACGAGAACTGGCGCAAACCTATAGTATTAGATACTAATGACCGCAGGGAGGTATGGCAGAGCAAGGAACTTCACGGACGCTTCTACCGGGTCCTATATGGGCCCGATGTAGATCTTTTAGCGTCCGTGGCCTGGCTGCGATTTGGTGACCTTTTCGGGGAAACCGAAGGTTTTGTCTTTGCGATTATGGACGAAGTTATGATGACGAACAACTACCGGAAATACATTGTGAAGGACGGCACGGTTGACATCTGTCGGGCATGTCACCGGCCGGGAGAATCAATCCGACACATTATTTCCGGTTGTTCTAGTCTGGCTAACGGAGACTATTTGCATAGACACAACCTTGTAGCCAGGATTATCCACCAGCAACTTGCTCTTAAATACAATCTTGTGGAATCGGAAGTGCCTTACTATAAGTACGTGCCCGACCCAGTTCTCGAAAATGGCAATGTCACGTTGTATTGGGATCGGTCTATCATCACTGACAGGACTATTGTTGCCAATAAGCCTGACATAGTGGTGATAGACCGATTAGAGCGTCGCGCAATGATTGTTGATATAGCGGTCCCCCATGACGAGAACCTCGTGAAGGCTGAGAGAGATAAGAAAAGTAAGTATCTTGATCTAGCTCGTGAGGTTGTCGACATGTGGGATGTGAATACAGCAGTCATTGTGCCGATAGTCGTGACGGCCAATGGCATAATAGCTAAGAGTCTCGATGAACATCTGAGGAGGCTCTCGTTGGGCAGCTGGATCAAGGGCGTGATCCAGAAAGCGGTACTCCTGGACACGGCGCGTATCGTTAGGAGGTTCCTCTCTCAGCAGCCCTAACCACCGGTAGCTTGGACCTTGTTCCCGATACCGGTGGGCTACTAATTTTTATATTTTTAAATGTTTTTTTTTTATTTTATTTTTATAAGATAATATTTAAAAATGTAAAAACTATGTACAATAATGAAATAAAGGAAATAATAATAATAATAATCTTTATTCAGATAATAAAATGGTAAAAACACTGTATGAATCTTAGATAACTAATGTAGGTATAATAATGGAAGATGCCTGTACTAGGTAATCCTGTATCACAGGCAGTAAGGAGCTCTAAAAATATGCTTATGTTAGAACAACAGAATTTAAACAATATTTAACCCAAGAAATTCTTAAAATAGTAGCAAGACTAAATAATTTTGAAAAAATAAAATACCTAATTTACTTAAACACTATAAACATAGAACTAAAATACTAGGTCATAATTATTTATATAATAAAATTTCTTATTTATCTATAATGTAAAACATAATCAAAGTGCATGTTACACACACAAATAAATTAGTTGCGTATGCAGAATTATAACAGTCAATGTTGTAAAATTAAAACACATATTTTTACGGTAAGTAGGCCACTGTGGAGTCAGCAGCAGACGTTCAACGCGTGTGACCTTGAGCATGGTAAAATGATATTATGTGGCGCTCTTAGGTGCCCTCATAGTCTATTGAGTTAATGTAGTTGGTCTCTGCATATTTACGTGCCGGACAACTTAAATCACCGGTTGGATGGTCACATTTCCTCTTAAACCGCTTGCACGTCGCACATTGAGGGGAAGAAGATTTGCCGCTGCATTCCTTCAAGGAGTGTCCAGTTTCTCCACAGTGGCCGCACGTAGAACTGCTTTCACGGCAAAACTTGGCTGCGTGGCCAAACTGCTGACAATTGAAGCACCTCGTGACTATGGTAAAGTCTCGCACAGGGCATGAGGTCCAGTTAATAAAAATTCGGCTTTGGTTTATAAGCACTTTTCTTATGCCAGCAGATAGTTCAACGATGTAGTTGCAGGTAGGAAGGCCCTTCTTTCCCGATTTGTGGCTCAACTTGATGTTCTCGAGGAAGGTCTCTCGACTTGTATTGGGCAATTTGTCTGTCAGGTTTTGCGCATAGATACAGTCAAATACCTCCTTGTCGGTAAGGGTTACGGGAACACCAATGACTGCGATTCTAGGGCGTCGTTTAGACGGCTCTTCTAAAATTAGGTCTGAGGTGACAATTTTCTCCGACTTTTTTAGTTTTTCAATATCGCCTTTGCTTTCTGTGCTAATTAGTACGCCCCCGTTTTTCACTTTCTTTAGGCCACGGACTTGGATCTTTAGTTGTTCGGGCGAAATCAACTTCTGAACGAGTGACTTGGAGTCGTCACTCGTTTTAGTTTTATCGCTCGGATAAATGGCGATTGAGCATAGATTAGCAGGACGGACGAAGTTGTCGGAGCCTTTCTTCACCATGCTGGCATAAGAAGAGGAGGGATTCAGCTTCGATTCAAAAACCTCTTTGAATTGTTCCAGAGAGTTCACCACGTTCTGCTGATGTTGTAGGTGCTGCACGGTACTGTGGCTCTGGATCATCTTCTGCTTCAGCGATTGGTAAAGGACAGCCATCTGAGAAGTTCCACTTGAGACCTTTCGGCAAAGAGTTGACACACGGAGTTTCTGTTCAGAGTTCATTTTACCGTCACCGACAATAGTGCACACTTCGTTCAGAATGCTTTCTATAGATCCTAACCATTTCTGGATGTCTGGCGTGCTGATAACTTCACTCGGCAACTCATTCTCCGCAGGTGCTGGTGGGTTTGGGTTTCTCGGGGGCAATGGTTAGGCGTCGGCGGAGGACTTCTTATATGGCTAAGACCAAACGGGCTCGATCCTGGGATAGACATACTACCCGCAACACTTTATATAATGTAAATAGAAAGTAAACAATATTTCAGTTCATCTTGCACATAAAAGTTGGAAAAACCTACTAGTCATACGTGACACACTTAACTTTGGTTTTAACTGACGCCACAAAAAAATAATTTGTTGCAATTGTTTATACATAGATATTTCATTTTAGCAAGTACAAATAAACACGTCCGCCTAGTCTCGCGACTGGTCGAGGTCCCATGATGTCTATTGCCAGTATGATGGTTAGATGTACGCGAACTTTTTGAAAGAAAGAAGTGTTTTCTTTAATTACTTACCGCCCTAGGGCTTTTCTAGCTACATTATTACCCTAGAGCGCTAATTAGTCACCTACAAGCCCCATTTGGAGGTAATAAGAACCTACTTACCGCACATGAGAGATGTAAAAGCGTTTTAAAAATATTGAGTACTAGTTTATTCCCACACCTTCGCTTACGCTTAAAGTGACAATCTCTATAAATTAAATTTATTTCTCCTCTATAAATTTTTATTCGATTTAATATTTGAATTTTTCAGTTCAATTTAACTTAAATTCGCTTTCTAACAAGGACATTTATTATTGGATAAAATACCAACGTTTTTTTTTATTAAATTGCCTTTGCAAAAAGATAAACGATGCAATACTTCGTTTTACTTTTTATACCTTCCTCAGGATTTGGGCATATGCAAAAATATTTTTTATCACATCTATTCAAAAAGAGCTAGTTTATTCTTCGTAAACAGGGACTAAAATAGTTCATTAATACCTAGGGACTTAAAGTGATTTGAATTTGGAATGTGGATATTGTTGTAAATGTTCCAATCGGCAAAGAGATAAATCACAAACCATGCGGTCCAAAATAAATACATGGCTAAAATCGATTACGAGGAATGTATGAGGTGAATGGCTAATGAGCGATTGTATTTCCATTTCGGACCGCACGGTAACATTGTACTGAACAAGTGACTGGCTGGAAAATCGCGCGCGAGCCAAAATAAAAAATAAATCTACAACTGTAGCGGATGTTATGTTACCAAGATAATTGTTACGATGCACTTCCATAATTGTTCAAATATAAACAAAAGCCTCTAATTATGTCTTATGGTTCCTAATTTTATATAAATAAATAAACGTAACGTTCTTGTTAATAAGTTGCATTAACTTATTTTCTTTAAATGATTTCTTGAAATTTTTGCAATGTTATATAATGCATGAGATTATTTTAATATTTATGTGATTGAGTTCGTTTCCAGTCGACAATTAATATGTAAAACTTTGTTTTAGGGGGTCTGGTGACCTAACATACAGGTTTTGTAAAAAACTTAGTTTGGGCACCAGTCTTCCACAAATTAATTAGACAATTGTATCTTAGACTCTTTAAAAAATTATTCTCTGTAAATTTGTGGTAAGAAATAAATAAATAAATAAATAAACTTATTTTCTCATAGAGGGTGATAAAAGGTAGAGTGTCCACCTCGGGAGCATCGCTATTTTAAGCTTGAGTGACGTACTTTGAAACCCTCGCTGATTCTACTTTAGAATCCTTAGCTCTGCTCTGGATAAAAAAAAAACACTCGCCGTTAAAACAATTAACTAACTAGATAAACAATATACTATTTCAAATCCGACTGGTAGTTCCATGGTGGAGAAGCGCTAAGGCTTCTTTTAAAATTTAAATAGTAATTTATATGATATTCATATTTTTATCAGACGTGTTTATTTAATTAACATCCATAAATACATATCCAACAAGAAAACTTTAGTACTGTGCAACGCTCGCTTATTATTGGATTCGTTCAAGAGTTGTAACCATCGAGCTCAGAGATGGCGTTAGCAGTCGCGTTTTGATGCAGTTATCTGCGACGCGATTGGTCGCGTAAGCCTGGACTTGACCGTTTTGGTGTCGGCAATCGACAAGATATGTTCAGGCCAGTTCGATTTGAATGGACGTGAACTAAGTGAACTTTTACTGTGAAAAATCCTTTAAACAATACAAGAGACATTAAAAACTGTTCTGTTGCATTTATTAATAGCGCGGCCGTGCCTTGTGAGTTTAATTTAGTTGACATTGCGGTTGATTGTGAAATTTATCTGCTACTCGTCGTTTGTACTGTCCGCCGGCGATTTCACGCAACTCCTGAGTCCTGCTCATCCTCGTGGTCTTCCCTCGAAGAGTATTGGAAGCGACCCTGGTTCGATGACAAGGTGAGTGAGCGCATTTAACTGCACTGTGGAAATACTGATGTTTCTTGTTGGATACCAATATGTTCACAGGGAGAGGTAGCCATTTTTATAGGCATTCCCGAAAATTAATTTAGTACGCAAGTACAAAAAGGTGTTGGCTATTTACACGCCACACCATATTATGGTCCTAACGAGACGGATTGTTCCAGCTAAACAATGTTGTGTAATGCATAATTTTAGTAGGTACTCAACGGTAAAGTTAAATTGGAGTAGGTACATAAGTTGTTAGTACTTACATACAATAAATCTTAGATACAAAACGATCTTAGATTTACTTAATAAAAACAATACGCAATAACTGTAGTCGGTACATAATTGTTAGTGCCTATCTGCGTTATCTATAATAATTATTCTTACTGTTTACGCCTTACACGTGCAAGTAGGTAGTACATATTATTTAGTACATCTTCTACTCTGTACTTAAAAGTAATACGTAAGAAATTAATAATTGTAATCGGTACATAATTCTTAGTGCCTATCTGCGTTACGTATAATAATTATTATTACTGTTTACGCCTTACACGTGCAAGTAGGTAGTACATATTGTTTAGTACATTTTCTACTTTGTACCTTTATTTACTTACCTATGTAATACGTGTCGTACGTACCTATTCTCACGGGTTTTGTTTTGTGCTTACCTACTCGATTGGCTTGTGTTTGTGTATGTTATAATCATAAAGATAAGAACGCATAACTTTCCGCGTACGATCGCAGTTACACTTGTACCTTGTAGAGTACCTAGGTATATTAATGGCCTATGTGTAGTAGTAATAAGTTTTTATAAGTGCATCATTTGTGTATTTGTAATCGTGATATAGCATTAGTACAAGTAGGTACTCGATATTTTTGGTATAGATATTTCGGTATTTTATTCGGTAGGTAACGATTATTTGTTAAAATGGCGTTAAACCAAAGTTTTCAAAGTACGTCAGTATCTGGATCTAAGTTGAAAATATTGATTTGTAAAAAGGAGGCTATCTTTAACAGGCTGAATAATGTTTACGGTTTGTCTAAGAATATTTCGAACTTTGAGTCAAGATCGAATGAGAATTTTATGGTGGAATCGGAAATGATAGATGAGTATCGTGTGAAATTCGAACTCTTAATTGACGAAATTAACGAGATAAATTTAACTATCGACACGGACGCGGAACCGAGTTACAATGACTTGGTCAGTTTCGATGATTTGTACAGTAGAGTAAAACGTGTGAGAAATAAGATATTGAGCACCACTACTATAACATCCACCGATTTAGGCACGAAATGCTCAAAAACTTCAAGCGCAATAAAATTACCGCCGATCGAGCTGCCTAGTTTTGACGGTAGAATCGAGAGCTGGCCCATATTCTATGAATCATTCAAGTCGAACATTCACGATAACGATCAGCTGTCGGACTCGCAACGTGTGCAATACTTAGTTGGTAAGCTCACACATAATGCGCAGAAGGTCCTCGCGGGTGTAGTACCTACGGGTGACACGTACCACGTCATATGGGACAGTTTGGTTAAAAAATATCAGGACAAACGCGCATTAGGTACGCATTATTTAAATAACATTTTTGACTTGAAACATTGTCAGAACACGGCTGAAAGTCTCGACTCTTTTATAGAGAAATATTCCGCGTCTATTTCGGCTTTGAAACAATTAAACATGCCCGATTTGTCCGATTTTATATTGATGCATTGTGCACTAAAAAAGATGGACGCTCAGATTATGCAGGCATTTGAACTGTCGATTAAGGACAAGGAAATTCCGTCTTATAAAGATTTGATAACATTTGTTCAGAATCAAGTAAAAATATTAGAAAGATCGCATGCGAATATTTCGAGTTCTTTGTCGAATTCTCGCGCTAAGTTCAATACGAACAAACAAACGTCATCGGTCGCCGTACGCGCTAATGCTTTCGTTACGAGCAATGAGTTATCTACGAACGAAACTCGCTCTTGTGTTCTGTGCAATAAGGTCGATCACTTGCAACTTTCCGAATGTTTATCTTTTAAGGCGATGGAATCGCCTAAGGTACGGTTTGATTATATTAAATCAAAACAAGGCTGTGTAAATTGCCTAAGTGTTACTCACACTGTGTCGGCCTGTACAGCTCCCGCTAATTGCGAAAAATGTAAGAATAAGTGGCATCATACATATTTACATTTCGATAAAAATTATAATAATAATCAAAAGTCGAATATGAATTCGACCAAGACGCATATTCAAACGTCTCAAGTAATGCGATCCGATTCTCATGTCCCGGCTACTGCCGCGGTTCCGTCCGAGCTCGTCTCGAGCGACTGTGCGTCCGCTGAAAACGTGCCACAGCGTAGCGAATTAAATAGCGCAGATTCGTTAATGTCACAGGAACCTTCACTATGTTTGAATGCGAATTCTAAGACTGATGCTAGTACCATACTCTTAGCTACTGCACAGGTCTACGCAAAAGTAAATAATAGTAACAATAAAAAGATAGTTCGCTGCCTGATAGATAATGGTTCACAAAATCATCTGATAACGTTGGAATGTTGCAAGAAACTCAACTTACTCGTTGTTCCTTTGAATAATTCTGTAATCAGAGGAATTGGTCTATCTTCTCGACCTATACACGGATATGTGGATTTCGAGATTGAGTCTAGGGTTAGCCCACATGATAAATATAAATTACATGCATTAGTCGTTGACTGCATAACCGACCAGTTGCCGTCACATATAATTGATAAATGTGACATGGCATACTTATGTAACTTATCGATGGCTGACCTAACCTGGAATATTCCTGGCAATATAGAGATTGTGCTTGGAGCACAATTGTTCCCACATGTTTATCTCGGTCATAAAATAAATTCCGGGTCTCAAGCGCCACCAGCTTTGTTGACTTCTTTCGGATACGTGCTGATGGGTGACTTTCCCAGTAGTGCTACAGTCCCATCTTCTCGAGGCGAGTCTACGTTTTCTGCATTCGCTTTAAAAGAATTGGACTCTTCATTACAGAGGTTTTGGGAATTAGAGGAGATTCCTTCGAAGGGTTTTTTGAGTCCAGAGGAAACTGAATGTGAAAATTCGTTCACTGCGTCTGTGTCACGTGACAATGAAGGCCGTTATGCGGTTGCCTTACCATTTTGCGCAGCGCCCGATAATTTAGGTAACTCCCGGAATGCTGCTCATCGTCGATTTGTTTTGTTGGAGAAGAAGTTTGCGAAAGTACCTGGACTGCGAGCCAACTATAATACTGTTATAAATGAGTATATTGATAAAGGTTATCTTTCTGAAGTTTCCGATTCGAATATCAGTAGTGATGGATATTTCATTCCTCACCACGCGGTGGTTCGAAAGGACAAGCCTCACCCTCGTATTGTGCTAGACGCTAGTGCAAAGACGCATACCGGTTTGTCCCTTAATGATATACTGCATGCTGGACCCAACTTGCAAGCTGATTTATTCCTGTTGTTATTGGAATTTAGACTGTTTCCTATCGCAATGACGGCAGATGTGCAACAGATGTATCTACAGGTTGGTGTTCCTGAGGACCATCGTAAATATCTGAGGATATTATTTCGATTTAACGAGACTGAGGAGATACGAACATTTCAGTTCAACCGTGTTCCGTTCGGGCTGAAATGCAGCCCATATTTGGCAATGAAAACTATTCACCGGCTAGCCTCAGACATGGTCGCCGACTTTCCGGAAGCTGCTTCTGCAGCAGGATCTAAATTTTATATGGATGATCTTGTGTATTCTGTGGAAGATGACCATTCAGCTGTTCGTTTAGCTGCAGAACTCATAGCTTTGTTCAAGTCCGGTTGCATGGATTTAATAAAATGGACAAGTAATTCATCAACTCTGTTGGATAATCTCCCAAACTCGCATCGTAGCTCCATAAATTTTGATGATAGTGATAATACTGGTGCGAAGTCAAAGGTTTTGGGTCTATCTTGGGATCCAGTTGAGGATAGATTCTCTTTGACAACAACGGATATACAAGAAAAATGCACAAAGAGAAATATACTGTCAGTTATAGCTCGCTTGTTTGACGTTTTAGGCTTAGCAGCACCAGTAATATTATATGCAAAGCTGCTCATCAAGGAGTTATGGCTTGCGAAGATTGGACAAGATGATGCTCCTCCATTATCGTGGCCTCTGGGAGTTATTACTGAAATCTTCCCTGGGCTTGATGGTATTGTTCGGGTGGCAACTGTCAAGACTAGGCATACCTCCTTTGAACGTCCTGTTGTCAAACTATATCCGTTACCCAATCAATAACCGAACCATATAGGAAAGCTCTTCAAATCTTAAACCGTAGATTTACATAGAGAAAATTATTATAATAATGTTAAGTAAACACACAATATGATGATTTGAGATCTTTTAAATTGTAAAGTAACTGTTAAAATAAAGTAAGTCCATGTTTTCTTATAGTTTAGTTATTGTAAATGTAATTTAAATATTTTGTAATATAATATAGAACAGACTTATCTACTCAACATTGTTTAGCTGTGTGACAGTTCTGCTCGTGTTGGTAAGTCTTGCGACCTGCCAAGGCGGGGTGCATGGAGAAGCGCTAAGGCTTCTTTTAAAATTTAAATAGTAATTTATATGATATTCATATTTTTATCAGACGTGTTTATTTAATTAACATCCATAAATACATATCCAACAAGAAAACTTTAGTACTGTGCAACGCTCGCTTATTATTGGATTCGTTCAAGAGTTGTAACCATCGAGCTCAGAGATGGCGTTAGCAGTCGCGTTTTGATGCAGTTATCTGCGACGCGATTGGTCGCGTAAGCCTGGACTTGACCGTTTTGGTGTCGGCAATCGACAAGATATGTTCAGGCCAGTTCGATTTGAATGGACGTGAACTAAGTGAACTTTTACTGTGAAAAATCCTTTAAACAATACAAGAGACATTAAAAACTGTTCTGTTGCATTTATTAATAGCGCGGCCGTGCCTTGTGAGTTTAATTTAGTTGACATTGCGGTTGATTGTGAAATTTATCTGCTACTCGTCGTTTGTACTGTCCGCCGGCGATTTCACGCAACTCCTGAGTCCTGCTCATCCTCGTGGTCTTCCCTCGAAGAGTATTGGAAGCGACCCTGGTTCGATGACAAGGTGAGTGAGCGCATTTAACTGCACTGTGGAAATACTGATGTTTCTTGTTGGATACCAATATGTTCACAGGGAGAGGTAGCCATTTTTATAGGCATTCCCGAAAATTAATTTAGTACGCAAGTACAAAAAGGTGTTGGCTATTTACACGCCACACCACATGGTGTTCAAACAAAAAAAAACCTTATTATATAAGAATAAAAATAAATTATGTTAGGATAAATTTACTCTTGACTGTTTTTTTCACTTACAGAGCTAGAATTGGAAAATCTCGACTATACAGATGTAGAAGACATACCAGTACACCATTTAGATGCAGAATATGATGTGTCTGTAACGGAATTTAAAATTGAAGTAGTTGATGAACCTGGCGAACAAGACCTTTACTGTAAGTATCAAGTTAATTAATCATATATGTAGTTACACAAACATTTTTTTGATAACACACTCTTATAACCCGGTTTATTTAATGAACTAGGTTATACAACTACTAGCTTCTGCCCGCGGCGTCGCCCGTGTAAAGTGTTTTATAATCCCAAGGAAAAAAAAACTATTTATTTATTAAAACTTCCTGCAACGTACAACGGCGGACTTAATGCCTGAGGCATTCTCTACCAGTCAACCAAGGGTGGCATAATAATAGAAATAATTAATGAAGTAAAATTGAAGAATATATAATAATAGATAAAATAAACCAAAAAAAAATGCGCCTTTGAGTCTTTAATTTTTTTATTATACATATAGTTCCTATTATAAATACCGATATATATTATATATATATATAAAGTAATAGAAAGGTGCAAGAGACGACTCTGCTTCTGGTGTAGAAAATAATTTCGTTACTTCCGCTTATATGCATATTGACTGGTGGTCATCCTGATATCGAGAGGTAGCGCATTCCAGAGAAGAATGGACTGAATATGAATGGACTACCTATGAAACTATCTTATGTCCTTCCCAGGGTCTCAAACTTGGCAAATTTCATATAAATCGATTCAGTAGATCCAGAGATTACCCCCTACAACCTCACAAACTTTACCTCTTTATAATATTAGTATAGATTGGAAATCAAATCCTGTCACACCCTTTTGGGTAGTATACAGGGTGGCCAAAAAGTCGTGGATCAAACGCAATTATGGGTTAGAAGGGTTAAATTGTTCTACGGGCGGTCCTTAAGGTCAACCCCTGCAGAGTTTATTTTTAAATAGGCCTAACCGAGTTTTATTGTTGGGTTAACTTTGGCCTTGCTATGAATGCTCGTCCTCGAAAAATATCAAAGCCACGCATAGCCATGTGTAATATCTTTTTAGAACCCCTATTAAATGCCACAATAACTTGTAATACGGGGTCACTTTTCGGTAGAGTATTTTTTTTTCACAGTGGGGTCCGAAGTAAATAAAAAAAACCGGCCTAGTGCGAGTCGGACTCGCGCACGAAGGGTTCCGTACTTGGTAAATTGCGGGTTACGATTTATGACGTATTAAAAAAAAACTATTGAATAGATCTCGTTCAAACCAATTTTCGGTGGCAGTTTACATGGTAATGTACATCATATATTTTTTTTAATTTTATCATTCTCTTATTTTAGAAGTTACAGGGGGGGGACACACATTTTATCACTTTGGAAGTGTCTCTCGCGCAAACTGTTCAGTTTAGAAAAAAATGATATTAGAAACCTCAATATCATTTTTGAAGACCTATCCAGAGATAACGCGAAACTGGGCAAACGAGACGAGGATGAGCTGCAAGTGGGGCAATTTGGAGTTGGACGACGGAACCACCGGGGTCACCTACTGGCCAGTTTTATGGAGAAGGAGGGCCTCTATATGATGAACTCCTTCTTCAAAAAGCGTGAACACAGGAAGTGGACCTGGCAGAGCCCCGATGGTGCAACAAAAAATGAGATCGACTTCATCATGTCAACCAAGAAGCAAATGTTCAATGATGTCTCTGTAATCAATTCGGTAAAAACCGGGAGCGATCACCGCATGGTAAGAGGCACATTGAACATTAATATTAAGCTTGAAAGGTCTCGACTGATGAAGTCCACGCTCCGTCCAGCACAGGTCCAGGTCCAAAACCCCGAGAGCTTTCAGCTCGAACTTCAGAATCGTTTCGAGTGCCTGGGGAGCTCCGTGGACGAATACAGCGACGGGTTCGTGGAAGCTGTACGGTCGGGTCGTAAGTTTTTCAAGACCCGTCGTACAGATAGAAACAAAAAGCTCTCTGATCATACCCTCAAGCTTATGAAGGAGAGGCGTGAGATGATGCTGCATTCTTCAGATGAGGCGTGCAAATACCGGCAGATCAATAGACAGATCTCTAAATCCTTGAAAAGAGACCTCCGCCGCTTTAATACCGAGTGTATTAAAGACGCGATTGAGCGAAATAAAGGCTCCAAGGTTTTTTCAAGGGATCTAGAGGGCTATTGGGCAGAGCCAGCTCACGAAACTGAAGACCGATGATGGCAGGATTGTATCCGCCAAACCGGAGCTTCTGAGGGAGATCGAGAGTTTCTATGGGCAGTTGTACACGTCAACCAGTAAACCCGTTGCGAATCTAGCAAACGACCCAAGAGCTAGATTGACCCGACACTATACCGAAGATATCCCGGACGTCAGCCTGTACGAGATTAGGATGGCTGTGAAACAGTTTAAAAACAACAAGGCGCCGGGTGATGACGGAATCACGGCTGAACTCCTGAAGGCGGGTGGAAAACCGGTCCTCAAGGCCCTTCAGAAGCATTTTGATTCCGTCATACTCGAGGGCAAAACGCCACAGGCATGGTGCAGGGGTGTGGTGGTACTCTTCTTCAAGAAGGGCGACAATGCCCGGCTGAAGAACTATAGGCCCATCTCGCTTCTTAGCCATGTTTACAAGTTGTTTTCAAGAGTCATCACGAATCGTCTCGCGCGCAGGTTTGACGATTTCCAGCCTCCCGAACAAGCCGGATTCCGAAAAGGCTTTAGCACCGTAGACCACATACATACGCTGCGGCAGGTTATACAGAAGACCGAAGAGTATAACCTGCCTCTCTGTTTAGCGTTTGTGGACTACGAGAAAGCCTTCGATTCGATCGAGACTTGGGCTGTACTGCAGTCTCTCCAACGGTGCCAGATCGACTACCGGTACATTGAAGTGTTGAAGTGTCTGTACAAAAACGCCACCATGTCAGTCCGTCTTCAGGATCAGACCACGAAACCAATCCTTCTCCAGCGCGGCGTAAGACAGGGAGACGTCATTTCTCCGAAACTGTTCACTGCTGCGCTGGAGGACGTCTTCAAGGTTCTGGACTGGAAGGGGCTTGGCATCAACGTTAATGGCGAGTACATCACTCACCTTCGGTTTGCCGACGACATAGTGGTCATGGCTGAGACCATGGAGAGCCTCAGTAAAATGCTCGATGACCTTAGTAGAGCTTCCGAAAGAGTGGGTCTTAAAATGAACATGGACAAAACCAAGGTCATGGTGAACGCCCATGTAACACCCACTCCTATCAAGATCGGAGACTCTACACTCAAAGTTGTAGACGATTATGTTTACTTGGGACAAACGGTCCAGTTGGGTAGGTCCAACTTCGAGAAAGAATGCCTGGCAGATCAGGACCAACTTGCAGACCACTGCTCACAAGCAGTGCAGATCTATACGGACGGCAGCAAGATCGACGGCAAGGTGGGGGCGGCATTGTCTTTTTGGAGCAATGGCGCCGAGACCAAATGCCAGAAAATCAAACTGTCGTCCTACTGCACGGTCTACCAGGCAGAACTGCTGGCCATATGTAAAGCCACGCGGGAGATCGCCAAGCAAAAAGACATTACATATGGTATTTTCAGTGACTCGCGATCGGCACTGGAAACGGTCAAAAACCACCGCTCTCTTCATCCCCTCGCAGTCGAAGCCCGGGAGAACCTGAGGCAGTGCAGCATCCAAAACAAGCATGTTGCTCTGTTTTGGATCAAGGCGCACGCGGGACTGGAGGGGAACGAGAGAGCCGACCAGTAGGCAAAAGAAGCGGCATTAAAACTAAAAAAGAAACCAGACTACGACCAGCGCCCGGTTTCATTCGTCAAGCGACAAATCCGTCAGGATTCGCACGTCGAATGGAACCGGAGATACTCAACGGGTGATACAGCCGCCACCACAAAAATATTTTTCCCGGACGCCGTGGAGGCATATAAGACCGTCAGAAAATTGAGACCAACAGGGCATTTAACGCAAGTTTTGACTGGACATGGTGGGTTTTCAGAATACCTGAACAGGTTGAAGTGTAAGGAAAGCCCATCATGCACCTGTGACGATGACGTAGCCGAAACGGCGATCCACGTTATCACGGACTGCCCGGTATATGCCCTAGACAGGTTTAACACTGAACAGCAGCTAGGGCTACAGATCACACAGGGCAACTTAAAGGAACTAGTATCAAACAAAAAGTATAGAACAGAATTTACAGAATACTGCCTAAAAGTAACACAAAAGGTAGTAAATAAAAATAAGTAAACAATAACACCAGCGCTCGAAATCCTACATTGCTATGTAGGATCGGAAGCGAACAGAGCAATAAACATCTGCAAACCAAACAGAAACCCGCTATTGCTAATGTGATATACTGATGTTAAATATAAGAAATTTTATTACTAGGATAACATGTTAAACTTAAGACACTAGTCAAGAGACTGGAGTAAATGAATGTATAGACAATAAGACAATGTAAAAATTTTGACCTTTAATAAAACGAGTCCCCAAGGTCTCGGACCATGTCCGGGGAACCTCCCTAGTTCGCAGAGCGCCGAGTGGTAGGCGCCGTCTTCAAAAAAAAATCTTCGAGGAAGAGGTCAACCGTCGAATCCGACTCGGCTGGGCGGCGTTCGGGAAGTTGCGTGGTATCATCTCGTCCAATTTACCGCAGTGTCTCTAGACAAAAGTCTATGACCAGTGTGTGTTGCCAGTGATCACCTATGGGACCGAGACGTGGTCGCTCACAATGGGCCTTATCAGAAAGCTTAAAGTCACCCAATGCTTAAAGGCAATGGAGAGGGCTATGCTCGGCATTTCCTTGCGTGATCACGTCAGAAATGATGATATCCGCAGGAGAACCAAAGTTACCGACATAGCCCGAAGAATTGCCAAACTTAAGTGGCAGTGGGCAGGGCACATTGCTCGCAGAACGGATGGCCGATGGGGCCGAAAAGTTCTGGAATGGCGACCGCGAACTGGAAGACGATACGTTGGAAGGCCTCCCACTAGGTGGACCGATGACCTGGTTAAGGTTGCGGGAAGGCGCTGGATGCGAGACGCACGGGATCGGTCAATGTGGCGACGCTTGGGGGAGGCCTATGTCCAGCAGTGGACGTCTTTCGGCTGAAATGATGATCCAGTGATACCCCACTCGTATGGGTTTAATGAAAAAAAATATTTTTAGTTTCAGTTTCAAGTATCGGAAAATCTTAATGCGGTTCACAGAATACATCTACTTAACAAGTGTCAATAGCATAGTTCTTATAGTTTCGGAAAAAAGTGGCTGTGACATACGGACGGACAGACAGACAGACATGACGAATCTATAAGGGTGCCGTTTTTTGCCATTTGGCTACGGAACCCTAAAAAGTTATGATTAGAGTTTTTTTTTTCGTAAAGCTTAATATTATCTTCAACACACCCTATAAACAACCATAAATAGCATGTCTAACGCAAGGACTCATCAGTACCAGTTTTTTCGAATTTTCATAAGAATTATTAAAAAAAGTCAATTTTCTCAATAAAACACAAAATAAATTATAACACTGCAGGGGTTGACCTTAAGGACCTCCCGTAGAATATTTTTTAACCACTAGTTGCGGTTGATCCACGACTTTTTGGCCACCCTGTATACACAATATGCTGCACCTGACTGAAGAGCATACTCACAACCCTACTGCTAACTCTCGTACAGACCAGAATGTTGGACCACTAAAGAGAGGAATGAAAGGCAGCTGAGATGAGAATGGTAAGTGTAACGATTAGTGTTACACAAGTGGATAGGATAAGAAGCGAGTGTAGAAATTGTGTGGTAATCTGTGGTTATGGTATAAATGTGACGTGGAGGTATGAGGAGCATGTCGTGAGGCAAATTTTGATTATGAACCTGGATGGTTAAAGGGGTGAGGAAGACCTGAGATACGATTAGGGTTGCCAGATCGGAAAACGAAAATATTTGGACAAAATTTTAAAATGTCGGGCTTTTGAGGTTGTTGTCGGGAGAAAAAATTAAAAGGCATTTTTTTTTTAATTGTCTAAATATGGATGAAACATAACTAATTTAACTACACTTAATTTTTAGGTTGCCACATGTATTTGGTATTAAACTTTACTATAATACCAATTTAGGAAAATATTTTAAATTCAAACAATTTACTTCAAAGTTCAGTCTATTTACTAACTCAGCTTTAACTATATCAAAAGCCATACAATTTCTCTCTTTGGTATATAAATTATTAAGCAAATTTAAATCTATTCTAAAACGTACTTTAAAAGTTTTTGTTAGTCTGGAGATTTTGAGTTTTGTCGGGAGTCCTTTAAAATGTCGGGAGAATCCATACGATTCCCGACCATCTGGCAACTCTAGATAAGATGGATGAATTTGCGTGAAAAATTACACAGCTATTAAGGTCGGAGATGATCTATTCCGACGCTAACATGATCTAGTGACGCCGTGCACAATCAATACAAATAATAAATCTGTAGAAATGTCGTTTTAGTACTTCGAAAATGTTTCCAACAAAAATAACCAGGGATAACCAACAAAACCCATTTCCAGCATTTTTTTTGAATATTTGTCTATTTAATTTTGCACGCATCACGTAAAATGTACAAAACCAATGTAGATAACTTTTATACATAACATAAAAAGATGTACGTAACTTGAAGTATTGCTTAGTTTTTGTTTCATCGCAATCGGTTCACTCTATCAAAAGATATATGCATTTTAAGTGTTCTAGAAGGATAATATGCACGCAATTCAGATACTCGGACAGTTGTACTCCATATTCGAAAGATGGCGTTGTGCATTTGACGTCATTTTTTGAATGGCGGTGTTAGGATTCTACCCTACTTACCTACCACATTTTTTCTAGGGTCATTCTTCCCCAGAAAAAAAATTGGTAGGTAAGTAGGGTAGGCAGTTGATGGGAGCGAAACCGCGGGCACAGCTAGTTTTAAATAAATTTGTGGTACACACGTAATTCATGCCTTTTTATGCACTCGTTCCACTAGAATCCCCTATTTCAATCCCCCAGGGGATTGTACAGCACTCAATGTTCCACTGCGATCCCCTATGCAGGGGATTCTTTATGTACTAATAATTTCTATTCCTTTAAAGTTTCCCTTCTAAATAAAAAAGGACGGTAGGACTTGAACCCGCCACCGAGACGCTGCACTAGTCGATCTTGCGAAATTCTTCGTTTTACGCTTTTGGTACTTTATTTTTCAACATCTAACTTATTTTAGAAAAAAATATTAACATCATTGTAATCCCCTCTTTAGACCGATTTTTAATTATATGTATTAAGTATTGTTATTTTATAGGTGGCTTATTTATTTAGAAGAAACTTTAAAGGAAAATATCTTTTAGTACTTATAGAATCCCCTGCATAGGGGATCGTAGTGGAACATTGAGTGCTGTATAATCCCCTGGGGGATTGAAATAGGGGATTCTAGTGGAACGAGTGGATTTATGAGAGTACGCAGAAACTAAAGAACGCCACCTAAATTTTAGGTAAATACACAACTTATTTATCTTGATATTTTTTGCAGTTTTTATGACATGATCAACAACAAAAAGCAACTCCTCCTGATCATTTGATCCTACTTTGAATTTGGTACTTACTAAGTTTTTAATCACAGGGGCGCCCGTTGCAAAGAAAGCTAAACTACAATTACGAAGAACAGGACTGCAAGATGTTATTACAGAAGAGCAAATGAAAAATGAACAATCCGACTCGAAAGTTTTCCGGACAACTCAAAATCGTACTTTTGCAAAACCGGTTGCGAAAAGTAATGATACTAGTCGTGTAAATAATAAATCATTAGATACAAATTCCTGTGATAATAGTAATAAAGAAGATGGTAAAAGTAAAATATCGAACAAAGATAATGACAGTAATGTAAATAGGCATGGAAGACAAAACATAGAAAAACGTTACAAATGTGACAGATGCCGGAAAAGTTTCACTCAAAGATGTCATTTGTACAGACATTTACGGACACACACTGGTGAAAAACCTTACAAATGTGGTGTGTGTCAGAAAGTGTTTGGTCGAAAGTGCCTTTTAGATAATCACATGCGTATACACACGGGTGAAAAACCTTATCATTGTGAAATATGCCAACGTAGTTTCAGTCAAAAATTCTATTTAACTAGACACTTACGGATACACACTGGTGAAAAACCTTACAAATGTGAAGTGTGTCAACATAGATGTAATCAAAAGGGTGATTTAACAAAACATATTCGAATACACAGTGATGAAAAACCTTACAAATGTGATGAATGTCAGTATAGTGGTAATCAAAAGGGTCTTTTAATAAATCACATTCGTAAATGTCACATGAAAAGTGTACCTACACTATAGTTCAAATCATGAAGTTTTTATTAGGTACTATCTTGAATAGTTTATTTAGTGAACTGTACGTACAAATTGTATAACATCAATAATTTTGAAAATACCTTATTATGTTTGTAATCAGGCTGATATATAACCGCCAATAGTTATTAATTATTGCCAAGACACTGATTGTTTAGTAAAAACAAATATAATTAAAACTAAAATATATTTTTTATGTTGACTCTTGTTTTTTTTTCAATACCCAAAAATAAAACACATTAACACAACCTGTCTGTAACCCCTTAAATTGATTCTACATAGTTTTCTTTTTTTTTACACCAAAAACCAACATTACATACATTGTGATAATAAAATATATGTAAAAAGGCGAGCTTAATGAATGCTGAGTTCTCTTACAGCTAACCTAATGTCGCAGATTATTAAAATAGTTACTACCAGGGGGGAGACAGTTAGAACAAGCACAACTTCAGTAAAGAAAGAGTCGCCGTCTACTTTTCTTAACTGAGAAACTAATAGTTTAATAATTATTGATAGATGTCTCTGTAATCACAAATAAAAAACTGAAATAAACTAAGTTCTCTAATTTAATTTAAACAATTTTTTTACAGAATAATTATAATATTTTTAATCAAAATTATCACATTATGATTTCATACCTGTCTAGAATTATCGATTATGGCAACCTTGTCACGTAAATCTTTATTCTGTGATTTATTCTGGCTGGCGACATCACTCAATAATTCAAAGTTGTAAATGTCAAAGTGGCCGCCACAACTTAAAATTTTCGTCCGCGCTTGTTTGTTTTGTGTGTCCATTTTGTGATTAATTATTGGTTTTTAAGTGTTTGTCTACATCAGAAGTCGAGTTGAGTCTCTCTTCCGTCCTGTTAGTGGATTACTACCCATAAACTAATATTTTTCAGTCGCTACGTTGTGACAAGCAATTTTCACAAAAAATGTGAAAAACTGTTGTGTTATACCTATTTATTTATATTCTTGCGAAAAGACGCTTATTTTGTGCAATGTGTGTCTATCAAAATAGATACAATGCCTCACCGTTGCTATTTTGGATGTAAGGACACTGGTAAGTTATTTTTTACACAACTGCTCAAAAAATATATATTTGTTATACTCTAATTATTTCTTTGGCCCGCTTAAACAGAATTCTTCTAATAATCATATTTAAAAACCTTTCGTTCTCTTAATTTTAATCATATTCTCAAAATTAACATTTAAAAAAATTGCTTTTCTCAAAGCTTCAAATGTCTAGATTTCGTTTACGTTTTATAAACTAATGTTTCGACTGGCAATTTGCAGACACAATTGATTTTTAATATTGTCCACTGGTGCTTTTTGCCAGATGACGAGGTAATATCCAATCTTCTGTCTTATTCCAACTGAGTTTTCTGTTTTTTCTTTTTCCAGTTCAATTGCCTACCAACGAGATCACTCCAGACAAAAACGAAGTATCTTCAAAATGAAATTGGAAATTAAAACTACTGCCCAAAAGTATTATAATAAAAACTAAAAATTATAAAAACAGAAGCTAATATTCCTATAATATTTTCTGTTTTTATTAGATTTACAATTTCCTAAATAAGTGATAAAATTGTAACGCTGACAGTAAAATTTAAAAATATTCCTTCTGTTTAATTTCTAAAAGTAATGAGCTATTTTTACTTATACATATAAACTAACGCCTCTTTCCCATGGGGCTAGGCAGAAACTACAGAACGCCACCTGCTACGATCCTTACATTATTTTGCTTCACTCACTTCAATTTTCTTATGTTTTTTTGTAGCCGTTTACGACCTATTTTGATCAAATGTGATTCGCGAATTTAATAACTCGTGTATTGAATCACGATCATTAAAATATCAATCTCGTTGTTTATGTTTTAATGATTGTATTTTAGTAAATGCATTATCATTATATTCGCGAATCGTATATTGATCAAAATACGTCGTAAACACAGCTAAAAAACAGGAAAATTTTATTTCACGGGCTACGTACAAATCGTTTTTTTTTCTTTTTAGTTCCCGTTAAGATATGCAGATGGCGTTTCGAATCTACATGCTTCGAAATGACACAAGAGCGCTCTCTTCTCCCATATTATATTATTTTACTCTTTGGTTACTACGTAAGTACACTGGTGACAGAGAAGGTTGTCAATTATAGAAGGCATTCATAGTATTAAAATAACTTAAGACGAATTAAATTAAAACATAAATATACTTACTACGTACGTATATAAATACATATCAATCAATACATATAATAAATCTGTAGAAAAGTCGTTTTAGTACATCGATATATTTAAAAAAAAATTGCCAGGGAAAAGGATAACCTACAGAACCCATTTCAGTATTTTTGAAATTTTCAGATACTAGGACAGTTGAACTCCGTATTCGAAAGATGGCGCTGTGCATTTGATTTCATTTTTTGAATGGCGGTAATAATGTTCTCCGCGGCAGAATGACACTTGAAAAAAATAATTGGTAGGAAGAAAGGGTTGGTAGCAAGTCATTTAGGGTAGGCAGATAGGCAGGGGGTGCCAACTCTAAACTTCGAATCAACGACTTACCTTCAAGGGCTATTTCAGGTGTGGCTAGAGTAAAAATAATAATTCGGGACCTAATGCACGAGACAAAAAAACGCTACTTCCTCGTAGTCAAACTTTTTAGTCCAACTGGTTTGACCACGAGGAACCAAATTTGCTCGTGGTCAAACTGTTCGAATGATTCTCCCTGTATCAACGTCAAGTTATTAATGTGTTACAGTCAAACACTGATATTTACGATATATTATGATGGGTTCGAAGTTATAATATAAAAATCCTAACTCACTTTATTGAAAATATAACCATCAACATCTATTTAATTGCTTAATTTGAAATTTTATAATTAAATTATAACTATATATTCACTCTGACGAGGAGATTCACGAAAATGTGTGTCATTTTCTAATTATGTTTTGAGGAAGCGAGCAGCTATTATATATAATTACTAGCTGACCCTCGGGGCTTCGCTCCCGTCAACTGGCTACCCTGCCTTTCCTGCCTACCCTACCCTACCTACCTACCTAATATTTTTTATGTATCATCAATAGTTTTCTCAGCGCACGCCAAAGAATGAATTTTACAGGCAACATTTTGATACTTTGGGTTACATTATTGCAATTTTCATAAGAATCTCTATTTTTTTTTTAATTATTTTATAGCCTTTGACACTCGAGGAATAATGTAGCTTTTTACTGGTGAAAATTTTTAAATCGGTTCTGTAGATCCAAAGATTACCCCCAACAACGGCACAAACTTTACCTCTGTATAGTATTAGTATAGATTGGATGATGGAGCCTCATCGTTTTTACGATATTTTTAGTGCAATGACTTTGTCCGTATACGGACCACTGCTTTTCATGGTTCATTATGATTCATTTTTAGCCATGCAGTCTCAAAATAATTAAAATATTTTTGTTTTTTTATTGTTTAATAGGACTATCAGATTGTATAAATTCCCAACCTTCCTCTATTCGGTTTTCGGGAAGGAAAGCGAGTGCTGAACATAGTCCTGCAATTATATTTTCGTCTTTGCTTCTTTTTTTTTTGCCTTTTTAGATTGAGAATTTGTGAAATGATATTTTTGACAGTGAAATTTAAACGTCAGAGAGAATAGATAAAATAGCATTGCTCGCATCAGTTACACAATCAAAATTATGGAGACCACATTTATGCAATAAATGAAACCACGTACTTGTTATCGCGATGTTACGATATGCAAAAGATTAACGAAATCGGTCCAGTAATTAGGTTGAAAAGTAGAGTTTTAGTTTATATATTTGAATTTATTTTGATTGATTTTTAATTTTGCTTTTTAATTTTAATAACCGTTCTAAAAATAAATTCCATAAAATATTTTTTATTGCCGGCCTTCGAGAAGTAGAACTTCCCCACGTTTAGGTAGGGTAGAGTGGTAGCCAATGAACCACGAAAAATTTGAAGAGCTCTAGCACAGTGGTTATTGCAGTCTAAGAAAATATTTTTATCTCATCACGTAGGTAATTTAATAAGCTACCACATTGCATTCAAAATTTTTGAAAATATTTCCTATTGCCTGATTAATAAAGGTTTTTTTAAAACAAGGTAAATGGTTCATAGTGTACCATCAAGGGTACACGATGAACCGGGGGGGTGGGACTAAATGAACCAGGTGGTACACAATGAATCGCAGTAATAGATAAACCGATAATTGTTTGTTTTAAGTTGATTATAAATAACAAATGATTCTGTGTTCATCCAACCGCTAGGTGCGGTTAACCCAAGTGTCCCTGGGGGTACCCCATACAGCATGAGTGCCTTATAGTTTTTCTTGGAAACATCATAGCTGGAGGTAATGCCTGGCCAATCGCATTTACAATACAGCAAGTTGTTACCAAGATTCCACGTTCCCCACTTGTGACTTTACAGCCACTGCGTCCTTTAGCTGCCAGCACTTTATGGGGTCGTTGCACAGTTGTGGTAGAGGTTTCGTCAAGATGATATATTCGGCTTCTATTAGCAAAAGATGGAGAGCGACTTAAAACTTCTTTCAGGTTGTCGTAAATTGTTTGCACGTTGATTTGATTAAATGCTGTAGCTTTCAAACAAATAGTAGCCCACGTACAAAGGTCCATTTGAGGGACTAAGTGCGGAAACCAAACCCCCCTAACATAGATGCTGTAGCTTTTGCCACTTTACTACAAGCCTCCGGTTTTTTCAATGACAATACAGAATGTCTTGGCCTAAATCCCCTCATCCAAACTCGGCCTGCCATGTAATGGACTTTCCACGATGGCGGCTTTTAAATTTTGTTAATTAACTGCCATTTGGTAGGCAATTCTGCGACAGTCTTTAGAAGTTAGGTCATAGAATGTATGTGCACAATCAAATAAATACTCCTGGATGCCGTCTTCTTGTCCATCATTAAAGTTTGTTCGATCAAATTCGTAATGTGGCTCCATGACGGATTGTTGCATTTTTCAATGTATCTTCGCAGTGTTGGATAGGGAGATTGGCTGCTTCGTCAGCCCCACAAATGTTTGTCTCTTCCTTTTTGAATAGCTGCTGCTGTGCGATAAACTTTTTTACGGGTTTGCCGCCCTAATGTGTTTTGGCCCATGCTGTATAAAGAAGTAGTACTTAATGATACTCACATCAACAATCAGAGGTTGACTGGAATAATACTCCCCACCCGTTTCTAAGTGACAAATCCATAGCATAAGGTAAAGCAATTAGATGTAGTACACAATGAACCGTGGTTCATTGCTCACCCAGCCTAAGTGACTCAATGCGTACCCATCCCCTCTTAGGAAATTTTAGGCTAAGTTTTACACAATAACGGTTGAGAAGTAATTCCAAAAAGTAGTCTCATACAAGCGCAAGGACCCACATTACACATACAATTCACTCATAGTTTAATAAGAGTTAAAATAATAAAGTAATTACAAAAATAAACTTAATTTTTTTTCGTCCTTTTTGATAAACAAAACACAAGGACGAGGTGCACTTATGCGTTTATGGCGAGTGGCGGCCGGCGACTAGATCAAACTGCTTGGCAAGGCAAGCGAGTCGTTATATGTTTTTTGCACGAGCTAGCAACATCGCGTATTGCCTGTAGGTAGTATGGTTCATACGGTACACGCGGTTCATTGGCTACCACTCTACCCTACGCTTCACAAATCCATTTTTGTTCTAAATAGTTTAATTTAAATAATTCATAAAACGAGGAAAACACTTTACTTTTCTCAGTTCGCTGCAAGCCCAGTAAACATTTTCATTTTTATAGGTATCTGTAGTATTGCCAGCTTTCGAGAAGTAGAACTGTCCCACATTTACGTTTCACGTTTTAAATCCGTTTTTTGTTCTGAACATTTTAATTTCAATAATTCAATAACGAGTAAAATTATTATGTGAACTGCGCCGCAATTGACGTTTGACATTAATTTATTTTTATATGACTGTAGGCATACAGCGTGTTGAAAAATTGCAATGTCAATGAAGTTTGACCACGAGGAAACAATTCCTCGTGGTCAAACCAGTTTGACTACGAGGAAGAAGCGCAAAAAAACACGTGTGGAATGTGGTTCGTAATTTTGCCGCCGCTACTGCCCGTTTGGATAGATTAATGATAAGCTCGGTGGCTTACTACGCCCAAGGTTCCGGGTTAGAATCCCAGCTATGGATAGGTATTTTTTAGGGTTCCGTACCCAAAGGGTAAAAACGGGCCCCTATTACTAAGACTCCGCGGTCCGTTTGTCTGTCTGTCACCAGGCTGTATCTCATGAACCGTGATATCTAGACAGTTGAGATTTTTACAGTTGATGTATTTCTGTTGCCGCTATAACAACAAATACTAAAAACAGAATAAAATAAATGTTTAAGCGGGGCTCCCGTAAAACAAACGTGATTTTTTGCCGTTTTTTGCGACAATGGTACCTACCCTTCGTGCGCGAGTCCGACTCGCACTTAGCCGGTTTTTTTTGTATGAAGTCGATATTCTTCTCCCTAGATTAAATAATATTCTGTGCAGGTAGGTAGGGAAGGTAAGGCGTAGGTTGGGTAAGTAGGGTAGGTAGGTAGAGTAGGTAAGGCGTAGGTTGGGCAAGTAGGATAGGTAGTTGGGGTCGGTAATGCGTAGGTTGGGTAAATAGGGTAGGTAGGTAGGGTAGTTAAGGCGTAGGTAGGGTAGGTAAGGCGTAAGTTGGGTAAATAGGGTAGCTAGGTTAGGCGTAGGTTGGGTAAGAAAGGTAGGTAGGTAGCGTAGGTAAGGCGTAGGTTGGGTAGGTAAGGCGTAGTTTGGGTAAATAGGGTAGGTAAGGCGTAGGTTGGGTAAGTAGGGCAGGTAGGGTAAGTAGGATAGGTAGGTAGGGTAGATAAGGCGTAGGTTGGGCAAATAGGGTAGGTAGGTAGGTACGATAGGTAAGGCGTAGGTTGGGTAACTAGGGTAGGTAGGTAGGTAGCCAGGTAAGTAGGGTAGGCAGTTGACGGGAGCGAAGCCGCGGGCACAGCTAGTATATATACTAATATTATGTCATTGCGCAAGGAAATGATCTTAAATATTTCTCTTGAAGACCTCCAGAGAAGGGCTATCGCGTAGGGAGTATGAGAGAGAGTAGAGTCGCACAGCTGTAGCAGAGAAAGAGCCATCGTGGATTATTTTTACCAGCGCGTTCGTGGCATATGCGCCAGCTGGAGCTGTGCCTACGAACGAATTTGGCCATATTTTTTTACACTATAATAAAACAATAAAAAAACCCATTTCAGACGTTTATTATTATTAAAACAGAAACATTTTTCACTCAAAAGTAGTTTCAACTTGCACGTGATCTTGATAAGCAGCCGCTTCCATGTATTGTCCTGTGAAAATAAAATAACTAGTTAACCAGATGATAATTGGAAAAATGCTATTGCTGTAAAAGAATTGTTTTCAGATAAAAATCAAAAGGGAACAAGAGTTTTCATCAGGTATGTTTCATTGCGAGCTAGGTGGATCATCATTGTAAATCAAATCAATTGGTTGAGTCGGTGATCATCACCTCTATAAAAATAGTATCAAAATTTACCAAAAACTGGTTTGAAAAATATGTTTTATTGAAATCACCATCTCAACCAAAAAAATCTAAGCCTGCTTACACCACAAATCACTTATTTGAATGCATTTATAGTATAAGATCCCACACCTAAAAGAACCAGGAAGGATGATACTTGACTGAACAGATTGCTGCAGTGATGCCGGACAAAACAAAAATTTATGCAGATTTTAGCGGTGGGATCTTGTATTAGTGATTCATAGTGCAAGCCAAAATTAAAAAAATAATAATAATGCTCACCTTTACAAAAGCTGCTAAATATCTCCCTGTACCACAGATAAAAGTAAATAAAAGACAAAAATCAGTTTTTAACGTATATTAACTTAAACGCTCTCTTGTACGGGAGGCTCGTAGCCCTCGGGGCGTTCCGACTTGTCGCCGGCTTCGCCTCGCTTGCCACCGCCACCCTCGCCGTGGAGCTCCATGAGCTTGGAAATCTCGAAGCGCGGCCTCTTGAGAACCTTGACCTGGAGGTAACAAACTCTTTGGTTAATCGGTGAAGGTGGAAATATTGTTTATGGTTAGAAGGAAAGTTGTTTCAGGTAAAAATCAAAAGGGAACAAGTGTTTTCATCAGGTGTGTATCATTGCGAGCTAGGTGGATCATCATTGTGAATTTCGGATTGGTTTTTGATAAGTCTTGTGTGTGGAATTATTAAGAAAATACCATACTTTTAATAAAGCTTATGGAATAACACAGTAGCCAGTTCTACGGTCATTACAGTCAGTATCATGTCATGTAATTGATTTAACTTTCATCTTCAAATAACAAAAGATACATGAGTATTTAAAAGCCAAATAAAAAAAATCTGTTTGTTATCCCTCTCAAAGACTTATCAAACCAATTATAAAATGGGATGAGAAACAGGGCTGATTCAAGACAAGACATACAAGTAACCAAAAATATACTTCCGTTACTTCTTAATATAAAATAGTAAAAAGCAAAACAGCTAGTTGCAGACCAAAGACGTAAGTTATTTTAGATTGCGTAGCAGAGGTAAGTTACTAAGTTGGCTCAGCTTTTGGCCTACAACAGTTTTAGAGTCTCTTATAATTAGCTGATTAGCAGCGAATTATAACACTTATTCAACATTGCAAACTTTTGTCTCAATTCACCCCTGTTTCTTTCAGCCCCATATTAATAACCCAATCTTTAGTTACATACCTTCCTAATGCAGACATCCCTAAGTGGGTAGATGCCGTGGCACGCCTTCTCGATGTCCTTAGCGATGGAGTCAGGGATCAGCTTGTTGACAACCTCGCGCAGTTCAGAGTTGGTGACGTCACGGGTGATGATCTCGCACATCTTCTTGCGGATGGCACGGACCTGGTGGGTGAAGGGTTCATTTAGTGGGTGTATTTAAGTTCATCATCCCTCATCACTCAGAGGTGGCCTGAGGACCCTTCTCTATAGCATCCAGACTGAGAAATTTCAGACAGTAAACTCTTCCCAACCTGGGAATCGAACCCAAGACTTCAGGCTCAGAGCAGTAGCGCTTTCGACCTCTAGACCAACGAGGAAGTTCATTAAAGGCTCCTACAGACATTGCTACAGAAAGAAAGAAATAAAAAGACAAGTTGGAAATCATCATAATCACACAGTTGCGTCGCGCTTGTCCGTGTGAGCCTTAATGAAAAAAGATTAAAAGCAAAGCACAAAAAGCCATGTGAAAGAACTTATTAGTTAGGGTGAATGTACCATAACCACGAAAAGCCAACGGAATCCCGAGAGCCGCGTTCGTGGTGATGACCATATATAATGTACGCAGCGGCGGGTTGGGTCAGGAGGTTGGCAGCTACAAAGAGCAAAGCTAAGCTCTCTATAGTGCTGACTGCGATAATCTAATACTAGGCTTATATATATAGTCACCGCCAGATTACAAAAAAAATAAAAGTTATTCCAATATATCAAAACGATACGAAAAAATGTAAAGCCAGTGTCGCTAACACGATCAAAACAAACGTATCGCGGTAAGGGGCGTCCGTGGCCCTTTCACTTGGCATTCAGTAAAGAAAGAGTTAATATCTCATAAACGCGTGGACCGATTTGCATGATTTAAACGGATAAAATGGTTCTAAATTTATACCTTTTATTTGAGACCAAAATTATCAAAATATGTCAACAAACAAAAATTCACATTTTCAAGATGCAAATGGTACAAGTCAACGACTTATATTTTTTAAATATCTGACGGAGACCTTAGGCCAGGACAAAGCCAGAATTATCCAGGCTGATTCACATTATCTTTAGAAAGGTTAGAAGAGCAAAATGTTTTTAAAAAAGTAGGCCTGACACTTAGAATGAAAGGTTTTTGTTATTTTTATTTTTTTTAATTATATAACTTTCATTCAGAGTGTGTGAGCGCAAATCTATTCTATCACTAGACTGAGAATGTTCAGCAAGAAAGCGCGTCCGCAGTATTCAGACAGGGCACTTAGGGCTGCAAAGGATTTCATTCTCAGTTTAGTGAAGGAAGTTTCGAAACAACAGCAAAATGCGAAATATGACAGATAAGTCTGACTAGGTAGATGCTGTGTCTGCCCTAAAGAATTATCACACTTAGGCTAAGGACAGACTGACTGCATTTCAACTGCACTCCAACTGCAAATTTGCAGTTTATGTGCAGTTGACGTACATAACACATCTGAACAATTGCATTGAATCTGCTAACAGACTGCGCAGTCCACTTAAATGCAGTCCGTCTGTCTGTCTGACTCTAAACAGACGGACTGCATTTAAGTGGACTGCGCAGTCTGTTAGCAGATGCACTGTCTGTATCAAAAATTTTCGAAGTGCGATTTACGGCTCTAGAGTCTAGAGCCTTAAATCGCTCTTCGAAAATTTTCCATCAGAGAAACACCCTCCTATGTTAATGTTTGCTTTGTTAAATTATTAAAATAAAACAACAATATGCCTACCTGAGTGTGCTGGGCATAGCAGGTCTTGCGCTGGCTGAGGGAGTCCTTGTTGGTGAATCCGATGCAGAACACGCGGAGCAGGTATCCGTCCGTGGTCTTCACGTCAATATTGGCCTCCACCAAGGTCTGCCATTTCTTGACCATCCATCTGTTGGTAAAAAGGGATGGTTAGAATATTGTGATAATTAGGAAAAACTAAAATAGGGAATTTTTTTCTTTGTAATTGAGAGATTTTGGCATAAATTTTATCTTTGATTAACATGCAGTGTTTTGAATAATGTCGGATAGTGATGAAAATCACATTGTTAATAATCCATGGAGATTGAAATTCATTTTTAACAGACTTCATAAAAGGAGGTTTTAGTTTTCATAGCAGAATGTGCAAACATTCTTCAAAAAAGGGAAGCATAAGTGCATAGCAAATTTTGCTATGTATGTTTTTATTAGGGATGAGATTAATGATATAAATGAGAAACTAAAATGGTTCTCTACTGAGAAATTCCATAAAATTGTCAAACCTGGGGATCTATCCCAGGACCTGATCTCATGGACATCACTAATAGATTTGTTTGTAGCAACGACACAAGGTACCAAAGTACATGAATACAGAGGCGTTTCAGTGCGGTAGCATATGCTTTCTGCAGACAAAAACGATATGAAGACCATATGGTATTCCTTCATATAGCTGGACTGCAATATACTATGTACTTAATTTATATTTCAAGATAGTATTCCCTACTAAAAAAATCTTTTGTTAAACAAATTGTCCATGGAGCTACAGAGATAGTTTTAAGGCCTATTTGAGCACCTCTAGACAACATTCTGGAAAACTTATCACACAAACAATATTCAATTGTTCAAAAACTATAAGACTTCTAATAAATATTTCAACATTCAAAACCAACTTTGAAATTTTTCATGGAGACACTTTTTATACTGTAGAAAGACAAAAGAAAAGAGTACATACCTGAGCTTGTCAGTGGTTAGGTCCATACCGTGGAAGTTGCAGAGCACATTGCGTCCCTGGACATCCTCAGCGATCAGACGGAACTTGCGGAAAGACCTGACAACAAAATAATTTGTTAGTTTGTTTTGTTTACGCTTATCACATATTGGTTTAACTAATATTGTGACTCATTAACTGGTAAGCTTCAAACTCAATGGCAGTGCTATGCAGTGCCTAGACACTCCTTGTCTCCCCCCATTATCACAAGAATTTGGTATAGTCCTCGCCAAACTTCTTGGCCGCCCTGAAGTTGGTTTACCGCATGCGCGAGGCACGAAACGGTGCTGTTTTTGAATAAGATTTACTACTGCGCAGCCATTGTAGCCAACTTCAGAGCGGCCAAGAAGTATGGCAAGAACTATACGTCGCGCCGACTCGCCACGTGTTCTGAGCAGACATGCAGTTTAAATCACACTTTAATATTAAAAATGGCACCAATGCCTCTACAAATAACAGACTTGTAAGGAAAGTACGGACAAAAGCAAAAATTTTGGCAAAGTGTGGATGTATTAGTTACAGTTGCAACACATAAGTCCTGACAAAGACCCGTAGGCCAACAAATGTGATTTAATCCAATATTAGGAACTTTTTACACTTGGGCATCAAACCCTTCTAAGTTTCTACTATAATTTGTTTGATAAATAAGTCTGTTAGGAAACTTAACAAAATAATGTTTGTAGCAACGACACAAGGTACCAGAGTACATGAAATACAGAGGTGTTTCAGTGCGGTAGCATATGCTTTCTGCAGACAAAAACGATATGAAGACCATATGGTGTTTCTTCATATAGCTGGACTGCAATAAAATAATTTCTCATCCAATCTCTGAATGCCCATTCAACCAAAAATGTGGGTGTACTTTAAGTGCACCTCTGACTTACCCTTCGGGATACACATGCCACATCTATCATAGGTGGTTATGTTATGGTCATCATTCCTTGTATAGTTCTAGCCAAACTCTGGGCCGCCTTGAAGTTGGTTTTCCTATGCCAAATCACGAAATGGTGCTATTTTTGAATGAAATTTACTAAGAATATTTAAGCCTGCCTTGAGCAAGCATGGTGACTAATACTTGTGCCTGTTCAGCATGAGAAGACTGCCCTGCAGTAGGCTAATAAAAAGTTACTATTACAAATGACAGCATGTTGTTTTTTTTTTGAATCACAACAGTGTAATAACAACACTTTATAGGCATTCAGAAATTGGGAAAAGAAGTCTAAGATTATAATCAATTATGTACAATACCTTTCGGCATCAGTATCAGCCTGAAGATCGGCCAGCGATACTTCAAAAACACGGCCCTTCAAACCCTCAGAGGCGATTTTGGTACCCTAAAACATAAATATAACACATTTTTAGTTTAAAAATTAACAAGATTACATTTTCAAGAAATTTTATAAACAATTTCAGAAGTAAATCAAAAGGGAACATAAGTTTTCATCAGATAAGTTTCATTGCGAGCTAGGTGGATCATCATTATAGATAAAATAATTCCATAGATACAATGCTAACTTTTTGTTACAAAACTCAAGAGGCATAAATTGTTTGTTACAATAAAAACTTGTTAAAGGAGCATGCCCAAGAGAATTCACTCATAAAAGTTTGCAATGCATGTAGGTATCATACAGACTCTAAAAGATTCATGTTTTGGCTAACTCATTGGCTTTAACCTCTACTGGACAACTTAAGAAATCAGAAGTAACAAATACAGAACACATTGAAATTAAAATACCACATGTTTGCTATTGAAAACAAAAACAATCTTAGAAAGGAATTGCTATTCTTTATTATCAACCTTTTTGTTTAAAACTTTTAACTGTTGGTAGTTAGTAAGTGATTATGTTGATGTTACAGGGCGACGTTATCGCTCAGCGATAAAGCCCTTAAAATTAAGAAAAAAAAAAAAAAAAAAATTATCAACCTCATGGATTGATTTGCTAGCCTTTTATGTTTTCACTTAAAATTTTGCTTTGTTTATATTTTCTATATTATAAGTTTGTAAATTGTTTCATTTTTATCTTTAGTTACTGTGATTAGTTCCCAATCGAAGTTATTAATTAAAAATGAATAGAAATAAAATAAACGGATTCTGTGTTCTCATGATCAGACAAGTAAAAATTAAACTTAACACTTGGCAATGAGGTTATGTTCAAACACTAGAAGAACTCTAAAAACTTGAAATATACTATGGGACATGCCCATGTGGTATTAATTTTACAGAATTAGCGAAATTCACAGTAAGAAAAGTTGAATTTGACCGCCATATCCAAGCATAGAGTGGGATGCTACATTTGCCGGTAGAAGCCAGGCCAAGACATGAACTTTTACAGCCTAGGTTAGAAGAGTTCACATACCTGAGTACGGTTGACAAGGGTGGTTCCCACTTGTCTCTTGGTGAACATGGACGGTGCCTTGACATCGTACCAGTCTTTACGGGTGAAGGGATCGACACTGAAAAATGTACAACAATTAAACTTAACCTCAAACTATAACCAAAAAAAACTTACCACACTAAGTAAGAATTAAATATTACTGCATGCCATTTTCTTTATATCACGAGAAATAACGATAGCAACACACTGGAACAAGCAAATCACTGGTAAAACTATGTTCTATTGAGAAAACATCTTGACACGAGACATGGAACTTCAATCCGAAAATATTCGCGACATCACATTTATCACAGCTTTAGTCAAAGGTTTAACCGAAAGATTATAACATTATTCAATAGATTTGAGGTTTATTGGAGACTTACATCTTCTTCTTAACACCCTTTTTACCGCCTTTCGAGAGGCCTTTATTTTTACCAACCGCCATGTTCAATTACTAACTTTAGAAAGACTGAAAGAATTTATTTGTTTATGGATGCGAGTCGAGCTCGAGCGAGTTGCAATATCCAAAGACAACAAGTAGCAAAAACTTTTAGTCGATTAGTCAGTTTGTACTTGAGAGCTACACACGGGTCTGAAAAGTATTTCACAAAGTAAAGTAATTTTTTATTTTATTTTTTCATGTTATATGACAAATTTTATAACAGAACAGAAAAAACGGCTTCTACAGAATTTTACAACAGTCAGATATTTTTAATTGAAGGCTGTCCAAGCGCCAAAGAGTACCAAGCGCCTACAGAAAATGAAAATGGAATGCATAGTGTTAAAATAATTTTCCGTCCGTCTACTCCGTTTATCTGTGCTTTAATTCTGGGCAATATCTGGCCAAAACCGAATGACTCCTGCGTTTATAGTTATTTTGTACAAATGCTGAACAATAACTATTTTTACCCGACTGCCGAAGGAGGTTAATGTGTTTATCAGTCAATATGTGTATGTTTGTTCCTATGTGGCGTTCAAGAGACCAAACGAGTTGGTCGACTTTGAATATTCGTACGTCTATCTATTCGTCTTAATCTTGCGAGTGTCACTGGCTGCATTAAAATTCGGAAATAGAAAAATGGCCGCTTTTGGGCGCCATAATGTAGGGGCCCAATTTTTTTTCTTCCTATCCCTTCGTGTGGAGTATTAAAATGAAGGGTTTTAAGAGGCGAATTCAAAAATATAAAATACATCTAGGTTTAAATGTACCTAATTCGAATAAAATGTTAACTAAAAAGAGTAAAATAAAAAAAAAAACAAAATAACTCGACTGCTTAGAAAGCGAACTCAAAAGACGTAAACAAGACAAAATATGTATTCTCCGACTGCACAGCATAATTTTTTTCTTGTTTATTTCTTTTTAGTTCGCTTTTTAAGCAGTCGGGTTTTTGTTGGGTTTTTTTAACTACTTAACTTGGGCACATTTGGGAGTGCGTTACTCCAGCCAGATAATGTCGAAAATCGTCATCTAAGTGCAATAGATAATTAGATAAACAACTTCTGTAATTGGCAAGCAGATTTTTAAATTTGGTAATTTCATAGTTTTTAATTATTTGATAAACACAGATCTTTGTCTTCTAACGGGTATGTTGAAATAAAAGTTATCTAAATTATTACATATCAATTTGAAATAAATGGTTTAACTTAATTTGTATTTGCTATGATTGCGAGCTGCAGTAACGTTTGCTGCATCTCGAAATCGACTAATCGGATGAATATAATTTTTGTACATGACATCTGGCTAATTAGTTATAATTTGTAACGCAATAAAAGAATCCACAAAAATGCACCGTTTTGAAGTTATTTCAGTAAATAGAAATATCCTTCTTTTTTAACGGACTTCGCAAAAAGAAGGAGGTTTTCAATTCGACTGTTTTTTTTTTTCATGTGTCTCAGACTTTTTATTGGGTAAACCGATTTTGATGATTCTTTTTTTATTTAAACGCTGATGCTTGCCATGTGGTCCCATTTAATTGTCATCAATATCTGATAAAGAACTTCGGAGATATACATCAGAAATCTCGATAAATGACGGCAAATCACTCGGGATAGCTGTAATCGCATTTCTGTTTATATTTTTCACCATTTCATAACATAACATCACACTGGTACACTGTAAAGGGGTGCGCAGGTGTAAAAAGTTCACCTTGGTATCTATATTCTTATTCCACCGGTTTTGTTTAAGTTTTATGTTATTGGGTTAATTAATTCTGGCTTCACTTTGGGCATTATTGGTACCTAGCCTATAGAACTGGTCCATTATGTAACATGTCTGATATTTCACAAGTATATAATTGAACTATATATCTAATTATTGATTTATGATTCAGTTACCACAACTACAGGTAACTCGGTTAATCGGTCATCAAATAATAATTTGTAATAACGTTTCAAGTTAGCCTTTGGACCGCTTATTGGCAGCGCTAGGACCTATTAAAGCATATTTCTATTTACTAAAATAACTTCAAAACGGTGCATTAATGTGGATTCTTTTATTGCGTTACAAATTATAACTAATTAGCCAGATTTCATGTACAAAAATTATAAATCATCCGTTTAGTCAATTTCAAGATGCAGCAATTGTGCAAACATTACCACAGCAGGATTTTAAATATCTTCGCGACCATAGCAAATATAAATACAAATTAAGTTGTACCATTTATTTCAAATCAATATCTAATTATTTAGACATTTATTTCAACATACACGTTAGAAAACAAAAGATCTGGCTGCGGTAACGTTACTCCAGCCGGAACTGTGTTTATCAAATAAATAAAAAACTATCAGCTAACCAAATTTAAAAATCTGCTTACCAATTACAGAAGCTGTTTATCTAATTATCTATTGCACTTAGATGACGATTTTCGACATTATCTGGCTGGAGTAACGCACTCCACATTTGGGTAAAGATTACAAGGTTTCACCTTCTTTAATTCATGTGGTAATCCGTAATGGCATAAGTAGTTCAGTGATAAGAGCACCTTTTATACAATGTGGAGAAACCGATTGTCAAATTCACAGAGCAATGAATAGTACCTGCGCGGTCGCGACAGGTGGCACGCAACTGCGGGTCACTATCTTGCAACAGCTGTGAAAATTTAAATACTACCTAATGAAGACCTGAAAGTCGGGACAACTATCTTGAAACGGCGAAACCAATAAACGACAACAGCTCTTGTGAACCAAGAATATAAATGTGACCTCTCGGACATTTCCCCAACCCCAGGCAAGGGGGAATCTTCCAACTAATAGTCATGTCGAGGATGCAGAACAGTTCCTTATGAGTCACTACTTCGACGCCAGGTGGGCTTCTGCACCCACAACTTAAATATAGCCAAATAGGGGTTCCCAATAACCCACAATGCGATTATGGAATACCTTACGCACTGAGTAACAACACCAGGGGCCCTCCACGCTACTAAGACGACTAATTTTAACATCGGCATCACGATAGAGTTGGTACTTCGTAGCACCTGCACTTTGAAAGGCCTTTTCGAGGCTAACAATAACGCTATCCACGTATCTGGTTTATCTTTCTAATAGTTCTTTTCGCATCCAGCGACTGCTCCTGCACCTCTCTCCACTCTCTCTCATTGTCATGTTTACTAAATAGGCCCTAGTCATCAGTATACCTTGATGGCGGTGGACGGCCTTCCAACGCTGTTTCTTTTGGTAATGCTAACCACGCTGCCTCGTGCACTCGATGTAACCGCTGCCTTATTTTACGATTATAATTTATCGCCGGATATTGACGTCTATTTTATAGCATTTTCAAATAAATGCTTTTAATCATATTTTAATCTTTATCCTCATAAAATTTGTCTTCAACAAATACTGGATGGACTGCCCTTCCTTCTCATTTATATTTGGGCGGGTTTTCGTACGTTCACGGATCGCACCGCACCTCCCTAGTGACTCATACATATATGCTCACTCACTCGTTCGAGGTGACAGCTGAACGATTAGAACATAGACATACTAAATAATATAGAATAAGCAAATTTCATTCATTCAGTTCAATTTAATCAGTCTGTCAAACGCGGTGCTAGAAAGTTACCGTTTCGTGTTTTCAATAATTTTACAAAAAAGGCGATATTTCGTGTTACCGCGTCATCTCTATCTTTTTAGTGGCGCTGTAAAGCGTTCACAGTGTGAAGTTAAACTAGTGTTTTGGAAATAACAGTTGTATAAGTGTCTCAAATATGGGTGCTAAGGTATCCAGAACTGATTTCGAGTGGGTTTACACGGAGGAGCCTCATGCAAGTCGCCGGAAAATAATCCTAGGTACGTTATTACGTCACGTATCCTAAATAGAAACCATTTGACCGCACGTACAAGTAACATTAAACGGCTAACTAGATTTTGGCTGAAGTGAATTGGTTCTTTGAGTCCAATTTGAAAAAAAAAGGTATGGTCTGCTCCCTGCCTGCCGAGTTGTTGACAACAGTATGCACAAATATTTATTTAGGTCTTACTTAGATTTGTTGTTGGAAAAAAAAATTAAAACTATGCAGCTAGATTTAGAAAACTAATTTCGGTCGGTACTCCGCCCTTCCCGTCTTATATAAACGCTATAAATATAGCTATAAAAATTTTAAAGAGTAAATTATGTACTTACTGTATTTAACGACATACATGCTAATAAATGCTCATAATCGTATTTATGCATAAAGTTTTTTCTATCAATGTATTTGACCATGAACATAAGTAGAAAAAAAAACCCTGACACTGAATGTATGAGGAAATTTTTATTCTGTTTGTAGCTTTTTGTTGACCAAAATATTCTGTTAGTATTTAATCAAAAAAAAAAAGTTGAGCTACTCTATTTTTCAATCTTAGAAAACTGCCAGTTATATCTAACTGCTCTCTAAGTGTCAACATTTTCATATCCTTATTCCAACTGGATACTGGATAGGGAATTTTAAGTTTAAATACCTTAATTGATTCAATTACAACTAGAAAAACAAATCTAAGCATTGATAAGAATCAAACTGGCTTTAGTATTGCAATGAAAAAATAAAATCAACACTTGAAAGGCAAAACTTAATACAACCCAAAATTTTGTTTAGTATATCCAAACAAAATTTTGTCTGCATAGCATTAGTACTTCAAATAGCCTTTTTATACTTTGCGCTAATTTGTAGGTGTGGGAGGCATCTTTCTTGAAAAAAAAAACATGAAAAAAAATCATCATTCACTCTTATGGATAATTTCCCATATAAAAACTATCCTATATCCTTCCCAGGGTCTCAAACTACCTCATTACTAAATTTCATCTAAATCGGTTCAGGAGTTTAAGCGTAAAAAGGTAACAGACAGACAGACAGAGTTACTTCTGCCTTCATAATATTAATATGGTATACCAGTCTCAGGCTAATTATACCTGCAGTCCCATGCCAAAGTTATTGTATGCAAACACAACAATTTAAATAAACACGATAGCTCTATCAGTTCTGTGAATTACATGCTATTTCATAGTGGGTGGTTGCAACGGTATTACACACATCACATTACATTATATATTCAAACTTTTTCAATAAGTTTCTACAAATAATGAAGGACAAACTTTTTCGCACAGCCTCTATCACCACAGGACAGTTTTTTTTTTAGGATAAATGGATATTATCGGATTAGTGTTTGCAAAGATTAGCCATTACAAACAAACATACAATTTTATCTCTTTTTAAGATCATTTGACTGCTTTATTGGTCCAGTGGTCCAATAAGGCATGGTTCCAGTGGTCTAGTAAGGCATTGGTCCAGTGGTCCAATAAGGCATGGTTCCAGTGGTCTAGTAAGATTTGGTTCCAGTGGTCCAATAAGGCAGTCTAGTTTTTTTATAGTGCTACTGCTGAGCAAGTTTTCTGGGTTTCGAATCCATTGTTGGGCAGTCTTGACTTATTTGTCTTAATGTCTCCTAGATGGGGCAGAGGGCATCCACAGAAGTCCTCCATCCATCCATGTACAATCTTGAGTTTCACTGTTCACCTCACTCCAATTCTAATTGTGTATTGTTTTGGCATTTCTAATTTGCAGCCCAGAATCTGAATTGGTGTTTAGTGGATGCAGTGGCTATATACTTGTCTTGCTATCATGTGGAATATAAACATTTATATTTTCCACCTGTCCTAAATATGCCAGTATATAGGTAAATATGTATTATTACTACAAATTACAAAAACACTATAACTCAATCATGATAAATATTCGTAATAATTATTTCCTGGTAAGAATATCCATTTATTAGTAATTTTTCAGAATTTATAGATTACAGAATCTCTGATTGTTGATTCATTTCCTCTTGAAATTTAATGTTAGTCTATATTTATACTAGTCTATACTAATATTATAAAGAGGAAAGATTTGTATTTTTGTATGTAAAAAATAAACTTAAAACCAACTGTACCCATTTCAAAAATTCTTTCACCGTTTGGAAGCTACGCTATCCCCGGGTGACGTAGGCTACTTTTTATCCCTGTATTCCCACGGGAACGGGTACTACGAAGGTTAAACCGCGAAGGGTCCGCTAGTTTTTCATAAGTATTTATTTAGATATTTTATGGTCCAGCTTCGAAGCTGTTTGTCGTGCTGTTATCAGAATTTATAATCACCATTATTGGCAGCAAACGACCTTCCTGATCGCTCGTCGCGATTCGATTTAAATCACACATATAAGCGATTTTTAACCCCCGACGAGAAAAGAGGGGGTTATTACTTTGACGCTTGTATTTGTGTACCTGGCTGTGGCATCATAGCTCCTAAACGGATGAACCGATTTTGATTTCGTTTTTACTTGTTTGAAAGGTGACTTTATCGAGAGTGTTCTTAGCTATGTTTGATTAAAATCGGTTCAGCCGTTCAAAATTTATGGACGTTTTACTGTTTTAATCGGGAGTTTTCGCAAGATATCGTGTACGTCGGTTTAGGAGCTATAACAGATACAGAAATACACATATACACGAACACACGTCAAACTTATAACACCCCTCTCTTTCCGTCGGGGGTTAAAAAACGACAGACCGATTTTACCATGCCGCTTCAACTGTCTCAAGGTCATAGCAAACTTATCAACTCGGCAAGGGTTCGTCACCGTATCAACTCGAACCGTGCAGTATTCTTTGTATGAAACGCCCTATTGCAACGCACACTAATAGGAATCGTCTGTCCTCGGGACCCTCACGAACCGCGGTGCGGTGCGTGGTCAACTTGCACTTCCCGCGCTTACGGCTCGTCGTCTGTTCTGGCGCCAGCTAGGTAAACCAGCGGTCGGCGAGCCGTAAGCGCGGCGTCGCATAACCGTAGCCGAGTCGACGTACCGGAGCTGCTGATCCGCATTGGTACTTATGTAAGGCGATACGGTTAGGATCCCTTTCGGAGTTGATAAGTGTGCTACAAATCCACACTTAAAGCAGGTATCCTTCATTGATTAAGATGAAATTTTGCATACACGTTTAGTTTGGATGACAATGCGTGGACAGCTAAGTGACGTCATTCTAAATAAGATGGCGGACTAGTTATTTTTTGTGCACTGCCATGATATGGGTATCAAATGAAAGGGTTTGCTGAGAAGAATATGAAAACAGCTTATTTAGAAACATATTTTTTAATTAATAATTTTACTATAAAAAATACCAAAAACGATTGCCCAACTTGAGGATCGAACCGAACATAACTCGCTCACCAGTCCGTCTTGCTAGTGCTGCCACCGGACCACAAGCCAGTTTCAGAAACCAAATGCTTATCGTCTCTCGATAAGTCATAAAACCGGTAATCATCAAGCTATTTATAGTAACTGGTCTGATTGCTAACGGACGGAATGTCAGAGAATAATTTAGTCGAATGATGTTACATCATAATAACAAATTGCATAATGTTAAACAATACTTTTTAATCAAGGGCAAACAAGGCTACGGCGGTTCTCATTGAGCCTTTAAAGAAGGAACGATTTTTTTAAAGACGGAACGACCTGAATCGCGCGTTTGACGAAAAAATAAATACAAGTGATATCTTACTACACCCTCCCACTCCCCCCATAGTGATATTTCGTGATTTTTGCTCTACCACCTCCCCCCCTTTCAGGCCTCACGTGATTAATGGACGGTCCCCCAAGACATTTGAATCATTTCTCCTTGACTAGTGGAGCTTCATTGCCTCGGCGCATTTTCTAGTGATCGCCACTGTTGATTCTGGCTTTCAGGAGTTCCAGTGGTTACAAATAGTGTGACAAAACTGGCTCAATGATAAAAACAAGGTAAAAGCTGTCCACAGTTTAGTCTCTAGAGCTAGACAAATAAAGTTAGATATTTCTCTTCAACTATGGGACCGAGACGTGGTCGCTCACAACGGGCCTTAAAGGCACAAAGGGCACATTGCTCGCAGAACGGATGGCCGATGGGGCCAATAATTTCTGGAATGGCGGTCGCGAACCAGAAGACGATGCGTTGGAAGGCCTCCCACTAGGTGGACCGATGACCTGGTTAAGGTTGCGAGAATGCGTTGGATGCGAGACGCTCAATGTGGCGACGCCTGGCCTACCCTATGTCCACCAGTGGACGTCTTTCGGCTGAAATGATGATGATAATGATGATTTCCCTTAAATAAAAATAATAATTTGGCTGGCCCTGCGCTGCCGAATGATTGACAGGACTAAACAAAGAAGTAACTAGTCTTAGTTCCAATGAAAAGAATGGCCTTTTATAGTACTCGCCAAACTTCTTGGTCGCCCTGAAGTTGGCTACAATGGCTGCGCAGTAGTAAATCTCATACAAAAACAGCACTGATCCGTGCCTTGCGCATCGAAAACCAACTTCAGGGCGGCCCAGACGTTTGGCTAGAACTATACGTTAAGTGTCCTTTTTGAAAATCTTAGAAGGACCCCCTACCAAAGGGGACCTATCTGAAAAATTTCAGATAATTATACTATCGTTGATCTCTCATCAACTTTTCGACCTTAAGATGCTTGCTCTAAAAACCTGCCAGCTCCCTCCCAAAAATGTAACTTCTCCATTTGCACAAATTGTATTTTAATAGATATTCATTCATGCATATTTTTGACTAGATTTGCCCGCGGCTTCGCTTCCGTCATCTGTCTACCCTACTCTACATACCTAACCAACCTACCTATTATTTTCTAGGGTTATTCTTCCGCGGAGAATCTTCTTCAGAAATTGACGTAAAAGCACAACGCCATCTATCGAATATGGAGTTCAACTATCCGAGTATCTGAATTACGTGTGTTGTGATATTTTACTTCTTGAACACTTTAAATCCATATATCTTTTGATAGCGTGAACCGATTATGATGAATCAAAAACTAAGTAATACTTCAAGTTAAGCACAATTTTTATGTATAAAAGTTATGTACATTGGTTTCTTACATTATACGTGATGCGTCCACAACTAAACAGATAATAAAGTAAAGTGCCAGAAATGGATTCGGCTATTTTTGATGGAAATATTTTTGATGTACAAAAACGACTTTTCTACAGATATATTAGTATATCAATATATATAATAAGTCTGTAGAAAAGTCGTCAGTTGTCAAAAATATACTATTATCTACACCGGCACCCTTTTCTTGCAAATCAGTTTGTGTAATATGTACCTAGTTTTCTAAAGAAATCGCATGTTTTGACTCACAGTCGATGTCTTGTTTACTTTTCAAGATAAGTCTGAAATAGTGACTATTGGTAGTATAAGGCTAGGTCGTAATGCTGTTGTGTTGGTCTGAGTTTGAGTCACGACGAAGAAAGTATGAAATATCAATACCCTTGATAGTAGTGGAGCTCTTTGTGAAAGGGAGTAATACCACTCAAACTCCATGCTTTTTTGCTGCCAAACACCTTTGATGTGTTCTGGTGACTTTTTTATATTTTTGCGACATTCCCACCGCACTATTCCCAAACCACTGCAACTCCTGAAAGCCAGAATCAACAGTGGCGACCACGAAAAACGCGCCGAGACAATGAAGCTCGACGAAGTCAGAAAAGAATAACGGAGGAGTAAGAAAAATACAAATTACCACTTCCCTCCATGCAGGAGACAGAACAAACAAGGCAAATAGGCAGAAAGGGTCATTTACAATAAGGGATAAGCCCAGTTGCCTAGCACCACGGATAAAAATTATCATAAATATTAATGGGTCCTAACATTGGTATGGCAAAAATGCTTGAACGCACGGAAAACTGTTCAGGGCCTGCAGTCTCGACATAGCTAACGATCGTTACGTTAACTAACATTCGTTAACTCTTACCACAAAATAGTAAGTATACAGAAGGGCCACTCCCGCCGTTTGGAAAATTGACAGCTAAACTTGACAGATTCACTAGGGTTGTAGTGTTCGTGATATTAAATGGATATTTGATGCCCTGTTTACCCTTTAAGGCATGTAAGCATGATATGATGTATGTTTAGACGAATCTATGTATTTATGTTGTAACTTGGGCAACCTACCCTCTTTTTTTTAATTCGGAATCAATATAGTAGCAACCCTAGTGAATCTGTCAAGTTTAGCTGTCTATTTTCCAAACGGCGGGAGCCCCTTGGCCCTTCTGTATACTTACTATTTTGTGGTAAGAGTTAACGAATGTTACTTAACGTAACGATCATTAGCTATGTCGAGACTGCAGGCCCTGGTGTCTTACAAACAGGCACGATACGAGCGATGGTGAACCAGTAGACAACCCACCTCTTGTAACAGGTCACCGCCGCCCATAGAAATCTAATGTTTACCCACGGCTTTGCTCCCGTGGCTTTACCTAAAGGATACGTCCATTTTTCCGGGATGAAACGTAGCCTACGGATGGCACTTAGCGATTAGCTGTGGTCGCGATACTAAATACTGGTTGGATCAGAATTATGTAATTCGTTGTAGTTTTGGAGTACAGGCATAGTCTCGTCATTATGACACGTCATAATGCCGGGACCAGTGTGATCGTGATATTCTGTTTTTGCCGTGTGGTGTACAAAATTTTCAGGACAGGTACAAAATAGTACTAAATGGGTACTAAATATACGTGGTAGAATATTTCAATTACATGAATTGCTCCCGCCATTATGACGTTTTTGTGTTATGGGCATGGGACCTTACGGATGACGCGAGACTAGGTATTTAAATTGCGTCAATAGGCGATCTCGCGCACGTATTTTCCAAGTGAAAATCGGTCTTATTGTATCACATTGCGTCCGTGTGTACGTACTTACAATATCACATAGTAAAAATCACTTATCGGTGTTATATATATCGGAGGAAGGTAGATGATAAATAATCAGGAACAAAGAAATATCGCTTGTAAACTTACGAATTTAGTTTTGATGCATTGGCAACATTTTGATACTGATTGAAATCTCAGTTCGATTTTATTCGATTGACAACACTTTATTTTTAACCCCCGCCGGAAAAAGGGGTGTTATAAGTTTCACGTGTGTTGCTGTGTATCTGTGTGTCAGTCTTTGGCATCATAGCGCCTAAACGGATGAACCGATTTTGATTTAGTTTATTTTGTTTGTAAGGTGATTTTGTCGAGAGTGTTCTTAGCTATGTTTTAATAAAAATCGGTTCAGCCGTTCAAAAGTTATGGGCGTTTTACTGTTTGAATCGGGGGGTTTTCGCAAGATAAATGTGTCGGAGGTTTTTTAAATTTTGAAATTTTACTTGTTGTTATGTCAAAATACTTGATTTCGATTGGATGTTTTAAGCTGTACTATGCCGGATGAGTTCAGCTTCAGTGTTCAATGAAAAGCGAGGGGGTCCATAATGTAATGGCCGCCTGAGTGGAATCTCTCGCGCCATAGTGGTTCGTTTAGGAAAAACCGCGCGGACGCGCATTTTGGAGTTGTGATGAAAAGAGTACAGAAGTAGCCTAGTGACGTGTATGAACTTAAAAAACTGTGTTTTTGTTGAGAGAAAGCGAAACGATTGGTGACCGAATCCGCTGCTTTGTTAATTGGACCAAGGACTATATCTGAAACGGCATAGGCTGCTTGCTTTGCGCATGCATTTACCACATTAAGCCCACAAAACCGGGGGTGTATTGATGAAAGCCCTCCTATTTGCGACATAATATACATCGAATCAAGCCATCAGGAATGTTGCTTTGTAGTCGAATATTTCGAATTTTCGGAATAGGACCATTATATACTACTACATTATAGATTACAATTATCAAATATGTTTGCTTGTAGGCACAAGCAAACATATTTGATACACAACGTATTTAAACATATTTTGCCTCTATCCGCTGTCAGTATGACCACAGCTTCGCGCAAAATGTTTAAATTCACCTACGTCCGCTAACAACTTCTAATAGGCTCTTATAAACTCGTAACAGGTACCAACCTAATTAGCACCTTCCTATTAATGTCTAGGAGTAATGTACTGAACCCGGCCGTTAAGGTTGCCTAGTCGACGGCACGAACTATTTTGTGCGCGGGGTTAAAATGCTTGCTATCTCATCCGACAACACGTGCGAAAGAAATAGATGTTGTGATGAGCAGTAAGAAGCTAGTTCGCGTACGAATACACACTTTTGCAAATTACGAAAACTAGCGCGCGAAATTGTATAAACAGACCTTTGGGAGTATGGATATCATGAAAAAAACCGGCCAAGTGCGAGTCAGACTCGCGCACGAAGGGTTCCGTACCATTATCGCTAAAAACGGCAAAAATATCACGTTTGTTGTATGGGAGCCCCACTTAAATATTTATTTTATTCTGTTTTTAGTATTTGTTCTTATAGCGGCAACAGAAATACATCATCTGTGAAAATTTCAACTATCTAGCTATCACGGTTCATGAGATACAGCCTGGTGACAGACAGACGGACCGTGGAGTCATAGTAATAGGGGGCCCCGTTTTTACCCTTTGGGTACGGATACGGAACCCTAAAAAGCGATAGTGATAAAAAGACAAGTGCAACATTAACTGACCACAAATAAATTAGTTTAAGAAGGGCAAGACGATGACGGTGTTCTGAACATGATTGGACGTTCGGGTCCCTAGAACGAAAAATTCAACGACAATTTATTATACCCACCAACCTGAACTGTCCGCCTGGTTGATTAAGCCCACTCCCAGAGAGGCCTGACTCCCAGCAGTGGGCACATTAAGGTGCTCGCTCACATGTAGAGTTCGCCTGTAATGTAACATTTCAAATTCGATTTTGAGCATTACATTACAATACTGCCTGACTGACGAGCATTTGCCTGTAACATTAGATTCGATTTAGTGTATTTAGCTGATTCCACAATGTCGGACGAAGCGGGCGATGATGTTACAATTTGTATCAAAATATTTGTACATTGTATCATCAAGTTGCGCACTGTAATTATCTGTTCTCCTCCCTCACTTGATGGAATGCTCGAGTCTGTAACGTTACATTACAGGGGAGTAGTAGGGATTCCCCGTTTCTAGATCAAGGAAAATCCTCGGCAAATCCTGTGGTTGTGGACCGACTCGGCTACTAGTCCCACATGCCGCGAATAAAGTTTATTACACACGTCGCGGTTAATTAATTTAATTACACACGCGAATTAAATTTATAGCGCGCGAATCGAATTTATCGCGGACTACTCGCGGTTCAAATATTTTAAGGTAGTAGTAGGGATTCCCCGTTTCTAGATCAAGGAAAATCCTCGGCAAATCCTGTGGTTGTGGACCGACTCGGCTACTAGTCCCACATGCCGCGAATAAAGTTTATTACACACGTCGCGGTTAATTAATTTAATTACACACGCGAATTACATTTATAGCGCGCGAATCGAATTTATTGCGGACTACTCGCGGTTCAAATATTTTAAGGTAGTAGTAGGGATTCCCCGTTTCTAGATCAAGGAAAATCCTCGGCAAATCCTGTGGTTGTGGACCGACTCGGCTACTAGTCCCACATGCCGCGAATAAAGTTTATTACACACGTCGCGGTTAATTAATTTAATTACACACGCGAATTAAATTTATAGCGCGCGAATCGAATTTATCGCGGACTACTCGCGGTTCAAATATTTTAAGGTAGTAGTAGGGATTCCCCGTTTCTAGATCAAGGAAAATCCTCGGCAAATCCTGTGGTTGTGGACCGACTCGGCTACTAGTCCCACATGCCGCGAATAAAGTTTATTACACACGTCGCGGTTAATTAATTTAATTACACACGCGAATTACATTTATAGCGCGCGAATCGAATTTATTGCGGACTACTCGCGGTTCAAATATTTTAAGGTAGTAGTAGGGATTCGCCGTTTCTAGATCAAGGAAAATCCTCGGCAAATCCTGTGGTTGTGGACCGACTCGGCTACTAGTCCCACATGCCGCGAATAAAGTTTATTACACACGTCGCGGTTAATTAATTTAATTACACCCGCGAATTACATTTATAGCGCGCGAATCGACTTTATCCCGGACTACTCGCGGTTCAAATATTTTAAGGTAGTAGTAGGGATTCCCCGTTTCTAGATCAAGGAAAATCCTCGGCAAATCCTGTGGTTGTGGACCGACTCGGCTACTAGTCCCACATGCCGCGAATAAAGTTTATTACACACGTCTTGCGTGCCTTACACCTCTGCTAATTCAAAGGTGGTGTACTTATACCTTGTGTGGACGACATACTTTATACACCGCGAATTAACTTTATTGCATGCTCATCAAACCTCTAATTATTTTATCGACTTGCGGAGGATCACATCTACTTACTACCTGGCCCGTACCTCAGACCTTTGCTTAGGACAATGGAATTCTACGGCCCTTATGTTTTCACCGTTTCAAGGTATCATAAAAAAAGGTTTATTGCTCTCCAACGTATTGTTAGGCTTACTCATTGTTGCATCCTGTGGAGTAATTATAGCGATAAAAAAACTAAAAAAACATTCCTTCAGACATATTGTTCTTACACATGTATTTGTTATTCACGTCGATTCCTGTCTGGCCCGTACCTCAGACCTTTGCTTAGGACAATGGAATTCTACGGCCATTATGTTTTCACCGTTTCAAGGTATCATAAAAAAAGGTTTATTGCTCTCCAACGTATTGTTAGGCTTACTCATTGTTGCATCCTGTGGAGTAATTATAGCGATAAAAAAACTAAAAAAAACATTCCTTCAGACATATTGTTCTTACACATGTATTTGTTATTCACGTCGATTCCTGTCTGGAGTGAGGTCTTTTTTAAGAACATTGTAAATTGTTTTATATTTGTGCTATTGTAATTTGAATTTCACTAGAGTTAAGTCATACTATCTATTCAGGTACGAGACTTGTTTCGAAGAACTTTGTATTAACAATACGTTGTTAAATGAGTTGGGTGTGGGTAAATACTATATAAAGCTAAAAAAGTAACTTGTAGGTCATCATTTCTTATTCATCCAATACCATGGATAGACTAAGCTGTGACCTGTACAACTCAGAGCTCATCTTGATTGTTGAAGACATCGAATCATTGGAACTGATGTCTTCAAGCTTCGATCAAGAATTATACGAGCTCTGTGAGGAAGCAGAAAAGGACCATTTTGAAACGTGAGTTGTCTTTTGTGTTATAAATTAACTTGTTGCTACATGTTTTGGTAATCGATGAGGAGGGGATGGAATTTTGAGTACTTAAAGTTGTAGTAGCGTGTTTTGAAATCATTCGTTTCTTTGGACCGTGTTTTGGTTACTACAACGATAGAAAATGTATCGCAGCTTTGAATTTGATATTTTATCTCAGAGTGACATTATAAGTATGGGAAAAAGTCTCATTTAAAAAAAATTTCATCGTTTAATACGGTATTGGTTCATACAAAATGTGTTACCGGAATCAATGTTGCGAGATCCAGATATAACTCCATATTATACCCCATGTGAAGGACATACAATCATTGACCACAGTGTTCAATCCGGTCAAGATGATTTCGATGGCGTTTTACCAATGCAAGCGTATTGTTTACGGTGTCAATAATCATGTTAGTACTTTATGTGTAATCGGTGAATACTATACTTGGTGTAATTGTTGATAAATTTTGCTAATGTTATTTTGGTTTCTTTTTTAAACAGATCTATTCAAATTGGTGGAGGAAGAAAGAAAAGACCGGCGACAACGGACCTGATAGAAGAGGAACGGGCAAAGAAGAGGACGAAAAAACATGATGAAAGTCCTTCAACATCAACATCGTCGGTGTCAATAAATCAAAATGTGAGTACAGAAAATAATGATAAAATTGAATGTTCTGTATGTCACGTATTTGTATCAAGGAAATATTTAACCAACCATTTCAAGAGTAATACCCATAAAATCAATGTTTTAAGATCTGATGAAGAATTAACAAACGTACAAATAATAGAAAGTGCGTTCGGGAATAGAATTCTTACTTACAGAATAAAATCGAATATAAATTCAGACCAACCATTTCAAACACCGGAATTATTTTTAGAAAATATTAAAGATTTAATATATAAATTACTAGAACGATGTATTATAGAACACTTTGCTGTGAAAGTAAATTTTATTCTTAATGCCAACTTTACCCAAGAAACCAAAAATCTTTTTAATACTTTTGACTTTCAAATGTCTAATTATGTTATTTGTCGTGGGGATGATACGGGAATAATTTTTTCATCTATTGTTACTGAAATAACAAATAAAATTTCAAATTTTGAGAAAAAGGATAGTGGATGGAGTTTAGTTAAAATAAAACACTTAGACATGAATGTTAACAAGTTTAACCCATTACATGGATCGTCATACATAGATTTACCATTAGATATAAAATATAAGAAAGCTGTTATCAACGTTCAAAATAATGATAACGAATGCTTTCGTTGGGCCGTATTGTCAGGATTGTACCCAGTTAAAAATAACTGTAATAGAGTAACAGCTTACATGCAACATAAAAATAAATTAAAATTTGATCAACTATGCTTTCCTTTAAAAATTAATGACATTCATAAATTTGAAAAACTCAATAATATAAGTATTAATGTTTTTGGTCTAGAATACGATTTAACAAGTAAGGCGAATAAAGTTGTAGGACCATTACATTTAACAAAACAAAGGAACTCTACTCATTTAAACTTATTGTACTTATCTCAAGGTAGTAACGGTCATTATTGTTATATTAAAAACCTTTCAAGATTAGTTTCTAAACAATTATCAGCATCAGAGCATGCAGTTCATATTTGTGATGGTTGTTTATTACATTTTACATCACGCGATAATTTACAGCGACATCAAGAAAATGATTGTTTCAACGTATGCACAGAATTACCATCTAACTGTGACAGTAAGAGAAATTGGTTCAATGAAATAACTCCATCTAACCATATCTCATTTAATAATTATGAACGTAAGTTAAGAGTTCCTTTTGTTGTATATGCTGACTTTGAAGCATTTTTAAATCCAATCGACAGTTGTTCTAACGATCCGAGTATATCATCAACTTCTAATATTCAAAAACATGAAATGTATAGTTTTGGGTACTATCTTAAATGTTCTTATAATGATAGCTTTTCAATATATAGAACATATACTGGTAAAGATTGTGCACTCACATTTATGCAATTCATTAAAAAAGATTTAGAAAGTATCTGTAAAAAGAATAGTTGTGTTAAAAGCCCATTGCCGTTAACGAGTCAAAATATTACAGATATTAGCCAAAGCAACACGTGTTATATTTGTAATAATAATATAAATGGCCATTCCACAATTTCATATAATTGGCATACTGGCGAGTATGAAGGAGTCGCCCATCCTTTTTGTTCTGAGAAATACCGAACACCAAACTTTTTACCTGTATTTTTTCACAACTTAAGTAATTATGATGCTCATTTTATAGTTCATGGTCTCAATTTTGAAGAGGGTAATATAGAACTCATTCCTGAGAATAAAGAGAAATATATTTCTTTTTCCAAGGTTTTACGTATTAATAATCGTGTTATGAAATTAAGATTTCTTGATTCACTTAAATTTATGTCCAGTAGTCTTGACAAATTAGCTAAAAATTTACTACCCCAACAATTTAACGAGCTCAAATTAAATTTTCCACGTGAAGAAGACTTCAAAAGATTAATACGAAAGGGTGTTTATCTATACGAATACATGACTTCATTTGATTCTTTAAAAATAACTTCTCTTCCTACTCGCGATAAATTTTATAGTTCTTTGAATGATAGCCACATCTCCGAAAATGATTACCATCACGCTCATGATGTATGGAAACACTTCAATTGTCAAAACATGGGTGACTATTCAAATCTTTATTTAAAAACGGATGTTTTGTTATTAGCAGATATATTTGAAAATTTTAGAAACGTTTGTCTTAACACATATAGTCTGGACCCAGCTCATTATTATACAGCACCTGGATTAAGTTGGGATGCAATGTTAATTTTTACTAAAATAAATTTAGAACTTCTTACAGATATCGATAAAATTGCTTTTATTGCGAACAATATCAGGGGTGGTATATCTCAATGCAGTAATAGACACGCAAAAGCAAATAACTTATTTATGGCAGAATATGATTCCAGTGCACCATCTTCCTTTCTGATGTATCTAGATGCAAATAACCTTTACGGTTGGGCTATGTCCCAGTGCCTCCCAACCGGCAAATTTGAATGGGTAGATGTAAACACTGATTTTAACATCCCCGACGATGCCGAGCACGGTTTTATTTTAGAAGTAGATTTAGAATATCCAAACAATTTACATGATTTTCATTCAGATTTACCCTTTTGTCCTCAAAACATATGTTTAGGTGATAGCAAAGATCGAAAATTGATCCCAAATTTAAATAATAAAAAGAACTATGTTATTCATTATAGAAATCTTAAACAATGTTTAGAAAAAGGTTTGCGATTACTTAAAGTTCATAGAATCCTTAAATTTGAACAATCCGCATGGTTAAAAAGTTACATAGATTTAAACACACACATGCGTTCTTTGGCAACTTCAGATTTCGAAAAAGACTTTTTTAAACTTATGAACAACTCTGTTTTTGGTAAAACAATGGAAAACGTACAAAAAAGAGTGAATGTTAAATTAGTCAACCACTGGTTGAATCGTGGGAAAACCCAAGGAGCTCAAGCTTTGATAGCAAGACCTGAATTTCACAGTATTTCAATATTCTCCGAAGATTTAGTCGCAGTACAATTAAAGAAAACTAAAGTTTTATATAACAAACCAATTTACCTCGGGTTTTGTATATTAGATCTATCAAAAACCTTAATGTATCAATTTCATTATGATTTTATGAAATCAAAGTATCAAGATAATCTCAAACTACTTTACACGGATACTGACAGTTTGATTTATCAAATATTTACATACAATTTTTATGATGATATCAAAGACAACTTAGAATATTATTTTGATACGTCTGACTATCCACCTAATAATGAATATGGTTTACCATTAATAAATAAAAAACGGTTAGGCTTTTTTAAAGATGAAAATAATGGTAAAATTCTCAAAGAATTTGTAGGACTTCGTGCAAAAATGTATGCAATGGATGTGCAGAATAAACTTGTAGCTAAAGCAAAAGGTATTAATAAATGTATCACAAATAAATTTGAACTTAATGATTATAAAACATGTTTGTTCGAAAAGAAAATTCGTTATAGTGAAATGTTAAGATTTAAATCAATAAAACACGCGATTTATACTCAAAAAATAAACAAAATATCACTATCGCACAGTTACACAAAACGATATTTATTAAGAAATTCTACTGACACTCTCGCTTGGGGTCATTATAGAATAAAGAACATTTAATATTATTATTTTCTGTATAATAAAAGATGTACCTCTCAATTATATGTGCATGAAAATATGTGTATGTAAATATGTATTCTTGCTTTTTTATTAGTTGTAGATTTATTTTAACATTTTTGTACAAATATAATAGCTTTAATTTTAATGATATGTTTTATTCATTCCGATACACCTGTAGAGTTCACACGTTAATTTAGAATGATCCATTTTTCCCACCCCTTTACTGCCATAGTCGCAGGTCCGAGTGCTTGTGGGAAATCGAAGTTTGTGACGAATTTTATAAAATCTATAAAACAAATATGTAATTGTGATTTTAATCAAATTACATGGTGCTTTGACGAAATGCAACCTTTGTATAATTTACAAAATGTCAACTATCATCAAGGTATTCCCGACCTTAACATGTTTGATGGGGAGAAACCACATCTCGTTATAATAGATGATCTAATGAGAGAATCAGATGGTAGAATTGTTGACATATTTACCAAGGGTAGTCACCACAGAAATTTAAGCGTGTTTTATATATCACAAAACTTATTTCATCAGGGTAAAGGGCAAAGGGACATTTCCTTGAATTCAAGTTACATAATTTATTTTAAAAATCCTCGTGATAAAACTCAAATACGATATTTAGCAAGACAGGTATCCCCAGATGATGCAAAATTTATTGAAGATGCTTACAAGGATGCTACATCAGAAGCCCATGGATATTTATTAATTGATTTAAAGCAGAATACTAATGACTTGTGCCGTATCAAAACAAAAATATTCCCATTTAATGGGTATTGCACAGTATACGTACCTACAAAAAGGTTTAAATACTCCAAGAATCAAACAGTTCCTATCATTTGTTAACAATGCATCGTAAACTAACAACGTATAGAAATTTATTAAACGCATTGTATACACTTAAACCGAAGTATCAAAAAGCAATTATCAAATCTTGTGATGACAAAGATATAAATTTTCTATGTGAATGCATTCATAACGTTCTACAAGGGAAGGTACCTCTCAAAGATCAAGAAAAGAAGAAATTAAATAAATATAAAAATATTCTCCGGAAATTGGTGCGAAAGTGTAAAACTAAACTAAGAAAAAATATAATCATTCAAAAAGGAGGAGCTTTCTTACCTATAATATTAGGATCAATTTTGAGTGCTTTCGTAAGTTGTTTTACTTCACAAAATTAACATGGAAAATGCAAAAAAGATGCTACTTATAGAACCTGGATTAATTGAAAAACTAAAACATGAAACCATGGGTAACAATAATTTATCTCGATTAGACACTGAAATGCAAAATATTATGAAAAGTAATACTGAAGATCGAAAGAAGTGGATGTTATATTTACAAACTCTACAAAGATATCTCCACTTTGCTGAAGAAGACCGTCAACCTTATAAACTACCAATTTATAATGATATCTCTAACGATGGTATAAATGAATCTAAGAATAGTTATAAAAATAAAGAAATGGATGATAAACAAATAGTTACTAACGAAGCTTCGTTGCGAGACATTGAACCTATTAAGAAAGAAGATAATTTTACAACAAAACCGGTCTACTCAACCTCCCAAATACTTAGTTTGATACCAAAAACTTATAATAAAAAAGGTGAGTTACTATTAAATTTAGTGGAATCAAGTAAAAGTAAAATACATTGGGACAACGAAGGTACAGTTATAATTGACAATGAAAAAATTCCTGGAAGTAATATTGTTGATTTAGTAAATGATTCACTAAGACCATTGAAAAGAAGTGACCCAATAGGGTGGGACAAATTTGCTAAAGCATTAAAAGATATTAAAGTACCACTGACTTACATTGGTAATCCAAAGAGATATGAATTCATCAATAAACTTCAAACAAAAGATCTAGGCGAACCATCAGAAGTTGAAGAATTCACTACACCAAGTAGTGGGGATAAGAAGCTCATAAAAAAAATAAGAAAAAAGATTGATTGGGAAAAATGGACTCCGTACTAGAAGAAATTAATAGAATTTATTATGACCCATCAAATCCTGCTGGCTATAGTAGTATTGATAAACTAACAACAGCTATGAATGGTAAAATGGACAAAAAACGTGTAAAAAATTGGTTACAATCACAAGAAACGTACACACTTCACAAACCGGTTCGGAAGAAGTTTTCGCGAAATAGATATATTTTATCAAATATTAATGAACTATGGCAAGCAGATTTGAGTGACATGCGATCTTACTCTCAATATAATGATGGTTTTAACTATATACTTTGTGTTATTGATGTCTTTAGTAAATATGCTTTTGCTAGACCTATGAAAAAGAAAAATTCAGATACTACCAAAGAATGTTTTGAAAGTATATTTACTGAAGCTAATACAACTCCTACACACATACAATCTGATAAAGGTACTGAATTTGTTTCAAAAGATGTACAACGATACTTCAAATCTAAGCAGATTAACTACTATACGACTAACAATCCTGATATTAAGGCCAGCATTGTCGAACGATTTCAAAGAACATTGAAAATGAAAATGTGGCGTTATTTCACTCATAAAAATACATATAAGTACGTAGACGTTTTACAAGATTTAATATATTCTTATAACCATAGCATTCACTCCAGTATTAAGATGTGTCCTTGTGATGTAAATTCTAACAATATTATGACAGTCTGGACTAATCTCTATGACAGAGGACCAAACAAAATCTCTTTAAATGGTCCAAAACCAAAATTAAATGTTGGTGATTACGTTCGAATAACAAAATATAAGCATGTATTCCAAAAAGGTTATGAATCGAACTGGAGTGATGAAGTATTTATTATATCCTCAATAATTGATAGGTCTCCATGGATTGTTTATACAATAACAGATTTAGAAAATGAACCAATCGTTGGCACTTTTTATGAAAAAGAATTACAAAAGGTGTCTTATAACCCCACCTTAAACTATAAAATAGATAAAATAATTCGTTCTAGATATTCAGGTATCAGAAAAGAAGTGTTAGTGAAGTGGAAAGGTTATCCAAATAAATTTAACAGTTGGATTTTAGCTACTGATTTAAAAGAAATATGAATAAAGAAAGTTTTTATTTAACTTTGCTCAGCAATAGTTCAATGGATTACTTTCCTGATAACAAGACCACAAATTTTTCAACAAAATTACCAAAAGCTATTAAATTAGAAGGTGAATGGTCGGTTGGGGTTGTTGAGTTTCAATATCCATGTACCATGTTTACTGTTCAAGATCATGAAAATGTTATATATATTACAAAAACCATGTTAATGCCTAATGAAGATAAATCCTCAACAGTGTACTACAAAAAACATATTCCAGCTACCAACTATGATAACGTGGAACATATTTTGAAAGCGTTAAATGGTATCAAAGAGAACTTAAGATTTCGTTATGATGAAATAACTAAATTTGTGCATGTTGCTGTTTTGGATAAAAAAATATCATCCGTAACATTATCACCAAAATTAAGTTTACAACTAGGTTATGAGCCAAATACAAATCTCTTAGAGAGAAATTTTGGAAAGTGTCCTGCTAATTTACACTTAGGGTTACCATCTCAACTATTTGTATATTGTGATATAATCGATCCTCAGATTGTAGGTGATGTTATGACTCCTTTATTAAGAATAATTTCATTAGATCCATCAAAATACATTTATGGTGCAAATAAAATGCACGTTTTCTCCCCACCTCATTACTTACCTGTTATGCGAAGAGAGTTTGATACACTGGAAATAGATATAAGATCGAGCACAGGACAAAAAATACCATTCCAGTTTGGAACCGTGTGTATTAAACTGCATTTCCGAAAATTATTGTAATGTATTCTCTTCGTGATCATACTAAATGCCCTTACGAAAATTATTATACACATCAAGCTGGGTCCGGTATTGGAGTAATTTATAAGGGATCATCATACCAGCGTGGTCACGGTATCGGGAGTTTCTTAGGTGGATTATTTAGATCAGTTTTACCTTTACTTTCGAGTGGTGCTAGAGTTATTGGTAAAGAAGCACTAAATGCAGGAATAGGACTCTTGACTGATATAGCTCAAGCACGTCCCATGGAAGATTCGATTAAAGCTCGCCTCAAGCAAGTTGGTTCAAACTTAAAAAGAAAAGCCGATGACAAAATTGATAGAATCAACATGTCTGGCTCTGGGTATATAACCAAAAGAAAACGATTGTCTTCATTCATTCCACCATTAACTGCTAGAGTGAAAGCTGTGAAAAAATCAGGTCTAAAACCAAATAATATCAAAGATATATTTTCTAATTAATTATGTCTTTTCTTCACAATCATTCTTGTGAGTGTGTTAAGTCAGAATTGGATTTGTTTGCTTTACCGTCTACACAAACGAGCATTGAAAATGGATTGTGGATTCATTATAAACCAATTTCATCTCTTGCTGATGATGGGCCTATAGAGTTTCAAATTCCGGGTACAGGTGATGACTACATAGATTTGTCACACACATTACTCCACATAAAGGCAAAGATACTAAATCAGGATTCATCAAACCTGTTATCATCTACGGTGGTTGCCCCAGTAAACAATTGGTTGCATTCACTCTTCAGTCAGCTTGATGTTTATTTGAATCAAAAACTAGTATCACCACCCAATAATACATATGCCTATCGAGCCTACATGGAAACGCTTTTAAACTATGCTCCTGCAGCTAAACAATCTCATCTCACTTGTGGTCTTTGGTATGAGGATACTGCAGGCAAAATGAATTCTACAGATGAAAAAAACAAAGGATTTGTTAAAAGACAAGAACTTACTACTGAAAGTAAAGAAATTGAAATGATTGGGCATCTTCATGGTGATATATTTAATCAAGAAAAATTTATGATTAATGGTGTTGAAATGTGTGTAAAATTGGTTCGTTCAAGAGAAAGCTTTAATTTGATAGCTTCTTCGAGCGATACAAAATTTAAAGTGTGCATTACAGATGCAACTCTCATTGTTCGAAGGGCAAGAATTAATCCAACTGTATTACTTGCACATCAGAAAGTTTTAGCTTCTACCACAGCTAAATACCCCATCACTCGAGCTGAAGTTAAAGTCTTAACAATTCCATCTGGTGTTCAGGGAAAAACTCTTGATAATATTTTTCTAGGACAGGTACCCAAAAGATGCATAGTTGGGTTCGTAAGCAATGCTGCTTTTAATGGTACTCTTACTAAAAATCCATTCAATTTTGAAAATTATGGTATTAATACTTTTAGCTTATACATTGATGGTCAACAAGTTCCTTCAAAGGCTTTACAACCATCTTTTGATAAAGATGTTTTTACATCTGCTTATCACACTCTTTTCTCTGGAACTGGTATACATTTTCTTAATGAAGGTAATGCAATATCTCGAGAGCAATATGCTAAAGGATACTGTCTGTTGGCTTTCGATTTAACACCTGATTTATCAGCTAACTCATCAGGACATTGGAATCTCATTAAGCATGGTAGTGTAAGATTAGAGGTTCGTTTTGAATCATCACTTATACAAACAATTAACTGCATTGTTTATGCAGAATTTGATAATATAATTGAAATTGATAAAAACAGAAATGTAACTGTAGATTATAGTAGTTAAGAATAAATGTATAATAGTGTAAGATATAAGAAAACATTGTATAAACTGAAATTTTGAATAAACAATTATGTAAAAACTATTTCCATTTTTATTTACCCCCTAAATATATAATTGAAAACTTTAGTTCTCAAATTATATTATACATAATCAAGTTAAAATGAAACATTTACACATTACCCACAGCATAGATTAGTACTGTCATAGCTCTCACCGTTTGTTTAATAAGTATGGATACAGTAGACATACAGAAACACTTAAAAAAAATTCATCCAGGTCTAGCAAAAAATGTGTATGCTGCAAACAGGTTACCAGTTTATACCCAGCTACCAACATATATAATAGGTAACCTGGACGCTGATGATAAACCAGGCTCTCACTGGGTAGCTATAAATATTGATTTGAATGGTGTTGGTCAATATTTTGATTCCTATGGACGGGCACCAACCGGATATTATCTACAATTTTTAAGAAGGAATTGCAAAAGATGGGACTGGAATATAAGTAGGATTCAGAATGATTTTACTTTAGTTTGTGGGGAGTACTGTTTAATGTATTTGTTACATAAATTTCACGGATGTACGATGCTGAATTTTACTAAATTATTTACCAGTAATACATTATTCAATGATATATTAGTTGACAAGATGTTCCGTTCATATTTTAAAAGTAAAACCCACAAGACCAGATCTGCCTAATGCAGAGTTGTTAGATAACCTTTTCTGTAATGTTGCTACTTTGCTGAAGTCAAGAAATGAATTAAAGACGAATTTTAAATAAATATGCAGTTTTATTATCTTTACAATTCTTAACAAAATACACTTATACATGTTCAATACACAAAGTTCTTCGAAACAAGTCTCGTACCTGAATACATAATATGACTTAACTCTAGCGAATTTCTAATAACAATAGCACTGATAAAATACACTTTACAACGTTCTTAAAAATAAGTACCTGAATAGATAGTATGACTTAACTCTAGTGAAATTCAAATTACAATAGCACAAATATAAAACAATTTACAATGTTCTTAAAAAAGACTTAAATTCTAAGCACCAACACACACACATTCTCTTATTCACTTATCAGTCTCTATAAAATATTTTACACAATCGTCTTTTGTTGCCAACTCTTTGGTAATATCAAATATGACATCTCTCACACTTAACATGTGTTTGTCTTCCTCGACTTCTGCATAGTATTTAACACGGACGTCTGCATGTTTCCAGTGGTCCGTCGGTGCGACATTCTTGATCCTGTTGAGATCATATATCTCTATTTTGATAAGGTGGGATGCCTTCTCACCGTCCTCTTTATTTGAGGTGATGTATTGAACACCTCCGTTCGACGATGAGCGACGACCAACACTCGACGACTTTTTAATAAGCTTCTTCTTCTTCTTCGGTTTTTCAAAAAAGTCATCGATGCTATTGGACCTTTTGGATATTGCCTGTTTCACTTTGTAGGCAAGTGTACCTTCCTCGTCACTGGGTTCGTCGTGCAGCTCTGGATAGTAGTAACTCTTAAACGTATTTTCAGAGAACTGAAACAATAAAAAATTGGTTAAGGAACGAGCGTAACAACATGGTAAACACACAATAATAAATAAATCGACAGTAAATGAGACATAAACGAACATATTTTAAACAAAGATGAGATACTTACAGTCATTATTCAGCAGCTTCACCACTTCACTATATAAACAACAGGAGACCGTGTTTGGTGTAGAGCACAGAAGATAATACGATGCTGTATGCTTTCGGTCGTCTGTTTTATAGGGACATAACGGGTTTCTCACTCCAGACAGGAATCGACGTGAATAACAAATACATGTGTAAGAACAATATGTCTGAAGGAATGTTTTTTTTAGTTTTTTTATCGCTATAATTACTCCACAGGATGCAACAATGAGTAAGCCTAACAATACGTTGGAGAGCAATAAACCTTTTTTTATGATACCTTGAAACGGTGAAAACATAATGGCCGTAGAATTCCATTGTCCTAAGCAAAGGTCTGAGGTACGGGCCAGACAGGAATCGACGTGAATAACAAATACATGTGTAAGAACAATATGTCTGAAGGAATGTTTTTTTTAGTTTTTTTATCGCTATAATTACTCCACAGGATGCAACAATGAGTAAGCCTAACAATACGTTGGAGAGCAATAAACCTTTTTTTATGATACCTTGAAACGGTGAAAACATAATGGCCGTAGAATTCCATTGTCCTAAGCAAAGGTCTGAGGTACGGGCCAGGTAGTAAGTAGATGTGATCCTCCGCAAGTCGATAAAATAATTAGAGGTTTGATGAGCATGCAATAAAGTTAATTCGCGGTGTATAAAGTATGTCGTCCACACAAGGTATAAGTACACCACCTTTGAATTAGCAGAGGTGTAAGGCACGCAAGACGTGTGTAATAAACTTTATTCGCGGCATGTGGGACTAGTAGCCGAGTCGGTCCACAACCACAGGATTTGCCGAGGATTTTCCTTGATCTAGAAACGGGGAATCCCTACTACTACCTTAAAATATTTGAACCGCGAGTAGTCCGCAATAAATTCGATTCGCGCGCTATAAATGTAATTCGCGTGTGTAATTAAATTAATTAACCGCGACGTGTGTAATAAACTTTATTCGCGGCATGTGGGACTAGTAGCCGAGTCGGTCCACAACCACAGGATTTGCCGAGGATTTTCCTTGATCTAGAAACGGGGAATCCCTACTACTACCTTAAAATATTTGAACCGCGAGTAGTCCGCGATAAATTCGATTCGCGCGCTATAAATTTAATTCGCGTGTGTAATTAAATTAATTAACCGCGACGTGTGTAATAAACTTTATTCGCGGCATGTGGGACTAGTAGCCGAGTCGGTCCACAACCACAGGATTTGCCGAGGATTTTCCTTGATCTAGAAACGGGGAATCCCTACTACTACCTTAAAATATTTGAACCGCGAGTAGTCCGCAATAAATTCGATTCGCGCGCTATAAATGTAATTCGCGTGTGTAATTAAATTAATTAACCGCGACGTGTGTAATAAACTTTATTCGCGGCATGTGGGACTAGTAGCCGAGTCGGTCCACAACCACAGGATTTGCCGAGGATTTTCCTTGATCTAGAAACGGGGAATCCCTACTACTCAGGGGAATCCTTCAAGTGAGGGAGCACCTTCATCGTCGGGCTATGCTCACATGAGAATATCCGCAGGAGGGCCAAATTACCGACATTGCCCGAAGAATTGCGAAACTGAAGTGGCAGTGAGCAGGACACATTGCTCGCAGAACAGGTGGTCGTTGGGCCCGAAAAGTTCTGGAGTGGCGACCGCGATCCGGAAGACGTTGCGTTGGAAGGCCTCCCATTTGATGGGCCGATGACCTGGTGAAGGTTGCGGGAATCCGCTGGATGCGAGACGCTCGGGATCGGTCAATGTGGCGACTCTTGGGGGAGGCCTATGTCAAGCAGTGGACGTCTTTCGGCTGAAATGATGATGTTCTCGTGTTACAATGCTTAAAAAATCCTCTACCTTCGTCCCCATTCATAGTTCTTTTCTTATCATTCACGTGTACAGATTACAAAAAAAATGTTAGTCATATCGAATTTATCATGAACTCTATCAAACATGGACCTTGTATCCTCTATGAATGGGTGAGCTGTTCACCCATAATTTGTATGATAACGATGGATACAGCGGTGTCATTTGAATAAAGAATTCGAGATAATTATCAAATTTTTGCAACAACAAATTCTATGTTATAGAATACAAAATTCAAATTCCATTACAGCCATACTTTTTTTAGGGATTTTTTATCCAAATAAAGTCAAGTTAAAATATGACTATCGATTAACGCTTGCTATTCGAATATTCGCCCCATTTCACTATTCGAATAATGATACCGGAATTTCGAATATTTTTCAAATTGTAAACGTCGTTGGTTCCACATTACACTTAATATTATAAAGGCGAATGTTTGTGAGTGTGTGTGTTTGTATGTTTGTTACACTTTCACGCAAAGACTACTGAACAAATCTGGATGAAAGGAGATGTTCGATTTTGGGCCATGACTATGTACACTACATAGATAAATAGGACAAAAATAGGGCAATTCCATAAAAATACTAACAAATTAATTTGTAGAAGGGTACAGGAGTAACAAAAATAATCATTTAAAGTTTTTTAATAAGATAACTCTATTTTTAGGGCAGCCATGACAGTTGTGTTTGACATGACGTTTGACGACTTTGACAGTTTTAAGAAGTGACGTCTTTGAGTCTTTCTTTGTTTTGACTTTGAATTGGATATGTTTCGGCGTTTTTAGTGATTGTTTTACTACTGCGGACTTTAAATTGATTGCTTCTCTGTTACAATTGAGTTCGTGTGGTTTTTTATTATAGCAGATATTACGATGACACGTCAAACAAATGTCATTGTCAAAATGACATTCTTCGCATACTGTCAATGTCAAAATGTCATTCTATGCCGTTCTACGCATACTGTCATTGTCAAAATGACATTTTTCGCATAAAGCTGATCTGATCCACCATGTTTATTTGTAAATTGTGTTGCTCTACTTGACAAAGTTAATTGGAGTTTACATTGAAACGAAGTGAAATTAAAGAAAATAAAAAATAAAAGCAGTTACTATATTACAGAGCTATTTTTACATATAGTGTACTTAGTGCTGGCCCAGGCTCCATACATTTCTGGAACATCTCCTTTGGCACAGAGATAGATTTTAGTCTGGAATAGCAGATAGGATACTTTTTATACCGGGAATATGTTCCCTCAGGGTAATTTTCGACATTCACGCAGGCGACGCCGCTGGCAGAAGCTAATTGAATATAAATAAAAGATAGGGAAATCAAAAACCGGTTTTCCTGTAGAACAGTCTCGGTGTTCTTCAGAAAAAACCGCTTTCCTAATCTTATTTGTTTACCTAAATGTCTCTGCTTCACGTTAATGTCCTATCTTAAGAGGGGACTCTAGTGGGTATCAAATGAAAGGGTTTGCTGAGAAGAATATGAAAAAAGCTTAGTTAGAAACATATTTTTTAATTAATAATTTTACTTTAAAAAATACCAAAAACGATTGCCCAACTAGAGGATCGAACCGAACATAACTCGCTCACCAGTCCGTCTTGCTAGTGCTGCCACTGGACCACTAGCCAGTTTCAGAAACCAAATGCTTATCGTCTCTCGACAAGTCATAAAACCGGTAATCATCAAGCTATTTATAGTAACTGGTCTGATTGCTAACGGACGGAATGTCAGAGAATAATTTAGGCGAATGATGTTACATCATAATAACAAATTGCATAATGTTAAACAATACTTTTTAATCAAGGGCAAACAAGGCTACGGCGATTGTCATTGAGTAGAAGAAGGAACGATTTTTTTAAAGACGGAACGACCTGAATCGCGCGTTTGACGAAAAAATAAAAACAAGTGATATCATACTACACCCTCCCACTCCCCCCTAGTGATATTTCGTGATTTTTGCTCTACCACCTCCCCCCCTTTCAGGCCTCACGTGATTAATGGACGGGCCCCAAGACATTTGAATCATTTCTCCGTGACTAGTCCAGCTTCATTGCCTCGGCGCATTTTGTAGTGATCGCCACTGTTGATTCTGGCTTTCAGGAGTTCCAGTGGTTACAAATAGTGTGACAAAATTGGCCTAGTGATAAAAAAACAAGGGAACAGCTGTCCACAGTTTAGTCTCTAGAGCTAGACAAATAAAGTTAGATATTTATCTTAAAAGTAATAATTTGGTTGGCCCTGCGCTGCCGAATGATTGACAGGACTAAACAAAGAAGTAACTAGTCTTAGTTCCAATTATATGAATGGCCTTTTATAGTACTCGCCAAACTTCTTGGCCGCTCTGAAGTTGGCTACAATGGCTGCGCAGTAGTAAATCTCATACAAAAACAGCACTGATCCGTGCCTTGCGCATCGAAAACCAACTTCAGGGCGGCCCAGACGTTTGGCTAGAACTATACGTTAAGTGTCCTTTTTGAAAATCTTAGAAGGACCCCCTACCAAAGGGGACCTATCTGAAAAATTTCAGATAATTATACTCTCGGTGATCTCTCATCAACTTTTCGACCTTAAGATGCTTGCTCTAAAAACCTGCCAGCTCCCTCCCAAAAATGTAACTTCTCCATTTGCACAAATTGTATTTTAATAGATATTCATTCATGCATATTTTTGATTAGATTTGCCCGCGGCTTCGCTCCCGTCATCTGTCTACCCTACTCTACATACCTAACCAACCTACCTATTATTTTCTAGGGTTATTCTTCCGCGGAGAATCTTCTTCAGAAATTGACTTAAAATGCACAACGCCATCTATCGAATATGGAGTTCAACTATCCGAGTATCTGAATTACGAGTGTTGTGATATTTTACTTCTTGAACACTTTAAATTCATATATCTTTTGATAGAATGAACCGATTATGATGAATCAAAAACTAAGTAATACTTCAAGTTAAGCACTAATTTTTATGTATAAAAGTTATCTAGGTACATTGGTTTCGTACATTTTACGCGATGCGTGCACCACTAAACAGATATACAAATTAAAATTCCAGAAATGGATTCTGTTGGTTGGTTATCCTGGCTATTTTTTATGGTAATATTTTCGATGTACAAAAACGACTATTCTACAGATGTATTAGTATATCAATATATATAATAGGTCTGTAGAAAAGTCGTCAGTTGTCAAAAATATACTATTATCTACACCGACACCCTTTTCTTGCAAATCAGTTTGTGTAATATGTACCTAGTTTTCTAAAGAAATCGCATGTTTTGACTCACAGTCGATGTCTTGTTTACTTTTCAAGATAAGTCTAGAAATAGTGACTATTGGTTGTATAGGGCTAGGTCGCAATGCTGGTGTGTTGTTCTGACTTTGTGAGACACGACCAAAATAGTATTTAAGATAAAAACCCTTGACAGAATTGTAGCTCTTTGTGAAAGGAAAAAAAAACCACTCAATCTCCATGCTGCCAAACTTCGTGGATGTGTGCTGATGACTTTTTTTTTGCGACAATCCCAGCGCACTATTCCCAAACCACTGCAACTCCTGAAAGCCAGAATCAACAATGGCGACAATGACGAAAAACGCGCCGATGCAATGAAGCTCGACGAAGTCAGAAAAGAATAACGTAGGAGTAAGAAAAATACAAATTACCACTTCCCTCCATGCAGGAGACAGAACAAACAAGGCCAATAGGCAGGGAAAGGGTCGTTTACAATTGGGATAAGCCCAGTTGCCTAGCACCACGGATAAAAATTATCATAAATATTAAGACGACGACTAACGCCAACGACCTTGAGGGAACAAAACGCGCCCTCGTTTCTCACCCGCGCGACCCGAAATTTAGTAGTTTCTTGTACTTTTCTTATTATTTTATGACTTTAAAAAAAAAAGCTTCAGATCAAAATGTAGATAATTAAATTGTCTTTGATATGGTGTCGCTTTGATTAAAATACGCCCAGCGGTTTTGTTGTGATTGTCGTGTTTTTGTCCGTTTTAGACATAACTTTACAAATTATTTACACTATGTTATACGAATTAAACTCAAAATTTGCTCAGATGAAATTATTAAGAAAATGGTCTAATATAACATAATTTTTTTCCAATAAATTACGACTAGCCGTTTAGACGTGATTCTCATTCTAAAATCAGCTACTCAAGGGAATCGGTGCCTTAATGGGTCCTAACATTGGTATGGCAAAAATGCTTGAACGCACGGAAATTTGTTCTGGTGTCTTACAAACAGGCACGATACGAGCGATGGTGAACCAGTAGACAACCCACCTCTTGTAACAGGTCACCGCCGCCCATAGAAATCTAATGTTTACCCACGGCTTCGCTCCGGTGGCTTTATATAAAGGACCCGTACATTTTTTCGGGATGAAAAGTAGCCTACGGATGGCACTTAGCGATTAGCTGTGGTCGCGATACTAAATACTGGTTGGATCAGAATTACGTAATTCGTTATAGTTTTGGAGTACAGGCATAGTCTCGTCATTATGACACGTCATAATGCCGGGACCAGTGTGATCGTGAAATTCCGTTTTTGCCGTGTGGTGTACAAAATTTTCAGGACAGGTACAAAATAGTACTAAATGGGTACTAAATATAAGTGGTAGAATATTTCAATTACATGAATTGGTCCCGCCATTATGACGTTTTTGTGTTATGGGCATGGGACCTTACGGATGACGCGAGACTATTTAAATTGCGTCAATAGGCGATCTGGCGCACGTATTTTCCATGTGAAAATCGGTCTCCTTGTATCACATTGCGTCCGTGTGATCGTACTTACAATATCACATAGTAAAAATCACTTATCGGTGTTATATATATCGGAGGAAGGTAGATGATGAATAATCAGGCACAAATAAATATTGCATGTTAACTTATGAATTTAGTTTTGATGCATTGGCAACATTTTGATACTGTTTCAAATCTCAGTTCGATTTTATTCGATTGACAACACTTTATTTTTGTTATGTCAAAATCCTTGATTTCGATTGGATGTTTTAAGCTGCCGTACTATGGCGGATGAGTTCAGTGTCCAATGAGAAGCGAGGGGGCCTATAATGGCCGCCTGAGTGGAATCTCCCGCGCCATAGTTGTTCGCGCATCTTGGCGTTGTAAATAGTTGTGATGAAAAGAGTACAGAAGTAGCCTAGTGACGTGTATGAACTTAAAAAACTGTGTTTATGTTGAGAGAAAGCGAAAAGATTGGTTACCGAATCCGCTGCTTTGTTAATTGGACCAAGGACTATATCTGAAACGGCATAGGCTGCTTGCTTTGCGCATGCATTTACCACATTAAGCCCACAAAACCGGGGGTATATTGATGAAAGCCCTCCTATTTGCGACATATACATCGAATCGAGGCATCAGGAATGTCGCTTTGTAGTCGAATATTTCGAATTTTCGTAATAGGACCAGTATATCGGAGGTTACTGCCTACAAGCAAACACTTACCTCTATCAGCTGTCAGTATTACCACAGCTTCGCGCAAAATGTTTAAATTCACCTACGTCCGCTAACAACTTCTAATAGGCTCTTATAAACTCGTAACAGGTACCAACCTAATTAGCACCTTCCTATTAATGTCTAGGAGTAATGTACTGAACCCGGCCGTTAAGGTTGCCCTAGTCGATGGCACGAACTATTTTGTGCGCGGGGTTAAAATGCTTGCTATCTCATCCGACAACACGTGCGAAAGAAATAGATGTTGTGATGAGCAGTAAGAAGCTAGTTCGCGTACGAATACACACTTTTGCAAATTACGAAAACTAGCGCGCGAAATTGTATAAACAGACCTTTGGGAGTATGGATATCATGAAAAAAACCGGCCAAGTGCGAGTCAGACTCGCGCACGAAGGGTTCCGTACCATTTTCGCTAAAAACGGCAAAAATATCACGTTTCTTGTATGGGAGCCCCACTTAAATATTAATTTTATTCTGTTTTTAGTATTTGTTGTTATAGCCGCAACAGAAATACATCATCTGTGAAAATTTCAACTATCTATCTATCACGGTTCATGAGATACAGCCTGGTGACAGACAGACGGACCGTGGAGTCATAGTAATGGGGGGCCCCGTTTTTACCCTTTGGGTACGGAACCCTAAAAAGCGATAGTGATAAAAAGACAAGTGCAACATTAACTGACCACAAATAAATTAGTTCAAGAAGGGCAAGACGATGACGGTGTTCTGAACATGATTGGACGTTCGGGTCCCTAGAACGAAAAATTCAACGACAATTTATGATACCCACCAACCTGAACTGTCCGCCTGGTTGATTAAGCCCACTTCCAGAGAGGCCTGACTCCCAGCAGTGGGAACATTACGGTGCTCGCTCACATGGAGAGTTCGCCTGTAATGTAACATTTCAAATTCGATTTTAAGCATTACATTACAATACTGCCTGACTGACGAGCATTTGCCTGTATCATTAGATTCGATTTAGTGTATTTAGCTGATTCCACAATGTCGGACGAAGCGGGCGATGATGTTACAATTTGTATCAAAATATTTGTACATTGTATCATCAAGTTGCGCACTGTAATTATCTGTTCTCCTCCTCACTTGATGGAATGCTCGAGTCTGTAACGTTACATTACAGGGGAATCCTTCAAGTGAGGGAGCACCTTCATCGTCGGGCAATGCTCACATGAGAATATCCGCAGGAGGGCCAAATTACCGACATTGCCCGAAGAATTGCGAAACTGAAGTGGCATTGAGCAGGACACATTGCTCGCAGAACAGGTGGTCGTTGGGCCCGAAAAGTTCTGGAGTGGCGACCGCGATCCGGAAGACGTTGCGTTGGAAGGCCTCCCATTTGATGGGCCGATGACCTGGTGAAGGTTGCGGGGATCCGCTGGATGCGGGACGTACGGGACCGGTCAATGTGGCGACGCTTGGGGGAGGCCTATGTCCAGCAGTGGACGTCTTTCGGCTGATATGATGATGTTCTCGTGTTACAATGCTTAAAAAATCCTCTACCTTCGTCCCCATTCATAGTTCTTTTCTTATCATTCACGTGTACAGATTACAAAAAAAATGTTAGTCATATCAAATTTATCATGAACTCTATCAAACATGAACCTTGTATCCTCTATGAATGGGTGAGCTGTTCACCCATAATTTGTATGATAACGATGGATACAAGAATTCGAGATAATTATCAAATTTTTGCAACAACAAATTCTATGTTATACAATACAAAATTCAAATTACATTACAGCCCATACTTTTTTTAGGGCTTTTTTTATCCAAATGAAGTCAAGTTAAAATATGACTATCGATTAACGCTTGCTATTCGAATATTCGCCCCATTTCACTATTCGAATAATGATACCGGAATTTCGAATATGTTTTCAAATTGTAAACGGCGTTGGTTCCACATCACACTTAATATTATAAAGGCGAAAGTTTGTGAGTGTGTGTGTTTGTATGTTTGTATGTTTGTTACACTTTCACGCAAAAACTACTGAACAAATCTGGATGAAATTTGGCACATAGATAGATTATAGTCTGGAATAGCACATAGGATACTTTTTATACCGGGAATATGTTCCCTTGGCATAATTTTCGACATTCACGAGGGCGAAGACGCTGGCAGAAGCTAATTGAATATAAATAAAAGATAGGAAAATCAAAAACCGGTTTTCCTGTAGAACAGTCTCGGTGTTCTACAGAAAAACCGCTTTCCTAATCTTATTTGTTTACCTAAATGTCTCTGTTTCACGTGAATGTCCTATCTTAAGAGGGGACTCTAGTGAGACTTTCTCCATACAAACACATTCTGCTGTTTTCTTCGTGGATAATGCCTCTAGAGCAATGATTTTTTCCATAAAATCTAGGTCTATTTAATACGTGCCTGTATCATTTCCTTTTTTCCAAAACATAATCACAAAAAGAAAACAATCCAAAAATCCGAAAAAAATGCCCGTTTTTACCGCCATGTTCAGAAGACTTTCAGACAAAATTTATGAGCTTTTAACAAAAAAGGAAATGATAGGAGCATAGATATACTTTTCCTCTAAATTTTGATATAAGAATTTTTTAGATCAGACCAGTTTTCATGAAGAAAACAGCAGAATACGAAACTTCTTTTAGTCAAAGTTTTTGTAGGTAAAATCAGCCTGAGCTGCAGTTGTCCCTTTCGCACTTTACGGGGTGAGGTTGGAGGTGACGCGACGGCAATAGTTTCTTCAAATACCTATTTTTCAAATTCCTGTTGACTAGAGTCCGCTCTTAATGCTGGCCCTTATCAATAGGCATTCAATTAGCTTGATAACGTTTGATGTGGTCATATTAAATTATGATGTAGATTGTTCTTCCATTTAAAATGATAATGATAATTGGAAGACCATTAAATTTATGCCGCTGATTCACCAAAGTGGTATTAAATTTCCTGAAATTTGTGCTGTCAATATCATTAACCGACGAAAAAAAAAGGTGGTGCTCAATTCGACATGTATCTATCTGTCGGATCTTGTCATGATTAGTTTACTTAAAATGGGACACAAGTGGATTTTTTTTTCTTTTTTTTCTGGACCTCATGAAACACAGTAAGGTAGTTCCATTACTTGAATCCGGGGATAGCAAAGAAGTCAATCATTATAGGCCAGTGTCAATTCTGCCGGTTCTCAGTAAGGTCTTCGAAAAGTTAATGCTCAACCAATTGTTGCGTCATTTTAACAAACATTCCATCTTTTATGATCAACAGTACGGTTTTACCAAAGGGCGTTGCACAACTCACGCGGGTGTCACCCTAATAAAGAACATATTTAACGCCTGGGAGGAAGCACAGGACGCCATTGGAATCTTTTGCGACTTCTCGAAGGCGTTCGATTGCGCTAACCATGAGACACTATTGTTGAAGCTCGAGCACTATGGAATTAGACATACAGCCCTTGAGTTACTTAGATCATATTTAAAAGCCAGGCAAGTTAAAGTTCAGGAAAACGGCGTAAACTCACTAGGGTCTGAAATGACAATGGGTGTCCCTCAATGCTCGATGTTGGGTCCTTTCCTCTTTTTAGTTTATATTAACGATTTACCTCAATTACTACAAAATCAACCGAAGATGGTGTTGTTTGCTGATGACACATCTTTGATATTTAAAATAGATCGGCGGTCACGAAATCTTGATGACGTGAATAACTCCATTCATCAGGTCCAAAATTGGTTCACGGCAAACAATTTGGTACTAAATGAAAAAAAAAAACAAATGTATTAGATTCACATTGCCGAATGTTAGAAGTACCGAATGCGATATCATATTGAATGGCGAAAAGCTGGACTTTTTTAAATCAAACAGTTTTCCTGGGAATCACTCTAGACGACAAATTCTATTGCAATTTGTCGTCACATAACATCTCTTGCGGGTCGGCTAAGCTCAGCCGCTTATGCTGTTAGAAAGATAAGACAGTTAACGGATGTAGAAACCGCGCGTTTGGTCTATTTTAGTTGCATTCACAGCATAATGTCATACGGTATACGGTTTTACTGTGGGGTCGAGCGGCTGACGTTGAATCCATATTTATATTGCAAAAGAGAGCTATCAGAGCCATATATAAGTTAAGTCACCGTGAATCTCTTAGGGAACTGTTTAAAAATATTAATATTATGACAGCTTCTTGCCAATTCATTTTATGAAAATATTATGTATGTAAGGAAAAATATACATCTCTTTAGTAAAGTCAGTGATAGATACAATTGTAATACCAGAAATAAAGATAAATTAGATCATTTTTCTTACAGACTAGCTAAAGTACAATCATCTTTCATGCTCTAAGGGTACTGTGTTAAATTCTATAACAAAATACCTTGTGATATATTCAAACTAAATGAAAGTAAATTTAAAACTTTAGTTAAAAGCTCTCTTTGTAAACAAGTATATTACAAATTATTTGATTATATTCAAGACTAGCTGACCCCCGCGGCTTCGCTCCCGTCAAAATTATAGCCTATGTTACTCGGGAATAATGTAGCTTTCCATAGGCGAAAGAATTTTTAAAATCGGTCCAATAGTTTCGGTGCCTATTCGGTACAAACAAACAAACAAAAAAATTGGTATGGTATAGATAAGAAAATGCTTGGAAATATGCTGGTCCTGCTCCATAGGGCAATATTTGGTGTAGACAAAATCAAATTTGTTAATTTATATTCCCATTCATAGTTATTGTAATCATTGTTTTTGTTTTTTTTTAGAAATTTTTCACACACTGTTCCGTAGTTGTTGAATTAGGTATTTTACCTATGTTTGCAATATTTGTAAGTATGTGAGAACCATGTTCCTACTTATCAAATTAATTAATTTTCCTGTTAATGTTTTTTAATATTTTATACCTGTACGTAGTAGTGTGTAGAGCTATTCTGGGTGCATCGTCCTCACATATATTAATGTATTAAAGTATGTACTTATGTTAATATTGTAAACCACCTATTTTTTTTTAAAAGAGTATGTATGGAGTTTCTTGTGCGTTCTTCTCCATAACAATCTACTTTCCGAATGCACGGTAGAATCATTTTTTATTACTTGTAAATTTGAATTGTTAAAGTGCCGTTTATTGGCCTAGTTTTTGACTTTGGCTTTGCTTGGTACTGTGCAGAGTCTAGTCAGGTATGGTGTCGATATGGTTCACGGAGGGCAACAGTCAGTGATCGTTCGGATTCGGACATGGCCGTGACATGACACCTACTGGGCTAGGAACTGCTCAGTGTTTCCTTTTAAGTCCAGAGTAGTACTTAGTACCATAGTGATAGTAATTGACTCTGTAACGAATTTAAACTGTGTAGAAGTTACAGGAGATATTTCTCTAGTTTACCCGTATCCCAAATTCTGTGCTCACGACTATAATTCTGATACCTGTATAGTCACTAAGTAGGTCAAATCACGATCCTATAGACCTGGATCTGACATATCTATCTAATATCTTTAAACAAGCAATTCTTGTATATACATAATCTGAATCTCGGAAACAGTTCCAACAAAAATCAAAAAATATTTTCAGAAAAAATAGCTACCGCGATAAAGAATAACCAGCATAACCCTTTTCCAGCATTTTTTGAATTTTTGTCCGTTTAGTTGTGCACGCATCACGTAAATTGTATGAAACCAATGTAGATAACTTTCATAAAAATTGTGCTTAAATTGAAGTATTACTTAGTTTTTGTCTCATCGCAATCGGTTCACTCTATCAAAAGTTAGATGAATTTAAAGTGTTCAAGAAGTAAAATATCACAGCACACGCAATTCAGATACTCATACAGTTGAACTCCATATTCGATAGATGGCGTTATGTATTTGAAGCCATTTTCTGAATGCCGGGTGTTAAGTTTCTCCGCGGAAGAATAAATCTAGAAAAAAAAAACGGTATTTATTTAGGTAGGGTAGGGAAGTTCGTGTGGAAAATTTTAATAAAGAGTCTACAGGAAAATCGTAATAAAAAAACCGATATAATATAAAATATATCGATTTATTATATCGGTCAATTTTTCGCCAGTGATAATGATAAGGTGTCATCCATGTCATAATCGAATATGCTGATAACCTTATCGGGTTGCTTCGGTGAATCATTCATTCACACCTGCACGAAGTCTACAATAACAATACCAAACATTATATCGATGCTCCCAAGCAATAAGTCGGTAATGTACTATTATGGACTTCTTGCTGTTATAGCAAATTTGGCATTTACGGACTGGATTACACCTTAGCAATTTTTTTTGTTTTTTTCTAACGATAATTTACAAAGATATCATGACACACGTTTTTATTGTTTAGACCGATAGCGCTAGGTTTTGAGGTTTCAAAAATATTAAAGTTGTTTGTGTTTCGTATATAGTTTCCAGACCATTTGCCCAACCTAATACCTTAGTTTGTGTCATCCTAGGTATTTGCATAGGTAGAAATTTAGGTATTTGTCTTTTCGACCAGTATTGGACGAAAAGAATATTAGAGATAAAAAAAATACTTTCATGATAATAATAAAGTAGTAACTGATATACATAGGCATTTTGTGTCATCTCTGTCCACGGGAATCCTAATATTTAACCAGTACCTAACGCGTCGCTAAACTAGCTCTAAAAGAATATTACAATAGGTTAAATAGGTGTTACGCGTTTTAGAGTACTGATATCTGTTGTTAGAAATATTTTGTGTCGAATTCATCCACGACTTTTATAGATATTTTATTTTTTTATTACAACAACCTGTAAAATCCACAAAAGAAAATGCAAGTTATTAGAGTTTACGTGTTTTTGATTATAAGGGTGTAACAAAACATTATGCATATTTTGTGTCGTTTTTATCCACGAAATCTTAATATTTGAAAAAAAAACCAGACTAATTCGCACGAAGGGCGAACGCGGGGGAGAGCGCTGGCTGAGGCGCGGGCGCGGGAGGCGGGTGCCGGCCAGCCCCTTCGCGCGGCGCGTGTTGTTTGAACTTTATTGTTTACATTCGGTCTTTCAAGTTGCAACAAACTAGTGCGTGCGTTATTCGATTTTAAAGTTAGTTATAAGCTGTGAAAGACTAAAATGGAGGTTGAAAATAATAAATGTGTTATATGTGGTCTCATACTGGTTGCTAATACAGTGATTGTTAAAGAAAGGGGATTATTAAAGTTTATAGAATCGAGCATTGTAAGGGATGACGGAAAAGCAGACTGTTTTAAGGACTGTGCTCAAATAAAATTACACAAAACTTGCCGAAACACATATAATAATCCGAAATGTATTGAAGCGGAAAAGAAGAGGAAAAAGAAAGAATCGGAGGAAGTATCAAAATCAATCAGCGACTTCGACTTCCAAAACAAGTGCTTGTTTTGCGACAAGGATGCTTCTTTCGAATTTGAACAACAACAAAACAAGAACCCTTCATCCAGCAGAATTTCAGTGGGTCACGTGAAGAGGTTGGATACTCAAAATTCAATACTGAAGGCATGCACCACACATGATGATGACTGGAGCTATCAAGTAAGTTGTATTATACCTAATTTATCACGCGAACACTAAACATCATTTGCGATAACATTCGACATTTAAATAAGCCCATTTTACCGCCCGTTTAACCGATTTTGACTTCTATTGCGTTGGTGATACGACAAATGGTAGCTGTAGTAAACAGTTTGTTTTGGTAACGTTTTTACGCTTTTTATGTCATCCTTATGTTTACGAGATAGAACTCAAAATCGGTTGAACGGAATGTAAAAATAGTTGTAAACATGCCTAATGTTATTTCAAATGGAGTACGGTCAGCTTAATAATTATTATGCGGTTCAATGGTATTTGACTAACTTCGCTCGAATTAGGTAAGTTCGCAAAAAAACATGAGTTTATTTATACCTACCAAAATCTATATATTTTATATTTGCTGTGCTGTCGGCATTGTCGCAATGTTGCCGGTACCTACTTGTCAAAAGTAAAAAATTAAAAAAGAAGGGTATAAGGTTATAAATGCGAATCTGTGTGTGTATGTATGTTTGTTACCTGTTCACGCTTAAACGGTTAGGCGGATTCGGATGAAATTTGGTTAGTGGACAGATTAAGACTTGGACCAACATATACGCTACTAATTAGGTAGGTAACACATTAATTTTAAAATTAAATACATTAAAAAATATTCTGAGTTTGCAAATCGTCGTAAGGTCGTGACGGGCAACTACGGAACCTTACACTGCGCGTAGCCTGACACGCACTTGGCCGGTTATTCTTATCAATTTAACTATTTATGCGATAATAAGATGGTAACGAGGTCAATCTAGTACATTCGTATTTTTTCCAAAACAGTAACACGATAAACTCAAAAACTACTGAATCGATTTCGATGTAACTTTTTTTTAAATTTACTAGCCGCGTAAATTGTAACCATTTATATATATATATATATTAAATGTTGCTTATTTTTTCAGGTATTATTGCGGATTGACAAGGTAAATCTTTTGGAAAAAAATGCAAGATACCATTATAACTGCTACAGCAAATTTTGTCACTCTTACCGAGCAGCTAGAATCAAGCGTGGGCGACAACAGTCACAAGCCAATGAAAATGCTATGGATCAAGTTTTCAGGTTTATAGAAGATAATCAGGAAGACTGTCAATTTTCACTGTTAGAAATTAGAGAGGCTTTAAATAATGTCACTCTGCCTAGTGATGCAATGATCAAATATCATTTAAAACAAAGGTACGGGGACAAAGTTCTTATTACATCTGGGAATCCATCGATTATCTGCTTTCTAGCAAACGGCCTCCAAATTATTCAAAATTCTTGGTATGAGAAACGAGACAAAAACGATGACTTGGAAAAACTGAGGATTGTTGAGATGGCTGGTAAAATTATCTTACAAGAGATTAAATCACGGCCTTATGAAACAGACATGTATCCATCTCCTAATACTTTTTTAAACTCGATCAGAGATGATTGCCCGGAAAGTCTGTTATTATTACTAAAGACAATTATAATTAATAATCAACAAAATAAGGATCATCTTGAACGGAAATGCCTCTCAATTGCACATACAGTAATTAGTGCTGTCCGTCCACGAAGCTTTAGATCACCAATACTATTGGGAGTAGGAAGTCTTATTCACCATAAATATGGTTCGAGATATTTGATAGACTTGCTTAGTTCCTTAGGATTTTGCATGAACTACGACGAAACTCTAAAGTTTGAAGTATCTGCAATAGCTACATATGTCCCAAAACATGAGACACCGCACTTCTCGCAATTCGTTTACGATAACGCTGATGTTAACGTTAACACGTTGGACGGGAGAGACACATTTCACACTATGGGTGGCATACAATGTATGAATCCGGTGCAAACTTCAAATTTGGGCGAAAAAATGCCACGACTGAAGTATGTTCCTCAAGGATTTCTGAGACGCTTCGATCAAGTTCCAATGCAAACTTACCAAAAACCAATGCAATCTGGATTGGATAATACAATATACAAGGCACAAGTGATTGAACAAGAATTTGAACTCTCGTTGACTGATTTGATTTGGCTGTACGGTAAATCACAGGAGACGTCGGAGGTTCCAGGTTGGCACAGCTTTATGATTGCAACGCATAAAGATGAGGTCCATCTTAAGCACCTTACTGAAGTCAAGCCACTTCCATTTATAAATGCACCAGCATCTAACTACAACACCATACTTTCTGCTTTAAGTTACTCAGTTGAAAAATGCCGGCAAAATAATATAGATTGTTGCATTGTTACATTTGACCAGCCATTGTACCAAAAAGCACAGGATATAGTAAAATCCTCACAAGACCCAATGATTCAAAAAATTATTGTCAGGCTAGGAGGTTTTCATCTCGTTATGTCATTCATGGGTGCTATTGGAAAAATTATGAAAGGAAGTGGTTTAAAAGATTTGTGGCTATGTGCGTATGCTGAAGGATCTATTGAAAAAATGATGGCTGGGCATCATTATGAACGAGCTGTTAGAGCATATATGCTTTCTAGTGTGGCCTTGTTTGAAATGATAAAAAATAACATGGAGTTGACTATGGACGAAAAATTACAACTAGACACTGTATTGCACGAAATATTGGAAAATGAAAAATTAAGTGAAACGGAAAAAGAAGACTTAACAACAATTAAAAACAAGATTGATGCCACACTCCAAAAACTTGAGTTGAGAGGACCTACTGCTCAACTTTGGGTGTCTTATTTCAAAATGATAATGTTAGTACAACAGTTTATAAAAGCAGAGAGGACTGGCAACTGGTTTTTGCATCTCGACACTATAAAAAGAATGCTACCATATTTCCACGCAGCTGGACACTTTAATTACTCAAAATCTGCGAACTTGTATGTACAAGAAATGACATGTATACAAGAAAAAATGACGCCAAATTATTATGAGAAATTTGTGAAGGAAGGGCTATTTACAATAAAAAGAACAAAAAAACCTTGTTCTGGGACATGGACCGACATGACCATCGAACAGAGTTTAATGAGATCCATGAAAACCGCGGGTGGACTTACTCAAGGGCGAGGATATACTGATGACGTTTTAGGAAAATGGGTGCTCGGATTACCTATATTTCATTGCATAACTGAAACAGTTGAAAATTTCTGTAATTTTGGATTAAAAGACAACAGTTTACACAAAGATGGAACAAAATCAAGGATAGAAAGGGATGCTAAGGATATCCGTCAATTTGCGGACTGGTTTTCCGAACACAATCCATTCCCAGTCACTGAAGATATTATGTCAATCTCGACCGGTATTGTGGGAAACAACGATGTAAACCCTCACAAAGCTAAAAATATAGGCCAAAAAATGATGGTCGTTCCAGATGGTACCACATACGGACAAATGAAGTATTCAAGAAAAGGAACGATCAAGTCACTTGCAACCGTCTCTTCTGCTGTAGCTGTACAAGATGTGCTTGTACCAATAGAACCTGACCTAATTTTCAAGCGAATTTCGTTTATTAAAAAGACCCAAGAAGAATTAAAAGAGTTTTTGAAATATGAGCTATCTCCATATCCACTGTCACTTTTCGATCAGACTGGGATGCGAAAATCAAAAAAATCTATTTTGTACGACATGTTTACACCAGTCTCAGAGGAAAATATTACTGATGGGATAAGAGCGTATGTTATAGATGGCGGCTATTTGCTCCACAAAGTGGTTTGGCAAAAAGGGAGCACATTTGAAAACATTTGTAAAAAATATGTTAATTACATAAAAACGCACTACAACAACGCTACTGTTGTATTTGACGGCTATGATAACGAACTCAACGTGAAAAATCAAGAACGAAAACGAAGAGCAGCTAAAGGGAAGCTCGGTCCTGAAATTGTGATTTTGAATAGCCAAACTGAAGCGACCGTTTCACAAGAATCGTTTTTAAGTAACGAAAAAAATAAAAGTCGCTTTATTTCATTATTAACACCTTGTCTTGAGGCCAACGGCATTTCCGTATATCAAAGCTGCGATGATGCAGATACTCTTATTGTTACAAAAGCTGCAGAAATTTCACAGACGAACCAGTTTGACCATGTCATAATTATTGGCGAAGACGTTGATTTATTGGCTATACTTACAAGTATTAATTGCTCCAATTTATATATGATAAAACCAGGAAAAGGAAGAGTTTGCACAAAGCTGTACAACTCAAAAAGTTTTACAGGCGATCCTCAATCAATTTTATTCTGTCATGCTTTTACTGGCTGTGACAGTACGTCTGCCATATACAAACAAGGCAAAAAGAGGGCATGCAATCTCATTACAAAAAAGAATGCCCTTCAAAGTGCCACAAACATTTTCAACGACGCACAAGCTACACCTGATGAAATTGCCAGTGCAGGCGAAATTTTTTTTTGCCATTTGTATGGAAAAGAAACAGCGGACCTCATCTCACTGCGATACGAGAAATTTGCTCAATTGATTACGAAAAATAAACTAGATCTTGCTTCTCTCCCACCTTCTAAATCAGCTGCAAGGATGCACTCACTACGCGTTTATTATCAAATTCAGAAGTGGAGGTCTAATGATATAGACCCAACTAGTTGGGGTTGGGAGAGGAACCGCACTTTTTTATCTCCTATTTTAACACTTGATAAACCAGCTCCTGACGAAATAATGAAAATGATATCTTGCAAATGTAAGTCAACCTGCAAAGGTAATTGCACATGTATTAAATCAGGATTACCATGCACAGAATTATGTGTATTCTGCACGGACAAAGTTTGTAATAGCGAAAAAAATATCAGCGAAGAGGCTGAGTATGATGAAAGATTCGAAGTGGAGATAAATAATTTAGAACGTGAAGACATTTCGGATAAATCAAAAGAATTATTAAATGAAAGTGAAGAAGAAATTGTTGTAGCATTAACTAACATTACCAATTTACCTACTACCTCGAGGACTAATAATCCAGACATTTATGAATGGATAGACATGGATTTAAGCAATATTTCCGATTCTGAACAGCAAGTTAAAAAACAAAAGCTATCATAAGAAATATTTGTTTTATAGTAGAAAAACTGTGATTTGGCAAATTATTGAAATTTGCCTGGCAACTTAGTTCGCCTCAAAAAGTTATGAGACTGATTTAAGATAATTAATAAGAATATTGTGATAATTAGTTTTAATAATAATCTCTAAATATGACAAAACTCTGTAAATTAACAGTTTAGTATCGTTAAGAAAAGCATAACTCACTGGAGGCTGTGATTTATTAATAATTCATAATTGGTTTCTTAAGATGTGATCTAATATATCCATTGTAGAAAAAAAAAATTATAAAGTAACTTTGTTTCTTTGTGTTGTATTCTTTGTGCTTGTTGTTTAATCGGTGCAGTAATTTAAATAATGAGTGAAGAAAACAAACAAATTTGCGATTTTATTTTACCTATGTAAAGATTAAAGAGAATATAAAAATCTGCCAAAACTTAGTGTATTATTTTTGTAGGTATTATAAAAAAAAACAATACAACACTAGAGGCTGTGATTTATAATAATATCGTATTTAGTTTCTTGAGATTGTGATAGGTAGGTATAAGATAATAATTGGTACCTATTGTAAACATTCATATTTTTTTTCCTAAATGTTTAACAACCAAGTAGCAAATTCTATTTTATTATTAATGTTGTAAGAAAAAAACGTTCTTGACACTTTGAAATGATCTTTATTTGATTGCTCAAAATGTGAAGATCCCGATTTTATCCCCGTAAGATCTTGTATAAGTTATTTTTTAATTTTAATATACCAAAAAATTGTACTTAACCAATTTAACGAATTGTTTTGTTAAATATAATAAATACTAACTGATCTATAAATTGTTTATTTTTTATCCCATTCATTATTAGTCATTACATCTCTTTTTTTTTAAACTTGACAATTTTCGATTAGATACGCCATAATAAAGTAATTACTAGCTGTTGTCTGAGGCTTCACTAGCGAATCCGTCAGACTGGTCAAGTTAGTGGTCACCATCACCACACATAAAAAAAATATCGTTTTTTTTTTTTCGTGTATATTTTGTTTTGTTGACTGTACACTAACAGTTTGAAGCGGGGCGCGGGACATCGAGAAGCGGTATAACGAAAAAAAGCGGTAGGTAGGTAGGTATGATATTAGTTCAGGTTTAAATTCGAAGCGAATCGAAGCGTCAATCTAAAATAATATTGACCACATTGACCTTCTAAGCATTGATCATTGACATAAGTAGGTATTGAAATTGCAGAAGCGCGTTGTGTACAAAATTCGCACGTTATTGTTTTTATCTTTCTAAAGTAGGTACCTACACATTTGTTCATTACGTAGCAAAGATAGGAGTCAATTAATACTCAATATGATAGATACGTTGAAGGAACGCTTCGCATAGAAGTACCGAACGAACGTGTGTGCGTGCGTATTACCCCCGTCCGCCGCCACCGCCTGCTACCGCCCGCTTCGACCGCAACTATTGTTTTTTTTTTATTAATTCATCTAAATATCGTGTATGAAAATGACACAAATTTTCAACGTCGATTATTCATGTATTTATGTTAATGAATATGTGAACTCTAATGACTGTAATATTTTTTTGAAGCGTTTGTAGCTAGGAAAATCAAAATAATTAAAAATCTTAAAATTGCGTGCCCCAATTTGGCACAAATTTATTTAATAGGTATATGTAAGTGATCTGAGATAGGAAATAGTTATTTCATAAATTGTAATATTTTTTTTGCACTATTATTACATACTGACCCCTATGCCAGTTTGCACTGGACGAATATGACACAAATTGGGTTTGCACACTCCGCAGACTATCCTAGATATGATACCATAATTATATTAAACTTTAATTTAATTTTGCCAGCTTTTTTTTTGAATAAAAATAATCAACCACAAATCATCGAATTACTGAAAATGCAACTAACAGATATGACACAAAACGCAATAATAAGCTATATAGGTATGACTGTATCCACAGGCAAGAAATAAGCAACTTTAGAATTTTTTTAACTTATGATATCAAAATAGCCTAGCGCTATCGGTCTATGTTGGGAAATTTACAAACAAAATGATGTCGGCAAAAATACTGTTATAGGTCGGTACAAAGAAATATTTTATATTTTATTTTGGTAAGTAGCTCTTACCGGATTATTGGCGTAAATAATCTTCATAAGTTTTTTGGTAAACTCAAACACGGGGTTTTTGTCGAACTAATCGAAATATACGTATTCCGTAATATACACTAACCATGTTTTTAAAGTTTAATATTGGTTCATTAATATACGCAACATTTCAATACGGTTTACTTCTTCCAAATTTCAATAGTTTTATCTCTTTTCTAGACATTACCGTTTTCATCTAGCCGCGCGATAGTTTGCAAAGCGCATTTATCTCTTTCTTTTAATAGCAGTCAAACAGTAATAGACATATGCCCCGCCCCCAACACGTGATCTTGTCCATCGGCCCATGTACAAAAACATATCAATATGTACAACAAACACTATTATATTATACAGACACACCATAACGTCGTCACGTTACGGTGCGCACGCATATAACAGCGTCGACAACATATTGATATCATCGTCCTCGGACGAATCACCTGGCGTAGGGCTGAGTCTCAACAGATCGCAGCACGACGCTGCTCTACCGAGCACAACACCCCGCCAGGAACGGAAGTCGTCTACAGACTATTCCGAGCCCCGACATCGAACTGAGGTAAATTCGGACCTTCGGAGCCGTGATGCACGCGTTAAGCGGACAGCATCGATCTCCGCGATCCAAATGGGCTTCGACGTCGCGCCTCACGTGATGAAGCGCGACTAGTAAAGTCACATTGTTTAGAGCCTCCCGACTCTCGGGGCTCCACAGTGAGCATATCCTTGCCGGATTCGGCTAGGCTGGCTTCGGCCTTAGAGGCGTTCAGGCATAATCCCGCGGATGGTAGCTTCGCACCACCGGCCGCTCGGCCGAGTGCATGAACCAAATGTCCGAAACTGCGGTTCCTCTCGTACTGAGCAGTATTACTATCGCAACGACAAGCCATCAGTAGTGTAAAACTAACCTGTCTCACGACGGTCTAAACCCAGCTCACGTTCCCTTTTGATGGGTGAACAATCCAACGCTTGGCGAATTTTGCTTCGCAATGATAGGAAGAGCCGACATCGAAGGATCAAAAAGCAACGTCGCTATGAACGCTTGGCTGCCACAAGCCAGTTATCCCTGTGGTAACTTTTCTGGCACCTCTTGCTAAAAACTCTTTATACTAAAGGATCGATAGGCCGTGCTTTCGCAGTCCCTATGCGTACTGAACATCTGGATCAAGCCAGCTTTTGCCCTTTTGCTCCACGCGAGGTTTCTGTCCTCGCTGAGCTGGCCTTAGGACACCTGCGTTATTCTTTGACAGATGTACCGCCCCAGTCAAACTACCCGCCTGGCAGTGTCCTCGAACCGGATCACGCGGGAGTTGTACGGCGACGAGCGTTGCCGCCACGTCGCCACTCTGCACGCTTGGAACGAAACACCGTGCGCTCGCCGATATTATCGACCGCGCACCGCTTCCGCCCAACCGAGTAAGTAATGAAACAATGAAAGTAGTGGTTTTTCAGCGACGATCGCGCGAACGATCTCCCACTTATGCTACACCTCTCATGTCTCCTTACAATGCCAGACTAGAGTCAAGCTCAACAGGGTCTTCTTTCCCCGCTGATTCTCCCAAGCCCGTTCCCTTGGCTGTGGTTTCGCTAGATAGTAGATAGGGACAGTGGGAATCTCGTTAATCCATTCATGCGCGTCACTAATTAGATGACGAGGCATTTGGCTACCTTAAGAGAGTCATAGATACGACCGCCGCGCGGGGGGTGTAGGGGGGCCGCGCAGGCCCCCCTTGCGCCCAACCAAGGTACGCGCCACCACCCACGACGTCGGAAGCGGTCTCCGATCCCTGGCCCACGCCCGTCATTAGGGTGGAAACCGTCGGCCGAAGCCTTATTGGATTACAACATACGATCACAGGGTAGTTGGTCGCATGCCCGGACAATTCCACCCCTCACACGAGGGCAGGACAGAAAACCAGTTCTATGCTCTGTATTGCACCTTGATCTTGGAAAGATGGCATCCACCCCTCGAACCCCCCCTGCCGATTCGGCAGGTTATAATGGGCCCGAGAAGCGAGGATAGGGCCTGCCCTACCCCTAGGCAGCAGACCCCCCTCTACTTAAGGAATTGCAACACACGAATGAATTACAAGTCCCCACCCAGTCCTATCGGCTCCGTGCAGCCACAGCCCCTGAGAGGCCGACGCCAGATGGAGGGGGCTACCGGTGCCAACGGTAGGGACATCCCCCTCCCCCTCAGAACTCATGTCAGCAAGCTTTCGCTCGCTACGTTGGATGAGTAACCGTCGAGGCCCGCCGAAACGGATTCTCTACTTCACTCTTACTAGAAGGGGGAGCCCGTTGCCCAGAAACCTGGGATGAGGTATCCCCCAACTAGTTTTTTCCGGGTGGATGCCGTGAAGTACAACCCCACCCTTTAAGCAAACCTTTACATACAGACCTTTTAAGTTTGTGTAAAAGTGGAGCTATTCCACGGTTTTACCATCCTTTCTATGACTCTTTGTCCTGTTCTGAATCCAGGAACGAAAACTTCTCTGAAGATGATTAATACTGTGATAATGAAAATTATGTAAACCAAATTTGTTTGCAGGATGTGTTTTATTTCATTTACTTTTTTTGGATTGTTATTATTGATTATGTTTCTCGAGCGAATTTATAAATCAAATCTTTCCTCTTTATAATATTATGAGTAATAAAACTTTGTTACGTAATTGAACAGTGTGTTTTTCGTTTCAACCTTCAAAATATTACATTTCCACGCTTCAAAAAAATTTAAAGGTACTGGGTGATAACAATAACACTGTTATTCAAAATTTTCCCGTAAATAGTATTGATATACATCAACACTGTTTCTACAATTATTTAATATTACCACAATAACTGCGTAATAGCACATTATGCATCATCTCTACGATAAAAATTAACTTTGTAAAAGTCCATAATATGAAGATACGAAATAAATTGTTTGACAAATTTACTGCAATAACTCTGTAAGTACTATTACTGTAATATTTGAACAATATAGTTTCAGGTATTATTTATTTTCTGAAATTGTAAGGTTTTGAATGTAAAGAATTTCATATTAATAGCACAGTTACACTTCACAAAAAAATAGCTTTCATTTGATACATCAATGACTTGAATATTCCCACTGACTGAAAAGATATTCGACAAAAACAGTAAATCTTTTCTCCTGTAAAATTTGGATTTTTCGATTACCGACTTATTGCTTGGGAGCATCGATATCAATTATATGTTATTGTTTTCCTGTATGAGTGGTTCTATAATCTACGACAATTATTACTATTTGGTTTATTCGGATAATAAATCTAACTTAAAATGTCGAGGTAAATGAATATAAGAGTTGAGGAAAATCAAATTCAAAATCGTTTATTTCACTATTTCATATTAATATAGTTAATTATATTAAAATATGTTCTTGTATTCACTTTGATTAGTTTTGCACTAATTAAAACGTGAACACTATCATCCTATGACTAAAAACAAAAATGTCGACTAAACTAATCTTTATAATTTCCCCTTTCAAGTTTGACATACCCTCATATTATTTTTTCAACAATAGTCAAGGTACCCTCATACAAAAATGCACATAATTTAGCCTACACCTGTACAGAATTAAACCTCTTAAACAAAGTCAAAGTCAAATATATTTATTCAATTAGGCCAATAAACGGCACTTTTGAACACCACAACGTGTCACATAAATTAAAATTTACAAGTAATAAAAAAAAAAGATCCTTTCGTGCATTCGGAAAGTAGATTCCATACTTACTCTTTTTTTTAAATTGAATTGAACTTTTGAATTTAGCTGCACATTCGCAAGCGTCAGTAGGTTTTCTTTTAAGAAGAACATGTAGGAATTCTACAGACATTCTTTTCCAACAGTAAAATTTAAATGCAATGCATTTGGTTATATCAACTCTTGAAAGACTCTTTTTGATCCGTCTTACAAATGGTCAAGTAATTCTACAAGAACTCTCGACAACTTATTTGACCATTTTTGAGGCTAACTACCGAAGAAAATTTGTGTTTTACCGAAATCTGCAACCATTGGTTAGCAGCACATTTAACCGTTGGTTGGCTTAACTTCGGATCAAAAAACTCTGCCTATAGAGACAGTATGGAAGAAGAAATGTGGCACCGATCTCAAATAAATTAGGATAAGATCAAGATAATGGTGAATAGAATTTTCGATCTAACGCTAATATTCGCCGCAGGGGAGGAGGAGTGTCGGTATAGCGTTGGCCGCTGTCCCTATCCCCTGCGGCCAAAATATGGTAGGTGGCGGGGCGGGGCCTTGACGATTATGGTAATTTAATGAGATGTTAACATCATCGTTTCAGCCAAAAATCGTCCAAGGGTCGCCACATCGACCAGGTACGCGGTGCCACTCCAGAACCTTTCTGGCCCATTGACCATCTTTTCTGCGAGCAATGTGCCCTGCCCTTTGCCACTTAAGTTTGGAAATTCTGCGGGCTATGCTGGTTAGTTTGGTTCTTCTAGGAATCATGTCATTTCTAATTCCATTACGAAAGGAAACCGAGACCTCCTGAATGTCGGAAAGCACTTTCAGGCCTTGGTCCCGGCTGTAATACGTAGAACTCTTTGAAGTTACGGATAGGGATTACATCGCTTATAAAAATGCTTGGCTCAATGCTAGTCCTGCTACACAACCACTAGGTCGCAAAAACAAGCGATAAGCAGAATAGATCTGAAGTATTGTTGGACCTGCTGAAGACTGTCTGAATAATTTGTATTGTATAAACTCAATTCCTTTTAGTATTATTTAACTCCACAGCACATGTGTGAGTGAGTACTTTGTACTAACTGTAAATCTACCATTTACTGTACCTATATGTCGTTCGTTGACTTGTGGCCTGGCGGTTGAGTGTGTCATGCTCTCTCTAATGTCTCTCTGATGGTGGCAAATGTGTTGGATCATTCGGCTCCCTTCATGATGGTTGAGCTGAGTGGTGCCAATCCATGCGTCTTGTTCGTGAACGAGCATCATCAGTTGGGACTGGTAATAGCTTGGTTGCCTCGGTCTGTTTCGAATTAGGTAGTTATTGTATTTTTGAATTGTTTGTTTTACTCTAGACGCTTTTACGTGTACGTCTTTTTATTTTTACATCGTTCTCACATATGTATTTTTCCAATAAGAATGATGTAACCAAATACTTTTAATTAAAACTGATGGAAAAGAGCGTCCGTGGAGTTTCTTGCAAGTTCTTCTTCATAGAGACCTACTCAAGCTTGCGAAAGTGCAACTAGATTCATCTTTTTTTGTTTGATAATTCAAAAGTACCTTTAAATGGTTTAGTTGTAATCAAGTATTTTGATTTTGATTTAGTGAGAAGGCTGAAAGTCCGGCAACCAATGTGACCCAGGGCTCTGGAGATTAGATAAGCAGCCGCTCCATATAAAATACTAGTGTTGAGCTGCAAGACGTAAGACTGGGAGCCAACCCCGACTATTGGAAGAAGGTTAACCAGACTGCATGAAGATGGGATGGCAAGCAAACAGGCTGCCTGTCTGATAGTTAGTGGCCTCCGGCGGTTGTGGACATCTGCAATAACGAGGCATCGCATTAATTTTCATCTCATATGCCTCCAATTAAATATGCACCCAAAAACTAGCAAGACGAACTGCCTTTACAAGTGCTCTAGTATTTTATCGTCATCATCATCATATCAGCCGTAAGACGTCCACTGCTGGACATAGGCCTCCCCCAAGCGTCGCCACATTGACCAGTCCCGTGCGTCTCGCATCCAGCGGATCCCTGCAACCTTCACCAGGTCATCGGTCCACCTGATGGGAGGCCTTCCAACGCAACTTGTTCCGGTTTGCGATCGCCTCCCCAGAACCTTTCTGCCCCATCGGCCATCCATTCTGTGAACAATGTACCCGGCCCACTGCCACGTAAGTTTGGAAATTCTTCGGCCTATTTCGGTAACCCTGGTTCTCTTGCGGATCTCTACATTTCTGATTGGATCACTCAAGGAAACTCCGAGCCCTCTCCATTGGCCTTTGAGTGACTGTAAGCTTTCTGATATTTTACCGAGCAATTCTGAAAATTGCTAGGTACTTGCCCCCAACGTTTTTTCAAATACTAAACACAATAAAAAGATCATTTTCTGTCAGATAACCTTAAAAATGCATTTTTTCACAATGACCTTCATAATATTTGTAGGTTCCGTTGACCGATAGTCCGATATAAGCTGATTTAGAGCCAAAAGATATACAGGCAGATTATAGGTAATCGTTCAGACACATACATCGCCACGTAGAGAGATTAAAACATTACAATAGTCGTTAAATACTACGGCCCGTGTATATATTATCTTATCTAAATAGACGGTCTACGTGACCAATACAATAGGCTAAGTATATTCTGAAGCTTGTTGGAGTACCTATTAGGCTACTATAATGATTTTTCACATGAAACCGTCATGGATTTTTGTTCCCTGAAAGACCCACGATGAAGGCAGTATTATTATAATGTTTGTAACGGCATTATGCCGCCACTTACGAACTAAAGACCAGGGGTTCTACTCCCTGTCTCCGTCAACGAAGTTACGGGCCCTTTCCGAAAGTACTCCGAAACTTTGGAGTGATAAAAACAAGAGTTAAGTTAAAGTTTTCGGACGGGTAAAAACATGTCGGACGTAGGTACCACCACAGTATAAATATGGATAAACAGTATGGAAACTACCTACAAACGCTAGAAACGGTACACTCACACAAACATGCGCACCGACGATACCCCTAAGCAGTTAAGAACACAAACCCTCGGGTAACCCAGACCTTACACAGACGTTCTAAGATAACCAGGAGCCCTAATTAGCTTCTAGAGGGAGGTGGGCTGGTTGGAATAATCCACCCAACGGCCGCCATGGCCCACGCACAATGGTCCTCCTGAAGGACTAAGTGCGGAAACCAAACATAAAAACCCCTAAGCAGATTTCGCGATGCTGTCAGTGGTGCGTGCCGCTCGTCGATGTGCATATTTGCGTGAGTGTGCCGCTTCGAGCGTTTGTAGGTAGTTTCCGTACTGTTCGTCCATAACTATTACTGTGGTACAACTGTCAAATTGAGTTTTCATTAATTTTTATTTCGGGCCCCGAACGAATCATCCGTCCGTAAGTGATACGGAATAGGAACCGCCCGTAACGAAGGCCGAAACTAAGGAGTTCGTGCTTAGGGAGTAGACCCTCTGACGTCTCACAAAACCTGCATCGCGCAAGCAGAGTTTTCCGCGCGATTTGAACGTATACAGCAGTCCGACAACCACTGTTGGGCTTTTGCCCAGACCTACGCAACACCCGTCTGGTTGATGCATACTTTTCAATGGAGGTTCTATGCATTCCGCATACCTCCAAATGTTCCTATTACCGATTTCAGGCCTCTCAATACTGTTTTGGTGGATATCACTCCAAATGACCGACACGTATACGTTAATAGATTTGCCGTTTCAGTGTAGTTAAATCCTTGCAGCTAATCCTGAACTTATTTTTTGACTTTGACTTTGACTTTGGGTTCCGTACCCAAAGGGTAAAAACAGGACCCTATTACTAAGATTCCACTGTCCGTCTGTCTGTCTGTCACCAGGCTGTATCTCATGAGTAGCTAGACAGTTGAAATCACAGATGATGTATATCTATTGCCGCTATAACAACAAATACTAAAAACAGAATAAAATAAATATTCACGTGGGGCTCCCATACAACAAACGTGATTTTTTTTGCCGTTTTTTGCGTTAATGGTACGGAACCCTCGCGACTCGCACTTGGGTGGTGTTTTTTTCTTGATCATAAGGAAATTTGCAGAAAACTATTCCACTTATGGTTTCTTCGCGAACGCGTTTCTAAATGAACGGAGTCTGGACTAATAAAGATCTTGTAAAACATCGCTTGGTACTGGTAGTTGAGTGTTATTAACAACAATTAAGGCTGTTAGGAGGTAAGTAGTAACTAATGTAGTGGCTTGTAAAACAATTAGTACTGTTCAGATGATGAACTGTGCTTGTAGTTTCTCTTCTATATAGAATGTCTTTAGCTACAAACCAGTTACACATTTATTCGATTATTTTGTGATTGCTACAGGATTCTATTTCAGAGTCGGACAGTGTTTCACTCTTTGCGCTGTAGCATGCTGCGGGTGACAGTTTCAATAACATTTTTTACACATTTTTTGTAGTTTAACGTTGTTACGGGTTCATCATGCATGAATAAAACTAGGCAATTTGATCAACCTTAACATATATTTATGTCCTTACAAGAACTAAATTAAGGGGTACCCAACCTTACAATCTAACTAGACTTAACCTAAACCTAATCTAATTTGGACCCCAGAAGAGTTATGATTTCTGGTGAACTCTGCCAACACCTTTGCCTGCTAGCTGCTACTCAGGGTCTTTGTTCTTGCGAACAAATTCGCTCAATCAATATCCAACTTAAAGGGCGTTGCGTGAGGCTATAACAATGATAACAAAATACTGTAAAGTACCTAATTATGATGATAAATACATATAAAAGCTGCTACCCATTAAAACTAAAACTTACCCCTATTTGGATGACACTTATGTAGGTATGCACATTCACTGTGACTTAACTATTTATATATTTCTACTATGTCGGTAGATAATGGCTCACAATGACGTTATGGCTTATGAACACAGGTGCGTCTTCTACCATATATTACTACATACCATAGTAATACCATATACCATAGTTGCCTGTATGACGTTTAAACTACAAAAAAATGCGTACACGTATATGCGTATTTTTTTTTATTGAAACTGTCACCCGCACCTTGCTACAGCGCAAAGAGTATATAATAATGTGTTTCCGTTATGTATTTCTTTACAGGAAACTGTAGTTTCAAGGTGATAACCAAGGTGATGTTGAATGCCCATGTTACACCCACTCCTATCAAAGTCGGAGACTCTATACTCGAAGTTGTACCTTGGACAAACGATCCAGGTGGGTAGAGCAAACTTCGAGAAAGAGGTCAACTGTCGAATACGACTCGGCTGAGCAGCGTTCGGGAAGTTGCGCGGTATCTTCTTGTCCAACATACCACCGTGTCTCAAGACGAAAGTCTATGACCAGTGTGTGTTGCCAGTGATGACATATGGCTCTGAGACGTGGTCGCTTACAATGGGCTTCATCAGAAAGATTACAGTCACCCAAAGGGCAATGAAGAGGGTTATGCTCGGAGTTTCCTTGCATGATCAAATCAAAAATGTAGAGTTACCATCGTAGTCCGAAGAATTGCCAAACTTAAGTGGCAGTGGGCAGGGCACATTGCTCGCAGAACGGATGGCCGATGGGTCAGAAAGTTTCCGGAGTGGCGACCACGAACCGGAAGACATAGCATCCCACCAGGTGGACCGATAACCTGGTAAGGGTTGCGGGGATCCGCTGGATGCGAGAAGGACGGGCCCGATCAATATGGCCACGCTTGGGGGAGGCCTATGTCCAGCAGTGGACGTCTTTCGGCTGAAATAATGATGATGAAACTGGAGTTTCAAAGATTCGGAGACTTTCGCTGCTGAAAACACGTATAGCCGTTGGTACTGCGTCTGCTTTGTCCAGTCGAGTCAGATTTCCGTCCCGTTTATGTATCATCAATCTTAGTATGTATTCAGATTATATATTGTTGGCAATAAATGTTTTTTTGTTTCTTTGACAGTGCACTAAGACGCACGAGGAACTCGTGGCTAAATATTAACAGTTGTACGGGTCGATCATCAAGGTTAAGCAACGCTTTACGAGGTCGGTCCGTGGATGGGTGACCATTTCAACATACCGAGTTTCCTCCGTGCCTCGTAAAGCACGGTAAGCCGTTGGTCCCGGCTGTCATTTGAAGATCTTCAGTCGTTACGAGTAGTCAGAAGCTTGAGATCTGACAGCAGTCTTGCCAAGGGCTACCGTGTTACCCAGTTACTGGGTTGTGGAGGTCAGATAGGCAGTCGCTCCATGTAAAACACTGGTACTCAGCTGAATCCGGTTAGACTTGGAAGCCGACCCCAATTTAGTTGGGAAAAGGCTAGGCAGATTGATTGATTGACAGTGCCCTAAAATTTCTTCTACGTCTATGGCTATAGTTTGGCAAATTCGTACGTGACCTTCTCATGGTCCGCGCGGATAGCGGGGTATGTAACTACACTTACTACTCCATGACGTGACGGCTCCCGTCAGGTGACCCCCGTTCCGCGCGCACTTTTTAACAGCCCCCTGCCTTTTTACGTCCCCTGCGTCCCCGCAGACCATTTTTTATTTATTTTTTTAGAATGGAGAAATGCTCATGCATACTGCGCTACCACGGGGAGATAGCACAGTTATGTGGGACTCTAACCCACTAAAACTCCACGGTGTCCTCCTGTGCCGCTTATGGCGGGAACACGGGTACGCGTTAGCACTCACCGCGAACCCGCCGCGGCCGTCCGTCACCGGACCCTCCTCTGGGGAGTATCCCCCATCACCGGCGCCGGCGCACCAGAACACACTGTGCGCCGTGACCACCCCAGGGACCAAACCAGCACATGGGTGCCAGACGACCCCGTGTATGGCACCCTTGGTCCCCTTGTGACGGGTCAGGGTCAATGGCCCCGCCACCTACCATTTTTCGGCCGCAGGGGATAGGGAGAGCGGCCAACGCTATACCGGCACTCCTCTTCCCCTGCGGCCCCACCGCGTCCGCCATCAGACGGTGGCGACCCCGTCTAGGCCGCGGAAGGTAGGGAGAGCGGCGCACCGCAATACCGGCACTCCTCTCCCGCCGCGGCCTCCAACCCTCAGCCGCGATATCGTATGGGTATGGGAGACCCCATACGACATCGCGGCCCGCCTCAGTTGCGATGTCGCCTAGGCAGCACCGCAACCTACATGTTGGCCGCTACGTCGTCGGCTTATCGGCAAAAGCCCTGACGAGCGGCCCCTCCTCGGGTTCCTCTTCGCTTCACCGTGGGTGACCAAGCCACGGTTACTGAGCCCCCCCGCAACGACAATGCGGGCACCCACCGGGGGAAGTCCCCGCAGACCATGGAAGTGTCACGTGTACGAATTTGCCAAGCTGTAATTTCCGCTGAAATTCTGTGATGCGAAGCACTACAGAACTAATAATATTAATTTGTAAGTATCAAGTGTTTTCACGTTCCAACACTTGTCCTTCAATTGGAGCGCCCTGGTTTTATTAAACATTCGATTGAAGTACATTAACTATTATTAAGTACTTGATGGTCATAACAAAATGGTGGTTCTGATCAATACGTCATCTGTAAACATGGGCCGTGTTATGAAGTATTATTTCCATTGTAATTTATATACATATAGACTAATAAAATATATAGGCTAATTTATGTATGACAAAAAACGTAACCCTTGTGGATTCGACATGTCTTGTCACAGCCACTTTTTTTCCGAAACCATAAGAACTATGCTGTTGAAACTTGGTAAGTAGATGTATTCTGTGAACCGCATTAAGATTTTCACACCCAAATAGAAAAAAAACAATAAATTTTGTGGTTCCCCATACTTAGAACTGAAACTCAAATTTTTTTTTCATCAATCCCATACGTGGATAGATCTTCAAAAATGATATTGAGGTTTCTAATATCATTTTTTTCTTAACTGCTTAACTTATGTAATAGGAGCCGAGCCTATGCCCCCCTTTTAACCCTGATCATCTTTTGTCCACAGAAAAATACCCACAAATCAAGAAGCTGTTCGGCTACGATCCCAACTTCAAATGGGTGGTGACTCTTATGGTGCTGGTCCAGATCATCTCCTTGCCGTTCGTGACGCAGCTGAGCTGGCCTGTGATGCTGGTGGTGGCCTACTGCTTCGGGGGAGTCATCAATCATTCTCTTATGTTGGGTGAGTACTCTTATCTTGAAACGAAATATACGAAGAAAATGACCAGCGTGTGTTGCTAGTGATCACCTATGGGAACGAGACGTGGTCACTCACAATGGGCCTTATCAGAAAGCCTTAAGTCACCCAAATGGCAATGGAGAGGGCTCGGTGTTTCCTTGCTTGATCGCATCAGAAATGAGGATATCCGCAGGAGAACCAAAGTAACCGACATATAGCCGGAAGAATTGCGAAACTTAGTGGCAGTGGGCAGGGCACATTGCTCGCAGAACGGATGGCCGATGGGCCCGAAAAGGCGACCGCAAACAGGAAGCATCCAACGCATCGTCGTTGGAAGGCCTCCCACTAGGTAGACCGATGACCTGGTTAATGTTGCGGGAATGCGAGAGGCACGGGATCGGTCAATGCGGCGACGCCTCGGGGAGGCCTTTGTCCAGCAGTGGACGTCTTTCGGCTGTAATGATGATGATGATATACGAAGCAAATCTCAAAATCTCAAAAATCTTGCATCGCGCAAGCAAAGCTTTCGGGGTGATTTAAAGCTGTCTGACACAATTGTCGGACAGTTGCATGGACCAGACACAACACTCGTCTGCTCGGAGGATCCTCCCTTTTCAATGGAGGTTGCGGAACTTTACACCCTGTTCCGTATACCTCCATAATCATGGTCTTAAGAACTTCCCAAGTAGCCTTCCTTTGGTAATGTTCGTCGGGTCGTTGAGGTAAAAGGTGAATAAAACATATTGGTGCTAACGGTTGACACAGGTTTATTAAAAACTGTGTACAATTCTCAAAAACTTCTAAAGACTCATAGGTAGGTACAGTAATTCCCAATCTTTTTGGCCGGGCAGAACGTATTATACTCACAACGGATCTTTGTGTCTCTGAATTGACTGCAAGACCCTGCGCAGTAGCTATTTCTGTGTCAATGTTGAAGGTGAAGATAGCATTGTATAAAAGTTTCTTTCGCTCGCTTACGTTTTTCGCATCGTCCTATCTCGCTTACTCTATGCAGTTTACTCGATGACGAACTGTTTCTTGCGAAATCGTTTGCAGAGCCAACTTCAGAGACGCAAAGATCCGCTGTGACTACTATAGGCTTTCCGATGAGTATAGTATGGTGTGCTGCTGTTTTAGTATTGGATTCACTACTGCGCTGCCATTGTAGACAACTTCAGACCGGCCAAAAATATTGGGGATTACTGTATTTATGGTTTCACCAAAGACAAAATCGAGTTCAGAACGAGATGCATTTAGTTTCATAAACAACACAGCGTAAAGCCAAATATATTTAATCTACGAGGTTCTCATATATATTATGCCCTGACCATCATAAGAAATTACCTGGCTTTTATATGAGACCTGGCTTTGATTATATTTTGGTATTTGGGAACCTTTGTAGACATAGGTTGCCCCTAATTCAATCTGCGAATTTCCGCCAGGATCACTAGTTCGTGGGTCCACTTTTTGAGGGGCCTTCCCTCGCTGCGAATAGCGGGAACATCTAGATGTCAACTAAAAGCATTACATCGATGTCATCATCATATCAGCCAAAAGACGTCCACTGCTGGACATGGGCCTCCCCAAACGTCACCACATTGTATTCGTCCCGTGCGTCTCGCATCCAGCGGATCCCCGCAACCTTCACCACGTTATCGGTCTACCTGGTAAGAGGCCTTCTAACGCAACGTATTCCGGTTCGCGGTCGGCACTCCAGAATCTTTCTGCCCCATCGGCCATCCGTTCTGCGAGCAATGTGCCCTGCCCACTGCCACTTATGTTTGGCAATTTTTTGGGCTATATCGGTAAACCTGGTTCTCTTGCGGATTTCTACATTTCTGAATTCGATCACGCAAGGAAACTCCGAGCATAGCCCTCTCCATTGCCCGTTGGTTGACTGTAAGCTTTCTGATGAGGCCCATTGTTAGCGACCACGTGTCAAAGCCAATCAATTGCATGCCTAATTACTAAGGGTGGCCTTTGCTAACTTTTTTTGGACAAATTGGATGTAATTGGCTCGGCTTTTATCAAAATTCCGTAACATACACATACTAAGAGGCCATCTATGTCTCATTTACTTGAGTGTACCACACCTCTTAGTGTCCTGCCCAAATATATGGCCGCCTAACAAAACAAATCATACGATATGTGGTTTTAAATCCAAAATAATACAGACGAAAATAGCTTATCATCATTATCAACTCTCAAATCAACATCCACTGCTTTATTTAAGGTTGCCCTATTCGATAATTCTTCCATACATACGTAGTCTGGCGATTACTCCACTGTATGACGGTGTACGTCCTTTTGTCTCATCCAATCAAACCAGCCATGTATGGGAAAAAAAAAGTAAAAAAAAAATGAAAGTTATGAGCGTAGAAAGTTCAATATTTCAACACTAATTTTAACGCGTCTTTGGGCGGCAATAAATACCATAAGAAGAAGGAAAATTGCATAACAGCCACCATACAAGGATAGATTAGTAGTTCAACAATGCAAATAATTTTATTTTGAAGATATACATTTAGGAGTTTTTTCTTGATAACCGTACTCCCAAAGGTCTGTTTATAAAATTTCGCGCGCTCGTTTTCGTCCTAAACCATCATCCATTTCGCTACAAATTTGCAAAAGTGCTAATTCGTACGCGAACTAGCTTCTGACTGCTCATCACAGCATCTATCTCTTTCGCACGTGTTGTCGGATGAGATAGCATGCATTTTAACCCCGCCCACAAAATAGTTCGTGCCGTCGACTAGGGTAACATTAATTCCGAAACAATACAGACGAAAACACCTAAACATCATTATCAACTCTCGAACCCACATCCACTCCTTTATTTAAGAACCACTCGAAGATACGTGTACTTAGAAACACATGCAAACTATTACAGTTGAGTCTGTTTTAAACTGATAACAAGTTATCAAAGTAATTCTGGCAATCACGGCACTTGAAATGTGTGTCATTATCAGACTATCTTATCAGACTATTAGCTGTGTGGAGAGGAAATATCTGTTGAGAGAGCTCTCGAAGAGATAAGAAGATCTCACCTGTTATATTGAGCAGAGACTTACAAGTTGTAGATCCTGGATGCGACCCAGGCAGGCGCTTTACTTTGTGTAAATTATTTCATCACCACTGCTCTCAAAACGGGGAAGGAAGATATAGTAAAGCAACCAAAATTTGAAGATATGTGACATCCACTAATCCTCACTGAACCCGCGTGGTGGATTACGGTCCACTCCCTCTCACAGAGAGTAGGTCTATCTCTGAAGAAGTAGGTCCCGAGGCCGGCTCCGGGGGCCAAAGAAAATATGGATGGTTTGTGTGAGATTTTTTTAGGATACGGAATCCTAAAAAAATCTCACTTCAAAAATCTGACCGTCAAGACCATTTTTCTCAGGAACGTTTAAAGTTGAAATTAATACCAAATGCTTAGGTCTGCAATCCCTTGGGGAGTGGAGCTCTAACTCGACCAAAAAATCCATCCGTTTTTGCCGCATATTTTGACACTCGCAAAAGAATCAAAACCTTTAGGGTAGTTCCCGTAGACCGCATCATCGACAATGGAACTCGCTTGCGTAGTAGTTACCTATTTACTCTAGACTTAAAGACCTCCAGAGGCCATAGACAAGTGACATTCTATCGACGAAAACTATCGAAATGTCATGTGATCAGTCATTTACATTTTGAGGAGTTTTTGGCGGGATTTTTTCGAGTGAAGTTCAGCGGCTGTTAATATTATTTGCAAATTGATTCCTAGTGGATATTGTGATATAAAATTGGTGTAGTTTTGTGTCTCAACTGTCTACGCAACTGGACAATATGTGAAATCATTGACAGAAGCGATCTCAGGATAGTGGAGCGGAGAATTTTATTGTAGTATTGACTACCTCCGCAAAGCTTACTGGGAAGACTGACTCGATACAATTTGCTGCCAAATACTCCAAAAACCATTAGAATCTGTTACACCCGTATTCTAATGCATACTAAAGAATGTTAAAATTGCACTGAAGACGAGGCGGTATGGTCCAAGCCTGCCCGAAAAGGGCGAACAAAAAAAAAACATTTTGACATCGCTACAACCATATAGTCTGTAGTAAAATGTATATCATTAGTAAAATGCGAAAGTAACTCTGTCTGTCTGTTACCTTTTCATGCTTAAACCACTGCACCGATTTAGTTGAAATTTTGTATGGAGATAGTTTGAGACCCTGCCGGACGAGCACGGCCTCTGTGGTAGGCTTGAGTCACGCATTTTATCACGGTTTTTGCTCCTAAACTGTGATAAAAATGTCTGACTCAAGCCTGTCCTGTCACAGTAGGCCGTGCACGCTCGGCTGGGAAGGACACTTTTTATGCCGGAAATCATACTTAAAGGGATGAAAAGGGGGTGGTACTATATTATTGCGCGATATAAAGAAAATGCTGTTCGAAGTACTAATGCTACGCAGACGAAGGCGTGGGCAACAACTAGTATTATAATAAAATAAAGTTCACGGCCGCGTCTGTACGCAATAAACTCAAAAACGACTGAACGGATTTTCATGCGGTTTTCACCTATAGAAAGAGAGAGAAACGAGGAAGGTTTCGTGTATTATTTGTCATGGGCGACGCCGGGGCGGATCGCAAGTATTATTATAAATCCGTGTCTGTTCGCGATAAACTCAAAAACTACTGAACATATTTTCATGCAGTTTTCACCAATAGAAAGAGTGAGAAACGAGGATGGTTTTGCTATATAATTTGTCACGGTTGAAGTCGGGGTGGTTCGCTAGTATATTATAAAATGTGCTCTGTGATTTCGACGATCGCCATCGCTTCTATTGAATGGCACAAATCTTAGGTTATATCTATCAGAAAACACACAGACTCCGGCAGGGAATTCCACTCCTTAGCTGTACGTGTTCTCGCCAAATTTCTTGGCCGCCCTGAAGTTAGCTACAATGGCTGCGCAGTAGTAAATCTCATACAAAAACAGCACCGATCCGTGCCTTGCGCATCGGCAAACCAACTTCAGGGCGGCTCAGAAGTTAGGCAAAAACTATACAATTAAATCATGCAGATTTTTAAATATTTAAGTGTTGCACGTAGGTTCTTACTTCATAGTAATGATAATAAACAGCCGTTTCGAGTGAATAATTGTGTTTACACACAGATAAGTTTTAATAACTTTTATCAGATTATTGTACCTGCTTAGTAATAATCATAACAGGTGCTAGCAATAGGTTGTTTTTATGTTATTGCGTGATATTTGTCACGCAGCAGAGGGACCCACCTCGTGGCAAATCAGAAACTTGAAAATATGACACACCAGTCTTCAGTCCAAGGGATATCGTGTTATTGCGGATTCTTCTCGATTTCGGTCGTGGTTCAGTTTTTGGTTTGGAATCAAGCGCTTGGAAAGCCGTCGCCATCTTTTGCAAGGTAGTTATGTTCACAAAGGAAGATGTGGAAAGGGAGCGAGATGATATAATAACCTGTCTCTTTATCCGCGTTAAACCTGTGTTTAAACACATAAGTCATAACACCCCTCTTTTCCGTCAGGGGTTAAATACTGGTAACCAGATGCAGAACCTAACATACTATGAGAAGGTTAGGTATATTGTCTTCAAAAACTGGCGCATACGTACCTTTGCGCCAATGGTTGATGAGTCACGACCATTTCTTAACCTAAATAGAAGTATGCGCCAATTGGTGCAGATAGGTTATCTTTTCTTTGTGGAATATCACCGCGGTTTCCAAATATCCCAAGTGAGTAATTGTTTGTATTGATTATTTATATTAGGTATGATGGATTGATAAAATTAGCTGATAAAGTATGAGTTTAGGCTGTTGGGTTACCTACAGTCTGAATACCTAAACATGCGTTTACGATAGTGAGGATGAATGAAAGGCGACTAACGAAAGGTATTTACAAGGCAGACGTGAATGGAAACGCCGGGAGGGGACGCCCCAGAAAGACATATATAACTTATTGGTGATGTTCTTCAGTAAGGCCAGGTGCGCAGTATTCATAACCGGCGTGTGTGTATGACTAGATGTATGAATGTGAGTGAAGCAAAAGAAGTATGTAAGGATCGTAGCAGGGGGCGTTCTGTAGTTTCTGCTTATCCCCATGGGAAAAAAGGCGTGAGTTTATGTATGTATGTTTACGATAGCTTAATAGCTTTTACAATGCATGTCCTCGAAAAGAGCGGTTTTCCAAGCAGCCAAACTGTGCGGAAAGTGTCACTTTTTCACTAATGCTTTATCAAAGGCTTTTTACTTTCCTGTATTTTTTTAATTTTTAACTCCAACGTCAGCCCGACGCATAGAGTTTTTATTTTTTGAGAAAAGTTTAAAATTAGTTATGTACAGATTATCATTCATATAAAAGGTAAAATAAAACTAATACTTCAAATTAGGCGTTTTTAATTACTCTAGATTTAGATTTTGATCAATAAATTAATTTTAAATATTCATTAAATATGTTTGGCAGAACGTATATTTTGCTCGTGCCTTATTGCGTTACGATGTGACAGCTATTCGTACATGCGCAGTAGATATGCCCGAGGAACTATTAGTTAATCTGTGGATATGCTGAGGCGCTTGAATAAGTCCGCCATTTTATTAATTTATTTATTTCCTCGCACAATGCATAGTAAAATGTTTTATGATACACGTACGTAAGGTGATTTCCGACTCGTGTCGATTTATCCACTCACTCGCTTCGCTAATGCCACTCATCGGGAATCACCTACCTTCCGCACTTGTAGCATAAATAACTATTTCCAGTCGAGTCCAGCCCTCCAGTCTAACCGGGTACCAGAATTTAACATGGAGCGACTGCCTATCTGACCTCCACATCCCAGTAACTGAATATGATATCTCTTTGCAATACTGGTGTCAGGTTTCCTGGGTTCATTCATACTAGTCGAAATGATTGTCAAAGATATACAATCGAATAAATTGTGATTGATAGCTTGGATCAACGGCTTGACGTGCTTTCTGAGGCACGGAGGAATTTCGGTATGTTTAGACATTTCGCAAAAAAATATGTAAAATTGTGTATTACTCGCGAACTAGCTTCTTACTGCTCAACACAGCATCTGTCTCTTTCGCACGTCTTGTCGGATGAGAATGATGAGAAAGCATGCATTTTAACCCCGCGCACAAAATTGGTCTTGCCGTTGACTAGGGCACGGGGTCTCATTGCTAAGAAAGAAAATTTAGTTCAAATAAATCTCACTAGATGGCGCGATGTACAATTCGACAGAATTGTGTGTAAAATTAACATTTTCTGTAATTGAACATAATAATTGTATGTTCTTGTTTAATCAACTCTCCTAAGTACAAAATTATGGAATATTGGGCTCTTAATTCACATTTCAAAGATTATTTGAACGGATCATTTAAAATGGCGCATTTTTACATTTCTGAGGCTTTCACTCGATTGTTAAAATTTGCATTGTAACACATTTTGGTGCAAACAAAATACTGTAAAAACGTGCAAAAAAAATACTACAAAACGGACCTTCACTGTATTTAAAGAAAAATATATTCACGAAACTAGTAAACCCTTTTACTTGCAAGTTGCTGCTAACACCATCTATTGCCGTGAAACAGGATCGAACGCGATTGATGTAGTTACTTACAAAAATAACAAGATTAATCAGATGAGAAACGCTAGTTACGTCGGCACGGTTTCTTTGTATGGGATGAGGCATCTGTATGTAGTATTATATTATATGTGACTAGGGCAACCTTAACCCAGAAGATTGATCTGTGCAGCTGTAAATAGTTAGCCACGAGATCCTCTACCCTTTCTATACCTAACCTTTTGAAAAAGGTCATGACATTTCTGAAACTAGACAAACCCAGTAAATTCAAGGCTAACAGCACCGTATCTGTGCCATGAAATTTTACTACTAACGATTTCACTGCACGACAATGACTAAGGTCTTTAGCCTTGAAAATCGATGGACGCCTGTAGTATTAGCTGTGGTATTAGTAATTCATGGCATATTTGAATAGGAAAACCTTAATAACAAAAAAAAAATCGCCGAAATAACCAATTAAAAAGCATAAATAAGATAATTTAGTCTAGCATTTTGAGTTACCGCAAAACAAACATGCAAATTAATAACCTAAAGCGTAGAATGATACGCTAGGTTGATTTTGATTATTATTTTGTTTTGAACCGGTTCACAATAGAAAATACAATGGGCAAATTATAAATAAACTAGCTCACCCCCGCGGTTTCGCTCCCGTCTACTGGCCTACCTACCTACCTACCATAACTACCCTAACCTACCTATACTACATACAAAAAAAAAACATAAACCATCTACCTACTAAATAGTCCGAACAATGCCTAAACATTTGGTTTGGATAGGTGAGCCCGTTCTTGAGTTATAAAATTACAACGAAAAGTGCCATTGATTTTTATATATATAGATATAAATGTATGTTTATTTTAACTATGTTATATATGTTGTTATTAAATTTTACTTATTTTTTCATTATTTTATGCACCTACCATGTTATCTCCGCCACTCTTGGTTGACTGGTAGAGTATGCCTCAGGCTTTAAGTCCGCCTATGTACCTCTATAATGAGTTTTAAATAAATAAAGCAATAAATCCTTTTTTTGGGTTCCGTAGTATGAATATCGGAATCTCGTAATATCGGAATTCGGTACGAAATTACCCATATTTCAATTCCGATACTGAGTTTTCCAATATCGGAATCTCGGATTTAAAAAAAAAACTTATTTAAGTTCCTTGTGAAGCGTTGAGCAAGAAAGCGCGGTTAAGCCCGTTGACTTCCGGTGATTAGCAGTGACCGGATAAACCTTTTACTAATCGGACACTTATTTACTTAAACTTCACTTGTGCCTTGATGAATTCCGTATTTACAGTCCCGACATTGCTAAAACTCTTAGCTTTACACTGAACATAGGCCCCAGGAGGCTTCGCCAAATTGACGGATACTTATAATGGATTTATAAATCATTATTACTCACTACACTTATCGAGACTACTTTCAGATTGATCGATAAATATTTATTTGCCGGGTTTTTTGCATTATCCTTTTTCAGAGAGACATGACTTATATTCTTTCTTGGGAACAAATGTGTGGTTTTAGTAAATAAGCGCCCGATTACAGTCACTTGTGATTAGAGAGAAACACAATAGAAAAGACACGGCATAAACGTGTTTGTTAAATTTTATTGTTCTCAATCCCGCCTTATTTAATTATGAATTAGTGCTATTAACAAAAATAAATACGTTATTTAAAGATAGTGCGCAATGCCGATATTGAGATCTAATATCGGAAATCAATATCGGTATTGAAAAACTTCCGATATTACATGCCCAATAATCAGTACCCGAAGGACACTCACGTGTCTGTCTGTCCGTCGTCTGTCACACAGGGTTTACAGCCAAACAGTTGAAGCAACAGTCTTCAAATGTTCAAGATATAAGCATCTTGTTGACCCAAAGTCATACAATTGTCAAAAAATATTTTTTAATGTTTTTAAAGGGGGCTCCCATACAGCAAAAGGGGGGAGGGGGGAATTATGTTTTTTTTACTAACAAATACCAATACCAATCAATCTGCCTAGCCTTTTCCCAACTTCATTGGGGTCGGCTTCCAGTCTTACCGGATTCACAAGATATATTAATATTTATACACAGAAAAATTGATGGCTGGAATTTCTTCATAACTAACATAGCATAGGTAAATTAAATAATATTTTGCAAACAAAACTGTTCAAAAGGAGGTTCAATATTGATATTTTGGCAGAGAGCGGGCGCACGGCCAGTACTGCGTCTACATTGGGGCGTATATAGCGCCTTAAAGATAATGTTGACCAACGGTTCATGGACCAATCAATTGTTAGTAAACCGTTACAATTTCCTTCGAATTGTTATCCCGAAGTGCCTAGTAGACCCACATTTCGACAGCTTTGTTGTTATGTTGTGTTATTTGAATAGTAAAGTCAGTTTTTCTTGTGATATGGCTGTGTGACTGCGTCGTTGGTCTTTAGAACGCATGTCCGATTGCTGGAAATGAAGTCCTGGATTGTCCAGATCGGGTAAAATGTTGTAGGGGACTTGGGGTATGCCATCTGGAAAGCAGCATGGAGTCAGGCTTTGTGCCACGTTGATGACACAAGGCCCTCTATTAAATAGGACTTGCAGAAGAGACAAAAGCTTTCCGAAGGCATAAGCGCACTTATAGTGCATTATTTTATTCTTTATAGTCTGGAGGATTTATTACCTTGACGGCGTCGTCGACGAGTCCCCGCCACATCATCTACTTCGAAAACGCCCGCTTTAATGCCCGCCGCGTAGAATCGTTGAAAAACTCTCTTTTTAACCCCCGCCGGAAAGAGGGGTGTTATAAGTTTCACGTGTGTTGCTGTGTATCTGTGTGTCTGTCTGTAGCATCATAGCGCCTAAACGGAAGAACCGATTTGGATATACCTAGTTTTTTTTTTGTTTGAAAGGTGATTTTGTCGAGAGTGTTCCGATTTTATTCAAACATAGGTAGCTAATATGTTTGAATAAAATCGGTTCAGCGGTTCAAAAGTTATGGGCATTTTACTGTATGAATCGGGGTGTCTTCGCAAGATAAATTGTCGGGGTTTTTTTAATTTTGAAATTTTACTTTTATTACAACACATCTTAACCATTTTTAGGCTTCCGTACCCAAAGGGTAAAAACGGGACCCTATTACTAAGACTCCACGATCCGTCTGTCTGTCTGAAAACATAATAAAATAAAAATTTTAGTGGGGCTCCCATACAACAAACGTATTTTTTTGTCATTTTTGCGATAATAGTACGGCACACTTTGTGCGCGAGTCCGACTCGCACTTGGCCAGTTTTATTTGTATAGAAATGTTAATGAAGAATTTCTTTTTTATAAGTTGTAAAAAAAAAAAAAAAATTGTTTCATTGACTTGTACCAGGCCCCTCAGAAAGTATTGCGAAAAAAAGTTTTTATATATGGGAGACTGACCAGTTATAATGTTTTTCGAAAATATGATTATTTATAAGTAAAAATAAGTAAGTTCCAATTTCAAAATTTCCCTCCACATTTTTTGCGAGTTAATTCAAAGTATTGTGTCTCACTGAAATATGGATCTGCGCCGGGAACATTTTAGAGCTATGATTTTATACGATTTCAAGTGTCGCCTGAAACCGGATGAATCGTACGATAGACTTCAAATGGCATTCATGGATGAAGGCCCTTCCAAGGCAACCGTGTATCGTTGGTATAACGAATTCAAGCGCGGTCGACCAACTTTGGGGGATGACGAAAGAAGCGGTCGCCCTTTGACGGCTGTTACCGAAGAAAACGTGCTAGCAGTGAAAAATTTAATCCAAGACAATAGGCGAATTACATATCAGGAGATTCAACACATATTGAAGATTGGATCGGGAAGCGTTCACGAGATTCTACACAGCCATCTTCGCGTGAGGAGGATAGTATCACGCTGGGTGCCGCACAACCTCACCGATGCTCAGAAGCAGGCCCGGGTGGAATGGTGCCGTGATATGCTTAACAAATTTGAAGCAGGCTCGTCTCGGCGTGTTTACGACATCGTTACAGGTGATGAGTCCTGGATTTATCAATACGACCCAGAAACCAAGCGCCAGTCGACTGTTTGGGTGTTTCAAAATGAGCCAACGCCTACCAAAGTGAAGCGATCTAGAAGCGGGGGTAAGATTTTGATCGCTAGCTTTTTTAATTTGACTGGCCACTTGGTATCAATTCCCTTACGGGATCAAAGAAGCATTAATGCCGAATGGTATACTACCAAATGTTTGCCAGAAGTTTTCTCTGTTATAAGCAACAAGCGACCAAACACAGGGCTCCGCGGGCTACTGCTCCACCACGACAATGCACCTGCGCACACCGCACTCAAAACGAGGGACTTCCTGGACAGCACGCCAGTCAAACTCCTGGGTCACCCTCCTTACAGCCCTGATCTAGCACCGTGTGACTTCTTTTTATTCCCAAAAATAAAAAATCAGCTCAAAGGGATACAATTTTCGTCGCCGGAAGATGCGCTGGCTGCGTTCGAGCAGGCTGTAAACGAGGTGTCTGCGGCGGACTGGAAAAAGTGTTTTGAAAACTGGTTTAGGCGCATGAATCTTTGTATAGAGGCTGGTGGAAAGTACTTTGAAAAGATTTAATAAAAATATATGTACGTATAGAACAATTTTTTTTAGTTTCGCAAAACTTTCTGAGTGTCCCACGTACATTTCGTCAAATTCGACGTGGCGGTACCGAATTGTCTCATCGTAGTAATAAACATCATGTTTGTATGGCGGCGACCCGACGTCAAGGTAATAAATCGTCTGGAGCCTGAATTTAGGCTGATTCATGTCAATTTGCACGCACATTACTACATATAACTGGTGGAATGTGGATACGATAGGTAAACCTTTCCGCAAACCTTCCGGCAGGCGTATATCGTATCTTTTGCAAGAGCAAAACGATAGCGATCAAACGCTTTATGTCATAAATTTCGGCATTACCTGCAGTGTTAGGTATGGTAGGTCCTACACAATCGTTTGTTAATCGCTCGCTGTTTCTCAAATGCACTTATTTAAAAAAAAAACCGCCAGCAACTCTAAAACTTCTGTATGGAAGAGCAATTATTGCGCAAAAATCGCTATCGTTTGGCTCTTGCAAAAGATACGCAATAAGCCTGCGGGCATACAATCTTTTATAGTACAACGCCTGCACAGTGAATCTTTGTGTCTCTGAAGTTGGCTGCAAGAGCCTGCGCAGTTGCTATATTTGTGTCAATGTTGAAGTCGAAGATAGCATTGTATCACTGCCTCTTTCACTCTTCTACGTTTGTCGCATCGTCCTATCTCGCTTACTCTATGCAGTATACTCGATGACAAACTGTTTCTTGCGCAATGGTTCGCAGAGCCAACTTCAGAGACACAAAGATCCACTTTGAGTACCCAGTCTGAATTAGCGTCTGACGTAGCAATTGACTCGGCACCTATAAATGGGACTTGAATATAATTGGTGAACAGTCACTTTGTGTAAACGGCTAGAACTTTGTACCGAGTGTGTCTCTTACGTCACCTTTCCAGATCAATCTGCGCCTTGCCTATGGTAACCAATTCACGTCCCCTCTTCGTACTATAGCATAAGTCGACTCAAAGTTAATGATGACTGTAAAGTTCGCTTTTCACTGCGCGGTACCCTTCATCCTTACTATCATAATTATGAGTTGGCCACTACGCAGCGGGTCACGGAGGGTTCTGTACCGCCGTTAGGTTTTATTCTAGCTAATTTGATAGGTGTCATACAAAAATTTATTGACTTCAGAAGTCACGGATTTTAGCCATTTAGATCTTGTTCTTAGTCTCGTTGATTCCTTTCCTATAGATTTTTACAAGCTTGTATAAATTAACTTGCAATGTACTTATGTATGTATGTAAGTGTGTTCGGGTCAAATCTTGCAACTGAATTAATTAACTTATTCGGATGTCAAGCTTATACTTTTAAATAAACAACCACTAACTAACTCATAAGGAGTGTTGTCTCAATATCGAAAACCATTACTTGCAAATAATACTCAACTCTGGTAAAAATACAGCCGACCAACGACTTAGCTAGCCATTTTAAGCTGACCCTTGTATTATCGATGTTGCCGTACAATCAGAGGCCAGCTTATTCTGGGACAGCTAGATATGTCTCCGTACATACACAGAGCGTCATTTGCAAATTATTACATTTTCGTCTAACATTATACAATAGTTGCCATACGAACTCAAGGCCAGTGTCAGCCAATGTTAAGGTGCGAGTTCGCGCCACGACAATGACGCGAGTCCGAGGTGGGACAAACTCTTGCCGATTTTATTTGTCGATTACCTCTTCTCCTCCTGTACTTGATTGTACTTTTATAACAGTTTTACACTGTTACTTTTTTATTGTTGTGCTGTGTCGTTTCTGTGACAAATAAATGTATTCTATTCAAATCAAATTATTTAAAGACAAAGACAAAAGATATTTATTTCAACTGGGCCACCAAGCGGCACTTTTGAATGTCACAATTTAAATTTACATGGAATAAAAGTTGATTCTACCGTGCATTCGGCAAGTAGCTTGTTATGGAGAAGAATGCACAAGAAACTCCATACTTTTTAAATTTACATGGAATAAAAGTTGATTCTACCGTGCATTCGGAAAGTAGCTTGTTATGGAGAAGAATGCACAAGAAACTCCATACTTACTCTTTAAAAAAAATTGTTTCTACCGTGCATTCGGAAAGTAGCTTGTTATGGAGAAGAATGCACAAGAAACTCCATACCTACTTTAAAAAAAAAAAAGATTTTTACAATATTTAGGTACATGAGTATATACATTAATAAATTCACATATATATGTGAGGACAATGCACCCAGAATAGCACTACACACTACACTACGTAAAGGTATAAAGTATTAAAAGTACTCACACATGTACTGTGCAGTTATATAATAGGTACTAGAAAAACATTAACATCCGAAGCAGTTAAGTTATGACCAATCTCAACTGACGGCGCCCGTTCACGAACATGACGCATGAATCGGCACCACCCAGCTCAACCATCATGCAGGGAATTATTTTTGCAGAAAACACTGTAACAATGGTGTTATTAAATGTACATGTTTCAAGTGATTCGACCGTAAGGCATGCAAAATGTGTACAATCATGGTGTATTAAAAGCAAGATTGACATTGAAACATATAAAATTAGATGAAAAATATTAAATATTCTGTTCTAAGTCAGTTGTATTGTTTAAAATTACACTCGTTTACGGGGTTTTAGATAATGAAATAAACACAATTAGGTACCAAAAAGGATCGTTTTCAATATGGGTGTCAACAAAAAAATCTGCTTTTGTTTTTATGACAATATATTATACAGGCTTTGGCGCGGCACTACTTGTACGGGAGCGAGACCGTCTCGCGGTCTTCTGTCACGCATCTCTGTCTCTTTGCGCGAATTCGCGCCGATTTTCGCGTAACGGTCGCGGCGCGATCTTGCACCTTTACTCATTGTTATGAGGGAGACGACACGTCATCTTTTATGGAGTTTGTTATGTTAGGTAGGTACTTGTGTAAAGGATAAAATTAAAATTAATATGTTTAGAATTGTTTTGTAAATACGCTGTGATAAGACGACTTAAGAGGCTTTTTATACTTAGTTTTTCCTGAAGTGAGTTTAGGTAAATCTATCCTTAGGAAGTCCCGTATTATATGTAAAGGCCTCGAGCAAAACGCCGCGCTAGCCGTTTATGGCTATTTTAGGAGCTATCTACTCGTTATTTAAAAGATACACAGATACACAGTAACACACGTGAAACTTGTAACACCCCTCTTTTTCCGGCGGGGGTTAAAAATACATTAAATTTTCTACATAATATTATTGATTTTAAAATGGTCGTATATTTATTTTTTTAATTAGGTATATGTTTCACTAATCTCCTTCCAACAAAACCATAAAAATGAGAAATAATTATTGATAGCATGCATCTTCTCGTAAAGTCTTCATTATTTTTTGTACTAACACTAATGGATAGACAATTTAATAACATTTTTGTCGTATTTTTTTTTTTCAAAAGACTAAAATTCGATTTTATAAAGATTGTATTCTAAAATATGGGCGTATTCACTACTGTAATTCATGCGCCACCAGTGCCGCTAGACCAATAGGAATGCTCATATCTCATGCTGATTTTTTGGTGAGGGTACCGCCTTAACACTTGCTATATCCTGTGGCGTGACAGTTGACCCACGGTATACGTGATTTTTTCGGCATATGAGACAGGCAGCAATAACGTAGCTTTTCAGCGAAAACACTTTTTAAATGGGATATGAACTTCCAGACATAACAAACAAACAATATTATCTCTTTAAATAAAAGATGAGAATACTCATGCACGCATAATCAGCCTTTTTACCGGACTGCCGAAGGAGGGTAATGTGTTTATCAGTCTATGTATGTATGTATGTTTGTTCCTATGGGGCGTTCTAGAGACCAAACGCGTTGGCCGATTTTGATGATTCTTACGTCTATTGATTCGTCTTAACCTTGTGAGTGTCCTACATTAAAATTGGAAAATAGAAAAATGGCGGCTTGTGGGCGACAAATTGTGGGGGACCATATTTTTTTTCTTCAAAACCCATCGTGTGTGGTATCAAAGAAGTGATTTCAAAAATATACAACACTTGTATATTTTACACACATCACATTCACACATCATCAGCCTATTAATGTTCCCACTGCTGGGACACAGGCCTCCTCTCTGTGGCAGGGAATGGGCCGTAATCCACCACGCGGGCCCAGTGCGTGTTGGTGAATGTCACATGTCTTCGAATTTTTGGTTCTAGTACATGGCCGGTTTCCTCAAGATGTTATCCTTCACCGTTTCTGAGAGCAGTGGTGATGAAATAATTTACACAAAGTAAAGCGCCTGCCTGGGTTCGAACCCACGACCTACACCTTGCAAGTCACGGCCAATACCACTGGGCCACCACTGCTCTACTTGTATATTCAAATGTACCTAATTCTAAAAAAAAATATATAAAAAAACAAAAAATCCAACTGCTTAAGAAGCGAACTAAAAATACGTAAAAAATTAGAAAATCATGCTGTGCAGTCGGAGGATACATCTGGTTTTGGTTAGCCAGCTCGTGCATCTGTATCACTTTTTAGGCCGTCGAGTTTATTGATTTTTTGAATAAACTTTTTAAAACATGAAGCAGTAGATTAGACATTTCATATCAGAATCCTTCGGGTGGTATATAAACTGTCTAAGGCAATTGGGGTACTGGGTCTCCCCACGATGCAGTTGCATACTTATTGCTTTTTTCCAACGTTTAAAAGTAACTTTCTGTTTGTTTCAGCAATCCATGAGATCGCGCACAATTTGGCCTTTGGACACAACCGGCCGCTAGCCAATCGGTTATTCGGCTTCTTCGCGAATCTGCCCATAGGGCTGCCTGTGTCTATCAGCTTTAAGAAATATCATTTGGAACATCATAGGGTAAGTCTGTGAGATTATATAAAAGCACTAGCTTTTGCCTGCGACTTCGTCTGCGTAGCAGTAGTGCTTCGAATAGCCTATTTTTTATATCGATACTTGAGAAATTATTAGTACACCATACAAACTTCCACCCCCCTTTCCACCCTCTTAAGGATGAAAACGTGTGATAAAAACTATGTCCTATGTCCTTTCCAGGGTCTCAAACTATCTCCATACCAAAGGAGATGTTCCAGAAATGTATGGAGCCTAGGCCAGCTCTATGTACACTATATGTAAAAATCGCTGTATAATATAGTAACGTTTTTAAAGGTTAATTTTCTTCAATTTCATTTCGTTTCAAAGTAAACTCAAATTAATTTTGTCAAGTAGAGCAACACAACGTTTAATTAAACATGTCGGATCAGATCAAAAAATTACATTTTACAATGACATTTGATTGACGTGTCATCGAAAAAAAACAAAACAAATTCAAATGCAACAGAGAAGCATTTAATCAATGTCCTTAATAGTAAAGTGGGTTGCAAAACTAAAACAATCACTAAAAACTCTGAAACATATCCAATTCAAAATCAAAGCAAAAAAAGACTCAGACTTCATAAAACTGTCAAAGTCGTCGAACGTCACGTCAAACACAACTGTCATGGCTGCCCTAAAATAGGGTTATCTTATTAAAAAACTATCATCAAATCAAATCAGTTTATTCGCAATAAGTGTTGGTACAATTTTGGTCTTAACATAAATAATAATACAGATCCATAACACTTAGTCATAACAATGTGACATGCAAACATTTGGGTTATTATTTATTTATAATCAACTAAATAATAATAATAAATAATTGTTTTGAGGTTATATTTATAATTAGTAAATTACACTCGATTATATGTAGGTACATTATTAAATACATTGATAAAAAAAAAAAATGATGTCCGAGGGTAAATGATTATGATTGTTATTAATTTTTCAACCCCCTATTAAATATGTCGCTTACAGAGTAGAAATTCTTATCCAGTAGCCATAATTTAAGATACCTTGAAAATTTATTAACTGGTAAGATTTTAATAGTGTCAGGTATAGCATTGAATATGCGACCACACATTGCATAGCTATTTTTAGTATATAGTGCTGTCCTAGGGATTATAGGCAAAACTATTCTATTCTTGTGCCTATTACTTTTTGGATACAATTCATGAGCTTTTTTAAATAGTTTCGGGTGAATTTTAACAAATTTAGCGCATTCAAAGATATACAGGCTTGGAAGGGTTAGTATCTTAAACTTTTTGAAAATGGGTTTGCAGTTTTCCCATGGGCGTATGCCCGCTATGGCGCAGATGCATTTTTTCTGTGCGATAAACACTCTCTGACATTCTGTTGAGTAACCCCAGGCAATAAGACCATATCTCAACACAGAATCAACGTAGCCATAGTATGCAGATAATACCGTTTTTAATGCTGATGTTTTTGAGAGTTCATATAGAACGAACACGAATTTATTTATTTTTGTAAGGTAGGTTAATATATAATATGTAAGATATATGTCGGGTAGACGAATAAAGTCAGTTAGCTTCCATCTTGTGTTTCATTATACTCTCCACTGGCGCAGTCGTGATTTAATATATATTTAATAAGTTATTACGCGTTCTTGTCGTGTTCAGTGATCGGTAACCGTGGTGTATTGATCCGATTGTTGATTGCTTCAAATAATACAAGATGCCGATTGGTAAAATCGAAGCATTTGATCTGTGCTCAAAAAAATGGTCGGCTTACGTGCGACGTGTCAAGCAATTTATTATACTTAACGAAATAAAGGACGAATTAAAAGTGCCAACTTTAATCACCGTTGTGGGTGACGCGACATACTCGTTAATGTGTGACCTTTGTGCGCCCGAAAATCCAGAAATAAAGACTTTTGACACGCTCGTTAAGTTAGTCACTGAGCATCTCGAACCTCAACGCTCAGAAATTGCTGAACGCCATATTTATCGCCAACGCAGGCAGCAGGTCGGCGAAACGTTGACGGAGTATTTGCGAAGTTTGAAACATCTGGCGACTACCTGTAACTTCACGGGGAGATTAGAGGAGGAGCTGCGAGATCAGTTCGTCTCCGGCCTCGCGAGCGAGGCAATGAGGTCGCGGCTATTCGCAGAGAAAGATCTGAAATATAACAAGGCAGTGGAGCTAGCTCTGGCCCTGGAAGCCGCCGAGAAGCATGCGGTGTTGAGCGTGGCCGGCGGGAACCCGGGGGCGGCGGAGGCGAGCAACGGCGGCGGCGGCGGCGTGGCGGGCGACGACCTGCACACCATGCGCGCGCGCCGCGCTCGCCCGCCAGGCGCGGCAGGAGGTGCTGGGCGCGGCGGCAGCGCCGGCACTCGCCCGGCGCCAGATGCGCGTGACGCGGGCCAGGCAAGCGGCGGCACGGCTTGTTGGCGATGCGGCAAAGACCATTATGCGAATAAGTGCCGGTTTGCTAACTACAATTGTGATCAGTGTAAACAACGCGGTCATTTAAAAGTGATGTGTCCCAAAGGTGAGCGTAGCCGTCGCGACGGCGAGAAGTGGCAGCATCACTTGAGTGACCATTCGGAGGACGAGTTCTTTAAGATTGAGGTGCCACCACGAGGTAACCAGCCTTATTTTATTGACATTAAAATCGATAGGGTGAACTTAGAGTGTGAAATTGACACTGGCAGCCGAATATCCGCTATTAATGAACAATGTTATGAACAAATGTTTAAAACAAAAAAAATACAAACGGATAATTTAATTCTCCGTAGTTATTCGGGCTCACGAATTGAACCTCTAGGATTTATCACTGTTGATGTAATGTTTAAAACTACTAAAGTAACTAATTTATGCTTATATGTAATAAAAGGAGGCGGTAGGCCGTTATTAGGTCGAGATTGGCTCAGCGCGCTTCGCATAAAAGCGATAAGAATTAACCAAGTTGTGGAGGATCAGTTCGTGGCTCAATTATGCAAAGACTACCCCGAAGTATTTTGTGACAAGCTTGGCACATGTAAAAAGACTCTTAACTTGGAACTGACGGATTGTGAAGGCGTGTACATTCGGGCGCGGCCGGTGCCGCTGGCGCTGCGCGCGCGCGTCGAGCATGAGCTCGCGCGACTCGAACGCGACGGTACCATTTATAAAGTAGATCATTCTGATTTTGGAACTCCTATAGTACCCGTTATTAAAACGAATGGAGAGCTTAGGCTGTGCGGTGACTATAAAATAACAATAAACCCGAAACTAAAGCGCGATTACTACCCTCTCCCGCGCATTGAGGAGCTATTTGCCAACCTAAGTAACGGGGACGAGTTCACTAAAATCGACCTTAGGCATGCATATGAGCAGGTGATTTTAACGGAAAATTCTCAACGGTTTACAGCAATAACGACGCATGTAGGCACGTTTGCTTATCGCCGCACTCCGTATGGTCTCTCGTGTGTCCCAGAAAAATTCCAGAAGCTAATGGAAGAGACCTTGCGTGGGGTTCCTGGTACCGTAGTATTCCTTGACGACATATGCGTCACCGGTCCGGACCGACACACACACCTTCGCAATCTCAGGATGGTACTCGAAAGACTGAAATCCATGGGGTTAACCGTGAAGCGCGAAAAGTGTAAATTTTTACAAGAAAAGGTTCATTACTTAGGATTTATTATAGACAAACACGGTTTACACCCGGATCCGTCTAAGCTCGAAGCCATCACCAATTTGCCTAGCCCAACGGATGTCACTCAATTAAAGAGTTTTTTGGGATTGCTCAATTATTATGGTAAATTTATACAAAATTTAAGTACATTGTTACACCCATTACACGCACTATTAAAAAAAAATGTAAAGTGGTCGTGGGATCAGAAATGTGAAGTTGCTTTTAAGAGCGCCAAAGAAGCGCTGGTCAGTAAGTGTGTGTTGGCACACTACGAGGAGGGGCGACCGCTCGTGTTGGCAGTGGACAGCAGCGCGTACGGCGTGGGCGCGGTGCTCGCCCACCGTTACCCCGACGGCAGCGAGCGGCCGGTCAGCTGCGCCTCCCGCACGCTTAACGATGCCGAGAAAAACTACAGTCAGTTGGACAAAGAGGCTTTAGCCATTTTTTATGGAATAACTAAGCATCACCAATACCTTTTCGGTAGGCAGTTCGTACTTCGCACTGACCACAAGCCGCTTATGTATATACTCGGTGAGAAGAAGGGGATACCGCAGACGGCGGCCAGCAGGCTGCAGCGCTGGGCGGCGCGGCTGGCGGGCTACGATTACAAGGTAGAATTTGTGAGGTCAGCGGACAATGGGCCGGCAGACTCACTATCAAGGCTACCATTGCCACACGAGTTTCGTCCCACCTCGGACAGGCCATGTTACAATATGTTAGAAACTGTACCAATTAATTTCAAAGATGTGGCGAAAGAAACGAAAAATGATCCTTTGTTGAGTAGGATAACAGGTTATGTTATGTTTGGTTGGCCATTGTCTCCTAGCGGTGAAGAGGAGAAAGCTTTTTTTACCCGTAAAGAGGAACTTTACACGGAGCTAGGATGTCTTTTGTTTAAGTATCGTATCATTATTCCAACTAAACTACAACAACACATATTAAAAGAAATACATGTGGGTCATTTAGGAATGAATAAAATGAAGAGTTTAGCTAGGAACTACGTGTACTGGCCGAATATAGACAGCGACATCGAAGCTGTGGCGCGCGCGTGCGCGGCGTGCCAGGCTGTGCGCGACGCGCCCGCTCGTGCCCCCCTGCACCCGTGGGAGTTCCCCTTACACCCATGGACACGGCTACATGCCGATTTTTTCGATTGTGCAAACAAACGGTTCTTAATAATTGTAGACGCCCATTCAAAATGGATAGAAGTAATACCAATGACTGGTACCACAGCAAAATTAACAATAAAAGCTTTCCGTTCCATATTTGCAAGATTCGGTTTACCATCACAGCTAGTCACAGACAATGGCCCGCCTTTCTCCTCCGAAGAATTTAATTGGTACTGCTCTAAAAATGTGATAAGACACACCACATCGGCGCCGTACAGACCACAGGGTAACGGGGAGGCCGAGAACGCAGTAAAAACGGTGAAAAAGGCTGTCAAACGGGCAGTTATCGAGGGCGAAGACATTTCCGACGCATTGGGTAGATTCTTATTTCAATACAGAAACAGTGAGCACGCGACGACGGGAGTAGCGCCAGCCGTGGCGTTGCTCGGGCGGCGGCTGCGCGGGCGTCTCGACGCGCTGCGTCCGGACCGCACGGCCGCCGCACGCGACGCACAGCTCCGGCAGGTCGCGGCCGCCGGCGGCCGGTACGCACCGCTCCGCGTGGGGCAGCCAGTACTCACACGCGATTACACCCAAAAGGGTAAAAGATGGTCGGAAGGACAGATAGCAGCCACCACGGGTCCAGTGTCATATAAGGTGGACATGGGTAATGGTACGGTTTGGCGCCGGCATCAAGACCAAATTATATCACTGAGTGGCAATAACAATAGGCATTCGTTATCACGTACGAGTCTGTTACCAGCCGTAATGAACCCGAATGATACGGAAGGCGCCGATGGGGGATTAGCAGCAGAGGTGGCTGTCGAGCCGATCGAAGGTAGGCAGGTGACTGTTCCGGCAGACTCCGCTAGGTCTGATTACGAGTCAGACTACGGGGACGCGGTTGATACGCCGGAACAAGATGAGAATGAACTGAACGATTCGTTGCCGCCAGCAGCCTCCGCTAGGTGCATCAGGGCCCACCGTAGGGCCAACAAAAAAAATATTTAAAGCTATTATAGGTACAATAAATCATACCTACTAGAATCTACAATATACCATACCTTTAATTTAAGAAGGGGATATGATGGAGGTAGATACGAAAGATTGTTGTGTAAGTGATTTAAATTAAGGAATTTAGAATATAAGGTACATACTTCTGATTTGGTGGTGGGATGTGTAAGGTAGGTTAATATATAATATGTAAGATATATGTCGGGTAGACGAATAAAGTCAGTTAGCTTCCATCTTGTGTTTCATTATACTCTCCAATTTTGTTGCATACTTTATTGACGTGGGCTTTCCAGTTGCAGTGTTTATCAATCGTGATACCGAGAAACGCCGTTTCGTTTACTTCTTGTAATTTAAGTCCTCTATAATTGATGTCTAGAGACTTATTTTCTCGTCCATATGTACTAAATTGAATAAAATTTGTTTTTGTTAGGTTTACGCGTAGATTATTTTCGTCAAGCCATGTTATTATCGATTCAATTGTATTATTTATGTCACTTGTATATTTATTAATGTCAGTATTATTTGATGTCATTATTAACGAAATGTCATCAGCGAACAGAAAACAGGGGTGATTAGTAACTTCAGGAAGGTCATTTATATATAGTAAGAACAATAGGGAGCTGAGCACACCCCCTTGGGGCACACCAGACCTGTTATGTTTATAGTTTGATCTGTAAGATTTTAGTTCTAGTTCACTATTAATTTTTTCGATTTCTACACACTGCATTCTGTTATTTAAATAACTTTCTATCCATTGAAGAGCTGGGCCCCGTATCCCATACTTTTCAATTTTCTCTATTAGCAATTTGTGTGATACGAAGTCGAAGGCCTTCGACATGTCAAAAAATATGCCTGTTGTTTTAAGTCGCTTATCTAAATTAGTAATGATTGTGTTTATTAGGTTAAAACATGCTAATGTTGTGGACTTTCCTTTTTGAAAACCGTATTGTTCTTCCCTTAGGATACTATGCTTGTCGATGAATTGAGTAAGGCGTTTATGCATAGCAGTTTCAAAGATTTTTGATATAATCGGTATGAGAGTAATAGGTCTGTAGTTATCGAGATCTTCCTTGTTACCTTTTTTGTGGAGAGGTTTTACAACCGATTGTTTAAGTAGGTTAGGAAAACATCCAGATTCAAAAGACAGATTCACTAAAAATGTTAAGACTGGTGTTAATTCACCAGAACAACACTTTAAAATTTTTGTAGCTAATTCATCGTAACCAACCGAGTTTGTGTTGTTTAGAGATAACATAATTCTGTGTATTTCTTCATGTCCATATGGATTTAGGAAAATACTATCACTAACAGATTGTTTAAGGCGAGCACGAGTATTTTTATGGGTATCGTATGTTAGGTTTATCCAATAGTCATTAAATGCTTCAGCAATTTTATCCGGGCTATTAATTATAGTACTTTTGTTTCTTATGCTTTCTATGACCTGTTTGCTCTTACTACCGACGGACTCATGTTTTATCAGTTGCCATGCTGCCTTGCATTTGTTTTTAGAATTACTGATAAATTGATGATTAATTGTTCTAATGGACCCATGTATGAAACGTCGTAGGAGTTTAGAGTACTTTTTAAATTTTGTTTTATTTTCAGCTGCTGCTATTCAAATCATATATTTTTTTCACCTGTACCCGTCATCAAATTAGTTTGGTAGTATTTTTATGGAATTCTCCTATTTTTTGCCTATGTACTGTACATAGTGATGGCCCAAAATCTCCTTTGGGCAAATCTGTGCGTTTCGCTATCAGCGAATTCCTGCATCATCAACCAGGTCATCGGTCCACTATGGGGCAGGTCTTTGTTCAGCACTGAAGGTCTTGGCTGAAATGATGATTATGATTTATTTAACTATAATTTCTCATTTTCCAGTACCAAGGCGACGAGGTAATAGACACAGACCTCCCAACGTTAATAGAGGCCAAACTCTTCTGCACGACCGGTGGCAAGTTCCTCTGGGTGATCCTGCAGCCGTTCTTCTACAGCTTCCGACCTCTTGTGGTCAGGCCTAAACCGCCAACTCCCATGGAGCTGATCAACTTGGTCATACAGTTGTTCTTTGATGCTGTCATTATTAAGTTGTGGGGTGAGTGTTTTTGTTTTTTTTTTCATTACTATTGAGGAATGAGGTAATAAGACAACGTTGTGGTTTAAAAGAAGATGAAGTGACTAAAATTGAAAAGAGTATGTTAAGATGGTTTGGCCATGTTGAGAGGATGAATGAAAGGCGACTAACGAAAGGTATTTACAAGGCAGACGTGAATGGAAACGCCGGGAGGGGACGCCCTAGAAAGACATACATAGACCTTATAGGTGATGTTCCTCAGAAAGGCCAAGTGCGCAGTACCCATAACCGGCGTGTGTGTATGACTAGATGTATGAATGTGTGTGAAGCAACAGAAGTATGTACGGATCGTAGCAGGTGGCGTTCTGTAGTTTCTGCCTACCCCCATGGGAAAAAGCGAACTAAAAAGTCGTAAACAAGGAAAAAAACATGCTGTGTAGTCGGAGGATACATATTCGCGGGCTGGTTGACCAAAATCTGGTGTATCCTCCGACTGCACAGGATGTTTTTTTCCTTGTTTACGACTTTTTAGTTCGCTTTTGAAACAGTCGGGTTTTTTGATTTTTTGAATTAAGTTTTTTTATTTATAACTTTTTAGTTAGTTTTTTTTCGAATAAGATACATTTAAACATATTAGAGTTATATATTTTTGAAATCACCTCTTAAAACCCTTTATTTTGATACCCCACACGATGGGTTTGAAAAAAAATTTGGGCCCCCACAATATGGCACCCAAAATCCGCCATTTTTCTATTGTCCAATTTTAATGTAGCCTATGACACTCGCAGGGTTAGGACGCATCGATTGACGTATGAATCATCAAAATCGGCCTACGCGTTTGGTCTCTGGAACGCCATATAGGAACAAACATACATACATACATACATAGACTGATAAACACATTACCCTCCTTCGGCAGTCGGGTAAAAAGGCGTGAGTTTATGTATGTATGTAACTATCTAAGGCCAGCGGCGACAATCCAGGGCATGGTCTACCCGAGTGCAAAGTCTCATCCAATAGGTACTTGCTCGTATTTGGACCCTCGACCTTCAAGCAGGAGAGACGAGGTTTTAGCTACTAGGCCACCTCGCCGTAATTCAATCAATACCAAACCTATATTATAAGGATGCAGGTAAACTTTATATCCAATGTTTAAAATACATATGAACATTCAACAATCGACTTTTAATCAGACAACAAACTGTTTTTCCTGATTGAGTCATGACAATGTTACATTAGTACGTTTATATGTTTCGTTTTATGTAATATTAATTTAGGTAATGCTGTTCTATAGAGTTGTATTGAATGCAGTTCTTTTCCTTATCAGGTTTTAAAATTAATAAATGTTTGTTTCAGGATGGAAAGCGCTTGGTTATTTGATATACGGAGCCGTTATGGCGATGGGAGTACATCCAGTTGCAGGTTAGTTATTGAATGAAAAACCGGCCAAGTGCGAGTCGGACTCGCGCATGAAGGGTTCCGTACCACTATCGCAAAAAAACGGCAAAAATAATCACGTTTATTGTATGGGAGCCCCACTTAAATATTTATTTTATTCTGTTTTTAGTATTTGTTGTTATAGCGGCAACAGAAATACATCATCTGTGAAAATTACAACCGCAGTCTTAGTAATAGGGTCCCGTTTTTACACTTTGGGTGCGGAAAGCTCAAAAATAGTTAAGTTTCATACATTGAGACAAAGGCTCAGCTGGCTCCCATAAAGTTGGGGATCCTTGAAAAGGTGATCATGCATGGAGTACCGTTCTCATCTCTGGGACGGACCTGCCAAATACCAGCTTGATGTACTAGAGTCGATCGAAAAGCGGGCCAAGACGCTCATCAGTGATGACGTGATGAGGCACTGGTCAATTCAAAACTCCAGAGCCTTGAACATCGTCGCCGAGTTGCCAGCTTGTCGGTTTTTATCAGTTATATTTCGGGGAGTGTGCGATGGAATTGCACGATCTAATTCCGCCTAGCCCGTTTCATCATCGGACTACCAGACGTACAGCCATGCGCCATCAGTACATGGTAGATATCCCACACATACACACTAAACGTTTCGGGAATACATTTATTATGCGCACAGCTAAGGAGTGGAATTCCCTGCCGGATTCTGTATTTCCCGATAGCTACAATCTAGGGGTCTTTTTAGTCTCTAGTGAATAGGTTACTTCTAGGCAAGCGTGCTTCATCGTCGACCACATCATCGCTTACCATCAGGTGAGATAGTGGTCAAGCGCGAAACTTCCAAAAAAATAATAATGTGCTGTTTCTCAGATAGAAAACACACTTTCAACACTGGGAAAGACATCTATTTACTGACTCATTCATTCGTTTAGTAATAGCCTCAAGACTCAAGATTAGGTACTGATAAGTTTCCGACCGAAGGTCAATTTCTGCCCGTATCCGAAGCTGATTAAGGCGGTACCCTGACCAAAAAATCAGCATGAGATATGAGCATTCCTATTGGTCTAGCGGCACTGGTGGCGCATGCATTACAGTAGTGAATACGCCCAGATTTTAGAATAAAATCGAAAATGTTCGTTATTAAATTGTCCATCCATTAGTATTACCACAGAAAATAATTAATGAACACTTTACGAGGAGACGCATGTTGCATGCTATCAATAATTATTTCTCATTTTTATGGTTTTGTTGGAAGGAGATTAGTGAAACGTATACCTCTTTAAAAAAATAGTATACGACCATTTTAGAATCAATAATATCTTGAAATTTAATGTATTTTTATTTGTTGATATTTCTTTTTGAATAACGAGTAGATAGCTCCTAAAAACAGCACGAAAAACGACTTGCGCGGCGTTTTGCTCGGGGTACCGCCTTAATTGGTTATCGCAACAACCTTTGGCCGAAGCCGAAGGATGAATGACCCTAATAAATTCAGTTTAAGATAGCACAGATAATATAATACTAGCATACAGATGCCTCATCCCATACAAACAAACTGTGCCGACGTAATTAGCGTTTTTCATCTGATTATACCGATTATTTTTTTGTAAATCGATCGCGTTCGGTTCTGATCCATACATCACCATCTAATAATCAATCTAACAGCCGCACAAGTCGATCATCAAGGTTAAGCAACGCTTGATGAGGTCGGTCCGTGGATGGGTGACCATTTCAACATACCGAGTTGCCTCAGTGCCTCGGAAAACACGTAAGCCGTTGGTCCCGGCTGTAATTTGAAGATCTTTGACAGTCGTTACGGGTAATCAGAAGCTTAAGATCCGACACCAGTCAAGCCAAGAGGTATCGTGTTACCCAGTTACTGGGTTGTGGAGGTCAGATAGGCAGTCGCTCCATGTAAAACACTGGTAAACAGCTGAATCCGGTAAAACTGAAAGCCGACCCCAATGAAGTTGGGAAAAGGCTAGGCAGATTGATTCATCGATAGATAAATGAAATAATCAGTACAGTACGTCGGGACAGTTTCTTTGTATGGGATGAGACCCCACGAAGATAGGCAAATTTTTAACCCCCGACGGAAAAAGGGGGGGTTTTATTAGTTTGACGTGTGTACCTGTGTATTTGTGTATCTGTCTGTAGCATGATAGCTCATAAACGGATGAACTGATTTTGATTTATTTATTTTTTTGTTTGAAAGGTGTCTTTATCTTGTTGAGAGTGTTCTTAGCTATGTTTGATGAAAATCGGATCAGCTGTTCAAAAGTTATGGGCGTTTTACTGTTTGAATCGGGGTGTTTTCGCAAGATATCGTGTACCTATAATTAAGTGTTCAATAGGTTGGCGATCGAAGAGTCTTATACTAGATAAAATATGTAGCATGCAATGAAAACTGTGTCGGGTTTTTTTTTTAATTTTAATTGTTTCATTTTGTTTTTTAAGTGGCTATGATGATAGGCCCTTTTCCCTCTTCAATCCCGCTTTCACGCATTTTGCACGCTGAAGCAAGTGCAACAATTTTTGCACTTGCTTCAGCTTCGATCAAAAACTTCACATTTTGGTATAATGAAACTGTTAAAACGTGTAAATAATACTATAAAACAAACTGTCACTGTATTTAAAAAAAAATAGTCACAATCCGAGATAACCCTTTTACTTGCAAGTCGACAATACCATTTATATCCGTGGAACGGAACCGAACACGATCGATGTTCTTAGAAAAATAATCGGTATGATCAGATGAAAAACGCTAGTTACGTCGGCACTGTTTCTTTGCATAAGATGAGGCATCTGTATGCTAGTATTATATTATCTGTGCCCATATTCAGGTATAGAATACTGGCGTAACGTAAGATCAGCCACCCATGTCTATTTTTATTATTTTTAATCACCATATTATTTGTGTACCTTCCAGGTCACTTCATAGCGGAACACTACATGTTCAAGAAAGGTTACGAGACCTACTCGTACTACGGGCCTCTGAACTGGATCACGTTCAACGTGGGGTACCACAACGAGCATCATGACTTCCCGGCGGTACCCGGCAGTAAACTACCTGAGGTAACACATCTATTTGCCTAGACTTACCCAAGTATGTTGGGTCGGCAGCCAGTCTATCCCGATGCAGCTAAAAATTAGTATTTTACAAGCTTGTGCAAGTGTGTTTGGGTCAAATCTTGCAATTGAATTTTAAAGCAGTTATTCTCCACCGATTAAGATGAAATTTTGCATACACGTTTTAGTTTGGATGACAATGCTTTGTTAGCTAAGTGACGTCATTCTAAATCTTATATGGCGGATGGAACAAGATGGCGGCTAAGTTATTTTTTGTGCACTGCTATGATATGGGTATCAAATGAAAGGGTTTGCTGAGAAGAATACGAAAAAAGCTTGTATAAATAAAAATATTTTTAATTAATATTTTTTTATATCTGATCACTACAACCCAGCAAGTGGAAAACACGATGCTCGTTGCTGAGTCTGGTGGTCAGATTCTTGGTCTTCTGGTTACTTGTTAAAGACTGCCAAAGACCGCCAATGCCTACAAATGAGGGCCAAATGTTTAACCCTGTGCAGAATATAATTCACAGGCTAGAGTGCCCCTTGTGCCCTTTGACTATCACTTCAGAGGGTCTGATGAACGTTTCTGACGCTGCAATTAACGTGGCCACCTCATCATCATCACATCAGTCGAAAGACGTCCACTGCTGGACATAGGCCTCTCCCAAGCGTCGCCACATTGATCGGTCCTGTGCGTCTCGTATCCAGCAAACTCCCCGCAGCCTTGTCGCTAGTCGTTTTATCTAAATTAATAATATTATAAAGAGGTAAAGTTTGTGAGGTTGTAGGGGGTAATCTCTGGATCTACTGAACCCATTTTCACCAGTATAAAGCTACTTTATTCCTGAGCGACATAGGCTATAATTTATATTCAAAATAATTAGAGATACTTATGAAATTTGCAACAATGTAAACCAAATTAGCAAAATTTAGCCTATAAAATTAATTCTTTGGTGTGCGCTGAGAAAACTATTGATGTTACATAAAATTATGTACTACATGATTAAAGTACTCATTATTACCTACAAAAAACTCCGAGAGAATATATCTAACTATCATAGTTAAGTCACAATAGCAGCTTTTGTGTTCTACATTTTAATTAGATCGCCGCGCGCCGGTAGAAACAAAAGTTGTTTATATTCGTATTGTAGTATTCATTCTTATTCAAATAAATAGTTTAACAAATTGGTAGGTAGGTAGGGTAGGGTAGGGTAGCCGCGGGGGTCAGCTAGTCTAAAATACTGGTACTCTGCTGTATCCCGTTAGACTGGAATTCGACCCTAACGTATCAATCTACTACAAAAATTTCCCTATTTCGTTTTGAGAATACATGCTTGGTATTTTCCTAATTACAGCAATATTTTATGTTTACAGGTACGCCGCATCGCCCCAGAATTCTACGACAACCTTCCACACCACGACAGCTGGACCAAAGTCCTATACGATTTCGTAATGGACCCGGAAATCGGACCGTATGCGAGGATCAAGCGCAAGCGCCTTGGCCTTGACAGTTAAGTTTGTAGCACTGTATTTTAAATTATAAATTTGTGTAAGTTGGTAGAATGCGCTTGTGATGTTTGGGATAGCGCCATCTATTGGAAAGAGTTGGAAGATTATTCGTTACACTTTTGTTAGCTCCTATATTTTTATTATTGTCACTAGCTGACCCTAAACTTTGTTATGCCATAAAAACACCTAGATGTAGGGTAGATGAATGTTTGGTGTTTTACCTAACCTACCCTACTCAACCTATGTAGGTACATTTTATTTTATTTTGTTTTCATAAGTACCTTATCCTAACAATAACAAACACGACAAAAAAATAATAAGCGGAATCGGTACAGCCGTTTTCGATTCTATAAAGGACATACAGACATACATTAATTTTTATATATTAATGTCATAATGTTGCCTATTAAACAATAACTTAACTGAATAACATGAGGTGCTTGGCTGGATTCAGTCAGGCAAGTGTTATTGGGTTTTTCAAAGTGAGCAGAAAATAATCATCCTCGTTCTCCCACATCGCAAGCGCCATCTATAAACAAAAGCAGTAATTAAAAAAGTTTGATCTTGTTTAATTATTTTTATTGTATTGTATGTATTATTCTCGTAACAATACAGCATCGTTTTTGTTGTTATTTCTTTAAGCAAATTCTTTTGTTAGAATTATGGATATTAATTACGTAACCAATTTTTTTCTAATATTTTAAACGGTCCATCATTGACTTATATAGTAAGGATAGGCCGGACCGCGCGTTTTTCTTACGTCACAATTGGGTCATATTAGACCGAAACGAAGTCGCCGCTAGACCGCTTCCGAAGATAGCCGAGCGCGTGCTCGGCTATCTTCGGAAGCGGTCGTGTCCGCAAGACATTAAATATGCCGCAAAATTCCTTCGGCAGTATCTTTACTATTTAGATCTATGGTGTCCATGGAGTTTCTTGCCAGTTCTTCTTCATAGGAACCTATGGAGAAGACTGGTGACTGACCAACACCGGAACTATTCAATAGTGCCTGAAATGGTGTAGTTGTAACTTTTTCAGTTAGAAATAGAAATATCCAAAATAAAATGTCAAGAAAAATATTTTAAACATTTAGCGGGATTCAATTTTTCTTATATATATATATATCTAAAATAAACGTTATTTTTAATTAGGCTGTCATTTGAATCTCTGCTTGAAAAATACCTTGATATTACTTTCAAAGCATGTATTAAAATTATACAAACATTTATATATCTTCTATAACAGAGATTATTTTGTGTCAAAGTGTACCAGCCCACATATATTTTTTTCCGAATTAATCATAATTTAAAATCATTATAGCTAAATCATTTTAGTCCGGTTAAATTAGACCAAAAAATAGGAGTGAGGTTACAAAAAATCGCAACCAGCTGAAAATTGGTAGGATTATTCAAAACCTCATCATAATTGAAATCTAAAAAATCCTCACCGATCCTACACCTGGAAAAAAATACTCGGTCACAAAAACGGGTTTTTCGCGATGTTCCAGCAAAACAGTAAGATTTATCATAAAATTAGTCAATAAAAAATTGTAGATCAGATAATTATATATAAAAATGGCTATAATTTCTCTCTATAAGGTCTCTTTGGTAACCAAGCGGGACGCGGGGAACGTTTAGCACCGTTCCGAGCGCGCGATTGGTTGGTCAGTTGACACAAGGATCGACTGACCAATCGCGTCGCGTCCACGTTCCGTTCGCTCTATATGGTGGTTGGTCAGTTCACGCACTATGCGCGAACTTACCCCCAATACGCCAAAACTTTGTCAAGTTACATGCCGGGGATTATACGACTTTGAAGCTTCCTCGTATGTGTTCATTTTGCACTCTGTCAAGCAGAGACACACCTCCCGCCCATCTAAGCACATTAATATATCGCTTTATGTTTGAAAAATTCGGCACGACTTATTCGAAGTGAGTTGGTACATTTTGGAATAATTTGGAGGTATTTCGTACCCCACTCAAAGTAGCTTTTGTAAAAGTGTTTTAGGATTTTCGAAGTAACGTTGTTCAAGCGTACTACAGGAATGGGGCAATATAACACCTCAGTGATATAATAATATTATGTACATTGAAATAGTATAATCTTGTTATAAAATGTACATGTTACCTATGTAAAAATATAAATTATATCATTAATTTTATGATTTTTGTTGGGGTAACCCCGTGACCCCATTTAAACCAGTATTTTTAAGGTTCAATTTTATTTTTATTTTTGTACATATTTTCAGAATTTTAAGTAAAGTCTTAGGAGTTTTTAATACAATGAAAGCGCGGTCGTGGATTTTTTTTAAGTCATTAAGAATACAAATAATTTGAAGAAGGGTGTATTTTGTATTTCTGTTACATATTTATTTTCTTGTTTACTTTAGAGTAGTCTACAAATATTGATACAGGCGCAAAAAAGCTTATTTTTTGTAAAAAAATTTGAAAATACAGGGGATTTAGTTTCAAACTTTTCGTTAAAACTAATATTTTAAATTTTTCATACATTTTGCTATGTAGAATTATATAAACTTTATGTCGCCAATTCCAAATATTTAGCATTTATACATTTATAAGAGGGATATACCTTAATAGTCAACTAAGGTTTAAGATGGTAGCCGTTGGCATATCGAGTTTACCGGTCAGCTCGAAATGAGACGAAGACGAAGCTGCGCGCACTTTTTAATTATACAGGATGTTTGGTGCATCGTGTGCCAAATTGAAATGGTCGACTGAAGGGTCACCTACTAGCCTTTCAGACCCCTTAACACCCCTCATACCTTGTAGTTTTTTTTTATCGACTTTTAATTGTTTTCATAAAAATAAAATAAATTACATTGAAATACAAATTAAAAATAAAATATATAGAGATACGAGACAGATTTTACCTTATAAGAATGAGATAACAGATTTATAGGTTTGTCAGGTATCTATAAGCAAAAATATTTTTTTAAATCATAATTTTGAATATTAGCCTTAGGTGACTCGATTCACAATTCTTGCGAATTCACTAAGTTGTTAAAAGATTTTTATGGCATGTAGCACATCATTAGCAAGAGGATAGACTGGAGAGTTAATGAGGGATTTGGAAGATCCCGGTCGCTTTTTTTTTTTTTTTGTAGCTATATAAACAGCTGTAACATGTACAGATTTGCGAGTGAATTAAAAAAAAACTAGGTGACTGATGTCACTAATTTTGTATTTAAAAGTACTCTTAAACAGTACACATCGAAATAAAATTAAAATTCAGAGTCTACGCCATATATTTTTAAAAAAAATTGTATTTGAATGTTAAATTTGGGTCTCTTTTTAGTAAAACAATAAAAAGTCGTTAAAAAAAACCACAGGGCATGAGGGGTGTTAAGGGGTCTGAAAGGCTAGCACATGACCCCTTCAGACGACCATTTCAATTTAGCACACGATGCACCAAACACCCTGTATAACTTTACAAGAAGGTACAAATTTAAATGAGATCATTTAAATACAACCCGCGGCATTTCCATTTAATATCAAATTCATTAAGACGACGACTAACGCCATCAACAAATCGTCACTGTATTTAAATAAATAAATATTCACAAACCGAGTAAACCCTTTTACTTGCAAATCACTGCTAACACCATCTATCGTTTGGGAGAGAATCGACCGCATTCGATCTATTTTAGTAAAGTAATCGGTTTAGTCCGTCGAAAAAAGCTAGTTACGTCGGCACAGTTTCTTTGTATGGGATGAGGCATCTGTATGCTAGTATTATATTATATGTGCCGCAGTGTTGTGAGTTCCGATCAAGAGATCAAAGCTTTATAGATATGAGTGGAAAGAGACATGCTGAAATCGTGGGTTAACTATTCACCTTGGCAGCGTGATATTATGTTATTTCTCTGCTAGATTTTTATCGTTTCTAATACTATGTATGCAGATAATTCAAGTAGTCGAATGTAATACCAAAATATACTGTTCAGTTCAAAATGTTATCGGTATGTATGGTTGTATGTATCTCTTTTATAGACATACAAACAACGCCTCTTGTTATTAAATAATCATGTGATCGATTGTATACTTACCATTGGAACTTCAGTAATTTTTTTGTAAGCAACAATTGTAAAACTGTCTCGTTGGTACAATGCATGAATTCGTAGGTTCGATTCCAACAGCCTCATTTCGTAGGTTATGAATTCGGCAAGGCAAAGGGCTAAGTGCGGCTCGGACTCGCGCACGAACGGTTCCGTACCACCATCGCAAAAAACGTCACAAATGTCACTTTTGTTGTATGGGAGCCCCACTTAAATATTTATTGTATTTGTTGTTATAGCGGCAAAAGAAATACATTATCTGTGAAAATTTCAACTGTCTAGCTATTCATGAGATACAGCCTGGTGACAGACAGACAGACAGACATAGGGGCCCGTTTTTACCCCTTGGGTAAACCCTAAAAATCGACCAATCGCAGACGGAAATCCACATTGCTTCTTTCATCTCGCATGTGATTTTTGATACTCTTTACCTTGCCGAATTCATTACGCAATAAGGCTGCCGGATCGCGCAGTTTTATTAGGATTTTCAACCTGGAATTTTCCAGAAACAGACCGGGGTCTGGATTTCTGCCTGGTTGGTGAACACGTGGAACTTAAACATAACTGGTTTAACCACCACCCCTGCTTAACCCTCGGGGTATCCAGGCGTGAATATATGTTACGTATTGTCCTGTCTAATCTTGAATTGTTCTAAAATCGATCACATGGTATTAAAAAGATATTCACAGGCGATAAATCGTGTCCTTATTGTAAAAAATCTATATTTCTGAATGTGAATTTATGTAAAATGTTGTAATAAAATCATATTATATTTCATTATTCTTTTGGTTTTATTTTGAATCCTAATCTTGGTGACGGAGGTAATGTCTTATGGTATTGTAAAATTGGCCTATTGAGGCACTTTTCCACCGCCGACGAGTAAAGTTATTCTCTCTCAGCGACACTCTCTTGGCAGTCAGAACTCACGCCAGGAGACCAACCAGCGGTCATTTCTACCTACAGTGCGGTCGCCCGGAGAGAGTGGTGCCAGTCTTGCTAGTAATCGCCCGTCGCACAAGAACACTCGCTTATAGCCGAGCGACAAAACTATCAGAACCACACTCGCTTCTCGCCAACTCATTTTTAGTTTCTAGCTTTACTCGCCGATCGTCGGCGGTGGGACAAGTGCCTAAAATACTTCCACTGCTGAGACACAGCCCTCCTTTCTGCGGTTGTAATCAACCACGCGGGCCCAGTGCGGATGTCGGTTGTTCGAATTTTAAGTTTTCTCTCCGGTTTCCTCACGATGTTTTCCTTCACCGAGAAGTCGTGTGTGAAGTGAGATTACACAAAGTTAAGCGCCTGCCAGAGTTCGAACCCACGACCTTTCATTTAAGTCGTTTATTTATTCACGAACAATACATTTGTATCTAAACACTTACACAAAATAAATATATAAATTAAATTAGTCACTAAAACAAAAACTATTCATTTTATACATTTAAATTCAATTATATACATTCCTTATCATAACAAAATATTAAATATTCTATGCATATTAAATTAATAAGTTATTTAGAATTAAATATATTTTTGCCTGACTGTATAAATGGCACTGAATTGGTAGTAATATCATAAATATACACTAAAATCTCTAATTAGTTGGGGCTGTAATGGCTCACGTGCCTTTTAATTTACCGGCACTAAAAATACTTAGTATTTATTGTGTGTGGCATAAATAGACCTAATTTGAAGACATTTGACGATAACCACCCCGCACTGAGCCCGTGTGGTCGATCACAGCACTCTCCTACTTGCAGAGAGGAGGCCTGAGCCCCAGCAGTGGGATCATTACATTAGGCAAATTATACTACTTTACTTTACCACTTGCAAGAAATCAAGTTGATGTTTTTAGAAAACAACAGCTGTAGATGTCCAGCAGACAACCAAAGATCACAGCTCACCATAGCTTACAGAATATGCAAGCTGAAGTGGCAATGGACCGTCAATATTAGCCGTAGAACACAAGTCAATGCCCGTATGAATCCGTTGTAAAAAAGAAATTTATACCATTCCCCCTCTAAAAAGCTTATTTTATTCACTGAAAACAGTGAATAAAAAGCACTTTTAATCACTGTTTTGGTGTTTGAATTTGGAACACACCAATGTATTAGACCTCCATCTAAATGCTATATAACCTCCTTGCGCCTCCTTGCGCAAAAAATACTCTATACAAATTTCTTGTGCAGAGAATTCTCGACTTTCAAACTTCATCTTCGATTTTAATTTTGAGTTTGTTTATATTTAGGATTTAACTAATGATGTTGATTTTAGTCTAGGATATTTATTGAATACTTATTTGGATTGTTATTCTAATATTAATTACAATGGTGTTTATTTAATTATAATAATGTACCGTAATGGAGGTGGTCAGCGGCCCCTGAAACAGGTGCTGTTACCTAGCTCAGGGATCAGGATTTCACATTTTTTTGTAAATTTTGAAGGAAATAAACCATTTATTTTGTATTTATTAATATTCCTTGTGCTTAAATCTTTCTTTTTCTCGTAGTCATGGTATAAAATATAGTATGCAACTCTTGAATAAAACGGATTTATATCGAGGGCCATGAATCACTCGCATCGCTCATGATTCTAACACTTGAATCACTCGCTATGCTCGTGATTCAATCATCATGAATCACTCCCTACGGTCGTGATTCAGTCGTTAGAATCCTTCACTTGCTCGTGATTCATCTATGGCCCTCGCTTTAAATCCGTCCTTTATTCACTAGTTGCATAATATACTATTATCCTATATATCTCTCTCAGCTATGCTCGGCGTTTCCTTGCGTGATCGAATCAGAAATGTAGAGATCTGCAAGAGAACCAGGGTTACCGACATAGCCCGAAGAATTGCCAAACTTAAGTGGCAGTGGGCAGGGCACATTGCTCGCAGAACGGATGGCCGATGGGGCAGAAAGGTTCTGGAGTGGCGACCGCGAACCAGAAGACGTTGCGTTGGAAGGCCTCCCACCAGGTGGACCGATGACCTGGTGACGGTTGCGGGGATCCGCTGGATGCGAGACGCACGGGACCGGTCAATGTGGCGACGCTTGGGGGAGGCCTATGTCCAGCAGTGGACATCTTTCGGCTGATATGATGATCTCTCTCAAAAGTCGCAACTTAATGATAGGTAATGGCTTTGGCACGTCCTAGTAGGGGGACTGATGATCGTTGTTGGGGTAGACGTGAATAGAATAGAAAAATAATTTGTTTCGTGCCCTTGTGAGGATACCGCAAAATACGCGGCTGGGACGCCCTCGGGCTAGGTGGGCGATGGTCTTCGCAGGGTTGCAAGTAGCAAAGAGTTGCATAGAGGTGAATGGCATGCAATTGAAGAAGGATTGGACTTGTCATAATTATTTCAGCCTCTCTTGGAATCGGAGAAAATTTAGGTCCGTAGTACTTCTTGTAAAGGAGGTTACGCACTACATCCGAGCTTCGTCCGACCGAATTTAGAACATTTTTAATTCCGATAGAACTCGACATTCAAATCACGGACTCGAATCGGATGCAGTGCGTAACCTTAAGTGGCAGTGGGCAGGATTGGACTTCTATAGACCGATTATAATAGGGATATCATAAAGAGGTGGTAAATAAAAATCATAATATTCTTAATTCAAGTTTATTCCACACAACATGTAGGTACAATAGTAAAGTAAAAAATGCGCATTGGACGGAGCTTAGTCAACTATACTAAAATCTACATTAGTCAGTACATTACAAAGCGTAGTCAATTTGGTGACGACTGAGTGCATATAAGTACGAAATTAATTTTAGACCCATTATATACGGGCTGTGTCTAACACCGACGCGAAAAAAATACAATGGATTCACTACAAGATTCTGAACCCGCTAGTGTTGATTTTTTTAGTGAGATATATAAAATATCAAAAAAAAAAAATGTGTCTTTTATTAATAAAAAAATCAAAAAATCTGCAATGAAAATAAAATACCTAAGCGCTACCTTACAGCTGATTTCCTAAAGTACACGATAGGGGTCAATGCCGCCAGCTAGTACCTACATACACGCGCCGCGCCGTCCGTCCTTTTTTTGTCGGCGAGCCAACAAAGGAGTAAAATTAAAAACTTCAATTGAGCTCGATAGGAATAACGATTTTGTACAAAAAAATGCTGTTTTTTTATTTTTTTTAAATAGTCTACGAAAAATGCCAGGGTGTCCTAAAAACACTAGAGGGTCCAGAATCATGTACTGAATCCATGGTATTTATATGGTTAAAAAATCCGCCACTCAGTCGTACTAAATAGTCTGAGTATCCTACACCACAAAAAATGAACTTTGTGCATTATATTCAAGGCACTATCAAAAAGGCACGAACAGTGATTGTAATACTTCTCTTTTTATGGCATAACAGTCATTCCTATACATAAATCTGTAAACTTGACAATTTATTAAATTACGTGAAAAATTTCGCTTCAAAAAGTGCGTTAATACAATTATTTTTCATAAAACATTTCTTAGAGCTTTCTAAAATTCAAACAAACAGGCTGTCTTCTTTAAAATCTGTTAATTATTATCAAAAAGTGTTTGCAAATTACTTTAAGGCCGATTCTGTATAAGGTATTGCTGTTTTTTTCTAGCATACAGGGCGAGAAAGAGATGAACGACGTATAGTAGTCACAGCGGATCTTTGTGTCTCTGAAGACTATACCGTTGTGGTTTCTAAATTCAACCCCACTTAAATGTTAAACTGATTATGATTTCAACTTCAAATTATTTTATATACAACTGTGAATATTTTTATCTCTGTAAATAAACCAACATCAAATTCTTAATTCAGCAAACGGGAGTAAGAGTTGTCAAAATGTGGTATCCAATAAATTATCAGATTAGACGTCAGCGGAATTTTTCCGCCCCCTTTTTTTCGATCTACTACAAAAAATACAGCAATATTTATTAAGTCAGTGCCAAATTAAGCCTAATTTTATCTTAAGTTTGGCTTTATTTATTGTTTCACGATTCAATTAGGTGGGCACACATTGGTTAGGTATATAATGCATATGCTTATAAACATTTAGAAGAATTAAGAACCTTCTCCTTTTTTGAAGTTGGTCAAAAACAAGTCCCTCAACATCATTTGAAAATAATTCTGTGTTCTGTCTAAATTTATTTTAAATGTACCGTAATTCACATTATTTGCAACACTGAAACAATTCTAACATTTATTTGGACTTTAAAATAATTAAATCGGACTTTAAGTGATTTTTTTATCATCATCAATTTTTGTACTAGGCATAGAAATCAAAATCTTGTCTTTGATATCTATTGCCTGGTAATATTTTGGATGTTAATGAAAAAATGAGGCAGTGTGTCTTAATATTAAATAGCTACATTTTAAGTTACTTTCGGTATATTACAAAAAAAAAGTGGAAACAAAAAATCGAAAAAGTTATTTCTTACGGCTTTTGTGAACTCACTCGTATTATTCGATTCGTATTCTTGATTATTTCTATGGGATAAACAAGATTTTTGTTTTTGCCCGCTACTACAAGATCAGCTATTTGGCAGTGAAAGTCCCGTCAAAATCGGTCTAACCGTTTCGGAGATTAGTCGGCACAAACAGATAAAAATATATTTTTTTTGGTATTTCATATGCATTAAGTAAAACGTGTTAAAAAAAATGCGAATCGAATACGAGTTAGTGCACAAACGCCTTTATACTTAAAATTATAAATTGATCATTACAATAATACACATAATATAATTAATTATGTTAAAAAATAACATGATATAAAAATAATATACATCAATATGAGATTCTTAACAAGAAAATATTTCGCTTAAAAATTATTAAAGTAATCATTAAAATATTTAAGGACGGAAATTCTATAACAAATAAGGGCTTTATATTTTGGAACTTATAAAATTAATTTAAAATGCACTCTTTGCAACGAAAAATGAGTTTTGTATCCATTTTATTGATGTTACAGTTTCGCCTAATTATTGCACTATAGGATTTTCAACACTCGGTTCAGCGCTGAGAGTTGAAAATCCAACAGACACACGAAAGGAAGAAATATCATTTAATCGAACTAAATACACTAATTTTAAAAAGATATGACATAAAATAAACTTCACAGAAAATAAAAAACATTTTTCGTTGCAAGGACTGTCCCTAAATGAAGAATTAAAAAACTATATTTGTTGCCAATTTTTTGGACCATTTTAATTCCCCTCGGATAACCTCCCAGTGAAATAATTTTAAACAAATTAAGTAGTGAAACATGTCTTCTTTCCAACCTTCCAAATATTGTTTGATATTACAGATTATATGAAAGTACAAAATTGTCTACACACAAACAGTTGATTTCCTAGAATTTTTCTAGTATTTTAATCAATCAAACACCTGGTTTATAGTATTACTATTGGCTGCTGATAAGCCAACCCGCACTGTGTCCCAGCAGTGGGCACATTAAAAAAAAGGCTGATGGTGATGATGCCGATAAGCCAATCACAGCAGTCAAGGTAATCTGTCAGCATTTTTTTGTCCTGATTCGGCGTTCTCTTTATTAATAAAACAGGCGGGCGAGCACGGCCTACTGTGACAGGCTTGAGTCACACATTTTTATCATAGTTTGGGAGCAAAAACCGTGGCTCAAGCCTATCACAGACGCCGTGCTCGCCCGGCAGGGGTAAGTACTCGTATGTCGCAGTACACTGCAGGACGAATGTATATTCAATTTATTAACAGGTAGGTCTTAAACATCACATATTTATCAAAATTCCCAGATATATTACTCATTCTTTAAAATTACAAAAAGTTAAGGCAGACAGGCGCGATGCGACATTGCGACAATGATGCGACGACAATTTTTCATAGAATTGTTCTACAGGTACATTATCGGTAGAACAAGTTCTTTGAAAGATGATAGCCGTCTTTCCGTGGAAGCTTTAACTTGCTGTAATTCTTAAATATGTCTCGTGGGTTCCAAAAACATTGATAACATCTTCAAATTACCCTAAATTTCCATATCATATCTTCCATCATTCACACAGGAGTCTCGAGACTCCCCTCGCCGGGGGGCGAAGTCTCGGTGAGGGGCGTAGTCTCACCTGGGAGGGCCGGGGCCGCGTATCATATCTGTGAGGCGGGCATCGTGGACACCGTGCTGTGAGGAGTGGTGGGCCGGGAGCCCGCCAGCGACGCGTTGAGGGAGGCCATTGTACCCATCTGGAGAGGGAAAGGATGATTAAATATATTCTTTATCACATCTATTCATAAAGAGTTTGTTTATTATACGTAAACAGGGAATAAAATAGCTTATTAATCCCTAGACACTAAAAGTGATTTGAATTTGGAATGTGGATATTGTTAGTAAATGTTCCAATCAGCAAAGAGACGAATCACAAACCATGCGAATCAAAATAGGATTACATCGCATGATGGCACATGAGGTGAATTGCTAATGAGCGATTGTAATTCTATTTCGGACCGCACGGGAACATTGTATTGAACAAGTGACTGGCTGGAAAACCGCGCGCGAGCTAAATTAAAAACTAATCTACAACTGTAACGGATGGTCCTAATAAAATGGTTACGATGCACTTTCCATAATTTTTCAAATATAAACATTAGCCTCTAATTATTTCTTATGGTTCCAAATCGTATGTAAATAAGTAATGATAATGTTCTTGTTCATAAGTTGCACTTACTTATTTTATCATGGAGGGTGATAAAAAGTAGAGTGCAAGCTTAGTAATAGGGTCCCGTTTTTACCCTTTGGGTACGGAATCCTAAAAAACACTCTTGCCTTTAAAATATTTATTTGCTCCCTAGATAAACAATCTACTAATTCAGGTGATTTTTTAACACGAAACTTAAATACAGTATGTATTACGGATAATTATACAGTGAAGAAAAAAGTTGTTAGAAAACCTTGATTATGGGTTTCTCGGTTTGTGAAGAGGCCTATGCTCTGTTTTGAGACTTTTCAATGCTGGTAACATTTATTTGAAGGAGGTGTTTATCAGTCTATGTATACCTACCAAAGACACCGACTACCAAAAAGAAAGTTATTTTTTCACTTAGTAGTGTTTTTATTAGACATGGGACGTACTTGCAAAATCGAGTACCAGGGCTTCCAAGTACGTCTACTTTAAGAAACCAGGTCCTAAAACCAGGGCTTGGGATACTTTCAAGTATTTTCTATCTGGATAGGAAATTGACCCGTAATGTTAATGAATAAGGAGCACAATCGCATTTTCAAATAAATACCACTTACAGACGATTAAACTTCCTACTTTTATGCCAAGCCCTGTTGGAATAAAAATACTTGCATAGGAAATTGAAACGTGACTGCATATAAATAAGGAGCACAATCGCGTTTACAAATAAATACTTGCAAAGACACACCATTAAAGTAAAAATACTTGCATACGAAATTGTGCCGTAGACCCTTACAAATAAGGAGCATGATCGGGCGACGTCCGAAGCCACGTCACGAATCAGCGAGACTCGGGCGAGCGTCGAGCCCCGACGGAGCGAGTCCGAGTAGCCGTATAAAATACTTTGAAGTCTTGCAAGTATTTCAGGTCGGTACCTGGTGTACGTACTTGGAAGCAAATACCTGGTGTAAAAACCTGGTCGCGTAAATACGTACCTTCCCTAGTTTTTATTTGGAAGTTGGTAGTATTTTTTTATATGTTTTTTTTTATTTTATATAATTAGTAAGAAAGTAAATATTCAAGTGTTTTTGTTGCTGTCCTAATTTGTAAATCTCTCTTTGACAGTGGGTTAAGTTCGCCTTTGTTCATAAGTTATCATACTGTATTTGTATATGTTTGTTTTTGTACAATAAATAACAAGAAATTCAGGCTGTGCTAATACAGCCCAGCCTAATTTTTTACGCCGTTGTTGTCAATAGGCTAAAACCTTTAAGGAATATAGGCGTTACGTAATGAAAGAAAAATAACTCACCCTCAAATGCGCCAAATCCTCCAGCTTAGTCAGATCAGCTAACTCCAAATACAGACTGTACACAAGCACCCATCCATACATCCCCGCGACACAAAACACGATCCAGAACAGACACATGAACACATTGTACGCGAAGATCATGTCGTTGACTATGGACGCGAACACGAACGCGATCAGACGGAACACTATGAATACGCCGAAGGTGTATAGCCAGGGGACGATGCGTTTCTCGTATTCCTGGAATGGAGAAATTGGTTGATTAAGTTCGTGAGAAAGGTTGGAGGGAATAGTTTGAAATTCTTGTGTAAACTGTAAGTATAACGGTAAGAGCGGTTTCGCAATGCATCCGATCTGAGTCCGAATTTGAGACCAATTTCTATCCGAATTGAAAATGTTCTGAATTCGGACGGATGAAGCGGTTACGGCTACCTCGGACCGACATTTCTCAGATTCGGATCGGATGCAGTGTGAAACCACTCTAAAATGGTTACGAGAGCTTTTGCAATGCATCCGATCCGAGTCCGAAATTGAGACCAAGTTCTATCCGATATGAAAATGTTTTGAATTCGGTCGGATGAAGTTCGGATCTAGTGCGTAACATCTCTTACATGTAATACTACGCCTACTTCGGACCGAAATTACTCGGACTCGGATCGGATACAGTGCGAAACCGTTCTAAAATGGTTAAGAGAGCGGTTTTGCACTGCATCCGATCCGAGTCCGAATTTTAGGCCGAGTTCTATCCGAATTGAAAAGTTCTGAATTCGGTCAGACAGTTCGGCAGGCTTATTACGTATGAAACAGCAATTAACAATATTTGCGCAGAGATTGTACAATCATCGCGCGAATATCGCTTTACGTCAAAAAGTTGGAGGGCTTATTTTTGCGAAATAATTGCTCTTCAATCGCGAATCCGCATTATATATGAGCTATAGCCACACCATAATAATTTTACGACAGCACTGCCAACAATAAAAATCTGTTAACTGAAATTTGCATTTATCGCAAGTTGATCGCGATAATTTCGTATTACGTATGGTTTTTGACAGCAGAGCGACAGCGATCGGCGAGCAAATGTGGCTGTCAAATTGCGATTACTTTTTCCCTTGTTGGTCGATTGCTAATCGCTCGCTGATGGCTGAGTAGGTACAAAAGTTTTTGAGTTTTTGGCGGCTTTTTTCGTATGTTATTTTGTGGCTACTTTAATTATCCGCAAATTAGAATAATAAATATTGAAATAACAAATTCCTAGTGAATATTGTAAATGTAAATGACAAATTGGTGTTGTTTTGAGTCTCTAATGTCTACGCAACTGGACTATTTGTTGAATCATTGAAACAGAAGTGATCACGGTAAAGTGGAGGATTTTTTTTATATACAATATAAAAAAAATCCTGTGTTGGCTACCTCAGCGAAGCTTATATGTTTACTACTAAATACTTACAAACACATGGTATGTGATAAGTCCGCAATAAGTATCTTCTATAATATATTTTTTTATATGGCAAACACCGATGTCGACTATTCTGCCAATGTCTAAATTAAATTTGAAAAATCTTTTTTATGTTTCATAGCTCAAATACGAGATAATGTAGTCTACAAAGTGATGTTCTAGTGCGTTAACGATTCGATTTCTTAAAACAATCGACAATTCGAAGAAATTTTAATTGATTTTACACATTGACATGTAAGTAAATAAAATGCAAATATCAAATTTTCACTGCCATATTTACTTTACACAAATACTTTACATCTGCGAATATAAATTTATCGGAATATTGGAGCTAAATAGTAATCAAATTGACTATTGTAAAAAAACAGCGTCCACGAAGTGATGCTCTTTCATAAGCTGTTTAATTCATCAAACGATACATTTTATAAATCATCGGACAGATAAAATAGCTTCTGTTAAAAGTGACCGTCAAAAAAAAATATACTTGACGTAAAGGCCTCAGTAGCCGGGTCACTAAATTGATCGCGCAATAATTGTGCAATTATTGCTACTTGCTGTTCCTTACGTAATAAGCCCGCCGCGGATCTAGTGCGTAACATCTCTTATAAGTACTACTACGGCTACTTCGGACCGAAATTCCTCGGACTCGGATCGGATGCAGTGCAAAACCGCACTTAAACGCGGGGGACAGCTAGTTTTAAATTATAAAATCTCTAACACCTATAAAAAAACTAAGAAATATTTTTAAACTAACTTAAAAAATAGGAGGTTATAATTATAAACTTTGTTTAAGTGCAACTTACCTTATTCTTTCCTTGCATTACTAACTACAGGATGTCAGCATGAATGGTGAACGAATTAGTGAATTAGTATGAGTGAGTGAATGTAAATAAAACATAGAATGAACATGACGGGTATGAAAATATATTTTATGAATAATCCTTATGAGCAAAATAAATGTGAATATTAGCTAAAATTATAATCCCCGGCACGTAAGTTGGCAAGGTTTTGACGTAGATGGGGTAAAATCACACATATTCCGCGAAATGACGAACCACCATATAGAGCAAACGGAACGTGGACGCGACACGATTGGTCAGTCGATCCTCTTGTCAACTGACCAACCAATCCCGCGCTCGGAACGGCGCTTAACGTTGATGCGTCTGTTCCTGCGTCCCGCTTCACTCCAAAGAGATTAGGGATGTCGGAAATGCAATAAAGTATCGATATATATCGTATCGATGTTTTTTGAAAATATCAATATCGATATTGATATTTTTATTAAAAAATATCGATATATCGGTATGTTTTTTTTTTTAAATATATTATAGTCTCGCGCTTGACCACTATCTCACCTGATGGTAAGCGATGATGTGGTCGACGGTGAAGCACGAGAATATTCTATTTGTCAGAGAATATTCGTGCTCTAAAAATTAATTAATTTGGTCTAATCTAATTCAATCATCTTACATTTCTAGATAAATATTAATTAATATACATAATGTTTAATAAATCAAACAACTTTTTTTCTTTTCTTTTTTTATAAATGTTATTTGGTCTGAAAAAAATATCGGTTTTTATACCTTTTCAATACTTAAAATTTTATATCGATACATCGATATATCGAACTATTAAATATCGCTCAAAAATATCGATATATTGAAAAAATAATATCGATATATCGATGTATCGATATTTTTTCAACAAGCCTAAAAGAGATCTTAAAACGACTTCTGTCCATCTAACGACTCTTGTCAACTTACGTAACGAGGATTATACAAGAAATCTTTGCAGTGATAAATCATGCATGACAGATTTAGTTGGTTAATTCATTCAATATTGCCATAATTAACTTAAAGGCAGGTTTACACGAAGCCAATGCTTTTTTTTCATCATTATCATCAGCCTTTTTTAATGTCGCCACTGCTGGGACACAGGCTCTGTGAGAGGGAACGGACCGTAATCCACGCCGCCGGCCCAGTGCGGGTTGGTGGATGTCACATGTCTTCGAACTTTTGGTTCTAGGTTCTAGGACATGCCGGTTTCCTCACGATGGTTTCGTTCATCGTTTTGAGAGCAGTGGTGATGACATAATTTACAGTAAAGCTCCTGCCTGGGGGTTCGAAACCACGACCAACAACTTGTAAGTCGCGGTCGATACCACTGGGCCACCACTGCTCTCTTTTTTTAATGTATTTGCAATCATTCAATGACTTCTCCCGCTCTGAGTGAAGCGGGAGGGTGTGTCAGACTTTTTCTGACTAAAACCCACCCGTGTTCCTTCAGTTGCTTGAGCCAAGACCGCGGTAACTCTCTTTCAAATTTATCCGCGACCCACGAAGCCAATGCTGACCGTCAGTTAGATTTTGGGGGCCGAGTCACCCACGTCCGTAGGTGTGTACCCCTTTTTTTTGATTCCCTACACGTGGTCCCCGGGTGGTGCAAATCAGGTGACACTAACTGGTGGTAGGCTTCGGCCGAAGGCTTGTGACCACCCACCGGGCAAAGACGTACCGCCAAGCGGCCTAGCCGTGTTCCGGTACGATGCTCGGTGTAGCCAACTAGAGGAGTTGGGTCGAGATAGCTGTTCCACTGCAGGCTGACCAGTCTGACGCGACCTGTTAAGGATGTATCGGGAGACTAGTCGCGGAGGGTAGCGGGATCCGAGGCACGGTGCACCGCTGGCCGACCGCAGGTAGTTGGGGGCCCAAGTAGTGTGCCAGCCACACACGAAAGGCTGCCCCGCCAACTGTCGAAAAATCCCGGAATGCACCATCGTGCTGGTTGGCGACCAGACGGGAGGGCCCGATGGACATTCCGGGGGGGCTCGGGCGTCCCCGCAGTCTCCAGACTAGTGCCCCAATGATGCTGTCCTTTCAGTGCGTGTCTGTAGGTTAGCAGCGTGGAACCTCGTCTCACTTCCTTCTCCTCTATTCCATTCACTCTTTTAAAATGAAAAGGAAAAAGAATAATGGTGTTAAACAGCGGCTGCACCCCCTCCCCCACAAAGTGCACCTCACTAATATTCGAGGTCTGCACTCAAATATCACTGCAGTCCACTACCATCTGGAGGCTGAGAAACCAGCGCTCTTTTTCCTTACGGAGACGCAGATAGCGAATCCGTCAGACGTGTCGTACTTGTCTTACCCAGGGTTCACCCTGGAGCACAATTTTAAACCGCGGGCGGGCGTATGTATGTATGCCCGTGACGACGTTTGCTATCGGCGTCTCCGTAACCTTGAGGACTCCAGATTCTCAACGCTCTGGGCTCTGGTGGACACAGGTTTGGATAAAGTCATCTACGCCTGTGTCTACCGTTCGCACAGTGGAGATCAGGAGACATCCAGGCTCACAGAGTACCTCAGTGAGGCGGCTGATGCGGCACAGCAGCGGTACCCTTCCGCCCAATTAGTGTTACTGGGGGACTTTAATGCCCACCACCAGGAGTGGCTCTTCCCATACCAGTGCACTGACCATGCTGGACGGGAGATGCGTAAGCTTGCGCTTGCGCTAAACCTCACCCAGCTGGTCCAGGGGGCAACGAGGGTACCGGATGTTGATTCGCACACAGCGAATTGCTTGGACCTTCTGCTGACAACAGATCCGGACAGATACTCTGTGTCGATAGCTTCACCCTTGGGTAGTTCCGACCACTGTCTGGTGAAGTCTGTGTCCGTCTATTCCCCGCCCGATCCCAGCCCAAGAGGCACCCGGCGGGTTTGGCGGTACAGGTTGGCAGATTGGGATGGTATGCGATCATTCTTCGCATGCTATCCTTGGCAGCCTACTTGCTTTTTTTCGACTGATCCATCGTCGTGCGCAGACGCCGTGACCGATGTGTTGCGTCAGGGAATGGAGTACTACATTCCGTTCTCTGACGTAACAATGTCCAACGTTGACCGGCCATGGTTTGGCGCCGAATGTGGGCGCGCTGACGCGCTTAAACATGAGGCGTACCTGGCTTGGGTCGACGCTCGATCGCGCAAGGCAAGTGACGTGGGTCAGAAGAAGAAGGCCTTCAACAGGGCTGCCAAGTCCTGCAAGCTGGTATTGCGAAGGGCTCGGTTCGATCACATTGGCCGAATAGGGGCCAAACTTGCTTCTTACCCAGCAGGAAGTAAAGCGTTTTGGTCCCTGGCTAAGTCGGTCGAGTCGAACTTTTGCCGTCCCTCACTACCACCACTGCTGAAACCCGATGGGTCGCTGGCACACTCCGCTGAGGAGAAGGCAAATTTATTTGCCTCTCTTTTTGCGGAATCTTCACGTCTGAATCCTGGTGACGCGCAGCCCCCTCCTTCTCCTGATGGATGCGAGACGAGTATGTCGGACATTCGTATCCACCAAAAGGACGTCCGTAGGGTGCTGAGCCACCTCGACGTGAACAAGGCTAGCGGCCCTGATGGCATTCCAGCAATTGTTCTTAGAACCTGTGCGCCTGAACTGTCTCCGATCTTGACACGTCTATTCCGCCTTTCGTATGAGGCTGGAAAAGTGCCGAATGCTTGGAAGCAAGCTAACGTACAGCCCGTGCCCAAGAAGGGCAGTCGAGCTGACCCGGCCAACTACAGACCCATATCTGTAACCTCCATACTCTGTAAGAGTATGGAACGTGTACTTAATATAAAGCTCCTGGCATACCTAGAAGCTAACGATATTCTTAGTGACCGCCAATACGGCTTCCGCCGAAATCGGTCTACTGGGGATCTTCTAGCGTATGCCATTCACATCTGGAGTGAGGCCATCGAGAAGCACGGGGAAGCGCTTGCCGTCTCCCTCGACATCTCGAAGGCTTTTGATAGGGTCTGGCACGAAAGCCTTATTGGTAAGCTTCCTTCATTCGGTTTGCCCGGTGGTCTGTGTGATTGGATTGCAGACTTCCTGAGAGATCGGTCCATTCGAGTGGTTATCGATGGCTGCTCGTCGGACCAATTGGATATCAATGCCGGGGTCCCTCAGGGGTCGGTACTCTCAGCAACTTTATTCTTGCTGCATATTAACGATCTGCTAAAACCCGGCACCTTTGGGTATGCAGACGACAGCACTGTTGCTGAGAGATACATGTCCAACGCTCGAGCTACCGGACCTCAGATCCAGTCTCTGCGGGAGGCCATGGTGGAGCGCCTGAACCTGTCCTTGCAGGCAGTCTCCGAATGGGGCGATGCCAATCTGGTCAGGTTTAATGCTGCTAAAACCCAGGCGTGTCTTTTTTCCGCTAAAAAGAGCCAATTCCAACCGGCTCCAACTTTCCGAGATGTGACCGTGCCAATAACTGACCATCTTGAGCTTCTTGGCGTTACGTTGACATCGACTCTCAATTTTGGCCCATACATTGAGGCAAAGGCTCAGCTGGCTGCCAAAAAGCTGGGGATCCTTGCAAAGGTTAGAAGGTACTTCACGCCAGAACAGCTGCTCAGCTTGTATCAAGCGCAAGTTCGATCATGCATGGAGTACTGTTCTCATCTCTGGGACGGATCCGCCAAATACCAGCTTGATGCACTAGAGTCGATCGAAAAGCGGGCCAAAAGGCTCATCGGCGATGAGGCACTGGTTAAGTCAAAGCTCCAGAGCCTTGAACATCGTCGCCGAGTTGCCAGCTTGTCGGTCTTTTATCGGTTGCATTTCGGGGAGTGTGCGATGGAATTGCATGATCTAATTCCACCAAGCCCGTTTCATCATCGGACTACAAGACGTACGGCGATGCGCCATCGCTACATGGTAGACATACCACCCATACGCACTAAACGTTTTGGAAATACTTTCATTATGCGTACAGCTAATGAGTGGAATTCCCTGCCGGAGTCTGTGTTTCCCGATAGCTACAATCTAGGAGTCTTTAAGTCAAGAGTGAATAGGTTACTTCTAGGCAAGCGTGCTTCACCGTCGACCACATCATCGCTTACCATCAGGTGAGATAGTGGTCAAGCGCGAGCCTATAATATATAAAAAAAAAAAAAAAAAAAAAAAAAAAGATGAACGGAAACGGAAACCATTACTGGCTTAGTTTTTTTTTTTTTTTTTAACTTTGCCCCACACTAGGCATTTCTTCCTGTATCGTGGGTGCTTTTACAAACATATAAACTCACATACACAACACCCAGAGCCGGAACAACTATCTGTAGGTCATTCAAATATTTGTTCCGTGCGGGAATCGAACCCGCGACACGCAGCGCAGCAGTCAATTGCTCAACCACTGCGCCAACCGTGCCATATATATATTTATATTGGTCCCATGCAGGGTTTGGCAGTATTTAAATTACTTGTAATTTAAATATGTATTTGAAATAATTATTTGGTATTTGTAATTGAATTACTTCATAAAAATGTAATTTATAATTGTTATTTCAAAAACCTCAGCGGCTGCATAATACATTTGAACATAAATACATTTAGCAGTCTTATTAATGGGGGCGTTCTGCAGAAAATATTAAATTACTTGTAATTTAAATATGTATTTGAAATAATTATTTGGTATTTGTAATTGAATTACTTCTTAAAAATGTAATTTATAATTGTTATTTCAAAAACCTCAGCGGCTGCATAATACATTTGAACATAAATACATTTAGCGATCTCAATAATGGGTGCGTTCTGCTGAAAATAGTGCTCGATTCAGTGTATTAATCAAATTTATTAGTACGAACGTCACGACGGATGATAGTTAAAAATACTGTATTTTGTATTTAAAAAACACGACTTAAAAATATTTTGTGTTTCGTATTTTAAATACATACGCGATAGTATTTTGTTATTTGTATTTTAACTAACGCAAATCTTGTATTTGTTCCAGCTCTGGCCCCACCAAACTTTTTTTCTTGCCATAGTTTCCAACACTAACAGCCAGTGTTAGCATGTATCTGTAGAGCGCCCGTCTATTCTTTTAATCGTAGCTAGCGACCTCCATCGTGTACACCCCTCATCCCCACGTGTACGTTTACCGCGAGGAAAATGAAGAAAATACTGACCAAATAGACGTATAGTGAAACAACATGGACAAGACCAGCGCTAACAATAGTTTACTGAACTTAGGGTAGGTTTGTTTTCTGTCCGTAAGGTAGTTTAGTAAAAAATATTGGCTACGTATTTTTTATTTTGACACGTAAACGTAGTGACAACGATATAATGCGTTGAAACATCGTGTGACGTCACACCGTTAGTACATTTTATAATGCCCTAGTGACGTCACAAGCCCCCACTCCTGAACTTTGATGCGTTTAACTTTGTCAATTTTAGGGTTCCGTACCCCAAGTGCAAAAACGGCACCCTATTACTAAGACTCCGCGGTCCGTCTGTCTGTCTGTCCGTCTGTCTGTCACCAGGCTGTATCTCATGAACCGTGATAGCTAGACAACTATAAAAATATCTACAAATAAATCTAACTAGATGACGCGATTGTATCTACTTCGCGTGACAAAAATCGGAGTAAAGTTACGATCAATGATCGTAATCTGAGCTTTTCTTATAGCATTATCGGCACCGGAAATCCACCGAAATCTAGAAAAATGCCCTGTTATGCCATATTGAGCTGTAAATAATGTACAGAAAAAGTTTGGCCGAGGCATTGGAAATGTTTTCTTTCATTGATATTAAGTTAATTTGTTTTTAAATTGTGTCATAAGTTCAGATACCGTCAGAAGAAGACTTGCTGAGTGGAACCTGACTCCAAAGAGAGCTGCAACAGGCCCAGCATTAACGGTAGCCCACCGTCAAGCACGACTTGAATTCGCTGATCATAGACGGATTGGAAGTTAGAGCAGTGGGGTAAAGTATTCTTCACTGGTGAAAACAGAGTGAGCCTACATGGAAGTGATCGACGTCAGAGAGTATATCTTCACCCTGGATAACGTTATTCTCAGTGTTGCATCGAGGAAACTGTTGCTTATGGAGGAGGATCGGTGGATCGGAATGGTCTGGGGCGGCATCTCGTTAACCGCACATACAGCGTTAGTTTTCATCGAACCGACGGGCCGTACAAGTGGATTGACATCTCATCGCTACATTACTGAAATCCTCGCAGACCATGTGGTACCTTACGCAGGATATATCGGGCAGGATATGCATGATAATGCACGGGCTCATGTTGCTCATGTGGTGACCCAGTATCTACGCGACGTCGGCATTCGTACGTTGGACTGGCCAGCTAGAAGCCCGGACTTGAATCTGATAGAACACTTATAGGATGAGCTGAAACGTAGGTTTCGAACCCGGGTACTTGTTCCAACAAGGCTTCCAGAGCTGCGAATCGCAATTGAAGAGGAATGGAATGCAATTCCTCAAGACTTCATCGTCAGGCTCGTGAGGTCGATGAATACGAGGATGCTGGCATTTACAAGAGCAAGGGGAGGGAATACTGAATACTGACCACACACTTTTTTTATTTTCCCTTTGTTTCTGGGTTTTTTTTTTGTTTCATTTTTTTATTACTAACGATTAACACAACTGGAACGACTCTTTTTACCCGACTGCCAAAGGAGGGTAATGTGTTTATCAGTCTATGTATGTATGTATATATGTATGTATGTATGTATGTTTGTTCCTATATGGCGTTCCAGAGACCAAACGCGTTGGCCGATTTTGATGGTTCATACGTCAATCGATGCGTCTTAACCCTGCGAGTGTCATAGGCTACATTAAAATTGGACAATAGAAAAATGGCGGATTTTGGGTGCCATATTGTGGGGGCCCAAATTATTTTTTTCTTCCAAACCCATCGTGTGCGGTATCAAAATTAAGGGTTTTAAGAGGTGATTTCAAAAATATATAACACTTATATGTTTAAATGTATGTAATTCGAAAAAAACTAACTAAAAAGTTATAAATAAAAAAACTTAATTCAAAAAAGCCGACTGCTTCAAAAGCGAACTAAAAAGTCGTAAACAAGGAAAAAATCATGCTGTGCAGGCGGAGGATACACCAGATTTTGGTCAGCCAGCCCGCGAATATGTATCCTCCGACTGCACAGCATGATTTTTTCCTTGTTTACGACTTTTTAGTTCGCTTTTGAAGCAGTCGGCTTTTTTGATTTTTTGAATTAAGTTTTTTTTTCTAAAATTCTTAGTAAACACTAAATAAATTGATTAATACCAGTTAATTTCCTTTTTTTTTTAATCATCATGAAACGCACTTTCTGTAGGCACTTTTATAGTTGTAAGTTTTATATTTTTTGAGAAAATAAATTTTCGAGTAAGACTTCCAAGGGAGCGGGTGGCCCGGTTTATTTGCTGTCCAGTGGAGTTAGAATATGTCTGTGGTTGCCCCACACTGATAATTTTTTCTGTATCGCAGGTCCATTTACAAACTCACATACACAAACAACCATTTGTTCCGTGCGGGATCGAACCCGCTACACGCAGCGCAGCAGCCAATCTCTCAACCACTGCGCCAACCTTCTCGTCTAATGTTAAATGTTATTTATTATGAATTTATAATGAAACTAGAATATTTACCTTTCTAAGCGCGTTGATGAGTATGATGCTCGTAACGAGCACGGCGACGGAGCCGAGCCACGAGAACAGCGCGAATATTATCAAGACGTTGCGAACTGAAACATTAAATGTATAATATTTTAATAAGAACACTACAAAAAAAGTGCTTCCGGTTAGTTCATTTTTAGGGTTCCGTACCCAAAGGGTAAAAACGGGACCCTATTACTAAGACTCCGCGGTCCGTCTGTCTGTCTGTCTGTCACCAGGCTGTATCTCATGAACCGTGATAGCTAGACAGTTGAAATTTTCACAGATGATGTATATCTATTGTCGCTATAACAACAAATACTAAAAACAGAATAAAATAAATATTTAAGTGGGGCTCCCATACAACAAACGTGGTTTTTTTTGACGTTTTTTGCGATAATGGTACGGAACCCGACGTGCGCGAGGCCGACTCGCACTTGGCCGGTTTTTTTTGTATTTTTTATATACACACAATAAACTTTTGGAAACTGTTTGTTGGTATATTTTCTATAATACTCACAGCGGATCTTTGTGTCTCTGAAGTTGGCTGCAAGACCCTGCGCAGTAGCTATTTTTGTGTCAATGTTGAAGGTGAAGATAGCATTGTATAACTGTCTCTTTCACTCGATTAAGTTTGTCGCATCGTCCTATCTCGCTTACTCTGTGCAGTATACTCAATGACAAACTGTTTCTTGCGCAATGGTTTGCAGAGCCAACTTCAGAGACATGAAGATCCATTGTTCTTTCAAGCATAAACTTTTTAACAGATTTTCTTGAAACTTTGCAGAAACATAGGTTATGCGTTTACAAAGATATTGAGAAAGCACTAATTAGGGGTTGAAAGTTTTAGACCAACCGGAGACCATTCTGAAATAGCTGCGTGGTACGGAATGGTGTGTATTTATTTATTTAATAAATCTTCATACAACATAAACGTACATAGGAGGACTTAGTGTCACCTCAGGTATAGTGACCTGACAGGAAGCCTGAAATTGTTTCTTCTTTAGAATTTTTGGATCAACTCAGTCAGAAAAATTACTGTCAGGTCGGCTTAAAAATAAGTTTTACCTGGAGGACTCCCAACATAGACGAACTGGTAACTGATAACATAGTAGCCGGTATGCGTGAAGCCCGGTGTGGCCATATACAAGCAGTACAGGTCAAAGATGCTCTCCGCAAACGTGAAGAGGGCCATGAACTGAAACATTATAGCAAAACATGAGAATTTGGACCTTATTTATAAAAATCCTTGAGCTGTTTAGCAATGGATAAGCAGATTCTTTATTCAAATATTATAAAAAATATTTGTGGCCTAGAGGTCCAGAGCAGATTGGAGGTGTGGTGGCACAGACTGGAGAGTGTTGGCCTGAAATTGAACAGAAGCAAAACTTAATACTTGTTTTGCGATTTTGGCGGTCTCTCCAGTAACGTGCCCATAGCTCTCGCTGGAACGCCCATACCAATCTGCCCCGACTGCCGGTACCTAGGGTCGCTTGTCCAAGGAGATGGCTAAGTAGACCGAGACGTAACGCACCGGCTCAACACAGGATAGATGAAATGGCGACAGGTCACTGGAACAACTTGCGACCCACGGATGCCCCTCACGTTAAAGGGAAAAATCTACAAGTCCGTGATTAGACCTGTCATACTGTATGGATCAGAATGTTGGGCTGTGAAAAAGATGGATGAAAGGAGATTGCATGAGCTGAGATGAGAATGTTGAGATGGATGTGCGGCGTGACAAGATTGGATAAAGTGAGAAATGAGTATATTAGAGACAGTTTGAAAGTGGCGCCGGTTGCAAAATTTGAAGGGAAACCGTTTGTCCTGGTATGGTCATGAAATGAGGAGGGATGAAACGCATGTTACTAAAAGAGTTATGAATATAAATGTGGTTGGATGGAGAGGAAGAGGAAGGCCAAAGAAAAGATGGATGGACTGTGTGAGGAGTGATATGAAGGAAAAGGGAGTCAGTAATAGCGTAACTGGGGCCAGAACGGTATGGAAGAAGAAAACGTGTTGCGTCGACCCCAAGTAACATGGGATAAGGGCAGGAAGATGACGAGGATGTGAAATGTGTGGAAATACATAAAGAATGCCAATTACAACCGACTAATGAGAGACTCGGCTCGAGCGACGGTTCGACTCCCCGGTACGGCAAACAATCTGTGCCTCCTACTACGTCTATAAATTGACCGAGTTTCCTCCGTGCCTCGGAAAGCACGTTAAGCCGTTGGTCCCGGCTGTCATTTGAAGATCTTTGACAGTCGTTACGGGTAGTTAGAAGCCTGAGATCTGACACCAGTCTTGCCAAGAGGTATTGTGTTACCCAGTTACTGGGTTGTGGAGGTCAGATAGGCAGTCGCTCCATGTAAAACACTGATACTCAGCTGAATCCAGTAAGACTAGAAGCTGACCCCAACAATAATTGGGAAAAAGGCTAGGCAGATGATGATATTATTTTATTTTTTAGATCTTATGACTAGCTGTCTTCGGTGACTATACTATTGTAGATAATCCATATTTGTTTTCGGGAGAAAGAGTAATTAAGTACAGAGCAGAAGTAGCAAAAGAATTTTCTTAAATGCAGCAGTACCTAATAGAATATTAGGAGATAATCAAATAAGTAGGAACCACAGACATAAATCTAACTAGATGACGCGATTGTATGAACTTCGCGTGCCAAAAAACGGAGTAAAGTTACGATCAATGATCGTAATCTGTGCTTTTCATTTAGCATTATCGCCACCGGAAAACCACTGTAATCTAGAAAAATGCCTTTTTATACCATATTGAGCTGTAAAGAATTATTTATTTATTTATTTTATTTTAAAGAAGGCTTACAGACTAACAAACCAATGACATAAAGAATGTAATATTAAACAAATAGCTAATAACAAGCCTCCACATATAGTTAATGGAAAAAAAGTCGATAAAAAGAAAGTACATACAAGGTAAGATAATTTTAGTAGTAGATAAGTTAGCTATCCTTGAAAAACGATTGTAGAATGTATAGAAAGTTGGCCGAGGCATTGGAAATGTCTTCTTTCATTGGTAAGTAAATTTGTTTTCATATTGTTTGGGAAAAACTGGCACTCTTGGTTTTCATACAGATGGAAGGACTTGCATTATCTAGTTAGATTTATATCTGTGTTAGGAACCAACATACAATCTTTATAATATTTATTGATTAGGTTTAATTTTAGCAAAAGCATTGGCAGTATCTTCAACAAAAAACCAGGATATCTTACCAAAGTAAAGAACCCTGTAAGCAGGGACCCTCTCTGAAGGTCCAGGAAGTATGCATCATGGAGTATCGGCTTCTGATACCATGGGAGTTTCAGTGATCTTAGTGACTTTGATGAGCGGAGGTTTGTTGACGACCTGGAAGTAATTTATGGTGAATTTTAATTAACTGAGTTAGACTTTAGGCCGAAAAGTTCTGGAGTGGCGACCGCAAACCGGAAGACGATGCCTTGGAAGGCCTCCCACTAGGTGGACCGATGACCCTGTTAAGCGTGCACAAATGAGCTGGATGCCAGACGCACATGATCGGTCACTGTGGCAACACCTGGGGGAGGCCTATGTCCAGCAGTGGACGTCTTTCGGCTGAAATGATGAGTTAGACTTTTCCTACTTTCATACATTGTTTCATAAACATTACACTCTCCATACCAGACAATGGCCGGCTCAATGGCTTAAAGTGTACGCAATTATGACTGCCATTCATGGGGTCTTGGGTGGACCCAAGTCAGAAAATATTATTAAGTTTTCTAATTACCTAGGTAGATATTTATATATAACATCATCATTGCTTCAAGACATGGCACATTAGTGGTGGCTGCCATAGTAGATTCTGGATTTTAGGAGTTGCTGGGCTTGGGAATAGTGTAGAGGGCATATCCAAGGGCTTGTTCACACAGAACAACTGTATTTCCAGAATCGTCTTAACCAAACCGTTGCTATTGGAGGTAATGTTCACACTGCATTTACATATTCGTTGGTACTGGGGTTAATGGCACGTGCCGCATGGCTTCGATCCGACAAAACAGACCAGTATATAATATACTATTGTGTATGTGAACTCGCTCATACAGCAACCTATGCCATTGCTGAATAAAAACATATACAATAATCGGATAGCTGTATGTTTTGCCAGATCAATATTTTTACTGAATCTGGAATACTGTCATGTGTGAAATCGCTCATACAACTACATTTATTTATTTATTTAACAATCATGGTCGACTTACAGCTAAAACAAACAGAATATAAATTAGTATGTGAGACTGACAGCCAATTAAAAGTCATCACTTCTAAAAATAGATTGGAAAGAAAGAGTGTGAACAACACAACATAGCTACCAAAAAAAACAAAGCAGTATAGCATGCAAGCTCAAAGTAAATTAACATTTCATAAACCATACAATGATAAAAACCTGAACATACAAAATCCTAATTAAAAAAGCCAAGGCTCAGGCACTTTCTGGCCGAGGACACACCCGTTATGAAAGGATCAAAATCATGCCGCTTACAAATGTCATTAAAGTTTCAACTTGCACGCACTATAAATGAATTTTGCCTGTAGTTCGTAGAAGCAGATGGAACACGCAACGGTGCGTACCATCGCTTTGACCTTCCAGGAACGTTAAAATAAAATTTGGATAGAATATCGGAGTTATTGATGGAATTATTGAAAATTTTAAATAATGTAGTGCTGTCGGAGACTGCTCGCCGATTAATTAGGGGTAATATATTATGATACTTCTTACATAGCAAACTAGTAGAACAGACTTTTCGGAGTTATTTGTCTGTTCTTCTCCATAACAAGCTACTTTTCGGATTGGACGGTAGTATAAATTTTTATTACTTGTAAATTTTTATTGTTGACGTTCAACAGTGCCGCTTAATGGCCTAATTGAAATAAATATATTTGACTTTGACCCCTAAGTGAACAAGCAGTAACACTCCACGTCTACATCTTCAATGAATACAGCCTGGAATCAGTCAAAACCTGGTATAGGCCTTTATCTTTCTACCATACTACCCTGTTCTGTACCTTGCTAATACAGACAAGATATTTTAAATGTAGAGCAAGAAAGGACATTATGGACGGGCTAATACGGAACTTGACGATTAGTCAGGCTGTCAACATTAAAGGTCGATGAACTACCATAGTACTCACTGACTACTACTCAGGGATAAGTTGTATTGTTTGTTTGGATGCCCCTGCAGGCATTTGACTAAATACTCCATAGATCATCATCTTTTCATACCACAATCATGCAACAGTGTGTCACTGTCATCTGTGGTAGGTGGTGGTAACAACTTTTTTCATAAAACGTAAACTCCTTTTCCAATAAGAAGTTTTAATTAACTTGTAAAACTTACTTTCCGGTGTAGTGTGAGTACACAGAAGGCGTTGATCGATAAGTAGAAGGCGTCTTTCTTCCGTACATGTTTATTTTTCGTAATAATTCAACGGCAGTTGACGCCCTAGTCGTTAATGTATTCAGACACTAGTTTCACTGTGCTAACATCAGGTAAAACACTCCCGGTTATGTAATAAGCCAAAAAAGATCACATTTAACTTGTTTTAGCCACAATTTAATTCATAAATATCTGTTTTCTTAGGGAAAGCCACGCCTGTAAATTGTTTGTTGCTACTTTCCGTTGTCAATTTGGAATATAAGCCGACTAAATTCAATCATTTAACCAGATTTCAACCGTTTGGACATTTGGCGCTAGTGTTTATGGCAAACGATTGTGTCAGAAAGAGAAGTAAGAGTATAACTTGTCATTTCAATTTGATAGGATGAAAACATTTACAAAGATAGTATTATGTGTCGCTATTAGCTGACAGCGTTTGCGAAGCTTGCTTTTATAATTATAGAACTGGCCAATAATTTTATTTTATTAATATTAAAAATAGCTATTATTATGGGTCACTGTCATTTGTCAAAGCAAAACTATCAAAAGCCACAAAACGCGACATTTTTTAGCAAATTTTATAGAAAGTCATTATAAAATAAAATGGAAGATCTATTTCTTCAGGACATATGCAACAGTAGCAAAAGTGAAAAAGATGAGAAGATTACATACAATAATATTAGAATGAATTGTGGATTATGCTGTTAGTAATTTGATTATTTACTATCTAAAACACGCAGTGATCAAACATGATTTGTGAAGAACGAATGATTGCCCACGATCATAATCGATCGATTTAAAAGTTACCAAAAAACCAAAATGGTAAAAAGGAACACTATTATAAGTAGAGCGACTTCGCTTTTCTGTTACATTGCAGTTCCTTAACTATTTCAGCAATCTACATTACAGCATCCACTAAAGACTTATGTTCTTTACAGGTATTTGCCATACGCCACCTGTTCATACGAAAAACTATTACGGCCACGTCTTTTGCACTGACTGCTTTTACAAGTATATTTTTTCACCACCCAAGACCGACTGTTCTGGAGACGTAATAAAAATAGAAAAAGACACTAGGGAAGATAAAAAGGAAGCCAAGGAAGAGAAAAAAGAAGTTATAGAAGAGGCCGCCGACGCTGTAGAGTTCGCAAAATAATTTATTGTAGACTTCATCCTCTTCCTGGTCTTGCGCTATGTGACTAAGGGTCGCCCTACCATGTTTTCTTCTTCAAATGAATCCATTGTGGAGTTCGTCAGGAGTAATTGTTTGTGCAAATTGAGTAATGGATTAAATAAAGTGCTTCATTTTTTTTTGTGACTAAATAAAAATACGTAATGTTAATAATGTGTTTGTGCTTATATACCAATAAAATTATCGAGCCCATTAAATATTCTACACACCAAACCAACAGGCCCAACACACCGGGTGTGGCATTATTTTACCAATAGTTTCAACTAAAAAAAAGTTGTGTCGGCGGGTTTAGTGTGTAGACGCTATAAGAGTCAAAACTTAGTTTTATTGAAGTTAGTCCAACTGAATTAGGGCTGCATATAAACGTGCAGCTAGACTGCAGTCAGTGTGCAGTCTTTAGAACTGTATTTCAACTGTACGATGTATGCCACGAGACTGCGCAATCTGTTGGCAGTTTCTATGCAGTTATGTCTACTTCACAAAAAGCGCATCCAAAACTGTAATTCTGCAGCAGGCATGCAGTGCAAATGCAGTCCGTCTAGAGCCACTCACATCGAGAACTCTGGCTGACCTGAGGGTCAAAGCATACTCAGCCAGAGTCGAAACGAAGCGGCGCTTAAGGCACCCACCGCCAGCGACGAAAAGATTAGCTTTCGACTGTTTTCTCGCTGAAGAAACGAACAAAAGAAATATATCCCGTGTCAATAAAAAATAACTTTTTACAAAAAATACAACCGACTTCCAAATAAAAACACTACAACATGAAAAATAACTTCAATTTCGGAAGTCGGTGTTCTTGTTTTCGTTTCTTCGTTTTTTGACACCAACTTCTGAAATTGTAGTTATTTTTCTCATTGTAGTGTTTTTATTTGGAAGTCGGTTTTTAGTTGTGGTACTTAAATGGACCCAGTTCTATAGGCTAGGTACCAATAATGCCCAAAGTGAAGCCAGAATAGATTAACCCAATAACATGAACCTTAATCAAAACCGGTGGAATAAGAATATACCAAGGTGAATTTTTACAGCGTACCAGTGTGATGATGTTATGAAATGGTAAAAACTATAAACAGAAATGCGATTGCAGCTATCCCGAGTGATTTGCCGTCATTTATTGAAGAGTTCTGATGTATATCGCCGAAGTTCTTCTTCAGATCTTGATGAAACTTAAATGGGACCACATGACAAGCACCAGCATTTAAATAAGAAAATCAAAATCGGTTCACCCAGTAACAAGTTCTAAGGAATAAAACATAAAAAAATTAAATCAAAAAACCCGACTGCTTCAAAACCGAACTAAAAAGTCGTAAACAAGGAAAAAATCATGCTGTGCAGGAGGAGGATACATACGCGCGAGCTGGCTGACCAAAACCAGATGTATCCTCCTCCTGCACAGCATGATTTTTTCCTTGTTTACGACTTTTTAGTTCGCTTTTGAAGCAGTCGGGTTTTTTGATTTAACTTTTTTTATTTATAACTTTTTAGTTAAGTTTTTTTTCGAATTAGATACACTTAAACATATAAGTATTATATATTTTTGAAATCACCTCTTAAAACCCTTTATTTTGATACCCCACACGATGGGTTTGGAAGAAAAAAAATTTGGTCCCCCACTATATACCAAAATCCGCAATTTTTCTATTGTCCAATTTTAATGTAGCCTATGACACTCGCAGGGTTAAGACGAAATACTTACCTGGCATAGGGGACACCGTGATCATGAAGGCGGTTCCCCCAGGGCGAGGCCTTCCCATTGCACTGCGGTTAGGTTGACCCCTGCGATTATCCCTAATGGATAACTCGGATGCGTAATTTTTGGTAGTGGGGACTGCGTACGCGCCGTCCCCCTCTATTTCCCCCCCGGTGGGTTCCCGCTCCCCCCCGGTGGGTACCCGCTTTGTCGATGCGGGGGGGCTCAGTAACCGTGGCTTGGTCACCCACGGTGAAGCGAAGAGGAACCCGAGGCGGGGCCGCTCGTCAGGGCTTTTGCCGATAAGCTGACGACGTAGCGGCCAAAATGAAGGTTGCGGTGCTGCCTAGGTGACATCGCAACTGAGGCGGGCCGCGATGTCGTATGGGGTCTCCCATACCCATACGATATCGCGGCTGAGGGTTGGAGGCCGCGGCAGGAGAGGATTGCCGGTATTGCGGTGCGCCGCTCTCCCTACCTTCCGCGGCCTAGACGGGGTCGCCACCGTCTGATGGCGGACACGGTGGGGCCGCAGGGGAAGAGGAGTGCCGGTATAGCGTTGGCCGCTCTCCCTATCCCCTGCGGCCGAAAAATGGTAGGTGGCGGGGCCATTGACCCTGACCCGTCACAAGGGGACCAAGGGTGTCATACACGGGGTCGTCTGGCACCCATGTGCTAGTTTGGTCCCTGGGGTGGTCACGGCGCACAGTGTGTTCTGGTGCGCCGGTGATGGGGGGTACTCCCCAGAGGAGGGTCCGGTAACGGACAGCCGCGGCGGGTTCGACGTATGAATCATCAAAATCGGCCAAAGCGTTCACAACAAGTTAGGAACAAACATACATACATATATACATACATACATATATATATATATACATACATACATACATATATACATACATACATATACTGATAAACACATTACCCTCCTTCGGCAGTCGGGTAAAAAACAGTCGAATTGGTAACCACCTCCTTTTTGGGAAGTCGGTTAAAAAGATACATATATTAATAGTAAATTGCTGGCTTTTACAGCTTTTCGGCGAGTATTTTCTCGGTAAAAATTTGTCGCAGCGACAAGAGTTATCAAAGATAATACTCGCTCAGCGATACTCGCTCGGCGATGCTCGCTTGGCGGTCAGAAATGTCTGAACTCACGCCAAGAGAACAACCAACCAACGCGTGCTGGACTGACCACCGAGCGAGTGGTGCCAGTAAAACTATCGGAACAACACACTCGCTTCTCGTTGCTCTCCAACTCGTATCCAGGTTCTAGCACTTACTCGCTGCTCGCTGATCGTCGGCTGTGGGAGAAGTGCCTTACTCTAAAAATTTACATAACATACAGTTCGTTTTGACCCTAACCACACGTGTGCGTGTTTGTTTTTAAAAGTTGGGGTATTCCGTTTAAAAAGTTCCATCTGAGATAGCGGCGGAGAAAACAAGAAAGCGTCGGCGAGCAAAATTTAAGCACGGTGTGGCCGAGTGATAAGAGCGATTTTCTCAAGACAGTACCTGAGTTGATTCTCAAGACAGCGGCTGTGCAAACTATTTTCTTGAGAGAAGACTATCAAGATGGTGGTTGAGCGCATTCTTGAGACGGTGGCGGTGGTTGAAACCAGAAAATCTAAAGATATCTGAGACTCTGAGAGAAGGCTATCAAGACGCTGAGAGAGCGTTCTCCTAAAATAGTGACTTTTTTTTTCCACGAGTTTCTGCAAGCGAAATCGATGTGACAAAATGTCAAGCACGCATTATCTGCTGTGATTGGCTGCTGAAAATACATAACCTTTTGAGAATTCAACATTTTGGGAATTCAACATTTTGCAAATTCAACATTACGGTGCGGAAGGATTCAAGCTCGTGAGATTTCTCCTAAGCGATGATAGTGCGAACTCTCAAAATACTTAGAAGGCTTTAGTCATAGGTACGCCTTAGATGAGAGCGCGAGATGATGGGTTTGACATGACAGACATGACATAACATTACTCAGCGATAGGTTTTGAGTGTAATCAGAACTCAGCGCTTGAGAGCGGCAACTCAACAGGCTGAGAGCCGACTTAGCTGATAGAGCGTAGAAATTGGCTGAGACGGAATCTGTAAATGTGTACGGTCTGCTACAGAGCATCTAATAGCTGTTATGCAATTAATTATATGGATTTGGTAACTTTGGGACAATGCAGCAAACTGGCGAGGGTCTGTCCCAATAGTCCCATTGGCCCAGTCCCATGATGGGACTAGTGGGATATCATCCCTCTTGTCCCATCATGGGACAACTGATACTGTTCCGTGCGGGAATCGAACCCGCGACACGCAGCGCAGCAGTCAATCGCTCAACCACTGCGACAACCGTGCCAATTTCAAACATATTTTTAACCGACTTACCAAAAAGGAGGAGGTTCTATGTTCGACTTCTTGTATGTTTTTTTTTTTTTTTTTTTATGAATGTTCACCGATATCTCCGTCAATTGTGGACCGATTTTGAAAATTCTTTTTTTGTTTGAAAGAGTATGTTTCGAAATTGGTCCCATTTTAATTTGGTGAAGGTCTGTTGAGGAACTTCGGAGATACACAACAGAACTCTTCAATAAATAACGGCAAAACTCTCAGGATTGCTGCAATCGCATGTCTGTTTGTTGTTTACCTTTGTTACCCGTGTTACTACCAATCTTACTACCAGTAGTAATACTGGTAATTTGATTCCCTTTCTTACTGCTACAGTAGTAAGTTGTTACAAGGGTAATTACAATTTGCCCTTGTTACTACCAATGAAAGAAAACAGAAAGAAAAGTGTTTATTCGCCACAAAAACTACATACTATTACTATATTATTATTAATACTATTTTATATTTGTTTAACAATTTCGGTACTCTGGGGTCCCGGATCTTTGAAAGGCGTGCTAGGGGCCGAAGCCCAACTCACAGGGGTCTTGTTAGATATGTCTATATATGTGATACCATCCGATTATTATCCCCGTAATTTCTCAGGAACTGTCCAACTGATTAAGTGTGTTTTTTTACTTGAGGTACTTTTTAGGTACATTTTTTTGGTGTAATTATATTTTATGAGTCATCATCTTCCTGCCCTTATCCCATGTTACTTGGGGTCGGCGCAACATGTTTTCTTCTTCCATACCGTTCTATCCCCTGTTACGCTATTACTGATTCCCTTTTCCTTCATATCACACCTCACACAGTAATGGTTAAATAACTGACTGCACATTTGTCCACACCAAATTCCGTCCTGATGGCGTCACTGAAGTTTTCTGTTAACTTTAGAAGCTTCATCAGTTGCAAGTTGTTGTGGGCAAAGAGCTTCAGGTCATCCATGTAAAGGAGGTGTGATATGACCTGCAGCCTAATTGTGTACACACACATACACAAAAAAGTTGAATCTTTATTCAACTTTTTTGTGTATGTTTGTGTTTTTGGGAAATAACCAGATTGTTTCCGTTGCCGAATTTACTTACGCAATTAGGCTGCGGACCCTCTTCTCAACCGATAGCCCAGGCCCAAACCCTCCAGCAGTGTACTCAAGAGGGTTCAGGGCTAAGCGAAACCACAAAGGACTCAGACTGTCGCCCTGAAATATTCCACGCTCGATTTTTATAGGTTCACTGTTTTCCTGAATCTGTCGACATCCTTGATATAGAAGGACCGTCCTTCACTGCCCCATACATGACGTCAGGAAGATGCGCAGTCTCACCAATTTTATACAACTCCAGCACCCTCATAAGTTATATATGTGGCATCGAATCATATAGGCCTTCTTGCATCATGTCGCCATATTCTATAATATTATCATTGGTAGTAACAAGGGGAAATTGTAATTACCCTTGTAACAACTTACTACTGCAGTAGTAAGAAAGGGAATCAAATTACCAGTATTACTACTGGTAGTAAGATTGGTAGTAACACGGGCGACAAAGGGTTGTTTATACCATTTCATAACATAACATCACGCCAGTACGCTCTAAAGGGGTACGCAGATCTCTCATTTCACCGGTTATGTTCAAAGTTTCATGTTATTCGGTTAATCTATTCTGGAGTTATAGGGACCTTAATAAACAACTTGCTATTAGGTAGGTAAAACTACAAAGTGAAAAATAAAAAAACTTTTCGCAAAAAAATACTACCGACTTCCAAATGAAAAACTACAAAGTGAAAAATAACTTTTTGGAAGTCGGTGTCCATATGGCAAAAAAATATGGTTCATACGAAAGACACCGACTTCCAAAAGTTAAGTTATTTTTCACTTTGTAGTTTTTCATTTGGAAGTCGGTAGTATTTTTTTGCAAAAAAGTTTTTTTTATTTTTTCAAATTATGTACCACTAGTTGGCGTAACAAACTATGTGCACTTCTCTGCCTAACGCTTTGGCGAATACTGTGTGAAGTTGTGTTTGATTTGGTGACAGTAGAACCTACAGATAGTTATTCCGGCAGGCTTATTACGTATCTTTTGCAAGAGCAAAACGATAGCGCAAAACGAAACGCAAACACCAAAGCCCTTTTGTGTTGGCATTGGGCTATCAGAATTCCATGAATATAGTGTGTATTGTGTGCCTGCTGTATGTTTAAGGGAATTATAGAAGTTAAACGACAAAGTTATAGATTAACACCACATTTTTATTCAAAAATCTCTTCGCAAAACTTCATTTCTCAAATAACCACTGTTTACATAAATAGGACCACACTGCCACAAACACTTAGGACAATCAAATCGGGATTCACTGCACAATTTCGGGTTCTGTAGATCAACCCATCCAATATACGAAGACTCGGAATACGAGTCTTTCGATAATTTACCATTATCTTTGAAGTTTTTCCATTTTTTCAGGAGTTTATCAGGTTTACTTAAACCTTTCTCGTGTAGATATTTTGTCAGCTTTTCAATTTTTTCTGCTGCAGACACATGTTTAAAATTTTCCACGATTGCTGATTCGTCGATGGGATTGCACGCCTCTGGTGGTATATCGGAGACATCAACTTCGGTCTGGAACTCTGAGAAGTCCCAGTGGTCCAAAGAGTCATCCCCAAATGATGCGCCGGCAGGTGTTGCAGCTGTGAAAATTTTCCATATTCAACTCTTACGCACCTAAAAGGGAGATTGTTATTGGTTATCATCTATAAACACAACTGCTTAATTCTATACATCCATCAGAAGTTGGCAAGAGCAATAGGAAAAGGGAAGTTACTGAAATGTGTGATGCAGACTGGTGTACCTACTTTGCATAATGTTTTCCCGCTCGTCCTCGCCTAGTGGATGAACTGTACTTCGGTGCACAAGGCCTACAACAAAAACTTCAATTGACGCCAGCTCTGCAGCTTTATGAACAGCTAAGCTGGTGTGAAACCAGCCGTCTAAGGCATTTCTTTAAAGACGAGGACGTTTGGTGACTACAATCCACAGAAACACGATTGGTAGAGTTGACAAAAGCTAGGTTTCAACCACTGCTTGATAATAAGCTTTCCCAAGCCTTTTTAAGGCAGGCCCAGAAGAAAATGGCATGAGTTAGTCTCTGCTAGATCGAGCAAAGGACAAAAAAATGTAAAGAGACTGGAGGTTTTGACTATTAATGTTCCCACTGATGGGACACAGGCCTCTTCTATGTGTTAATCCACCACGCGAGCCCATTGCGGGTTGGTGGATGTCACATGCCTTCGAATTTTTGGTTCTAGAACACGCCGGTTTCCTCACGATGTTTTCCTTCACCGTTTTGAGAGCAGTGATGATGAAATAATTTACGGTAAAGTGGCTGCCTGAGTTTGAACCCACGACTAACAACTTTTAAGTTGCGGCCATTACCGCTGGCCTACCTACCAATGCTCTCAGTGGAACAATAAACTCATAAGCCTTTTCAGAGCCTGCAGGTCAATAGTAAGCAGCTGCAGGAATGACTACATACTTAAAGTTCAACTTACATTTCTTGGGTTCATTATTCTGAAACCAATCCTGCGGGCAGTTGCCACATCGACAGAATGGCGGTTCTTGTCCTTGCATCATAAATATAAAAGGTGCACTCTCCTTATTCCCAGCGAGGAATTCCCTCATATTCTCAGCGAACTGAGCATTATTCTGCCACTGTTCAAAGCAACTCTTGAAGAACTCGGACGGATTGTCCTTATTGCGATTGAGAACGTGTTTGTTGAAACATTCTTCGCAAAAGACTTGGCCGTAATAGATCTTCACGTTATCCTTCGGAATTGCGTGGCAGAAGTCTGGAATTTAGTTCACTGTTATAAAATGTTATCAGTCTTGATGAAGAACTAATGAGGGCGATTAAGAGAAATTGAATAACAACGGTCTTTGTTAATTAAATATTCTATGTTAATTAAGGCTTTAGAAGCATTAGTGTACTTATGACTAAAATATATGAATAAGCTAAACAGAGTTGGGTGAAGGTAAGTGTCCATAATTGAACCAATAGCAGTATTCCTTGATCAAAGGATACTTAAGGCTGATAAGTTCGTGATGGCATTGAGTTATAGTCGGAGGGCTTAGCACCACTGCCTTCGGTAAAATCGACCTCCTAAGTTAGTGCATGAGTAACTTACAGCATTTAGCGCATTGGGGATGGAAGCTTTGACCTCCGATGTCCACTTTGTTGTTCTCGTCAACACTCTGAAGACAGCGCGCGCAGATACATTTCTTGGGTGGCTCCTGCGGTGCATCTGGGGTCTCATTAGGCTTGGTTTCTGTAAGACCAAATTTCAAAGACATCATCATCATCATCTTCCTGCCCTTATCCCATGTTACTTGGGGTCGGCGCAACCAAATTTCAAACACAATAAGACAATTTTCAAATCTTGTGGTGGCTTTGATTAGTAAATAAGTTGGCAAGTTTTTCGTAAAATGCATCAATGATTTTTATAACAAAAATGTCACATTGGCAGCTATACTAAACAGGGCCCAGAAAAAGCACAAGGGGATTCGTGGGCAAAGTAACCTTTGCTTTAAGTAAATTAATCTGTACTAACCTTTGCTCTGATTATTTGGCACTCCTTGTGGCTGGGTGCCAGGGGCCCACTGCATCCACCAGCTATTAGAGTGGATGCGAGGATTCTCGCCCCTGAACCTCGATAAGACGTGCGTCTTAAAGCAATCAGCGCAGAATACATGCCCGTAGAACATCTTCAGAGATGTAGGAATGGTTCGGCAAACACCTAGAAAATAAACAGTATGGTACCGTTACTCTACTTCCGCCAGGTCTGTTATTGCCAAGCAGCAGGTGACCATTGATCGAAGGAGTGGGTGAAGGGAGCGTTAAGTTTTTACCCTCAGTTTCCTAATTTGCAGTACCACTCTGAATACAAACTCAGTGGCGTTTGTGAAGTAAACTGAAAAATCGTTGAAGCTCTCCCATGAAATTGCTATTGCGCAGAGACTCACCGAGTGTTCAGAGCCGCCATTAAGTTTGAATAGAACTTGCAACTATGCAAATCTAACGAATGTTGTAGAGCTTTTGTTTCCACCGGCTATAAGCCGCGCGCAGAGAAAGTTTGCCGATGACTATCCCTCCCGCCGATCCACGCGGCGCCCTGCGTTCGCGTTCGCCTCGTGCGTTCGCCGAACGTCAGAGTGACGTCATGAAGTCTTCGACAAATTTTCTGCGTGCGGCTTATACTTTTTCATTTTACTTCAACCTTCCGGTTTTTCTCACGAGTTTCGGGAACTTATTAAGATAAAAATATACTCACAGCAGGTGCTGCATAACCTGTGGAAGCTTTGCCCGTCGATATCGACCCTGTCTTCAGCGTCAACAGGTTGGAAACATCTCGCACAAAAACATTTCTTTGGCGGTTCCTGAGTCTTGTCCATGCTGATACGACTAACGTTTTAATTTTGTTACTTAAAAAAATACTTAAAAATATATTAATGAAAAGAATCAGCAACTTTTTATTCCATGGAAGATGATTGTTGGTTCGTTGGAACGTGGAAACTGAGAATATAACAAAAGAATCCCGAATTCTAGCAGAACAGGATTTTCAAATTTGAAATTTGCTTTTTTCTTGACGGACAGTTCCATTCTTTAAAGAAAATATTATGAAACCTTTTCACTATAAGCTCCAATAAGGTGTCATGTCCTGTTTTTGGATAGTGACTTGCTTCCACAACATCTTGCTGTGAGGATCTTAGAGCAATCTAAGGTGAGGATATAGTATATATATATATTATATATAGGGTATCATAGCCACTTAGGTCGCACCCTAAACCCAGTCTTACTACTGTTTTTTACAATCTCGCGCTGACCACTATTTCTCTGATGGCAAACGATGATGTCGAAGATTCGACGTATTATAACTAACTCAACCCAGATAAAACAGTTTACTGCCACCGGTAATAATTTATGATGTAGGGACAGGCGAAGACGTATTTTTTATGAAGGCAAGTCTTTGAATTGGAGGAGCTGAACAAGGACTTCAACATGCGATGGAATACGAGTATTCGTGGTTATTCTTATTAGACCATTTAGGCCGTGGGGTCTCTGGGACTGATCACGGAGTCCGTGAACAAAAGCCGATCCTAACCGTTCTGCGTAACATTCTGCTAAGTTCTGCTGGCCGTGCCAGTGCAGTGTTTAAATTGACACAGAAACTGTCATGCTAAAGGTGGGAACAAATTATCGGACGCGGCTGACGGACGCAACTTACAGCCGCGGCTGATATGTGTGCACAGTCGTATGTGACGCGACTGCCAGATCTCTATCAGACGTCCGAACGCCCAAGGTCACGTCCGCGACTTACGTCCGATAGTTTGCACAATGTAATGTACATTCATTACACAGATACTCTATAAGTCGAGGCTGTCGGACGCGGCTGACGGACGCGACTTACAGCCGCGGCTGACATGTGTGCACAGTCATATGGGACGCGGCTGCCAGATCTCTATCAGACGTCCGAACGCCCAAGGTCACGTCCGCGACTTACGTCCGATAGTTTGCACAATGTAATGTACATTCATTACCTAGATACTTTATAAGTCGCGGCTGTCAGTCGCGTCCGTAAGCCGCGTCCGATAATTTGTTTCCAGCTTTATACAGCTGTTTCAGATCATTGTTCGTCAATTTAAACACGTATTAAAAGTAAAATTTAAAAAAAACCGCGACACATTTTGATTGCATGCTACTTAATTTAACTAGTAGTAGACGCGCTCCGATCGACAATCTATTGAACACGTAATTTTGAAAGGATATCTTGCGAAAATACCCCGATTCAAACAGTAAAACGCCGATAACTTTTGAACAACTGAACCGATTTTATCAAGCATAGCACTCGATAAAGTCACCTTTCAAACAAAATCAAAATCGTTTCGTCCATTTAGGAGCTATGATGCCACAGATAGATAGGTATAGTAGTCACAGTGGATCTTTGTGTCTTTCAAGTTGGCTGCAAGACCTTGCGCTGTTGCTATTTTTGTGTCAATGTTGAAGTTGAAGATAGCTTTGTATAAGTCTCTTTCACTAGCTTACGTTTGTCGCATAGTCCTGTCTCGCTTACTCATGCAGTATAATCGAGAACAAACTGTTTAAAGTTAAATTCAGAGACACAGATGCGCTGTGACTATTGTACACAAATACACAGCTACATACGTCAAACTTATAATACCCCTCTTTTTCCATCGATGGTTAAAAATATATTCAGTCATGGATGGATTCCTACAACTTTTTCTTTATAAACTATAGTTACTTTATTAAATTTATATGAATTTGAATTAAGTGTATAAAATGAAACATAGATGTCGCTGTTACCTATAACGAGAAACACGTTGAGTAACAACACTACGTAAATGACGAATCTCATCTCGATTGTCGATTGTATTTGTAAAAAACGTAGTGGCGGTGGCGCGTCACTACTGTGTTGCCTATGTGTGGTGTGTAAAGTTGTTTGTGTTATCTATCATGTTTTTATCAAAAAAGTGATGTTTGTGAACTTGTATGGAAATAAATCTACGTTTATTTAGTGGTAAAGTAGATCTATTATCTTATCTTTATCAGTTTGTCTGTTTAGAATTTGCCAAAACAGAGTTAGCATAGGTTATGACGAACATTGACCGTTGTGAACGTAACAACTCATGTTTTTACATTTTTATGATTGAAAAACGAATCTTTGAATGCGGATGGAGTTGTTAAACGATAAATCACCGATACAGTCATCGTATTAACAACTTCTACTATTGTTTGTTGCGTGATTCAAGGAAATATAGCAGTTTGAAAATCGCTACTGAATTGTCAGTTGAGATTGGGTAAACTTTTTTTCTGTGTCGAGAACTCGAGATGACCCCGATGTTTACTGTTTGGGGCCTTCGTCTTTGGCTGTGCTAACTGTAATGCCAATAATATCTTTACAAAAAAAAAAATACTTCGAGTTGTGCAAACTTTATTGTTGTTTTTTTTTATTGTGTTGCATGCTGATACACTCTTGAGGAATTTACTTCGAGCTGAAGAACAAACCATGCCCCCTTTGTTTTTGGCAGAATAAACAAATAAATTGATTCTCAATTGTAAACATAGATATTTATGGCTATCCGGCAAAGTAGATAACATTGGTTGACTGATTTGATCTTATGTATTTTATTTTTGTTTGTTTTCATTGAAAAAGTAGGACAAAGGCTTAAATTCTTTAGATTTTTATCATACTTTAAGAAACTCCATTCTTATTTAAACAGCTAAATTTGTTTGAATATCAGAAAGTATCCCTATTGACAAATATCCCTACTTCAAAAACAAATGAAGTATTGTATTGAATTTGTAAGAGTTGAATCAGAATCCATACAGCAGTTTTCGAGATTTACACAAACTTACAAAAGAAAACATTCTCAAATGAATTACAATGGCATTCACTTACATGAGAAACTTAAATATCTAAACAATTTAAGTCAAAATAAAAATAAAAAAATATTCAAATGAAATTTTGATCAAATACATGGCTTTGACATTGAAGCCAGCCTCAATAGTCGTCACTTAAATGTCGCAACTGGAATTTTATGGTTTATGGCAGTCCATAAACCATAAAATTCCAGTTGGAAAACCCAATAACTCTATCCACCCCGGGAATCAAACCTACAACCTCATGGTCAGCAGTAGAGCTTTCAACCACTAGACCAACAAAAGCAGTTCATTGATATACAATACTGTACTATCACTGGAGAGCAGTGATGACCCAGTGATAACGGCCCCAACTTACATTTCGTAGGTCATGGGTTCGAACTCAGGCTGGCTTTGTATAAATTATTTTATCACCACTGCTCTAAAAACGTTGAAGGAATACATTGTGAGGAAACCGGCATGTCCTAGAACCAAAAATTCAATGACGTGACATTCACCAACCCACACTGGGCCTGCATGGTGGATTAAGGACCATTCCCTCTCTCACAGAGAGGAGGCCTGTGTCCCAGCAGTGGGAACCTGTATACCAGAATAATGCATAAATCCAATTTTGCAACACAGGAAAAGCCAGTGAACACATAGGCTTAGAAATAAACTGATAGGTATTTACAGTACATTTTTTTTCCATGTATTTTTTACCTGATACAAAAATATTGTGAATCCATACTCATATTATAAATGCTAAAGTAACTCTGTATGCCGTTCTGTTTGTTGCCTTTTCATGCTTAAACTGCTGCACCGATTTAGATGAAATTTGGTATGGAGATAGTTTGAGACCTGAAGGACAAAAGATAGTTTGATCCCGTAATTCATTCTTAAAGGGGGTGGGAAGGGGATTAGAATTTTGTATGGTGAACATATACCTACATATTTTCTCAAGTACAAATTCTATGCCGACCAAGTCGCAGGCAAAAGCAATTTTATTCATAAATGGCATACAACAATACTAGTAACGGTTATTTGTGTCTAGGTCTATGCATGCCTGAATGAATGCATGCATGAAGGCATGCATGAAGAATGAAAAATTAAAACTGGGTTGTTTTAATTTTTCATTCTTCATTGAAAATAATGTTTGCATTTATCTATTTAAATAAAAATGATTCCCTATTTGGAACGGCTGGACCGATTTCACTAATTATATTTTTGTTGTGTTGGTTATTGTTAGGAGAAGGTTCTAATGAAAGAAAAAAGAGAAAAATAAAACATTGGTAGTTAGGTCGGGTAGGCAGCGTAGGATAGGAAAGGTAGGATAGGTGGGTAGGTTAAGCAGTTGATGGGAACGAAGCCGCGGTAACAAATAGTAATTTTATACTTTAAAAACCTGTATACCTAGTTCTCACCAAACTTCTTGGCCGCCCTGAAGTTGGCTACAATGGCTGCGCAGTAGAAAATCTCATACAAAAACATCACCGTTTCGCGGCCCAGAAATTTGGCAAGCACTATAACTTAGACATATCATCACGTCTGTATTCCGAAGGGTTAGACAGAGTGCACCTATACTTCACCCACCTTTCGCTGAATATGTTTAAGTTCCATGTAAGGAGGCTAGCCTAAGATAGGATGTTCAGTGTTTCCCAATAGCTACAATCCAGTCTTTAAGTCAAGAGTGAATAGGTTATTTCTAGGCAAGCGTGCTTCACCGTCGACCACATCATCGCTTACCATCAGGTGAGATAGTGGTCAAGCGCGAGCCTATAGATTATAAAAAAAAGGATAGGTAGATAGATCCCTTTTTCCGCACTTAGGTAACTATTTGTCCGTTGTGCGTGCAGGCCTCATCTCTGTGAGAGGGAATGGGCCGTAATCCACCACGCGGGCCCAGTGCGTGTTGGTGGATGTCACATGTCTTCGCATTATTGGTTATAAGACATTTAGTTTCCTCTCGATGTTTTCCTTCACCGTTTTGAGAGCAGTGGTGATGAAATAATTTACACAAAGTAAAGCGCCTGCCTGGGTTCGCACCCACGACCTACTACTTGTAAGTCGCGGCCGTTGCAACTGGCCCACCACTGCTCTCTATGCTCGTCCTCTATTACATAAGATTAAGCTTAAGTGGGCAAATAGGTGTGTTCTATCTCTGTGTATACCTTTGGGGACTATAGTGTGATGTTATGTTATGTCATGCGCCCCCAATGCGATGAAAGAAATTTGGTTCAAAAATATGCACTAGATGGCGTGATAAGCTTCGATTTGTTATTGAGTTTTGTCAAATATTAAGATTTTCTAAAGGCGATCAAAAAAAAAATGTATGTTCTTGTTTAATTAATTCTCCTAAGCACAAAATTAAAGAATATTTGGACCTTAATTCACATTTCAAAGATTATTTGAATGGATTATTTAGAATTGATTCCAATAGATGGCGCGGTTTTAAAGTTCTGAGGCATTCACACGATTTTTTTTAATTTCTTTTGTAACACATTTTGGTACAATGAAACTGTAAAAACGTGCAAAAAAATACTATGTAACAACCGTCGCTATTTAAAAAAAAAAAAAATACGGTTCTAGTTGAACCTAGTCGAACCTTTTTACTTGCAAGTCGCTGCTAATACATCTATATCCGTGGAACGGCACCGAAAGCGATAAAAATCTTAGAAAAAAAAGCAGTTTAAACAGACGAAAAACGCTAGTTACGTCGGCATGGTTACTTTGTATGGGATGAGGCATCTGTATGCTAGTATTTTATAACTGTGGTTATGTATTCTTCTACAGCTTATTTCTCTCCTCTAAATTACTTTGTATTTGTTACAGAATGCATCTGGATGTTAAAACAAGAAGAATGTCCCGCCATGAGAAAGCAAAGAGTGGCTTTGTAAGTAATATTATTTTATTAATGGAAAAGTGCTTCTTACTATGAGCAGAAATATTATAATTTAGCTTTCCTTATTCACCAAGTTTGAAGTATTTACTTTCGTCTTAAATAAGGCCTTGTTGGCAAGCAAAGTTTCGCAACAGCAACCTGCGTTTTGTTGCTGGAAAGATGTTGCTTGCAATGACTTCCTTAATGACTGCTAATACGGCTTTCGGTGAAATCGGTCTACTGGGGATATTCTAGAGAGGAGTGAGGCCATCGAGAGGCATGGGGAAGCGCTTGCCGTCTAGCTCGACGTCACTAAGGCTTTTGATAGGGTCTAGCACGAAAGCCTTATTGGTATGCTTCCTTCATTCGGCCTGCCCGGTGGTCAGTGTGATTGTATTGCAGATTTCCTGAGGGATCGGTCCATTCGAGTAGTTATAGATGGCTGCTCGTCGGACCATTTGGATATTAATGCCGGGGTTCCTCAGGGGTCGGTTCTCTCAGCGACATTATTCTTGCTGCATATAAATGAGCTGCTAAAACCTTTGGGTACGCAGACGACAGCACTGGTGCTGAGAGATACTGGTCCAACGCAGGCACAAACATGTTTTGCAAAAATCTATGACGTTAAAATTATGAGTACTTTGATTTAATTTTATTGTAATAGAATATTAAGGATACTTGTAGAAACAAGCAAATATTTCCTAAAATAAGAATCATCATAGAACTACTGTTTTTTTTTATTTATGACTGAAACTAGCGACATATTCATAAACGGACTCGCGCTATTCAAGCGTGCTAATGCCTCGTTCACGCAGTCGACATAGCATGACATTAGTGACTTATATGGATAGCAAAATAATATAACACGATAGAAACAATATTTAAAACATAATAGAAAAAAAATATTAACAGCAGTGCGACGGTCAACAGTTATGTGATAGCACAGATAATATTTTACTAGCATGCGATGATAGTCAGTGGCGTAGCTCGTTGTTTATGTTTATTAAATGGTCATGAGGAGCTTAAAATGGTAGAATCCAGACTGGGATAGGTTAAGGTTTGATGGTAATTTTACCAAGGGGATGTGAGTTGCTACCGAACGTAGCAATTTAAAAAAAATCGAGCATCCATAACTGCATAGGATAAACTGTCATCATAGGAAATACAATTTATTCAACAAAAAAATATAATTCCTGAGAGACATTTTACAAACTTTTCACACCGCACGTCGGGGCCTTTGAATTTTGGGGGCCCGCTAGCCCCGTGAATCAGTTAACACGTTGAACGCCATGGCAGACACCAGTTGACCGACAAACAATACATTTTCAATTGTGTCTCATTTCCGGGCAGTTAAGGTGTTAATGAATATAGCTCTATACTTCATAAATGAAAGCTTGATCTCTGCGACAGCTATACGTCAGGTTGACATATGTCGCAGAGATCAAGCTATCTTTTATGAAGTATAATAACCCCCAAAATACGTAAAGATTCATAAAACACGTGTCTACAGCCATATTAAATACATAATTCAGTTAGACAAGTCGTCTGTATCGTGAGTTTAAATCGTAATAGCAATTCGTAGGCGTGTTTTAGCGGATCGCGTGTTCGTTGAAGGCGCGGTTATAACATTAACGTGTAGGATTGTAAGATATAAAGGATACTGGTATGGTCTGCAAAATCAGTAACTGTTCTTACAACTGAGAAATATATACAATTCCCTATTTGATTATTTCGAAGTTATGGAAAGTCCAAAGAGGATTGCCCATACACAGGGGCCTATGAGGTATCGTGTCTGCGATTTCAATATTATCCGAAAATAGGATTTATATTTTGTGTTTTTTTCCATCCGTGACCTTTATATGTACAGACAACAACATATAAGGTTCCTTCACTTGGATATTTGTATGCACTTTATTGCATTGTAATAAGGGTTCATTTCAAGAACAGAAACATCGTTATATCTCGTGGTCCCCACAAAGTAAATGAAAAATGTTTTCTAATTATGAATATAACGTGTTTTTTCTACAATATACAACCAAATTCATCAAGATACAACCATTTTTTCAAAGGGGCCCAAGTTCCCTTACAAAATGGGCATTCTCCTTTGGTTTTGGTAATCATAACTTCTATAAAGAAAATTGTTCGATTTCAGTAAGTGTCAATTTTCTGTAGACAGGTAAAACAGGACTGTTAAGCGTTTTTTTGCTTTTTTTGAGGGTTCTAGTGCTTCTAAAGATAATGTACCCATAACTTTTAAACGGCTGTACCGATTTTATTCAAACATAGCTAAGAACACTCTCGACAAAATCATAATCAGTTCATCCGTTTAGGCGCTATGATGCTACAGACAGACACACAGATACACAAATACACAGATACTTTTTTCGGCGGGGGTTAAAAACATCCAAAGCAAAACCTTTAAAACTATTCGCTTATCAATCTTTATGAAATTGTGTAATTTCCACAAACATATCCATATTACGACATAATAAAACAAATATTAGCTTTGTGTGCTATCTGTACTCGCGATAATAGAATCGCTCGACACTTTTCAGTTAGTTTCCGAACGGCCTTGCTGCAGTGTTGACAGTGGTTTTTTAAAGTTTTCAGTGGTTTTAAGTTGAATTTTACAAGTTTTTAACGTTGTAATAGTAATTTTGTAATAGTTATTTAGAAGAAAAATGGATTTTGGTGGGTACATTTTTTGGTTTTTAAAGAAAATTGTGGCAATTATAAGGTGGTTCTTGTTTTAATTAGTATTCAATCGTCATTCATTGGTATGAAGTTAAATTTTACTAGATTTTGTAAAAATATTATGGTAGTTTTGAGTAAAAAGGTGGTTTTTAGAGGGTCCTGTGTGGTTTTTTTTTCAAGTAAATTAAGATGATTTTTCGTTCTCTATACAAATAGGTGGTTCTCATTTCTGCTGTATTTTATTGTGCAAATAAAATCTCAGAGCAGTGGTGGCCCAGTGGTATCGGCCGCGACTTACAAGTTGTAGGTCGTGGGTTCGAACCCAGGCAGGCGCTTTACTTTGTGTAAATTATTTCATCACCACTGCTCTCAAAACGGTGAAGGAAACATCGTGAGGAAACCGGCATGTCCTAGAAACAAAAATTCGAAGACATGTGACATCCACCAACCCGCACTGGGCCCGCGTGGTGGAATACGGCCCATTCCCTCTCACAGAAAGGGGGCCTGTGTCCCAGCACTGGGAACATTAATAGGCTGATGATGTGATGATGAAATAAAATCTCTAACGATGTAAAAACTGTTGATACCCCTCAGTAACTGATTTTAAAATGAGATTCACGTCTTAACCAGTATCTGTGGCTAGTCGTAATTTTCACCCGACTGCCGAAGGAGGGTAATGTGTTTATCAGTATGTATGTTTGTTCCTATGTAGCGTTATAGAGACCAAACGCGTTAGCCGATTTTGATGATTCTTACGTCAATCGATTCGTTTTTACCCTGCGAGGGTCACTGGCTACATTAAAATAGGAAAATTATAAAATGGCGGGTTTTGGGCGCCATATTGTGGCGCACCAATTTTTTTTCACAAAATACCCGACTGGAGGATACATCTTTGCGAGCTGGCTGACCAAAACCAGATGTATCCTCCGACTGCACAACATGATTTTCTTCTTGTTTACGTCTTTTTAGTTCGCTTTTTAAGCAGTCGTGCTTTTTGTTTTTCCTAATAAACTTTTTTTTTTAAATATAAATGTTACATTAGACTATATTCTTAATAATTTGATCTAAGAACATTTTGAGGTTTATGGATTGTCACTATTTACTGATTATGGAACATTTTGGAAATTAGCCATTTTGGGAATTGGAAATTCTGAACCTGAAAGTTATTAACGTGTTTCTTTTTAACCCCCGCCGGAAAAAGAGGGGTGTTATAACTTTCACGTGTGTAGCTGTGTGTCTGTCTGTGGCATCATAGCGCCTAAACGGATGAACCGATTTCGATTTAGTTTTTAACCGGTTTCGTTTGAAAGGTAATTTTGTCGAGAGTGTTCTTAGCTATGTTTGAATAAAATCGGTTCAGCCGTTCAAAAGTTATGGGCGTTTTACTGTTTGAATCAGGATGTTTTCGCAAGATAAACGTGTCGGGGATTTTTTAATTTTTGAAATTTTACTTGTGTGTTCATAAAAACCCCTTTTTCTTTGGTCGCAACACAATTATTTCTGTATAATTATGGTGTTATTTTTAGCTTCTTTTATTGATGTAGTTTTTACGTAATTTGTTATGTATTTAGACTTTCTGTCCTTGCGTAGTTTTGCGTAGAATGGAATTGGTAGGTATTAGATTAATTTTTAGTGATTTTAATACATTGTTATGAATGAATTTTGGACAATTTGCAATTTAACAATACATGTCTGATTTTTGTGTGTGAATGTGTGGTTAGGATTATGTTTACAAATATGTTATAAACATAATTGTGACGTCAAGATGTATGTCTATTTGGTCAGGTGGTATTGAGGCAAACTTGCAAAGTCTGTAGGTAATATTGAAGCATGTATTATTCTGTGGTTTCCTTCATCTGACCAATGTAGTTGGACACGATGTAAATAAGCCTGTATCCGCACAGCAGTGGATTTGCCCGTTTTCGCCAACTATGGCCATTTAAGGAAAACATCGTTAGGAAACCTAGACTTACCCCCAGTTTCCCAGCTCAAAATTATCGGAGAATTAATGTGACAAATTGTCAAGCACGCGTTATCTGCTGTGATTGGTTGAATGAATTTTCAACAGCCAGCAATTAATTCTCCGATAATTTTGAGATGGGAAACTGGGGGTTATATAGTAAGTACTAGCGGACGCCTCGCGGTTTCACCTGCGTAGTTCCCGTTCCCGTGGGAATACAGGGATAAAAAGTAGCCTATGTCACCCGGGGATAGTGTAGCTTCCCAACGGTGAATGAATTTTTGAAATCAGTCCAGTAGTTTTTAAGTTTATTCGTTACATACAAAAATACAAATCTTTCCTCTTTATAATATTTTTATTAAGTATAGAAAAGTTCAAAATCGCCAACCAGCATCAAACAAGCGTGGTGATTAATGCCTTTTTAGGGTTCCGTACCCGAAGAGTCCAAACGGAGCCATATAGCTGTTACTCACGCTGTCCGTCTGTCTGTCCGTCGTCTGTCACACGGGTTTTACAGCCAAACGGTTTGGAGCTAGTCTTCATATTTTCACAGTATAAGCATCTTGTTGACCCAAAACCATACACATTGTCATTTTATTTTCATTTTTTTAAGGGGAGCTTTATACAAATTTCGGTATCGTTGTTGAGATCTTGTTGAGTTTATAAATGCTATATTTGTTGTTTAAAAAATATTAAAAAACAAAAAAAATTTGAAGCCACTAAAGTCAGCTTCTTTTTACAAAATTTATGTCCGAAGAATTTTTTAACACTTTTTTATTTTTATTTTTAAACTTGTAATTTGGTGATTGATTTATAATATATTGGTTTTTTTTTTTTAAATATACCCTATAATAAACACTATTTTTTTCTTAGAAATTCTTTCAATTTTCCTATTACAACCAACTTGATTTTGCGGTTTGGTACGGAACCCTAAATGTGCACATAGACGGTTTTTGAAAAGAGACCTTTGCCCTTCAGTGGAACAGTATAACAGGCTGCTTTTTTTTTCCGTATAGGCTTGCGCTTGACCACTATCTCATCTGATGATAAGCGATGATATGGTCGATGATATTATTATTATGGCCACTAAGTACCAGTCCATTGCCAGGAAACGTAGACATTTCGTAATTTTTACGCATACCCTAAAGAAAATTTCTATCGATTGGGAAGATTTCTTGTGCGACCAAGTCTGCGGTTTACAAAAAGTTAGGCATAAAAACTTTTTGTGGCAAACTTCTTGCGAGTTTTGTTATATGATTTATCTTTGTATAAAACAGGCCAAGTGCGAATCGGATTCGAGCACGAAAAGTTTCTTAACATTATCGCAAAAATCGGCAACAAAATCACGTTTGTTGTATGGGAGCCCTACTTAAATGTTTATTTTATTCTGTTTTTAGTATTTGTTGTTATAGCGGCAACAGAAATACATCATCTGTGAAAAATTTCAACTGTCTACATCGATCGCGTTCGGTTCTGTTCCAAGGATATAGATGGTGATCTATCTATCGCCGTGGAACGGAACCGAACGCGATTGATTTAAAAAAAAAACGGTATAATCAGATGAAAAACGCTAGTTACATCGGCACTGTTTCTTTGTATGGGATGAGGCATCTGTATTATATTATCTGTGCTGAAAGAAAACAAACTGTCATGGCCGTCAAGGTCGACAGCTGAACTAATTATTACTTGTTGTGTTTAATTTGTTAGTTTAAGTATCTTTAGATGGTAGATTGACACCATAATATATGAAATTTTGTCTCAACCAATCATAAGAGGCGATTGCATCCTAATGTCCCGCCTTCCGCTGCAAAAAGTTCAATGAGCGGCAACAGAGGTAACGAATTGAGCAGTCCGGAGTAAAATAGTTGTGGACTTCAACTAGAGAAAACAATCCCGAGCCTGTTTTTCAATCCCGGGATTACGGGATTGTTTAAGCGTAATCCCGGGTTGCCGGGCCTATCCTGGGATTTGACTATGTGGTTTGACTAATTGGGCTCGTATGAAAAAAAATCTTGAATTATTAAAAAAAAAATGTTTTTACATGTCTTTGCACAACATAAATTACAATATAATAAGAAAAGAAAACAGAACTATACTTTTGCAAGAAATCAAAATGACAACACAAAAAACCTATTTAGCAAATCGAAAATATAATCGCAGAAATATCAAAGCATCTGATCCAATGTTTGACTTCAAACCTTCTTCGTAGTATGTTGCCAACATAAGCAGCAGCTGAAAATATTGTGTGTATGACGTGTGTGGTGTGTGTGTGTGTGTAAAAATATTAGGACTGTACCTGTGTAGTGTATACTGTGTATAGTAGGTACGTATCGTACGACGGCGTATCTGAGGGTTGTTTGGTTATTGTCAAGGCGCAACGTACTGCGGAATACAAATTAGCTTACTTGTTTGTAGCAATCCCGTAAATCCCGAGATTAGCCAAGTACAGTCCCGGGACAGACTAGATTAGACATGTTTCCAAAACTTTTGACACTCCGTTCAACCAATTTTGAGTCCTGTCCCGTAGACATAAGGATAACATAAAAAGCATAAAACCTGTTACCAAAACCAACTGTTTACTACGGCTACCATTTGTCGTATCACCAACGCAATAGAAGTCAAAATCGGTTGAGCGGGCTGTAAAATAAGCTAATTTAAACGTCTAATGCTATCATCGCAAATGGAGTATAGTCCGCTCCGCTCACCCTTATTCAGTGGAAGCACTTCTATGCAGTTCGCCATTGCGAGTTAAACGGACTCCGTACCACATAATAAATAATAGTCGTACGGAGCCCGTATCGCTCGCAATGGAAGGCGGGCATAATTGCGTAACATAAGCGGATTCTCGGAATAGCAATATTTTTCATCAGCATCATCATTTCAGCCGAAAGGCGTCCACTGCTGATCATAGGCCTCGCGTCTCGCATCCAGCGGATCCCCGCAACCTTCACCAGGTCATCGGTCCACCTGGTGGGAGGCCTTCCAACGCAAGGGAAGGACATACGATAGTCTTAATCCTGGCCGGCGAGCACGGCCTACTGTGACAGGCTTGAGTCATTCATTTTTATCACAGTTTGGGAGCAAAAACAGCTTATCACAGAGGCCGTGCTCGCCCGGCTGGTAGTGTTTTCGTTTGGGATGATAAAACACTTTATACACGAGCAAAGCCGCGGGCAGAAGCTATAGTTGTTAATATGAAAGGTCATTTCAAGTATGTTACGCAAAAAAAGGTGCAGTAGTGGTCTAGTTGAATTCCCCAAAAATATTTTAGGCTGGGCTATAAACAAATTTCATTTGGTCTAAAATTAGTCTGAATGTGTGATTCTAGACCACACCCATAGCGTGTTAGATTTACTGGGTAGGGCAAAGGATTAGTATAATTTTAGTTATTTCTGTGAAAGCTTTTTAGGAGCTGATTGCGTGAGGATTTATTTCGGGTGTTAGCATGTCATTGTCAAAGCAAAAAAAAGTAGGGATTTAAACCACCCCAGACAACCCAGTACCACGATACCCTTAGGCACAGATAATATAATACTAGTATACAGATGCCTCATCCCATACAAAGAAACCGTGCCGACGTAACTAGCGTTTTTCATCTGATTAATCTTGTTATTTTTGTAAGTAAATCAATCGCGTTCGATCCCGTTTCACGCTAATAGATGGTGTTAGCAGCGACTTGCAAGTAAAAGGGTTTACTAGGTTCGTGAATATTTTTGTCTTTAAATACAGTGAAGGTTCGTTTTATAGTACTTTTTTGCACGTTTTGACAGTTTTAACAATCGAGTGGCCTCAGAAATTTAAAAATGCGCTATCTATTGGCATCAATTTTAAATGATCCGTTCAAATAATCTTTGAAATGTGAATTAAGAGCCCAATATTCCATAATTTTGTACTTAGGAGAGTTGATTAAACAATAAAATACAATTTTTATGTTCAATTCCAGAAAATATTAATTTTATATACAATTCTAATGAATTGTGTGTACATGTCGCGCCATTTAGTGAGATTTATTTGAACCAAATTTTCTAGCTAAGCAATGAGACCCCGTGGCTGAGCCTTACTGCGAGTTTTAACTCACGCTCAATCGCGTTAACGTAAACGTCCATTTATATTGAAACTGGATAAGTGCCGTCTGGTGACGGTAAGGAGAAACCTCTTTTTGTATACATTTTGACATAAGAGATCGTTTACGTTATCACGAGTGAGTACGTTAAAAAACTCGAACGCACACTGTCCGCCGCCCCGATGACCGCCCGCTCCCTTCCCGCACTCAGACCTCATAGTTCATACCGCTTAAGAGACCTATAATAGTCTAACGCGCAAGTCAAACCACGTGGTGTGTCAACAGTGTCAAGTCTGTCTCATCTTTCGTGGCACGTACTGTGTAACTAGTGATTTTCGTCTGGCTAAACTGATTAAAAAATCTATTCGCGTTCGGTTCCGTCCGTTCCACGGCGGTAGATGGTGTTAGCAGCGACTTGCAAGTAAAAGGGTTTCCTCGGTTCGTGACTATTTTTTTCTTTAAATACAGTGACGATTTGTTTTATAGTATTTTTTTACACGTTTTTTACAGTTTCAACGTACCAAAATGTGTTAAAATACAAATAAAAAAGAATCGAGAGGAATACCTCAGATATTTAAAAGCGCGCCATCTATTGGCATCATTAATTATTTTTCTAAAACAATCCTTCTATCAAACATCGCTATGGTTGGAAAATGGTTTGAAAATCTACACATATGAAGCCGTTTTCGTTAAATTAGCAGCTTTCTTAGAACACATCAAAGTTGTTAATTATGAAAGTACTCTCATAATTACCACCTATGATGGCGGCAGTGACGTCACAGTATTATGTCATAGACTCGGCTCGTGGATGTAGTACCTAATGTGTATGGGTTTGTAAAGGGCAGTACATACTGGTACTGTTCATAAACATTATCATCTTCTTCATTCTTACCATTTACAATCACAGAAGTTACAAAGTAAATTTATTCATTAAAAAATCTTTATTTAAAACAAGCTTTTTTCGTATTCTTCTCAGCAAATCCTTTCATTTGATACCCATATTATGGCAGTGCACACAAAATAACTAGTCCGCCATCTTGGGCCGTCCGCCATATTAGATTTAGAATGACGTCACTTAACTAACCATGCATTGTCATCCAGACTAAACGTGTATGCAAAATTTCATCTTAATCGGTGGATGATAACTGCTTTAAAATTCAGTTGCAAGATTTGACCCGAACACACTTACATACATACATTGCAAGTTAAATAAAAGCTTGTACAAGTAAAATTTAACAAACCCCCGACACATTTATCTTGTGAAAACACCCCGATTCGAACAGTAAAACGCCCATAACTTTTGAACGGCTAAACCGATTTTATTTAAACATAGCTAAGAACACTCTCTACAAAATTACCTTTCAAACAAAAAAAACTAAATCAAAACCGGTTCATCGGTTTAGGCGCTATGATGCCACAGACAGACACACAGACATACAAATACACGTGAAACTTATAACACCCCTCTTTTTCTAGCGGGAGTTAAAAAAGATTTAGCGTTTTAGTAGTTGTCTTCCCCGCGATTCCGTGTTCTGAGTGTTTTTCCTAACGTTTAGAAATTGAATCAAGTCTAGAAGTACCAGTCTGTGTTCTTCATATCCCATTTTCAAGCTAGACTAACGAGCCTCCATTATGAAGCCCTCCTCATATAAATACTGATATTTACAAAACATGAAACCTAAATAATGCATTTCAACTAAATGTTACGCAACACACGATCATACGGAGCATTTTGTTTGTAAACAACCTCGAACGGTAGGGGATCTAGTATGGAATCGATTGTGAGGAAAACGGCGGTGTGAGATACTGTCCCGGCAAAGTTTACTATAGAAAAGTAAATTGTGTGTGTTTGTGTGACGGCAGAGGTCGTGCCAGCATGGTCGGTCTTCAAGGTTAAGCAACGGTTGTCGAGGTCGGTTCGTGGATGGGTGACCTTTTATACATACCGTGCCTCGAAAAGGACGTTAAGCTGTTGGCCTGAAATACGTCAATTGCGGGATGTTTGCACAGCGCTTCCTGCATACAGCAGATTCTCTCGATCTTCACCAGGTCACCGGTCTACCTACCTTACCTATGGTCGGTCACCCGTCCTACGGTACCTTGCCCACTGCCACTTGAGTTTCTCAATTCTTCAATCCTTGATTTTGCTCGCTGATGTCCAAAAATTCCAGTGGATTTATTTCATTTTTAGGGTTCCGTACCCAAAGGGTAAAAACGGGACTCTATTACTAAGACTCCGCTGTCCGTCTGTCTTTCCGTCTGTCACCAGGCTGTATCTCATGAACCGTGATAGCTAGACAGTTGAAATTTTCACAGGTGATGTATTTCTGTTACCGCTTTAATAACAAATACTAAAAACAGAATAAAATAAATATTTAAGTGGGGCTCCCATACAACAAATGTATTTTTTTTGCCGTTTTTATGCGATAATAGTACGGAACCCTTGATGCGGGAGTCCGACTCGCACTTGGCCGGTTTTTTTTCTGAGAATATCGATTTGCTTGTCATAATAGAAGAATTGACAAAACCCCCCGAACGACAACTTAGTACAGATAAATCATAATTAAAATAACATTTCTAATAATATCTCCAAACAAAAATCTCGAACGATAATACACCGTGAAATCTAGATAAAAAATTAAATACATTCCTGTACAATACACCTTATCATCTCTTATCAGTAGATATGGCAATCAACGACTGCCCCATTTAGTGCTGCATTTGCGTTCAAAGCAGACGTGTTTTTTGTGCATATAGTGTTCTAAACAAAAACAGTCCCTGATTTGAAAACAAAAAGAAAATCGTTCGGAGTAAATGTTCGAAGTGCCAGTGAAAATTGTGTGGAAATTCGTTTAACCGTTTCGGAGGTGCTAAAATACATACGGTAGTTGGTGATTGTGAACTTTGTTTTCTAGTTAATGATAAAATGATTAATCATTATCAATGTCATTGTCGTAAGTAGTGTTATTCAGGGCTTTTTATATGTTGTTGTCGAAAAAAAGTGTTGAAGAACCGACCTTGGCAATTCAAAAGTGTCAATACAATATTTTTACCCGACTGCCGAAGGAGGGTAATGTGTTTATCAGTCTATGTATGTATGTTTGTTCCTTTGTGGCGTTTATAGAGACCAAACGTGTATGCCGATTTTGATGATTCTTACGTCAATCGATTCGTGAACAAGAAAATCATGCTGTGATAAATGATAAATGTTTTTTTTTTTCTGTAAGTTGGTTTGTACAAACACTTTTACACGTCGATCATATTTTTAAAACTAGATGAGGTCGGCGTTTCCTATCTGACTACTCTGAGAAGAATGGCCGAAACAAACTCAGAGGTCACAGTCTCTTTTAAAGTCCTGACAAAATCGGAGTGCAGTCGGAGGATACATCTGGTTTTGGTCAACCAACTCGCGAATATGTATCCTCCCGACTGCACAGCATGATTTTCTTCTTGTTTACGTCTTTTTAGTTCGCTTCTTGAGCAGGCCGATTTTTAGAATTAACTTTTTTGAGGAGCTCGTGGCTAAATAATAACAGCCGCACTGGTCGATCATCAAGGTTAAGCAATGCTTGACGAGGTCGGTCCGTGGATAGGTGACCATTTCAAAATACCGGGCTTCCTCCGTGCCTCGGAAAGCACGTTAAGCCGTTGGTCCCGGCTGTCATTTGAAGATCTTTGACAGTCGTTACGGGTAGTCAGAAGCCTGAGATCTGACACCAGTCTTGCCAAGGGGTACTGTGTTACCCAGTTACTGGGTTGCGGAGGTCAGATAGGCAGTCGCTCTATATAAAACACTGGTACTCATCTGAATCCGGTTAGACTGGAAGCCGACCCCAATGTAGTTGGGGAAAGGCTAGGCTGCTAGTCCTTTATATTTTTCGGGATAAGTAAGATGCGTATGCGCTCTCAGCGATTCGCAAGCTTTCTATCAGCTAAATAATGTTCGTAAACGGATCAGTACATGCAAAGATTAACTTCAACCAACAAACATTTCTTATAATAATATTAGTTTACATTCAATATTGTTTAGACAATGGCATTAGAAAACGTGAAATTCCAAAGTGTTGACTATAGAATACCTTAGCAGAAGGCTAAGGGTACTTCCTGATGGCGCGACGTAGGTAATTTTAATGGGGTCGATATGCGATATCGCGCGCGTATCTACTACGAAAATTTCAAGAGCAAGTCTGTCGAATAGTATCAATTGCGTCCATGAGAGCGTGCTTGCAATGTCGCTTAGTAAAAAAAAGTTCATTCAAAAAATCAAAAAACTCGACTGCTTAACACGACGACTGTCGTCAACGACCTTGAGGGAACAAAACGCGCACTCGTATAATACTCACAACGGATCTTTGTGGCTCTGAATTGGCTGCAAGAGGCTGCGCACTAGCTATTTTTGTGTCAATATTGAAAGTGAAAATAGCATTGTATAACTGTCTCTTTCACTCGCATACGTTTGTCGCATCATCCTATCTCGTTTACTCTATGCAGTTTATCTGTTTCGTGCGCAATAGTTGACAGAACCAACTTCAGAGCCACAAAGATCCGTTGTGAGTATTATATCACACCCGCGTGACCCAAAATATTGTAGTTTTTTGTACTTGCCTTATTATTCTATGACTTAAAAAAAGGCTCAGATCAAAATGTAGGTAATAATTAAATTGTCTTTCAGATGGTGTCGATTTTATTAAAATACGCCCAGCGGTATTGGTGCGATTGTCGTGTTTTTGTACGTTTTAGACATAACTTTACTAATTAATTACACTTTGTTATACGAATACAACTCAAAATTTTCTTAGATCAATTTATTAATAAAATGGTCTAATATAACATATATTTTTCCAAAAAATTACGACCAGCCGTTTAGACGTGATTCTCATTATAAAATCAGCTACTCAGGGGTATCTACGCCTTAAGAAGTGAACTAAAAAGACGTTAGCAAGAAGAAAATCATGCTGTGCAGTCGGAGAATACATATATTATTCGCAAGATGGCTGACACAACCAGATGTATCCTTGGTCTCTATATATATGGCGCCCAAAACCCACCATTTTTTTTTCAATATCAATGTAGCCAGTGACACTCGCAAGATTAAGACAAATTTGTTGTAAGAATCATCAAAATCGGCCAACGCGTTTAATCTCTAGAACGCCACATAGGAACAAACATACATACGTAGACTGATAAACAAATTACCCTCCTTCGGCAGTCGGGTAAAATCGCTTATCGGTGTGATTTAAATTGTATCGGATCGAGCTATCAGGAACGTCACTAATGTCAACCTATTGCCTATTCGTTGAGTAAATGTGAATGTACATGAGTATGTCTGAATGTTAGTGAAAAGTGATAAAAAAGTGAGTCACATAATTATTGTCTTGTTATCTGATCGACTTGATTGTTAATTCAATTTTAGCATTACTTGGTGTTTTTATAGTCACGTTTGAGAATCGTGAGGTGTTTACAAATAATCTATCTATATATATAAAAGAGAAAGTATGTATGTTTGTACCTTGTAGACTCCGAAACAGTTGGACCGATTTTAAAAATTCTTTCACCGTTGGGAAGCTACAACTATCCCCGGGTGACATGGGCTACATTTTATCCCAGTATTCCCACGGGAACGGCAACTACGTGGGTGAAACCGCGAGGCGTCCGCTAGTTTCATATAAGCTGGAGCAATTATTGTTTTTAGTTCTTCTCTTCTTAGTCGTTACGCTATTGACAGAGTGGTCGTGGTCGTCATGTAGTATTGGTAGTATATGGGGAAGATGTGCCTTGCCCGATTAAAAGTCATCCGGGTACATTCGTGCACGGGACCGCCCACAGCAGACTTGATCTGGTCGGTCCAACGCATGAGTGACCTACCACGCGGTCTAGTGCCTTCCACTTTTCCTTGGACGACTTATCTCTCTATGGACTGACTGTCTCGCTTTGAAACGTGTCCGAAGAAAGCGTGTATTCGGGACTGTACTATTGCGGACAGACGCTGCTTGATGTGGAGTTCTTGGAGTATCGAGACATTGGTGCGGAACTCGGTCCACGACATTCCGACCACCACATCTCCAGAGCGTCAATCTTTTTCTTTCCACCTCCCGCAACGTCCACGTTTCTGCAGCATACAGAAATATGGGTAAAATTAAGGTGCGCACGAGTCTGGTATTCGTGGCTTTGGTGATGTCTCTGTTGTTTTAACCGACTTTCCAAAAAGGAGGAGGTTCTATGTTCGACTTTATGTTTTTTTTTTTTTTTGTGTATGTTCACCGATATCTCCGTCAATTGTGGACCGATTTTGAAAATTCTTTTTTTGTTTGGAAGAGTATGTTCTGAAATTGGTCCCATTTTAATTTGGTGAAGGTCTGATCAAGAACTTCGGAGATATACAACAGAACTCTTCAATAAATAACGGCAACACTCTCGGGATTGCTGCAATGGCATGTCTGTTTATTGTTTATACCATTTTATAACATAACATCACGCCAGTACGCTCTAAAGGGGTACGCAGATCTCTCATTCCACCGGTTATGTTCAAGTTTCATGTTATTCGGGTAATCTATTCGGCGTTATAGGGACCTTAGGAATCAACTTGCGTATCTATTAGGTAGGCAAAACTAAAAAGGGAAAAAATAAAAAACTTTTTTGCAAAAAAATACTACCGACTTCCAAATGAAAAACTACAAAGTGAAAAATAACTTAACTTTTGGAAGTCGGTGTCTTTCGTAGGAACCATTTTTTTGCGATATGGACACCGACTTCCAAAAGTTAAGTTATTTTTCACTTTGTAGTTTTTCATTTGGAAGTCGGTAGTATTTTTTTGCAAAAAAGTTTTTTATTTTTCCCTTTTTAGTTTTACCTACCTAATAGCAAGTTGTTTATTAAGGTCCCTATAACTCCAGAATAGATTAACCGAATAACATGAAACTTGAACATAACCGTTGAAATGAGAGATCTGCGTACCCCTTTAGAGCGTACTGGCGTGATGTTATCTTATGAAATGGTATAAACAACAAACAGACATGTGATTGCAGCAATCCCGAGAGTTTTACCGTTATTTATTGAAGAGTTCTGTTGTGTATCTACGAAGTTCTTCATCAGACGTTCACCAAATTAAAATGGGACCAATTTCGAAACATATTCTTCCAAACAAAAAAAGAATTTTCAAAATCGGTCCACAATTGACGGAGACATCGGTGAACATACATAAAAAAAAAAAAAAAAAAAAAAAAAAAAAACATACAAGAAGTCGAACATAGAACCTCCTCCTTTTTTGTAAGTCGGTTAAAAATAAAAAACTTTTTTGCAAAAAAATACTATTCAGGTGGCCAACTTGTAACTATTTCTTCAGGTCGTCCATAATCAGCTTCATCGACAGCCTTGTTAATCTAGTCATCTTCTTTGTTATTGCTTCCCTGGTATGTGCTAGTTTCAACCTGGCCTTACCCGCGGTCCTGACTAGGTCTGGCCTTTGGTCTACGAATACTCCTAACCGTCTCTTGGATATCATTTAGGACTCTGCCCTGCCCACTATTATTTCAGTGGCATCATTATACAAATGATAATTAACCACAGATATAAATCTAACTAGATGACGCGATTGTATTTACTTCGCGTGTCAAAGAACGGAGTAAAGTTAAGATCAATGATCGTAATCTGAGCTTTCATTTAGCATTATCGGCTCCGGAAATCTACCGAAATCTAGAAATAAGCCTTTTTATGCCATATTGAGCTGTAAGGAATGTATAGAAAAAGTATGCCGAGGCACAGATAATATAATACTAGCATACAGATGCCTCATCCCATACAAAAAAACCGTGCCGACGTAACTAGCGTTTTTCATCTGCTTATTCTTCTTATTTTTGTGAGTACATCAATCGCGTTCGATCCCATTTCACGGCAATAGATGGTGTTAGCAGCGCCTTGCAAGTAAAAGGGTTTACTAGGTTCTTGAATATTTTTTTCTTTAAATACAGTGAAGGTTCGTTTTATAGTATTTTTTGCACGTTGTTACAGTTTTTTTTGCACCAAAATGTGTAAAAATGCAAATTTTAACAATCGAGTTGAATACCTCAGAAATTTAAAAATGCGCCATCTATGGCATGAATTTTAAATGATCCGTTCAAATAATCTTTGAAATGTGAATTAAGAGCCCAATATTCCATAATTTTGTACTTAGGAGAGTTGATTAAACAAGAACATACAATGTTTAAGTTCAATTCCAGATAATGTTAATTTTACACACATTCTATTGAATTGTGTGCACATGTCGCGCCATCTAGAGAGATTTATTTGAACAAAATTTTCTCTGTTAGCAATGAGACCCCGTGGCCGAGGCATTGGAAATGTTTTCTTTCATTGGGAAGTAAATTTGTTTAGCTCGTGGCTAAATAATAAAAGCCGCACGGGTCGATCTTCAAGGTTAAGCAACGCTTAACGAGGTCGGTCCGTGGATGGGTGACCATTTCAACATACCGAGTTTCCTCCGTGCCTCGGAAAGCACGTTAAACCGTTGGTCCCAGTTGTCATTTGAAAATCTTTGACAGTCGTTACGAGTAGTCAGAAGCTTGATATCTGACACCAGTCTTGCCAAGGGGTACCGTGTTACCCAGTTACTGGGTTGTGGAGGTCAGATAGGCAGTCGCTCCATGTAAAACACTGGTACTCAGCAGAATCCGGTTAGACTGGAAGCCGTCCCCAAAATAGTTGGGAAAATTGATTGAAATTTGTTTTTAATAAAGTGGCATGCTTGGTTTTCATACAGATGGAGGGACTTGCGTTATCTAGTTAGATTTAGGTCTATGTGTTAATTAACTAAGACAATAACCATTGATCAATTTTGTCTGGATCGGCATTTCAAAATGGTCCTGCCGTCTTATAAGATCTTTATGTGTCTAAATGCTAGTTCGTCTATAAACATTCTTCACAGAAACGACTAAATCAATTAAAGTGCGGTTTGTACTAATAACTGATCCTATCTCAAACAGGTTTTTACATAGTCTGATTTAAAACTTCTTCATGCCATTGTGATTGACTGACAACTGAACGACGATGTGTCTAAAACATAGTGATATAACTGTTGAAAAACTCACAAACAGTGCTGAAAAGTGATATAAAGTGGTATAAAAGTGAAATGTACAGAAACAGTGAACCAAAATGAGTGAGAAGAAATATAATAGCCTGCCGAGGCTCAAGAGAAAGGAGACATGGAGGAAAAAGGGGGTAAGCAGTACTGCTAGTGTGTTTTGGTGTTGTCCGTTGGCTTACTGTCAGAGCTGTAGGGAACCAGACGAATGTCTCGAGAAGAGAAAGGATTCTGACTAGGGTAGTACAAGACTTTACAAATCGTGTGGTTTTTGAAAATGCACTGCTAAATTTATTTCTTGGTTTAATTGCCAGAGTAATATTACACTAATATTGTTTTGTAATGTTGTTTGCTTGCACTAATTACTTTAACACCCTTTTTTGTAGTTTGAATATTAGACTGGATAATTGCAGTCCGCAGCTGGGTATTAAGTGTTTCCCAAATAACGCTGAAACAGCAGGTTCTTCAGTTTGTCCCAGCTGACTTTTCAAGTTTTTTGGTCGAAATCAAAATTTCTTTATTCAATTAGACCATTAAGCGGCAGTTTGAACGACAAAAAATTTAATTTAAAAGTAATAATAATTGATTCTACCGTCCATTCGGAAAAGTAGTTGTTATGGAGAAGAACGGACAAGAAACTCCACACTTAGTCTTTTAAAAAGAGTGTTTTATAAGTATTTGGTTACATCATGCTTGTTGGAAAATACATTTATGGGAGAACGATGTAAAAAGACGTGCACGTAAAAGCGTCTAGAAAAACAAACAATTAAAAATACAATAAATTGGTAATTAAAAACAGGTCGAGGCAGCTAAGTTATGACCAATCCCAACTGATGGCGCCCGTTCACGAATATGACACATGGATCGGCACAACTCAGCTCAACCATCATGAGGGGAACCGAATGATCCAACACATGTGTCACTATCAGAGAGATTAGAGAGAGCATGACACACTATCGCCTGGTACCTCTATAACTTGAGAAAAATGGACTTATTCACCCTAAAGTTTTAATAGTCGCACTGTAAGCTGCTTATCAGGGATATTGTATGCCCGGACTGTACTGCACAGGGTAAACATTTAACGTACATTTAAGTATCTCCACACGGGGAGGTTATTTTAATACAATACCTTACAAGTTCTTAAGGCAACCGTACTCACAATGTTTAGACCCCCAGGTTAATATTAATGTTAATTTTTATCCGTGATGCTAGGCAACTGGGCTTATCCCAGTTGTAAAAGAAAGGGTCGTCACCTAAGGGTGCCTACTGGCCTTGTTTATTTTGTCTCCTGCTTGATATGGAGGGCAGTGGATATTATGTTTTTGTTTTCCTACTCCTCCTTTATTCTTTTCTGATTAATTTCGTTACGGGATCCAAGCCAGTTAAATTCATTCTCCGGGACTTCGTCGAGCTTCATTGCCTCATTTCTGGTGATCGCCACTGTTGATTCTGGCTTTCAGGAGTTGCAAAGGTTTGGGAATAGTGCGCTGGGATTGTCTCAAAAAAAAAGGCAACCGTACATAGTTAGAACTGACCCTGGACATACATCTGATCTGATCTTCAGTTATACCTGTATATTCATCTCAAATGATTTGTCTGAATTATTTCTTTACCCAAGAATCATAATTTTAAACGACTACTAAATAAATGATGACTCAATTTTCCAACAAAATAAAATAAAGACGCAGATTCCAACGTACAGTTTAGAGATAAAACGTTTTCTCGTATAGATCCAATATTGATTCGATGAGATCACATTATGAAATCACTGTAGGTCAGTGTCGACCACTTCTGGATTTTATTTGTTTTTGTAGCAGTTCCTTTCGATTTATAATATCTTTATTGATCATTTTAAGTATTGCAGTACTTGGGTATAAAATGAATAATTACAAATTATAGTGGGTGCAGTTCTATTCTCCTAAGGGATATTATAAATTGCATATCAAATAAATAATCGCCTATCAATACATACTCATCATTTATATTCTTATTTACATCTAATAACTTACTTCACTACAAATAAACTAAATGTTTAACAAAACTCAAACTGCAGATAAAACGAAATTATACATCAATATAACATTACTTTTGTTCCTCATAATGCAATACTGTTAAATTTATTTTTGTACAAAAATACTACATACATAGCATAAATACTGACTGCCCAGCAAATTTTCCATATTTCATAGTCTATTTTAGTTGATCTACGAATGGTCAAAGAATCAGTCCAAGAGCGAGCGAAGCGAGCTCGGGAACTTAGGGCACCCCGACACGGACAGGTTAGGTTCGAACGAGATGAAAAGGATATTTTTTGATTTGCGTTTAAATACTACCCTTCTCCTAACTAGGTTACTGTATAACCTGTATGAAGGAGTGTCAGTTCCGATCCCCCATGGATTACATGAATATGTTTTTACAGTTTACGTACATATTGATTTTACTGCTACAAGGATATGGTAAACTAAAAGTAAACAAGGAATAATTTAAAATATACTAAAAATCTTAGTGAGAACAATTAAAAAAATATATTTGGAACTTAAACTACTTATGTGTGTGTGTATGTGTGTGTGAGTGTGTGTTATGATGTGTGTAAGTGTGTGTGTTGTGTAAAATATTATGTTATGTGTACTATGTTCAATTTTACTTACTCTTAAATAAGCATATTTTCTGTTTCTTCGTATGTATAGTCCAGAAGAAATGAGTAGACCATTTTTTTACATTTATAATGTGTTAAGCCGTATACTGGGCAATGTTTATTTATTTTATTATATAGGGATTTTTTAACTCACGTGGTTTTACGTAAACTATAGGGAATGTCGTGGTGGCCCCGCAAAAACCGAATAAGTACCAATGTGGTTGTGTCAATTCGTGTAAATTTTTTCTTTAAATACAGTTTCTATATGTTTTATAGTACTTTTTGCACGTTTTTACAGTTGCATTGAACCAAAATGTGTTACAATACAAATTTAAAAATCGAGTGCAATGCCTCAGAAATTTAAAACCGCGCCATCTATTGGCATCAATTTTAAATGATCCGTTCAAATAATCCTCGAAATGTGAATTTAGAGCCCAATATTCCATAATTTTGTGTTTGGAAGAGTTGATTAAAAGAATATACAATTATTAAGATCAATTCTAGAAAATGTAAATTTTACACACTTCAATAACAAATTGATGCATATCGAGCCATCTAGTGATATTTATTTGAACCAAATTTTCTATGTTAGCGCTGGGACCCGTGGTTTTATAGAAGTGTTCTAAACGACTCTGCCTTACCCTTCAGAACAAGCGTGATCTTAAATTAAATTAGCACTTAGCAGCAAAGGTGACAATAATTGACACATTGTATAAAAGAATGCCGTCCGCCCTAGAGCCACAGTAAAAATATACAAACAGTATGGAAACTACCTACAAACACTCGAAACGGCACACTCACACAAACATACTCACCGACGAGACCATTAAGAGGAAATATGGGCAGAGATCGCCGACTGAATTTCCTAAGTCAAAAGTCATAATTCGAGGTTTGCCTCTCGTCTATTTCCTCCTCCAATATTGGTCCAATTTATAAGATTTTCTATAAACTGGTAAAGTAAGATATATACTATGTCTCTATGTTTTCCTTTTTTTTTATATGTCAAATTTGTACACTAAGCCTCTATTGACAGCGCAATTTTGAGCATTATTTGAGGGTTCTAGTGCTTCTAAAGATAATGTATCATCAAAAGGGAAAACATAGGGATATAGAATATATCTTTCATTTTCATTTAATGGAATATCTTTTAAATTGGTTTAATATTGGAGGAGAAAATAGACGAGAGCCAAACCTCGAATTATGACTTTTTACTTAGGAAATTCAGTCGGCGCTCTCTGCCCATATTTCCTCTTAAGGCACTTATGCAGTACTGTCAGCAGTGCGAGCCGCTTAGGGGTCTCGTCGATGCGCATGTTTGTGAGAGTGTGCCATTTCGAGCGTTTGTAGGTAGTTTACGTACTGTTTGTATATTTATTCTGTGCTAGAGCTGCCGACCTTACAAACAGATGTGAGCTGAATACTAATCATCTAGAATTGTACTCGCATGGCGCACCAAGGATTTATTGTTTGTAAAGTAGGCCAAGATGTGTTTTTATCAGCGCCACTGACTTTGCAATACTGTGTTTTTAACACGATGTTATTAGCTTGGTATGTAGGTATGTATCGATGTAACGGAATCTTTGAACGTGATTTTCACCCCCTTCAAAACGTCGGATTAATTTGAAACTTTGCACACTTATCAAGGACCTTAACAATAGTTTAAATAAACTAAAAAACACGCTTTAATAGAATACTTAAGTAATAAATAGAAAATAATATTGAATAAAATTAAACTAAGAAACTGTTCTTGAAAATCGTGGGGTGCTTGATGTCACTTGTTGTATAACATTTCATTGTTTTCAAAATTACTCTACTTTTACCAATATCTGTATATTGGTAAAAGTAGAGTAATTTTGAAAATATTTTATAATCGGTTTACCTCGTTTTTTTACATTTTTTTTGTTTATCTTAATTTAAATTTATTGATAATATTTTTTTTACTTTTTACTTTGGTTTACTATTAAAGTGTGTTTTTTAGTTTATTTAAACTGTTATTTTATTTGTTTACAATGCATGTCCTCGAAAAGAGCGGTTTTCCAAGCAGCCAAACTGCGCGGAAAGTGTCACTTTTTTTCACTAGTGCTTTTTACTTTCCTGTATTTTTTTAATTTTTAACTCCAACGTCAGCCCGACGCATAGAGTTTTTATTACTTGAGAAAAGTTTTAAAATTAGTTATGTACAGATTATCATTCATATAAAAGGTAAAATAAAACTCATACTTTATTTTAGGCGTTTTTAATTACTCGAGATTTAGATTTTGATCAATAAATTAATTTTAACTATTCATTAAATATGTTTGGCAGAACGTATATTTTGCTCGTGCCTTATTGCGTTACGATGTGACAGCTATTCGCACATGCGCAGTAGATATGCCCGAGGAACTATTAGTTAATCTGTGGATATGCTGAACGCGCTTGAATAAGCCCGCCATTTTATTAATTTATTTATTTCCTCGCACAATGCATAGTAAAATGTTGTATGATACACGTACGTAAGATGATTTCCGACTCGTGTCGATTTATCCACTCACTCGCTTCGCTCGCTCGTGAATAAAATGCCACTCATCGGAAATCACCTACCTTCCGCACTTGTAGCATAAATAACTATTTTATTGTCTTGCGCTTCACCACTATCTCACCTGATGGTAAGCGATGATGTGGTCGACGGTGAAGCACGCTTGCTTAGAAGTAACCTATTCACTCTTGACTTAAAGACCCCTAGATTGTTTAATTAAGTTTTTGTGACAATGCAATAATGTTTTTTATTGCTAGGAATCCTGCCCGGACTCCTAGTAAATCAAATTAGAAAGAAAGAAAGAAAAATATTTATTTGTGACCCGCACAGGAGACACTAAGCAAAACACAAACAGTAATAAAAAATAAAAATAAATAACCTCGTGCGAGACCAAAAAGGCTCCTAATCTCAGCATATGCAACGATAATAAATAAAATAATAAAATAAAGTAAATAATAGTAGATTAGTAGCCAAGGGCTGTAAGGCATCAATTGCAGCCCGAGATATTTAGGCGCACGAGCGCAGCGAGGGCGCCTATAGTTCGAGGGTGCAATTGGTGCTTACACCCGAGCTAACTATTCTGCTTTACATCTCGATTGTGAGGTAAGTAGAAAAAACCCGGCATTACAAGAATAAAACATTTTAAAAAATATTTATTTTTCAAGAACGAAATTGAGCTTCGCCGTTCGATATTTAAAATTGATGACAATTTTTTTTTTTTTGGTCGCCCTTCTCGGGCAGGCTAAGGTCTTGCACCATACCGCCTAATCTTCAGTGCAATTTTAACATTCTTTAGTATGCATTAGAATACGGGTGTAACAGATTCTAATAGTTTTTGGAGTATTTGGCAGCAAATTGTATCGAGTCAGCCTTCCCAGTAAGTTTTGCGGAGGTAGTCAATACTACAATAAAATTCTCCGCTCCACTATCCTGAAATCGCTTCTGTCAATGATTTCACATATTGTCCAGTTGCGTAGACAGTTGAGACACAAAACTGCACCAATTTTATATCACAATATCCACTAGGAATCAATTTGCAAATAATATTAACAACCGCTGAACTTCACTCGAAAAAATCCCGCCAAAAACTCCTTGATGACTATTATACTCACACGAAGACAAGGCTGAATAGCAAAGCGACCTCTTTGGTCATTGGGCTGAATGCATGATGTCTATTGCCAGTATGATGGTTAGATGTACGAGAACTTTTTGAAAGAAAGAAGTGTTTTTTTTTTTAATTACTTACCGCCCTAGGGCTTTTCTAGCTACATTATTACCCTAAAGCGCTAATTAATCACCTACAAGCCCCATTTGGAGGTAATAAGAACCTACTTACCGAACATGAGAGATGTAAAATAAAATAAAATAGCCTTTATTGCTGTTTCTTTCTTACAAATGCCTACTGTGTGGAACATTTTTTACAAAGTTTACACGCATTTTAATGCGTGTAAACTTTGTAAAACTTGGAAATTTAATTTTATAGTCAAAGAACACAGCCACTTGGAACAATCGTTGTAACAGGAAGAGAACAGACTTGCCACAATACAAAAATATAACAGATTTCGTCTAGTGTTGCAAGTTTATACATAATTAATACAATTACAATCGTCTATGTTTAGATTGTTCTAAACATAATTGGGGCCGGCATTAACTTATTCTACAGGTAATTGACAGAGCCGTTTAATTGACCTTCTGTAAACCTTATTTTTCATCATTACATCAGCGGCTCTTACTCTACCATCTGTACCTGGGTATGTTTTGACAATACGAGCCATTTTATACTGTAATGGAACAGCATTAAAATCTTTCACAATTACTAAGTCACCCTCTTTGAGGTTCGGTTCTGGATATTTCCACTTGGGACGGCTTTGAAGTTGTGTTAAATAATCATTAGACCACAATTTCCAAAATTGTTGTTTAAGTTTAGTGCAGAGATTCCAAAAATTTAACCGATTAACTGAGACCTCTGTTAAATCTACTTCAGGATAGCTAACCAAAGCCGTTCCAATGAGGAAATGAGCAGGAGTCAAATATTCACCATCATTTGAGTTTGCAGAGACTAGAGGCCTAGAGTTTAATATTCCCTCGATTTGAACAATAACTGTATAAAGCTCTTCAAAAGTTAAACATAAGTTGCCTACAACCCGCTTCAGATGGTGTTTTACACTTTTTACACCTGCTTCCCACAATCCTCCAAACTCAGGTGAATAACTGGGTATAAACCTAAATTTTATATAATGTTGGGTGCAAAACCCATCTACAGCATCCCTGTGATTTTTGGAAGATTGCAGGTCATACAATTTTTTCATTTCATTAGACGCTCCTTTAAATGTTTTAGCGTTGTCACAATATATATTTGTGGGCATGCCACGCCTCGAAATGAAGCGCTTGAGACATGCTAAAAAGGCTTCAGTTGTTAAGTCTGATACTAGCTCTACATGAATAGCTTTTATAGCAAAGCAGACGAAAAGCGCGATGTAACATTTCTTAACAATAGGCTTTCTAACCCTAGCTACCTTCATGTCGAAGGGTCCACAGAAGTCAACGCCGACATGCTGAAATGGCCTGGACGCTGTTATTCTTTCTTGTGGGAGGGAGCCCATCAACTGCTTAGCAGCCTCAGCTTTTGTTCGGAAGCATTTGACGCATTTGCGCACCACTTTCTTGACCTCCCGGATACCATTAACAATGGAGTACCTTTGTGAAAGAGAACTCAATACTAATCTGGGGCCTGCATGTAAAAGTCGCAAATGTTCACTTTCTATTAGGAGTTTTGTTAAATGAGAGTTTTTCGGAAGAATAGTGGGATGTTTCTTATCGAACGACATTTCCCTAGCATTATCGAGCCTACCTCCTACTCTCAGAATACCTATTTTGTCGAGGAATGGAGAGAGACTTCCTATTCCTGTCTTTATAACTTTTCCAGCAGTAAGTAACTTCACCTCTTTGGCAAAATATTGCTTTTGAGTACAACGTACAATAACTGACATAGAGTAGCGAAACTCTTGCGGTGTTAAGTAACCCTCTGTATTTTTATTTTCATTTTTTGAACTATTATTATAGAATCTATAAATATATCCAACTACTTTTTGTAATTTATATAAGTTTGAATATTTTTCAATTAAATTGACTGCAAATGATGGCTCTACCTGTGTCACATTACACAGTATCTCTTGCTCATCATTTTGTTCTATATTTGTGAGAAAATCAGGCAATTTAAAATTTTCAGAACATACATGTGTATAATGTTTATCTTCCAAGTAGGTTGGCCCGTGCCACCACAAAGTACTTTGTTGCAACTTATGCGGCAAAACTCCCCTCGACAACAAATCAGCCGGGTTGTCACTAGTCTTAACAAATCCCCATTGCTTCTCATTGGTCAACTCTACAATTTGTTTGACTCTATTATTGGCATAAACATTAGATTTTACATTGCCTGCTTTGATCCAGGCTAACACTATTTGGGAGTCACTGTACAAAAATGTTTCTACTTGAGAAAACCTACCCATCAGGACTCTACCAACCCTTTGTGCCAGCTGTGCCAAGAGTAGAGCACCATTAAGCTCTAGTTGGGGAATTGTAAGGCTTTTCGCTAATGGAGCAACACGTGACTTGGAGCAGAGTAATTCTGTTTGCACTGAACCATCATTTTTTATAATTCTGACATAAAGACTCCAGTATAGAAACTGTTCATCTGGAACTATAGTGTCCCATCCAATTTGCAAAGACCATAGCTCTTGCATAAATATTTTGGCTACCACTATAATTGGGCCTACTAAACCGAGAGGGTCAAACATCTTCCCTATAAAGCTCAATATTTTTCTTTTTGAATTTAAGTTATGAACTTCATCAATATTAGGGCTAGAAAAAGTGAATGTGTCTGAAGTGATGTCATACATTAAACCTAAAGTTTTGACCAGGTTATCTCCACTCATATCTACATTTTCAAACTGCCTTTGCTCATTTAGAATATCGTTTATGACTTCCGGGTTGTTTGAGCACCATTTATGCAAAGAAAAACTACCTAACTTGAGAAGCTCTACCAATTGAGTTTTCAGTTCACAAAGCTGCTCCACATTGTCTGAGCCACACAAAATATCATCGACATAAGTATTTTTGATCATTGTTTGAGCAGCCAGTGGGTAATTATGTTTGTACCGATAAGCAAGTTCAAGTAGGCATCGAGTGGTCAAGAAAGTAGAGGCCTTTAAACCATATGTTACAGTCTGAAGTTGTAAACAGCTGATAGGCTTTCTGGGATCATCTCTCCAAAGAATGTTTTGAAGGCAAGTTTGGGGACCATTAATGAAAACATTGCGAAATGCCTTTTGAATATCACAAATTAGTGTGAAAATGTAGGTCCTGAATAAAATTAAAATATCAAAAAGTTCGCTCTGTACCACAGGGCCGTTCAGCATGACGTCGTTGAGGGACACCTGACTGCGCGACTTCATACTCCCGTCAAACACTACACGGAGTCGGGTCGTCTTACTTGCCTCGTTGATAACAGCATGATGTGCTAGAAAGTAGACAGGATCTTTATCAATATCATAATTCGCAAAGTCCACCTTTTTGGCATGTTCCAGCTCTACATACTGATCTATGAACAATTTATACTGTTCTAATAACAAAGGATTTGATTTGAATCGTTTCTCTAACATTAGAAATCTTTGATAGGCAACTGAAAAAGAGTCACCAAGCTGCAGTTGTTCCATAGGATTGATGAGAGGCATGTCAACATAAAAACGACTGTCTTTAAGACTCATTGATTTTTGAAAAATTTCTTCAGCCTTTTGAAACTCATCACAATACTTCCCTGCAGGCTCTGGTAACTTTTCAGTCAACCAAAACTTTTCCATAATATTTTCTAACTTTTTCTCATCATGGATAGCAAAATTAGAGACAATATCAAAGGTTACATTACTTACTTCACTATTGGTAGACACTTTTACAGGAACATTGCCACCAACTACATACCCAAATAGGGTGTTTTGCAAAACCAGTCCATTCTGGATTTTTATACAACCATCTAGTAAAACACTAAAATAAATATCTGCACCCAGTAACAATGAAATTTCAGCTGGGCTATTGAAATCATCATCTGCAAGTTTTACATTTTTAGGTAAATTCCAGCCAGATACATTTATAAATTGCTGGGGCAACCTTGAGGTTATTTTGTCAACTATGTGACATTTTAAGTTTAATTTTACATTATTGTGGCATGGAAGCACACTTATGTTTACAAGTTTGTCAATTTGAGTTGGTTTATTACCTATACCTATAATATTATGGTGCTGATTTATAGCAATCAGCCCAAGTTTGTTAACAAGGCTTGTTGTAACAAAAGATGCCTGGCTGCCTGTGTCAAGCAGTGCTCGGACAGAAATCTTTTCATCTTTTTGATTTAGCAAGGTAACTTTTACAGTCGGAAGCAAAACATTATTGGATACACGATTTGACAGCAATGAAACTGCAGGCTCAATAGGGCTGGCCGGTTCTTCATGTAGCAATGTGTTATGTCCTTGTTTACATATTTTACATTTAAAAGTAAACTTACATTTTCCGCTGTGTGTCTTTAGACATGTAGTACATAAATCATTGTCCCGCACAAATGTTTGGCGGTCTGCTAATGCTGCCGTTTTGAATGCCGGACAGCTGAAAAGAGGATGGTCAGTTTTATTACAACATTTACACAACTTTTTGACTTGTGAAGCCATATTGGCCACCTTTGATTGTGATGATTTATTAAATCTATTAGTACTTTCATAGCAAGTACCTTTAGGGGTTGAACTATCTTCTAGTGCTATAGCACGCTTTTCAAGAAAGTTCAAAAAGTCTACCATGGAAGGCATCTTTTCTAAGTCCCTATCTAATTGATAAGCTCTGTTAGTGATTTGATCTAATTTTCTAGTTAAAATGGAAATCAGTAACATGTCCCATGTATCGATGGGCTGTTCAAGGTTCTTCAATGCATGCAATTGTTGCTGAACTTCGGACACAAAAGACCTTATAGAGGCTGCAGTGCCTTTTTGCATTGTAGGCAAATCTAACAAAATACCTATATGATTTCCTATTAACCGCGATTTGTTGTCAAAACGCTTTTCCAATAATTCTAATGCCTCCCTGTATGATTGATTCACTAGTGGCAAATTGACAATGACTGCCAATGCATCATCTGTTACATACTTTCTTAAATAGAACAACTTCTGGACATTGGACAATGACCTGTTATTATCAATAACAGCTATAAACAAATCATAAAATGGTTTAAATTTTGTAAAATCTTTCCCATCATAGGGAGTTATCTCGATGTTTGGTAGTTTACAGGTTGAAACATTATGACATTCTGAGACAGATTTTTTGCCTATTAGCTTCAGAGAAGCATTGATTTTAGCAAGCACAGAAAAATATTTTTCTTCTACTTGACCAACCTGTTCGGAGTCACTTTCGTCAATACTTAGGATATCCAACTGCGCCGCCTCATAACTCTTGAGAGCACAGATTAGTTTTTCTCTGCGCGCCTCCAATATGTCTGCAGTTGCAGACGCAAAACTTATGGGGTCGTCCACAAACCCTTCGATGCGTGTTATTGTAGCTTTGCACTGTCCACGAAGTATGCGATGTTTACGTAATGTTTCCTTAATATCCGCCATGGTAGAACGGTATGAAAACGACGAAACGACTTATAACTACGATAGAACACTCCGCGCACTAACTTTTTGCACAAAATATTTGTTTGTTTACACAAAAGCCGATTTCACGTTCGGGTTGACACTGACAGCTAAATGTTTGACTGACACCAACTGACACTGACAGCACGACTTGAAGTTTGCAGAACTCGTTCGCAGGAAATTGATCAACGTAGTACCAACCTCACAGACCAACCTTCAATTTTAGATTTTGAAAAGTGGGTATCGGAAGAAGAAAAAATGGCGAATTTTTCGTCCACAAAATCGCAATCTCACGACTTTTTTATGATAATACGATGCTGTTTCCCGATGTTGCTTCTTTATTTTCGTTCTATTATAGAATAGAACGAAGTTGCGGGCCTTGTACAACCGGCACAATAGCCCGGCAATGGCGACTTCTTATAGTAAGCCGACCACGTCGAACAAAAAACTTCACGATATAGCTCGCGAAAACTGCTCGGCACTGATTCTAAAACTCCTCGAAGGACCACCGCACGCATGTGTGGAATAAAATGCGTGTAAACTTTGTAAAACTTGGAAATTTAATTTTATAGTCAAAGAACACAGCCACTTGGAACAATCGTTGTAACAGGAAGAGAACAGACTTGCCACAATACAAAAATATAACAGATTTCGTCTAGTGTTGCAAGTTTATACATAATTAATACAATTACAATCGTCTATGTTTAGATTGTTCTAAACACCTACTTATTAAAACTACATTGATTTCATATATTCTAACTTGCATTTGCGTGATCGGCAACTGGGAGTTTATGTGAAACAGCTTGTCTATCGACAAGCATGCATGCAACGATATTATAAAGATAATATCGATGCGCGTTAATTTTATCGAAATTAGTTCAATTTCGATAAATAGGTACTAAGCGCTTTTCCCCTGCAATCATGATGCGCACAGCGCAAGCAAAGCACTCTTTCCCAGCGTCTGTACGTGTTTCCTACAACTCCGTCCGCCTACAAAGCAAGAGTCATCTTGACGCACGTCAACTATACTAATCTATATTTATACTTAATATTATAAAGAGGAAAGATTTGTATTTTTGTATTTAACGAATAAACTTACTGGACCGATTACAAAAATTCTTTCACCCCGTTGGGACGCTACACTATCCCCTGGTGACATAGGCTACTTTTCATCCCTGTATTCCCACGGGAACGGGAACTACGCGGGTGAAACCGCGAGGCGTCCGCTAGTAATTTATAAACAAACAATTTTACTTATTCATAATATTATTCTAGATATAGAACTACTTTGCCTGTCTATCTAGCTAAATATAGTAGAATTGAGGCCACGATGTGTTTTCATTGGCGAAAGAGCATTCGTATTTTAGTCGTTCTGATGACAAAATAAGATATTTACATGATTCCAAGAAAACTCTTCAAAAATAGATTCTTTTTCTGTTCTCTGACATCAATTATTTTGTAACCAAGAATAGGCAACTAAAAATTATTAACCGCGTCCCCAAAGTGTTATTGCGAACAAACAATAATTTATTTGACAGATTTTGCTCAAGTGTATGTTATTAAAATTCGGATTTTACTGCTTTGACCCATTTCTTCTTATAGCATTGTACATTTCGTGCAACTTTCTCATGAAATTGAAGAACATAATAAAATAAGCTTACAAGTCCGTGATTAGACCTGTCGTATTGTATGGATAAGAATGTTGGATTGTGGAAAAGTTGGATGAAAAGAGATTGCATGTAGCAGAGATGAGAATGTTGAGAAGGATGTGCGGAGTGACGAGAATGGATGAAGTGAGAAATGAGTATATTAGAGGAACTTTGAAAGTGGCGCCAGTGACAGAAAAGTTGAAAGGAAACCGTTTGTCCTGGTATGGTCATGTGATGAGGAGGGATGAAACGCATGTTACTAAAACATTATGAATATAGATGTGATGGATGGAGAGGGAGGGGACGGCCAAAGAAATGATGGATGGACTGTGTGAGGAGTAATTTTTACTAATACTAGCTGACCCGGCAACTAGCTGACTTTGACTTTGACTTTGACTTCTACCCTACACTACCATACCCTACCCTACCCTACCCTACCTATATAGCCTATGTCCTTTCCCAGGTCTCAAACTATCTTCATACCAACTTTCATCTAAATCGGTGTGCGTGAAAAGGTAACAGACAGACAGACAGAAGACAGACAGACAGACAGAGTTACTTTCACATTTATAATATTAGTATGGATTATAAAGAGGTAAAGTTTGTGTCTGTGACGTTGTAAGGGATAATCTCTGGATCTACTGAACCGATTTTGAAAATTCTTTCACCAGTAGAAAGTTACATTATTCCTGAGTGTAATAGGCTATAATATATTTTCAAAAAAAATAGAGATCCTTATGAAGATTGCAATAATGTAACCCAAGGTAGCAAATTTTTTGGCGTGTGCTGTGAAAACGATTGATGATAGATAAAAATTAGTAGGTAGGCAGGGTAGTCAGCGTAGGCAGCGTAGGTAGGGTAGGCAGGGCAGGCAGGGTAGGTAGGGAGCCAGTTGACGGGACCGAAGCCCCGAAGGTCAGCTAGTATGAAATAAAAGGGCATCAGTGATGGAGTGACGGGGGACAGGATGGTATGGAAGAAGAAACGTGTTGCGCCGACCTCAAGTAACATGGGACAAGGGCAGGAAGATGATGATGAAGTTAGCCATGACACATGCCCAGCGAATTGACCAGTATGTGTTAATGATAATCTATGGCTCTGAGACGTGGTCGCTAACTATGGGCCTCATCAGAAAACTTACAGTCACTCTAAGGGCAATGGAGAGGGCTATGCTCGGAGTTTATTTGCATGTTCGAATCACAAATGTAGAGATCCGCAAGAGCACCAGGGTTACGGACATATCCCGAAGTTTTGCCAAACTTAAGTGGCAGTGGGCAGGTCACATAGCTCGCAGAATGGATTGCTGATTGGGCAGAAAAGTTCTGGAGTGGCGGCCGCGAACCGTAAGACTGCGTTGGACTCCCACCAGCCCGGCGAGCATGGCCTACTGTGACATCGCTTAAGTCACACTTTTAATCAGAGTTTGGGCGATAAACTCATTTTGTCTTAAATGCTAGCACGGCGGCGTGAGATATTTTCTTGACTTGTGGCATAACTTCTTGATGTTTATTTTTTTCTTTTTCGGAAATTTTACAATTTTATTGCAGTTTCGGTTTAACCTTGGCCATAAAAACCATTTATGTTCTGAGAAGCATAGCCCTACGACGCACTGTTTCCGAATTATGGGCCGCCGTGTCTTATTTTATTTTGAATAAAACGCTCTATATTTCCAAAATGATATCTCGAAAACGGTATGTCCTAGGCAAAAAATAACCAAAATTTACCCCCCCCCTTTGCTCCCCCCATGTCAGCAGCATCCCAACATGAATTATAAGTATTTTTTTTTTTTGCATTGCTTGGTTTTCGACTTGAACTACGGTCATGACAAGTTATGATAAAATATGTCATGTCTTACAATTTGTCTTAAATGCTAGCACGGGACAACCATGTGACATAGTTTGCAGTCGCGACTTGCTTTTCTTGTTGTTGACTTCATAGTGCGACATAATTTGAATAGACGACCAAATAAAATGATACGAAAAAAAGTATGCCGTTCATACAGCTAAACAACTTTTTAATTTTGTTGGGAATAAATTAATATTTGACCCACGACCATAGACTTATGCACACTTTATTTTTCTTTGTTTGTTTGATAACATATTGTGTTTGTTAAAAAGATATAATTATTGTGAAAATTTTAATAATTACTAAAAAATATAATAGCTTGGACCAATACCGGTGGGCCCCTATTTTATATATTTTTAATCTTTTTTGGGGATTTTATTTAAGAAACATTAAAAAATGTAGAAAGTAAGAAGAATATGGCATAAAAGAAAATAATTATAAAAAAAAAACCAAATAAAAATAAGAACAACAATCAAAAAATTACAATTATGAAAAAGTAATAATATAAAATTAATTAATAATCCTGTAACATTTCAATTAATTAATAAGCATTGCCATTTGGTGCAGTAATTGAAGGCAAATATATTTATTTTCAACTGTAAAATTTTATCACCACCTCCGAACGAAAGTGATAAATTTTTCTAAATCATCTGTCAAAATGTGACATTTGTGACAAAATGGGTGCGCCCGTATTAGCAATTAAGACCCGATGAGTCCCAAACAAACGTCAGGAAATTTTCTCACGCCGTCGGTGCCATTATTTAGGACAAAATGGCGTTATCGCCCAAACTGCGATGAAATGTGTGACTTAAGCCATGTCACAGTAGGCCGTGCTCGCCGGGCAGCAACAAGAAAGGCATGTTGCGCCTTTAAAATATGTGACATGTTTGACCCGTGCTAGCATTTAAGACAAATTGTAAGACATGACTTAATTTATCATGTCTTGTCACAAATGTCTTGGGTACGCCCATGCTCGCTAGGCAGGTGGACCGATGACCTGGTGAAGGTCCCTCCAGGATCCGCTAGATGCGGGACGCACGGGATCGGTTAATGTTGCGACGCTTGGGGAGGCATAGTCCAGCAGTGGACGTCTTTCGGCTGATATGATGAAGATGACATTCCCAGCAGTCGCGATCAATAGACCAAACCAGGCAGACCCATTCATCCATCTGAAAGATGCTTAAAAAGGATTAATCTACAGACATCTTAAACTCAATAGTTTACTAATCAATCAACTAACGCAAACTTAATTCATTAAGTATGTTAATTAATATCGGAAGTCAATGGAATGCAGTCGGCCAACAGAACTAGAATATTTTTTACAACAATCCTACTCAAAGTACAATGTATCGAATCAAACTAGTTGGTCGTATACTGAACTTGATCGAGACCCGTTATAGCTGACCTTAGATTGGTCGCGAGTTTGTAAGGCTTTAGTTGTAGCGATTTATGTAGTAAATACTACGTATAAGTACCTACATTGGAATATGATCTGAAAAAGTCAGATCATATTCCAATGTGCGCGGCTTCTCCCGCGTGAAAATTGTAAATTATGCCAAGGAAACATACTCTCGGGATAGACAGACAGACACACACACAGACAGAGAGTTTGTGTGTGCCAAATAAACTACTTTTCTTTCTTTCTTTCTTTCCTTTCTTTCCTTTCTTTCCTTTCTTTCCTTTCTTTCCTCTCTTTCCTTTCTTTCCTTTCTTTCCTTTCTTTCCTTTCTTTTTTTCTTTCCTTTCTTTCTTTTCTGTCTTTTCTTTATTTCCTTTCTGTTCCTTCTTTTCTTCCTTTTCTTTATTCTTTCTTTACTTTCTTCCGATTTCACCCATGACTAATCGCGATAAATTCATCTAAACTCAGTTTATGCAAATACAGCGTTCTGATTGGTTGAGACCGCAGGGAAACTACCAATCAGATCGCTGTATTTGCATAAATTGAGTTTAGTTGAACTATTGCGATTAGTTTCATTGGGAAAAACGGCTCTTACTTTCTTTCTTTTCTTTATCTCTTTTATTTCTTTCTGTATATACGGAGTGCTCCAAAAAGGTGAAACGATGACCTGGTAAGGGACGTAGGAGTTCGATGGATACGAAACGTACAGCACCGGTGGGTGTTTTGATGCTTAAGGGGAAGCCATGTTCAGCAGAGGACGTGTTTCTGAAAAAAAATGACATTGCAATACTGTGACTCTTCGTCAGCCTGATGGCGAATGAATAGCAATTCAGAATCATTAGCATTGGACCCTCGGAGTACCACCACCGCCATCAATTTTGTTCTCTGTGGAATCTCCTCATTCTTTCCAGAAATGAATGACGTATGTTTTCACACCGATACTCCAAATAAAGCTCTTTTCATAATTGAGTGATTTTACAGATCAGACGTACCGTTCTTGTAATAAGCCATAATAGGTAGAACGCACTTTCGTCTTCAATCTCTGTGCAATTGACATCGACAAGTCTCGAGTCAATAACATTTTCTCATAAATATTCAAGGCTGAATAACTAATTTGCAATGCCGAGACCGTGGTAATGACCGATAACTTATCTCAAGGTCAAAGGCAGTGTTTATTGCCTTAGATGTTAGATGTTTTCAAAACAATTGGTACAAGTTCGCTCACTATTCCCAACCACTGCAACAGCTAGCCCGTTCCATCATCGGACTTAGGGCGATGCGCCATCGGTACATGGTGGACATTCCACCCATACGCACTACACGTTTTGGGAATACTTCCATTGTGCATACAGCTAAGGAGTGGAATTCCCTGCCAGAGTCTGTGTGTACAACCTGAGGGTATTTAAGTCAAGAGTGAATAGGTTACTACTAGGCAAGCGTGCTTCAATGTCGACCACACTATCACTTACCATGGTGCTCAAACGCGGGTCTATCAACAAAAAAACCTGGAAGCCAGAATCAACAGTGGCGACCACCAGAAAAGCGCTCGGTCAATGATGATGATTATGTATTATTCTTAAGCCTTCGCTGTTCTTTTCTTAATATTTCATTTATTTATTATTAACCGACTTCAAAAAAAGGAGGAGGTTCTCAATTCGTCGGAATATTTTTTTTTTTTTTTTTTTTATGTATGTTCCCCGATTACTCAAAGACACCTGGACCGATTTCAAAAATTCTTCTTTTGTTTGAAAGGGTATATTTCCTAGTTGGTCCCATAGTCATCAGGTCAGGATCTGATGATGGAATCCTAGAGAAATCGAGGGAACTCTTCAAATATTATAGGCAAACATATAGCGATTTTGGTACTTTCATCAACAATGCAATCATTTGCACTCAGAAAGTATCATTTGGTGAAGTGGAACTAATAAAGAAGACCACAGATGGCCACTGGAACTCTGATAAAATGATAAGTATGTCACGGGCATAAGATATCCCGACTATGAAGCAAACACTTATTTATAAATAAATGATACTGATGAAAATGGCACCATCGAACTGATCTGATGATGAAGCTGGAAGGTAGGCACTGTAACTCTAAAATAAAACAATGTATCCTAGTCGTGTTTGGGCTTATTTGAATTGCCATGAGATGTCCTTTGGCTGTAAATGATAATCATGTTAATTGGAGGTACCTACCAAAACTAAAAAGAGAAAAATAAAAACTTTTTAACAAAAAATCAAACCGACTTCCAGAACAAAAAACTACAAAGCTTAAAATAAATTTCTTTTCCGAAGTCGGTGTCGAAAAACTGAAAACAATGGGTACAAAAGACACCGACTTCGGAAAAGAAATTTATTTTAAGCTTTGTAGTTTTTTGTTCTGGAAGTCGGTTTGATTTTTTGTTAAAAAGTTTTATATACATATTTTTACATTTTTAAATATTATTCCATAAAGAAATAAAGCACGTTAAGCCGTTGGTCCCGGCTGTCATTTGTAGATCTTTGACAGTCGGTACGAGTAGTCAGAAGCTTGAAATCTGACACCAGTCTTGCCAAGGGGTACTGTGTTTCCCAGTTACTGGGTTGTGGAGGTCAGATAGGCAGTCGCTCCATGCAAAACACTGGTCCTAAGCTAAATCCGGTAAAACTGGAAGCCGACCCCAATATAGTTGAGAAAAGGCTAGGCAGGCAATTCTATAAAAAAATAACATAAAAAAAACATTTAAAAATACAAAAATAGTAGTAGCCCACCGGTATCGGGAACAGCTCCAATTCAAGCTACCGGTGGTCAGGGCTCTTGATATGCAAATAGTCCACGTTAACTAGACTAGAAAAACCGGAGATAATGTGACGATTCGTATTATTATTATTGTTGCGGGATCCAAGAAAGGTGAATCATTTCGCCGGGACCCGTCTAAAAGAATCGGTACAGGCGGTTGCTGTCCACTGCTAGCCATAGGCCACTCCCAAGTTGCGACACAACACCCGGTTTTCCCCTTTACGCTTCCAGTCTGTCTCGGCGGTCTGTTGCTTCTCGAAGGTATACATAGCTAAGTCAGCCATCTTTCTTTCCGTTATATTCAATGCAGCACATCCTGCCATATTGCTATACTTCTCGTAAGAACTATATTTTGCCCCCTTCAACTCTGATTTCTGGCAAAAGTTGAAGTGGTGTTGCAAAAGTTGAAGGTTATCGGCCGATGAATTAAAACATTTCTGCTATCACATCTATAAGACACCTGAACCGTATCAAGCAAGGCCAGTGGCTCTTTGCAAATGTCCATAGGTGAAAGTGTTTTCCTACTCATCCTTGATTATTTTCTGATTAATTTCGTTGCGGGATCCAAGACAGTTAAATTTGTTCTCCGGACTTCGTCGAGCTTCATTGCCTCGGCGCTTTTCTGGAGGTCGCCACTGTTGATTCTGGCTTTCAGGCGTTGCAGTGGTTTGGGAATAGTGCGGTGGGATTGAAGCAAAAAAAAATACCGGCCAAGTGCAAGTCGGACTCGCGTACGAAGGGTTCCGTACTTGGTAAATTGCGGTTTACGATTTATGACGTATTAAAAAAAAGCTACTTACTAGATCTCGTTCAAACCAATTTTCGGTGGAAGTTTACATGGTAATGTAAACCATATATTTTTTTTAGTTTTATCATTCTCTTATTTTAAAAGTTACAGGGGGGAAACACATTTTACCACTTTGGAAGTGTCTCTCGCGCAAACTATTCAGTTTAGAAAAAAAATATATTAGAAACCTTAATATCATTTTTGAAGACCTATCCGTAGATACCCCACACGTGTGGGTATGATGAAAAAAAAATTTTTCAGTTTCAAGTATGGGAACCCCCAAAATTTAATGTTTTTTTCTATTTTTATGTGAAAATCTTAATGCGGTTCACAGAATACATCTACTTACCAAGTTTCAACAGCATAGTTCTTATAGTTTCGGAAAAAAGTGGCTGTGACATACGGACGGACAGACAGACATGATGAATCCATAAGGGTTCCGTTTTTGCCATTTGGCTACGGAACCCTAAAAAGGTGACTTTTGTCCATCCGGTGGGCCACCTGCCCTAATTGTAGCCACCCAAGAAACACTAGAGATAATCTCTTTACCTAATAAACTAAGTCCTTCTAATAAACACATTGTAACTACACAAGTGCCTTATCGCGATCGCTAAGACCCAACCTCATTCGGCGATATGATAACAGTTTCCACCTTATTTTGACCAGATAATCCAACAATGCGCATTGGCATGCACTGAGAGATTAGGGTTGCCCTGAATATCAACAACAAAATCCAAAATCGCTAGACGAGGGTTGCTTGCTATTAACACATCAACCATCCTAAGAGAGACCAGGTCTAAAAAGAACCTGCGTTTTATGGAACTGATCAGATATACTTTAACAAAATCAAAGAGGTGATGCATCATCATCATCACAGCCTTGTAATGTGCCGACTGCTGGGATGTGTCCCAGGGCCTCATCTCTGTGAGAGGTAATCTGAAATATAATTGTTCTGATATGATGGCGGTCAGAGACAAATGCAAGAAGAAAACAATAATGACCTGGTCTCAGATTAAGAGTAAGAGATGCTTGGCCTTTTTTTGAGAGACGTGGAACGGCATGATGTCCCGACGATCTTAAATGGCAGACGGTCTGGAATAGTCTGAATGCGGTATGGGAAGTGCCGTGACTTGCGAGGAACCTAAGTCCTGGAGTTTACAACGATAGGCTTGAGTTTATAGGTTGACATCGCAGTAAAGAACTTTCACTTTTTTTTTATTATTATTGTTATTCACTACAATGAACGTCGCAATGCCAAAATTTCGCAGTAACATACATCGCAGTAAAGAACTTTCGCGACAACGTACGTCGCAATTTTAAACTTTCGCAGTAACATACATCGCAGTAAAGAACTTTCGAGACAACGTACGTCGCAATTTTAAACATTCGCAGTAACATACATCGCAGTAAAGAACTTTCGCGACAACGTACGTCGCAATGTTAAACTTTCGCAGTAACATACATCGCAGTAAAGAACTTTCGTGACAACGTACGTCGCAATGTTAAACTATCGCAGTAACATACATCGCAGTAAAGAACTTTCGCGACAACGTACGTCGCAATATTAAACTTTCCCAGTAACATACATCGCAGTAAAGAACTTTCGCGACAACGTACGTCGCAATGTTAAACTTTCGCAGTAACATTCATCGCAGTAAAGAACTTTCGCGACAACGTACGTCGCAATGTTAAACTTTCGCAGTAACATACATCGCAGTAAAGAACTTTCGGGACAACGTACGTCGCAATGTTAAACTTTCGCAGTAACATACATCGCAGTAAAGAACTTTCGCGACAACGTACGTCGCAATGTTAAACTTTCGCAGTAACATACATCGCAGTAAAGAACTTTCGCGACAACGTACGTCGCAATGTTAAGCTTTCGCAGTAACATACATCGCAGTAAATAACCTTGGCGACAACGTACGTCGCAATTTTAAACTTTCGCAGTAACATACATCGCAGTAAAGAACTTTCGCGACAACGTACGTCGCAATGCTAAACTTTCGCAGTAAAGAACTTCCGCAACAGCGAACGTCGCGATATAAAAGTTTCGCACCATCGACGGTCGCTGTTTCGCAGTAACATACATCGCGGTAATGAACTTCGCAACAGTGATGTACACTCGTTGATTTGATTTTGCGTGGCCTAATCCGAATGCCGTCAGCCCTAAGCGCAGGATTCGATGACGTAACCCCTACAGCATCCTGCTCGCACACGAGTTTTACATCAGTAATAATGGAAGGTCGTTACTGTTTTGTTATTCATATGATTTGTTATTTTCAGTGGTAGGTTTTCTTCTAGAACATGCTTTTAGAACATGTGTCATGTGATGTTATGTTATTTAATAGTATAAACAATAAACAGACATGCGATTGCAGCAATCCCGTGAGATTTGCCGTTATTGATTGAAGAGTTCTTTTGTATATCTCCGAAGTTCTGCATCAGATCTTCACCGAATTAAAATGGGACCAATATCGGACATATACTTTCAAACAAAAAAAAAAAAATCAAAATCGGTCCACAATTGACGTAGGTATCGGTGGACATACACAAAAAAAGAAAGAAAATAAACAAACATGGAGTCGAACATAGAACCTCCTTCTTTTTGGTAAGAAATTTAAAACCGCGCCATCTATTGGAATCAATTTTAAATGATCTGCTAAGACACTGGACTGTTAGGGAGCGGACCGTAATCCACCAAGCAGGCCGAACTGGTGGTTGCCACATTTCATGCTGGTTTCCTCACGAACAGTGTCTTGAGTTTTCTTAAGTGTAAAACTCGAAGACACGTCACTTCTTAATCATGTTCCCCATAAGCCACTAGGCCACACCCACTTCAAATCGTTTGTTTACTTAAACCGGTTTATCATGACCATTACGTCAAGGTCGTAGAACAAAAATATTTGATGTAAAGAGTGTTCTATTCTGGGATATGATTGAATTATGAGTCATGTAAGATTCTAAGACAAAAAAAAATAGCATATGGTTTTGTCCTCGCCGATCCTGCATCCCTGGTTCGTTACTGACTAGATTTTTTCAAGTCAAGTCATATAGGCACCATTTTGCCGGGTTTAAAATTGGCCTATGGCACAAGGGGATAAGTTTAGCTTTCTGTCATCGAAAACTTCGCAATCTGATAAGTATTTTCTGTCCATCTGTGGTCTTCTTCATCAGTTCCACTTCACCAAATGTTACTTTCTGAATGCAAATGCTTGCCATGTTGATGAAAATACCGAAATCGCTATAAAATTTGAGGAGTTCTCTCTCGATTTCCCTGGGATCCCATCCTCAGATCCTGACTTGGTGACAATGGGACTACCTCGAGAGTATACCATTTCAAACAAAAAAATTAAAACAGTCCTAATAATAGGAATCAAAATCGGTCCATAATTGACGGAGTAACAACCAGAAAAAAAAAACCTTTTACTCGAACATAGAACCTCCTACATTTTGAAAAGTCAATTAAAAAGTAAGAATAGAATAGAATGATCTTTATTATGTACACCATAAGAGAGTAAAGGTCAACAAATAACCCATATTGAATTCCTGTTGAAATCGTTTGTATATAGTTTGTTTAAAAGTTTCGCACTTGCCTGGCTTAGATTAGAGGAAGAAACGTATTAACCAATCACAGCTAAGAGATTGCTTATTTACAGTTACAACTGGCGCGAAATTATTAGCACATGGCGTTGGCATGTTCATGTTGATATTATTATACGTAAACAAACGGACATTAATAACATCAGCAGGAGAACTTAACCTAATTATTTGTATGTTCTAAATTGGGATTGGATAAGGATAGAATTGTATAATCTGTCTCTTTTTTAATACTAGCTTATGCCAACGGTTCGCTCGCATGTAAATTGTCCGAAAAAACACAGTCCCGGGATTGAGTCCCAGTACATGGCCCAGTTTTTTCGTGGTGGATATCCTCATGGATGTCCTCCGCCTTGGTGCAGGTGGAGGGGTCTATCAGTCTTACTGATTAAAACCACTGCGGTACACTGGAATTGTAGCTATGGATGCTTCCGCTGCAGATAGTCTGCCGTTTTTTTTTTCGTGTGGAAATTCCCCATTGGATGTCCTGCAAGACTCTTACTGACTATAAATCACCCCCGGTGTTCCATCTCACACCTATGCCTTCCGCAACCCCCGGCTAGTGCTCGCCCGACACTGCGGGCCTCGACCTCGGGTTTGGGGGGAGTGAGGTGTCTCCGCCCGCGACGTCTAAGAGAGGGCGCGCGTGGAACAACACTACGCGCCGCCACCTCGGGTCCTGATGTGTGGCGGACCAAGGTTCTTCAAAATCTGTTCAGTGGTTAAGACGTGATACGGTAACAGACAGACAGATCGATATTCGAATGTATAATATTATGTAGGGATTCTAAATTAGGATTAGATATTGATAGGAAAGAGATAGAACGATTTTACAAAATTCTGTCTCTACTTTTGATTGCCATACTTAGCTTAAGTTCATAATAACTTTCACTTCAGTTCATTTAACGTCTAATTGCAATTACGTTTAGCAATTATTTCGTAAGAATCAATAATTTTAATTACTGAAAAGATTTGTTTGACGATTTTCATTGTGTATTGTATATTTCGTGAATTTACGTTAGTTGTGAGAATAAATTTAGATTCAACTTTTGGATATATTGAACTCCTGTTATTTGGGTGGTCTAATTTACAATGAATTTAATGTGTGGCAGTCACGTTCCGTACAAAAACTTGTCTTGTCATGTAAGTAGAGTTTTGACATTTATTGCCTTTTTACCCGATAAAAGATTCGGCTTTACTCCGTGACTTTATTTATGATGAAATTGGCCGGTGGGTCCAGTCGACCCATTCAAAATGTGATTGGGTTGAGTGATACCGCAGGTCCATTTCGAGTGGGTCCAGTTGACCAAAGACTGCTACGGCGAAGTAAATGGAAGCGTTATGATTTTAGCAGTCTATGTATGTATGTTTGTATTTACGTATGTTCCCCCGTAGCGCCTAAACTATTCAACCGATTTTGATGAATACGGTGACAATCGATTCGTAATTATGTCCCGGGTAATAAAGGCTAAAAAAACCGTATTCGGATTACAGTTTTTACACTTTTTAGAGTTCCGTACCTCTAACGAAAAAAAAACGGAACCCTTATAGGATCACTTTGTTGTCCGTCCGTCTGTCTGTCAAGACCCTTTTTCTCAGGAACGCGTGGAGGTATCAAGCTGAAATTTATATCAAATACTCAAGTCTACGTCCCTTAAAGCAAATTTCCAAGCCAACGCAATCAAAAGATACAGCCGTTTATGCTGCAAATTGCCGCAAATTTTCGACACTCGCTAGGGAATCAAAACCTACAGGGTACTTTCCGTGAACTCAGAATCTTGAAATTTGGTACGAAGCAACGTCTTATAGCACAGATAAAGGAATAATTGCGAAAACCGTAAATTTTTAGTAACATCATAGAATAAAAATATTTTTAATAATTTTAAACTTACTACCACTTTCCTCATAAGCGCGTACTCGTAGAGGTATTAAATTGAAATTCATATCAAATACTCAGGTCTATAATACCTTTAAGCTGAGGTTTGTACGGAACCCTCGGTGCGCGAGTCCGACTCGCACTTGGCCGGTTTTTGTTTGTTTGTTTATGTTAGCCTGCACGGTCCATATTCTTGCTGATATTCTTTATTTTCTCAAAAATATTTTTCAATTTGTTTTACTTTATGCATTAAGAGTTAAATTTTTTTTTTTCCATAAAATACGACAAGCCTTTTAGATTTGATTGTCATTTAAAAAAAATCAGCAACCCATCTGCGCCAAGTCTATATAGTCTATATTGACAACATGGTGGTCTATTTCCGTTGCTCGTCCACGTAAAATTAGCTTGATTATGTCATACACAATTAAAATGAGTAGTTAAGTTGTCCCTCAGTCTTCATTAATGGTGTCGTATTTATAGGCTCGTTTTCATTATCGTTTATATTAAATTAGCAACTTTTGACGTTGGCGAGTAGAGTAAAAATCCTAGAGAAATGGAAAGAATAGTGTCCAGGAGTTGGATGAGGCAAAATGAGTATGCCAGTAATACATACTAATATTATAAATGCGAAAGTAACTCGGTCTGTCTTTTACCTTTTCACGCCTAAACCACTGAACCGATTTAGATGAAATTAGGTATAGAGATTTGAGACCCTGGGACGGACATACGATAGTAATATAATAATAATAATCATATACTGGTAATCATGCTTCAGAGGGTGGAAAGGGGCGGGGGGGGGGGGGGGGGGTTTGAGGGTTGTATGGTAAACTAATCATTTCCCAAGTAAGGTGGTCCTACACACCTACAATATTATGGCACGATATAAAAAATAGGCTATTTGAAGTACTAATGTACTATTTATATTATTTTGTATATAGAGCACGTACTATTTAGTTGCCTACCATTACGGGAAAAAAATGCGTTATGCATGAACAGTATGTATAACAAAGTTAATCGTACTGAAACCAGTACAGATGCTGCTTTAAAGATAATTTACTCAACAATCGCTGGTTATTAAGTTCCTGAATGCATTGACGTGTTTTCTTGTAAAACATGACGTATTAGTGATTTAGATAAATTATTCATAATCATAAATACCTAAAGAAACTGATGTCATGGATCCTTCTCGGATGTAATGATATCATTCAAACATAGTTTATTGCTGGAAATTAGTGTTGGCTGCCAGATTAATGTATATTTTTTTTTTGTTTGGTTTTGTTACAAGTACTGAAGCTATACAGATTATTAGAACTATAAACTGCGTTCTTTATAAATACAGCCCGCAGATAATTAGGTACACCTGAATTAGATCTATAAGAGCAAGGTATTTTATAGAATTGAAAAATCGGCCCAGAAGTTATCCTATTTTTTAACCCCTGACGGAAATAGAGGGGCGTTATAATTTTGATGTGTGTTTGTGTATCTGTCCGTGGCATCATAGATCCTAAACGAATGAACCGATTTTTATTGTTTTTTTTTGTTTGAAAGGTGCCTTTATCAGTCTAATCGGTTCAGCCATTCATAAATTATTGGCGTTTTACTGTTTGAATCGGGGTATTTTCGCAAGACATCGTGTCATTAAGCGTGTCTGCTACTAGATAAATTATATAGTTAAAAAAGTATGAAAAAAATGTCGGAGGTTTTTAATTTGTTTAATTTTTACTTGTTATCGTCTGATGCCTATTTATATTAGTAATGAATACGACATATTATTATAATGAATATTCACCTAAAAACATTCTTTAAAAAAATGCCGTGAATTTGCATTTTTTATATCCGTCAATAATACCCAGACTATGAATACGTCTCTACTGGCGCCATCGCATGTGAATCATCGCGAATGCAGTGGCCGTTCTTAATTCAAAAATATCGGTCGCGAACGATCCCGAGTCATGTCGGTTGGGGCTCGGGAATTAACGGTTATTGGTGACGTCAGAAACGTGGCTAGTGACGTTTTTGTTAGGCTAGATTCTGTACCTAGTTGGAATTATTTGAAGACCTATTTGGTAATTGTCCTTTCAACCTTTTTACCGTGATTATCATCAGCCTATACTATAAGCTGGTGAGAATGGAATACTCTACATTTGGAGCCATTTGATTCGATCTTCGGTTTGTTTCGTCCAGCTACTACCAGCTCTTATGCGAGGAAACGTTTTCCGTATTCAGACTGCCATTACAACTTTAAAAACTGTCGGATAAATCGGATCAGCTGTTTAGTCAGTTAGAGATAGCCTATAATAGAAAAAAAAAAAAAAAAAAACTTTTTTTTTAAAGCATGATTTTTTCTTATTCTTCTCAGCAAACCCTTGCATTTGATAACCATATCATGGCAGTGCACAAAAATAGCTAGTCCGCCATCTTGTGCCGTCCGCCATATTGGATTTAGAATGACGTCACTTACTTAGCTAACCATGCATTGTCATTCAAACTAAACGTGTATGCAAAATTTCATCTTAAGCGGTGGAGGATAACTGCTTTAAAATTCAGTTGCAAGATTTCATCCGAACACACTTACATACATACATTGCAAGTTAAATAAAAGCTTGTAACAAACAAACAGAGTTCCTTTCGCATATATTTTTTATGACCGCTAACCCATCTGATTCACAATTCTGTCGTCACAATGACATCACACGTAGGAGTGTTGGCAGAGCTCCAAGTCCAAGAACGCGAACCAAGACTTTGGAGTAAGAGGTTAATAAAATATATGAACACGTTTATAAGCTGATTACAAAATAAACAGCCCGTGTTTGTTATTTCTGTTCGACTATATTGAGTTGGGATGCGTTTAGGAGTGTATAAATCTGTATGTTTGTTGCTGATGGCTTTGAATTTGATTCGAAGATTGATTTGTGAAGGTTGCGGGGATACGATGCATGCAAGAAGTAAAGGACTTTTCAATGAGGCAACGCTTGTTCGCGGTAGCCAACCAATGCCAGAAGGTCTCCCCTGACTGAAAAGATGATGATGGTTTGACGGAAATGATTACGAAGATTCTGATTCTGTTCTGTTCTGATTCTGTTCTTCAGAAAGGCCAAGTGCGCAGTATCCATAACCGGCGTGTGTGTATGAACTAGATGTATGAATGTGTGTGAAGCAAAAGAAGTATGTAAGGATCGTAGCAGGTGGCGTTCTGTAGTTTCTGCCTACCCCCATGAGGAAAAAGGCGTGAGTTTATGTTTGTATGTATGTATGATTAGCTAATCCGGAAGTCTATAAGTTATAGGATAACATAGCAGACGCATCTTTATCAACCTGTCTAATTTATACCCCAATATTCCATATTTATTGATTGGGACAGTTGATTTAAAAAAAAAACATAAGTTTTTTATGATCAATTCTGGAAAATTTGAACCTCTTCTTGGTCGCGTTCTTTATTACTGAAGGTCGTGTCCCTGAAAGGCCCTCGTGGCTTTATAAATAAATAAATAAAAAAAATAAAAATCATTTATTTCAGGAAGTTTTTCCCATATACAAACACACTACAAATTACATTGAATAAACAATAATTAACACATTAATAACATTGCATGAAATATTTAAAATTTATTGAAAAGTAGTTAAAATTCATTTAATAGCATTTAATATTTAATAATTCATTTAATAAAATAATAATCATAATCTAATAATAAACATAATCATAATTATAAAACAAATGTCACTTAATAAATGGTGACGAACTGGCATGCAGGTGCATCTACCTTTCCAAAAACACCGAGTCCCAGCGCTCGGACAATACGCTCAGGATACTGTTAGAGCTGCGTCGGAAGCGACTTAGCAGCGAGGCGCTTCGCTTCCTAATAATAGCATAAAAGTCATCGGTTTGCGCCTGCGCGAACATCGTAGAAGCGCTGCAAAACCGCGGCAGCCCCAACAGTACCCTAAACGCATTGTTATACTGTACACGCATAGCACTGTATACTCGCTGCACATAGTTGGCCCATAGGCTGCACGTATAAAAAGACTGACAGTAAGCTTCCACATCAATCGGTTCTCAGCTTCTCTTAGGGCGGTGGTAACAGAGAGTCCAATGATTGCAGTTACCTGGTCTGAACAGCGGTTAGATGACCGGCCGCGAGGTCTTTTTCCATCCACCTTCCCCATTACCACCAACTTCTCTAGATTGTCTGGTTCCCGACGGGCAATGTGACCAAAGTAGCTGAGAATCCTTTGGTAGCAGAGCGTGGTTAGTCTGTCTTTTATGCCTAGTTGATCAACGATAGATTTATTCGTTCTCTTGGCGGTCTATGGTATGCGGAGCATTCTTCGTCAACACCACATCTCAAAAGTGTCAAAAGCTTCTATCTTTTTTAAATTATTTAAATTTTACACACAATTCAATGCAAGTCATGCCATCTAGTGACATTTATTAGAACCAAATTTTCTTTTTTAGCGCTGCGGCCCCGTGACTACAAAAAGCATTTGCCTGAAATCAGATATACTTAGTTGATATAATAAGCCCTTTCTCCACCAGACCTTTACTTACACTGATATCGGAATGTAATGTTCTTTGTAATGGTTCATTTGGCTCATATAGAATCCATTAGGCACCATTATCCTTCCATAACAGCGGTGCCAATGAACTCTATGTGCCGAGTATCTTCGTACCAATGAAGGTGACACAAATAACAATGTCATTTGCATAAATTTTATGTTGTTGTCATTATCTTTAGTTACTTTTTGCGATTTTTTTGTTGCGATTTCTTTGTGTTTAGAACTGAGATTTGAGGAGAAGGAAACATGTGAGATGTGTTTGGAGTTTTCGATTCTTGGGGCTAATATCTGCTCCTTCGTCCTTCACAGTGAGTTTTTAACCCCCGCCGGAAAAAGAGGGGAGTTATAAGTTTCACGTGTGTTGCTGTGTATTTGTGTGTCTGTCTGTGGCATCATAGCGCCTAAACGGATGAACCGATTTTGATTTAGTTTTTTGTTGGAAAGGTGATTTTGGCGAGATGGTTCTTAGCTATGTTTGAATAAAATCGGTTCAGCCGTTTAAAAGTTATGGGCGTTTTACTGTTTGAATCGGGGTGTTTTCGCAAGATAAATATGTCGGGGGGTTTTTTGAATTTTGAAATTTAACTTGTTTTAGAGAATAGAGAGCCTGCAGCCTAATTGCGTAAGTGAATTCGGCAAGGCAAAGGGTTTGACCCCATCAATTGACCAGTCATATAGTCGGCAATTCACATCGTGTCTTTCATCTCGCAACTGATTGATCGATTGATGGGGTAATCAAAACCGTATGCCTTGTCGAATTCACATACGTCATCAGGCTGATGATCTCGGTTCTGATAAAAAAACCGGCCAAGTGCGAGTCGGACTCGCGCACGAAAGTTTCCGTACCATTATCGTAAAAAAACGGCATAAAAACACGTTTGTTGTATGGGAGCCCCAGTTAAATATTTATTTTATTCTGTTTTTTGTATGTGTTATTATAGCGGCAACAGAAATACATCATCTGTGAAAATTAAAACTGTCTAGCTATCACGGTTCATGAGATACAGACGGACAGACAGACAGGGTCCCGTTTTTACCCTTTGGCTACGGAACTCTAAAATCAGCCAATCAGATGTAAGATCTCATTATAGATGTTAATAATTTTGGACATCTTATCATCATCAGTAAGCCAATTTTAAATGTGACAACAGAAACCAAGGGTAAGAAACAATCCAAGAATATATTATGGAAGCACCAAAAATAGAAAATTATCTTCGCAATATTTTGTCAACAACGAAAATAAAGTCAAGAGCGTTGGAAAGGTGACAAGTGCTAAATAATTTTATGGCCTTGAGCACATTGTTTTTAAGTAGCGAGTAATATGGCATCATCAGTGTTAATAACTTCATTTGTAGATCTCGTGGCTAAGTCATAACAGCAGCAGGACTCAGCAGGAGTCGATCTTCAAGGTTAAGCAACGCTTGTCGAGGTCAGTTCGTGGATGGGTGACTATTTATTTCATACCGAGGCTATTCTTTCATTTCTCCGTGCATCGGAAAGCTCGTCAAGCCGTTTGGTCCGGTCTGTCATTTTTAAGTCTTCGTCTGCTGTTACTCAGAAGCCAGAAAATCTGTCATCTGAGATATCATCTGTCTTACCTTGTTATTGGGTTGTGAAGGTAAGAGAGGCAGTCTTTTTATGTAAAATACTGGTAGTCAGGTGCATCCTGGAACTGGAAGCTGGTCCCGACATAATATGTAGTTGGGGTAAGGATAGGGCGATTGATGTCGGTGAAATCGCAACGGACGCGGGCCGCGATGTCGTATGGGACCTCCCATACCCATACGGTCTTGCGGCTGGGGTGTTGGAGGCCGCGGCGGGAGAGGAGTGCCGGTATTGCGGTGCGCTTCTCTCCCTACTTACCTTGGCATGGACGGGGTCGCCATTGTCTGATAGCGGAATTGGTGGGGCCGCAGGGGAGGAGGAGTGTCGGATTGTGTTGGCCGCTCTCTCTATCCCCTGCGGCCGAACAATGGTCGGTGGCGGGGCCATCGACGTTGACCCGTCACAAGGGGACCAAGGGTGCCATACATGGGGTCGTCTGGCGCCCATGCTGTTTGGTCCCTGGGATGATCATGGCGTACAGTGTGTTTTAGTGCGCCGGTGATTGGGGGGTCTGGCGACGGACAGCCCCGTTGGGTTCGCGTATGTATGCTGACGCGTGCCCGTGTTCTCGCCATAAGCGGCACAGGAGGGCACACCGTGGAGTTTTAGTGGATTGGAGTCTCACATAACTGCGCTATCTCCCCGTAGTAGCGCAGTATGCATAAGCATTTCACCAAGTTTTTATTTTTACTTTATTGACATTTTGATTTTAGACATTTTATTTTATTGGCATTTTGCTTTTGGACATTTTACTTTACTGACATTTTTAATTTTTGTAATTTTATTTTTTATTATCACATTTTTAACTATATCTTTTGAGTGAGTTGATGAAATTTTATTATTGATTTATGGACAGTTGCAATTTCATTAATTTATTGAAATGCATCAGTGTTGTTATGTTTTTTTTTTTTTTTTGAATGTTCACTTAATGTCTTACGATTTATATTATAAATAATTTGCACGCTTGCTTGCAGGCAGAATACAATTACTTTTAGGCTTTAAGATTTTCCCTTCTGAACAATGTATTTCTAGCAAATAAATATTTTGATTTGATTTGATTTGAAGAAAACTAAGGTATAGATTTGCCGCATTTAGACTTCTATTTGGTGCGTTGTGCGAGCAGGCATCCTCTCTGTGTGAGGGAATGGGCCGTAATGCACCACGCGGCCCAGTGCGGGTTGGTGGATGTCACATATCTTCGAATTTTTGTTTCTAATTCATGCCGGTTTCCTCACGATGTTTTTCCTTAACCGTTTTGAGAGCAGTGGTGATGAAATAATTTACAAGAAGTAAAGGGCCTGCTTGGGTTCGAACCCTCGACCTACAATTTGTGACCCACTGGGCCACCACTGCTCTTGACGCGACGCTGGGGATTGACTGCTCATTTCGAGCTCTCGGTGAAGTGAGTCATTATACAGAACAGCTAGTTATCAGTTTTTGATGAAGCACTTATGCGGGCGGTTTTACTACGATGCCAAGTATTCAAAAACATATAAAGGCTTTGTTAAATCCACACTTGATGTACATAATTAATAATGTATTATGTGTAATGCTACCAGCTGATTGTACAATGACGCCATATTTAAATAAGTTCATTACTTATACATGTTGCAGGATTATTGTAATAACAGTTTTTTTCGCGTTAATCCTAGGATGTTTGCCAGAAGACCGGATTTTTGGATACCGGGTAGGTTTTTCTAATCGTACGAGCTCATATAAATCAGGACGTTTACAGAAAAAAATTAAAACTTAGTTATAAATAAAAAAAACAAAAAATCAAAAAACCCGACTGATTAAGAAGCGAACTAAAAAGATGTTTTTGGTCAGCCAGCCCGCTAATATTGTATCCTCCGACTGCACAGCATGATTTTCTCCTTGTTTACGTCTTTTTAGTTCGCTTTTGAAGCAGTCGGGTTTTTTTGATTTACCTTTTTTATTATTGATAGGCTCGCTTTTGACCGAGGCTTCTAGGCACGCTTGCCTAGAAGTAACCTATTCACTCGTAATTTAGAGACAACAGACTTAAAGTTGTTAACTTATCAGCGCAATCGGCAGTGCTTACCGTTCATAATTATGAGATTACATATTCATTTTCGTTTTAACCCCCGACGGAAAAAGAGGGGTGTTATAAGTCTGATGTGTGTAGTGTGTTTGTGTATTTTTGTATCTTATCTGTGGCATCATAGCTCCTAAACTAATGAACTGATTTTGATTTGTTTGAAAGGTGACTTTTTCGAGAGTGTTCTTAGCTATGTTTGATGAAAATCGATTCAGCCGTTTAAAAGTTATGGGCGTTTTACTGTTTAAATCGCGGTGTTTTAGCAAGATATCGTTTCATTATTACGTGTTCAATACATTGTCGATCGACGCGTGTCTACTACTAGATAAATTATGTAGCATGAAATAAAAATGTGCTGGAGGCATTTAACATTTTTAATTTGCCTTGTTTGTGATTAACTTTAAAAAAACATATCCTCATTGTTACACATAATCCGGTCATTTCTAAAAACCCTAGGAAATTCCCAAAAAGAACTATTTTGCCAACTACACTGCGACATTATACACTTCATCATTTTCTCGTCGCCAAGTACGAGTATTTACAGCTAAATTACTTTCAGTATGCGTTCAGACTTTGCGTTGATCGGAAGTGTGTAAGGGCTAAATAATATTGCCGTGTGATTTTCTGTTTTATGTGCAAGAAAATAAGGTGCAGTTTCCAGTGTAGTGTGTTGGATTGGTGTGATATTTTTCGTTAACGAAATTGGCCGAAGATTTTTCTTGTGAGGTTGAAAGAATAATTGACGATGTGATTTTAGGTCTTGTTTGTTAGGAGATAAGGTTCGGTTTTCAGTGTAGTGTTTTGTTGTTGAAGTTCAAGGGTTATAAAACAGCTGATCGTTATCCCGTGCAAGTTATTCACTGTTTGTTTATATGACGCATTAATTGGACTTATCTCTGTCTGGTATAATTTAAATAAATTAGAACTAGTTTTTTCCGCGGATTCTCTCCTGTGGAGTGTTCCACAGGAACCTTACATTTTTCTATAAGTGCAAGAATTTTCGAAATCGGTTTAGTACTTCCAGAGATAATTTGTACAAAAAAAATACATCTTTAATATAATTTTCTTTTTTTTTAATATTAATTTTTATTAAATAAAAAATAATATTAGTTTAGATTAGATGCGGTGCAAAACAAACAAACATGCAAATACACAAAAGCGTAGAATGATTGTAGCTAGGTTGATCTTCGTTGATAGTTTGTTATTTCGTAAGTTTTCTTTTTGTTAATCAGGATTTTTATCGCTTTTTATTTACTTTATTTTAACAGAATCGGTTCACAATTGAAAATAAAGTGGGCAAATTATCAATAGTTGCTTTTTAGGGTTCCGTACCCAAAGGGTAAAAACAGGACCCTATTACTAAGACTCCACGGTCTGTCTGTCTGTCACCAGGCTGTATCTCATGAACCGTGATAGCTAGACAGTTGAAATTTTCACAGATGATGTATATATGTTGCCGCTATAACAACAAATACTAAAAACAGAATAAAATAAACGTGTTTTTTTGCCATTTTTTGCGATAATGGAACGGAATCTTTCGTGCACGAGTTCGACACGGACTTTGTCGGTTTTTTTCTACCTTTAGGCGAGGATATTATTTTTTAAATTTAAATGGGATACTCTTTCTAATAAAAAAGTAATTTTTCAAATCGTGAGAAGTTACGCGTGGTCATACATAAAAATATACACGTCGAATTGAAAACCTGTTCCTCTTTAATCGTAGGTAAAAAAAAATAGAGGATTATTGTATTTAGAACAAACAAAAAGATTATATTATAATTTTATACATGCATTTATCGTGAAGGTGAAGTAAATAATACGATGATCGCATCTTGCCATTTAAATTTATTACTGCTCATAAACTTTTAAAGGTAAACAAGTAAGGAAAACCAGCATTATTATTGTATTCTCCACATGTACCTTGAAAACTGTGATACCTACTTAAAACTATGTTGGGCATAAATTGTCAGTAATACGCAATTGATTTGTAACCAACTACAAATTATGTAGGAGGTTATGTATTTAGCGCTCTTTGCTTGTAGGTATACCGATTTTTAAATCGCTTTTATTAGCTTGGTATGTATGTATCAATGTAACGGAATCTTTGACCGTGTTTTTCACCCACTTCAAAACGTCGGATTAAATTGAAACTTTGCACACTTAAGGACCGATGACAATGCAATAATTTTATTACCAGGATCTTCAGGATTAGCGAATTTTTAGTTCAATTTACCATTAAAGTGTGTTTTTATCCGACTGCCGAAGGAGGGTAATGTGTTTATCAGTCTATGTATGTGTGTATGTATGTATGTTTGTTCCTATATGGCGTTCCAGAGACCAAACGCGTTGGCCGATTTTGATGATTCATACGTCAATCGATTCGTCTTAATCCTGCGAGTGTCATAGGCTACATTAAAATTGGACAATAGAAAAATAGCGGATTTTGGGTGCCATATTATGGGGGCACAATTTTTTTTTTCTTCCAAACCCATCGTGTGGGGTATGAAAATAAAGGGTTTTAAGAGGTGATTTCAAAAATATACAACACTTATATGTTTAAATGTATCTAATTCGAAAAAAACTTAACTAAAAAGTTATAAATAAAAAGTCAAAAAATCAAAAAACCCGACTGCTTCAAAAGCGAACTAAAAAGTCGTAAACAAGGAAAAATCATGCTGTGCAGTCGGAGGATACATATTCGCGGGCTAGCTGACCAAAAAATGGTGTAATTTTTTTTTTAGTTTTTGGAACTACAATTTATTATTATTTTGTCTAGTCTTTCTCTAACAAAACGTATTGATAAAAATATATAAGTCATCATCATCTTCCTGCCCTTGTCCCATGTTACTTGGGGTCGGCGCAACACGTTTGGATCAGAATGTTGGTCTGTGAAAAAGATGGATGAAAAGAGATAAAAATATATAAGTGTTGGAGAAAATTATACAGGATGATTTTTCTTCTACTTGTTGCTTCTGCTGGTTGAGCCTCCTTCTACTCCAGGGTTGTCGATGGTCTATCCTAGGTTGTCGATGGGATACTACAGGGTGTTATGCATAACTAAAACATTAAACGTGAGATTTTTCGTCTTGCCAACCGATGTATTCTTAAAAGATCAACTAGACAACAAGATGCAGATCGACATAACTTTCATAGAAAGTTTGGACTTCCGTGAGTGTTCTTCACTTCGATCAGTTCTTCACAGTTTTGCCCCATCTGAAATGACCATTCTGTATATTGGCGCCGACCTTTTTTAGGGTTCCGTACCCAAAGCGTAAAAACGGGACCCTATTACTACTACTCCACTGTCCGTTGGTCTGTATGTCTGTCCCCAGGCTGTATGTCATGAACCGTGATAGCTAGACAGTTGAAATTTTCACAGATGATGTATTTCTTTTGTCGCTATAACAACAAATACTAAAAACAGAATAAAATAAATATTCAAGTAGGGCTCCCATACAACAAACGTGATTTTTTTGCGATAATGGTACGGAACCCTTCGTGCGCCAGTCCGACTAGCACTTGGCCGGTTTTTCATAATTGTGGTAAAGGCAATGGATAAACGTTTAGTTATTGTCAAATGATTAATTTTCAAGTATTTCCCCAGCATATTCTGTTGTAATAATAATATTTTAAATGGATGGTTATACTTCATCAATATTGTTACAATTATTTATCATTTGGGTCAAGAAGCACCAAGTTATATCGGTGGGAATCCCTTTTATCCCTAACATGAAAAGCAACAAAGTAAATAAAATATTTAGTAACAACTAATTTTTTATTTGCGCTCCTTATTATGTTCCGAGTTGATCTAAGAGATCACTGACAAATGCGTGCACTGACACAGTTCCACCCAAATCTGTGTTGTTCTTTCCTCAAAATCACATCTCAGACTATAATCTTCATGGTCCTCAACCTCATAGACTGTGAACCTGACTTTGTGTCGTTGTTTCTTCTCAAAGTAGTAAGGAACAAGGCACCGACCTCATCTACATAATTTTAAAATAATATTTTTATATTGCGCAAAAATATTGTAGGTTTGCCTTACAAACTCCCAACCCTTTAAGAGGGGACTCTAGTGAGACTTTCTCCATACAAACACATTCTGCTGTTTTCTTCGTGGATAATGCCTCTAGAGCAATGATTTTTTCCATAAAATCTAGGTCTAATTAATACGTGCCTGTATCATTTCCTTTTTTCCAAAACATAATCACAAAAAGAAATATGACAATCCAAAAATCCGAAAAAAATGCCCGTTTTAACTGCCATGTTCAGAAGACTTTCAGACAAAATTTATAAGTTTTTAACAAAAAAGGAAATGATAGGAGCATAGATATACTTTTCCTCTAAATTTTGATATAAGAATTTTTTAGATCAGACCAGTTTTCATGAAGAAAACAGCAGAATACGAAACGTCTTTTAGTTAAAGTTTTTGTAGGTAAAATCAGCCAGAGCTGCAGTTGTCCCTTTCGCACTTTACGGGGTGAGGTTGGAGGTGACGCGACGGCAATAGTTTCTTCAAATACCTGTTTTTCAAATTCCTGTTGACTAGAGTCCGCTCTTAAGGATGATTTCCGAGATGTAATCTATCCTATGTCCTGCCCAAGTTCTCAAACTATCTCCATACCAAAGGAGATTGCCCTTACATAGGCCCCTTATGAGGTATAAGTGTCTGCGATTTCAAAATTATCCTAAAAATCTGATTTATTTTTTGCGTTTTTTTTTTCCCATCCGTGACCTTTACTTTATATGTACGGACAAAAACAGATTAGATTACTTCTCTTGGACATTTGTATGCACCTTATTGCATTGTAATAAGGGTTCATTTCAAGAACAGAAATATAGTTATATCTCGTGCCCCGGAAATATAAACAAAAAATGTTTTCTAATTATGAATATAACGTGTTTTTTTCTACAATATACAACCAAATGCATCAAGATACAACCATTTTTTCAAAGGGGTCCAAGTTCCCTTACAAAATAGGCATTCTCTTTTCGTCTAAATCGGTTCAGCGGTTTATGCGTGAAAGGTAAAATAGACAGACAGACAGAGTTCGCATTTATAATATTAAGTATGGATTAGTAGTATTTATTTTCAAAACTTGCACGTTATAATAAACAGCTCTTCCTTGTCTTCGAGTCCTAGATCTTTAAAACAATAGTTTACCAGAGATTTTAATTAAAATCTGAAACGAGAATCGGCAGTGACAGTGATGTGTCTTATAGACTAAGTGAAGAGATGTACACCCTCAAAAGTATGGGGGAATATGTTTTTTCGGTAAGTTTTTATGTTGAAAAAATTATTTTGTGATGAAGTTTTTATTTTTAACCGACTTACCAAAAAGAAGGAGGTTCTATGTTCGACTTCATGTGTGTATTTTTTTTTAATGTTCACCCATATCTCCGTCAATTCTGGACCGATTTTGGAAATTCTTTTTTTGTTTGAAAGAGTATGTTCCGAAATTGGTCCCATTTTAATTTGGTGTAAGATCTGATAAAGAACTTCGAAGATAAACAACATAACTCTTCAATAAATTACGGCAAATCTCTGGGGATTGCTGCAATCGCATGTCTGTTTACTGTTTATACCATTTCATAACATAACATCACACTATTACGTTCCAAAGGGGTACGCAGATGTGTACAGTTCGCCTTGGTACACTCTCATTTCACCGGTTATGTTCAAGTTTCATGATATTCGGGTAATCAATTCTGGCGTTATAGGTACCTTACTAAACAACTTGCCTTTTAGGTGGGTACAACTAAATATATTCTTCTAAAAAAAGGTTTTTTCTAGACGAATGGTTACCCTGCCCACAGATAATATAATACTAGCATACAGATGCCTCATCCCGTATCCCATACAAAGAAACTGTGCCGACATAACTAGCGTTTTTCGACGGAATATACGGACTATTTACTAAAAAGTAAATCGATCGCGTTCGGTTCCGTTCCACGGCTATAGATGGTGTTAGCAGCGACTTGCAAGTTAAAGGGTTTACTGGGTTTGTGATTATTTTTTTCTTTAAATACAGTGACGATTGGTTTTATAGTATTTTTGTGCATGTTTTTACGGTTTCATTGTACCAAAATGTGTTACAATACTAATTTATTAAATGAAGTGGCATGCCTCAGAAATTTAAAACCGCGTCACCTATTGGATTCTATTTTTAACCCCCGCCGGAAAAAGAGGGGTGTTATAAGTTTCACGTGTGTTGCTGTGTATCTGTGTGTCTGTCTGTGGCATCATAGCGCCTAAATGGATGAACCGATTTTGATTTAGTTTTTTTTTTTGTTTAAAAGGCGATTTTGTCGAGAGTGTTCTTAGCTGTTTGAATAAAATCGGTTCAGCCGTTCAAAAGTTATGGGCGTTTTACTGTTTGGATCGGGGTGTTTTCGCAGATTAATGAGTCGGGGGTTTTTTAAATTTTGTAAATGATCCGTTCAAATATTCTTTCCATAATGTTGTGCTTAGGAGAGATGATTAAACAAAAACATACAATTTTTATGATCAATTCTAGAAAATGTTAGTTTTACTCACAATTCAATAACAAATCGATGCATATCGCGCCATCTAGTGATATTAATTTGAACCAATTTTTTTATTTATTTGATAAACCAAAAAATACGGGTCCAATTATATTTGATAGTTTCACTGACGGACTAAATAGAATTATCATTTTTCTACCCAGGAAACATACTTATTCCATTAAAGTCGAATAGCAAAGAAACTTATGTTAAGAATACCTAAGTACGTAAGCTACTTAATATTCAGAACAATCTGATGACACAATAATGACATCACACGTGCATACAATTCGATATACAGCGACCTTGGAAGACTACCAACACATAATTTATGAATACTTTACATTTATTTATACGACGATAATATGCTGATTCACTCTTAAAATAAATAAATGTAGTGGCTCGGTAATTTAGTACGGAATACCGCAGTTATGCGAAAATCGTCTTTAGTGCCATAAAATAAAGGTACTGTCAAAGTACAATTGGTTATCATGGGCATGCGGTTTCCTATACAGTCTGGGGTCAAAAATGCAGTCGCACTCTTTAAGCTATATAATGTCTAAAATTTATTTTGTAGAAGTAGGTCAAAAGTCTTTCAAGGTCTGGGCACAGATAATATTATACTAGCATACAGATGCCTCATCCTCATACAAAGAAACCGTGCCGACGTAACTAGCGTTTTTCGTCTGATCGGATAATATGGTGTTAGCAGCGACTTGCAAGTAAAAGGGTTTACTCGGTTCGTAAATACTTTTTTTTAACACAGTGAAGATTTGTTTTATAGTACTTTTTTGCACGTTTTACAGTTTCATTGTACCAAAATGTGTTACAACACAAAGGTGAATGGCAGATTTCGTACCGCATACTTTTTCTGTTGTTCGGTTATAGAATTTGTACCACTTATTATGTCAACTATGCCATTTATTTGCATGTAAGTTTACTATTTTTAAAACTTCGGATTAATTAATAACATCAATCTAAAGATTTTAATATATAAACGTTATAAAATCGTACGCTAAACGCAGTTATGTTATTAGAAATTGCCTTACGTAAAATAACACAAATATTGAATTGATAATTAATTACTTAGAAATAGAAATAACATTAAATATAATCAAACTCATCATTATCAAACTGTTGCAGTCGGCTGCTGGATATAGGTATCTCCTAATGACCTGAGTAGGTACAATCCGCACCTCAATTTACCTACTTAATGGTAAGTAAAACACTACAAAGATAGCAACAAATAATTTACATAACACATAATGCAACATTTACCTATATGTAACAATCTACATTGGTACACTAGTACATAACCTTAAAAAATAAAACTGGTTATAACATTTACGTCCCAAGTTTAAAAAATCTAAGAATTTAAAAAGGGATTATCTATCATATTAACTACCAAATAAAACAAAAAATATCCCAAAACACGAAAGGTCTATTAGCGGTACGAAACTCCCATACAAGCCTGCCGTTCTCCTTTAAAATATCGAATGGATGCCTCAGAAATTTAAAACCGCGCCATCTATTGGAATCAATTTTAAATGATCCATTCAAATAATCTTTGAAATGTGAATTAAGAGCCCAATATTCCTTAAGAGAGTTAATTAAACAAGAACATACATTTTTTTATGATCGTCTCTAGAAAATCTTAATATTTCACTAAAGTCTTTAACAAATCGAAGCTTATTACGCCATCTAGTGCAATTTATTTGAACCAAATTTTCTTTCTTCGCATTGGGTGCCCGTGGTCTGGATCTGTCAGACTCTTACTGACTGGAACCACCCCGGTGTTCCCTCGTATATTTGCGTCAGGGCGGCAGGTGCATTTGTGACCTTCGCTGCTCCAGAATAGTGCCAGCCCGCCTTCCGCGTGGAACACTTAGCGCCGCCATCTTAAGTCCTAATTGATGGGGGCGACGAATGTCCCCGAATCCCTGGACCCTTTTAAGAGAGCTAAAAAAAAAAAAAAAAACAGATTTCAAACTATTTATTTCCACAAGAATACATACAATTTTTACATTTAAAATAACGCTCAATCTTTTTGAGTTAAGATTATATGCGCTATCGCTGAAAGAGGGCGTTGTCTGCCCTCCGCGGGCGCCTGGTGCGTCTTATGCGGGACATTCTCACTGAAGGAAAGAAGATTTATCCTCCAACCCTGAGTTTGCCAGACAGTTCAAGCCCAAGCTTCAGAAGAATTCTAGACCAAACAATTGATTTCTTAGGACACTCTGATGACATCAGAATCGCACCTAATCAACCTTCGACGGAAAGAATTACATTGAAAACTTGACTTTGAACTTAAATAGCTCTGATTCACTTATCTTCGACCGTATAAACAGGTGTATTAGTAGTTATCAAAGGAATTTGAGTTCTGAGAACAGCATTATAGTATTCTTAAATGTAAAATATGGCTCCTCGATTTTTAGAAACCGTTCGGCTTCGTAGAGCGTCGTCTAACTCATACATGTGAGAAGCCTCTTTTAGAGTCTTCCGCTGTTCTTTTCTGATTAATTTCGTTGCGGGATCCAAGACCGTTGAATAAACTGTATGGCTCATAGATTTTAGAAACTGTTCGGCTTCATAGAGTGTCGTCTAACTTGTATTTGTGTGACAGCCTCTTCTTGAGTCTGCCGCTGTTCTTTTCTGATTAATTTCGTTGCGGGATCCAAGACCATTTAATGATTTATAAGGGTCTCGTCCAGTTTATTTTCGACCGTCACTGCTGCTAGCTCTCAGGGGTTGTAGTGGTAGGGAATAGCGTGGCAGGCTTGTCGCGAAAAGAAAACGTCTCTTTATAATACTTGACGTGTGTGGGTGACGAAAATGGGCTGACAACCTGGTTCCTGGTTCTACATCTGACTGCGAATATGTACAATCTGCACATCATATCTTACGGCAGTGTATTCTTTGGTAGAATGAACGCAATACTATGTTGAATAATGTACGGGCTGTATCAGGAGTTGTTTACTATACGGACCTTGTGGAAAATTGAACAAATTTCCGTGCTTTCAAGCGTTTTTGCCATACCTTTTATTGGAATCAAATGAAACAGCTCACAATGTTACATACATACATAAACTCACGCCTTTTTCCCATGGGGGTAGGCAGAAACTACAGAACGCCACCTGCTACGATCCTTACATACTTCTTTTGCTTCACACACATTCATACATCTAGTCATACACACACGCCGGTTATGGGTACTGCGCACTTGGCCTTTCTGAAGAACAATGTTAGTACCCATTAATATTATTTTTTATCCTTGGTGCTAGGCAACTGGGCTTATCCCAGTTGTAAACGACCCTTTGTGCCTTTTGGCCTTGTTTCTTCTGTCTCCTGCTTGAAGGTTTAAAACCACCAACTGCCAAAGTTCGGGCTGCCACAGAGAAATTCCTAACACTTGCCCGACCAGGGTATTGGACCCGGGCTCTCACGCTCAGGAGTAGCATTTGCGACCTCGAGACCAACGAGAAAGCGGTTATTTATATACCCGTAGAACAATTTATTAAAAAAATTGTTTCATCATTTTCGCAGTCTACTGGCGCTTTGACTCATGGTCAATGCCATATCTGACAGCATGACCAGCAGAAACAAACGCCATCCGACTTGAGTGGCAGCATAAAAAGTGAATAAGTAATATGTAAACAATGGACATGATTCGCTGCGACACCAGAGCGACGCGTATGACATTTGGCAAGGATCACTACTACCGCGTTAGGTACAAATATGTATATCTTAGCGTTTCAAGGTGCTTCTTGCAAAGATGTTTTGACAATAATGGGAGTAATTCGGTATATTAAACATATATCTCGTTGGTCTAGTAGGTTCAAGCGCTATTGCTGAATACGAGGCCTTTTTTTTGTTGGCCTATCATTTAATTACTTCGCCTGCTCTGGTTGAAATGGGAGGGTGTGTCAGACTTTTACTAACTAAAACCCACCTGTGTTTCTTCAGATGCTTGTGCTAGAGCTCTAAACAACGATACTCCAAAATTTTTACCAACCCATGTTGGTGTAGGTCATTTTTTTTTTGCGTCCTCCTTTGGCTGTATTGCCGCTGCCCTTCCCTTAAAAACATTTAAAAATATTTTTTGTCAATTTGTATGGCTTTGGGCCAACAAGATGGTTAGAAGACTGTTGCTCCAACCGTTTGGCTGTAAAACCTGTGTGAAAGACGACGGACAGACGGATAGACGTACATACAGACAGGCATTTACGTTGCGTGACAGCAATAGGGCTCCGTATGGACCCTTCGGGTACCCTAAAAAAGGTATACAGGCAAACAATACAGGCTTGATATTATGTGTTATTTCTGCGCGTAATTATTTAGATGGTAAATTAATTAATTTCTTTGTCATAATGATAAAAGATACAGTGAAATATGACGTAATTAATTAGCACATGCTGAGATCACCATTGTGTTTCGTCTTAGACCTGTCCATTGTTACAACTACCTTACCAGAAAAACCGTACTGTGAAAAAGGGACAGATGTATATACAAGTCATATACATCTGTCCCTTACGCACACTCGAAATAACCTTGCTCTAAGAGCTTATGGTCCCTCTCTGTAACGTCCTCTTCAAACACTGTGGCATAGGTGGGACCGTAAGACCACTTACCACGCTTGGTTGGATCTTCTTCCTTTCGAATCGATGGAAAACTCTTTAAATATTTTAGGGACCAAAAGGTGGCCACGCAAATCTCTTTAAATATTTGGGGACAAATAGGTGGCCACGCAAATCTGTTTTAATTTTTGGGGACAAATAGGTGGCCTCGCAAATCTGTTCAAATATTTGGGGACCAATAGGTGGCAAATGTATTTAAATATTTGGGGACCATTTTGTGGTCACGTAAATCTCCTTTAATATTTGGGGACCAATAGGTCCAAAAGGGTCTTAGGGTATTCTCTCTCAAAGCGTTAGGGCTCTTTTAATTTAGTCATTTGGTGAAAACGTCTAAATTGAAAGAGCTCTTGTACTTCGTTGTGCGTGCACTGTGCAGACTCTGGTCTTCTCTTATTTGATCTTAACAGAGCCGCGTTTTTTTTAACTTTCTGCTCATTTTGAGATAGGACACTTGTAAATCTCTCTCTTTTAGTGATCTTTTTTGTTTATGTATTTTTGTCTGTTACTCCGTTGCAAGACATAAATATTTTTTTTTTTATTTCTTTCTTTTCTTTCACTATGCAAATCCAGTACGGTACGGTCTATCGTAATAACGTCCGACATACCCTTAAAGAAGCACAGCCCAATACGGTCTACTTTTAAATGAAGTAATAGTCGATAAACAAGCACATTTAGGACACAGACCATTACGCATTGTGCCATTGTGTTGCTTTAAATGGACGTCATTCGATTCAGTATTGTATACAGACTGAATCGGTTTCGTCATTGAATAATCGATTTTATTTTATATTAGTAATCGATTTGACGTCGGTGCGTCCGTTTGCCAACATGCGGATTGTGTTGCGAAAATTTTTCCCGAAGGTTCTTTTTTTGAAATTTTGTTTTGTTTTTTTTTTGCGAAAAAATCGGCAAGGGTGATGTCTTGGCTGTGTGTTTTGTGTTCGTCTGTGGTTCGTGGTTTTTTGTGTGTTTGCACGTTTGTTCGTTGAACTGGACTTCTTTAGCAACTTTGTGATTTTATAATCGATGAAACGAAAAAAATATTTAGCTATAGTAGTTAACGTACGAAAGAATGAGATAGAATACATTTTTGAGGGCTTTCTGTGATGTCTGTGGTGAGATTTAGGAGAGGCTTATGGGACTGTTGTTGGCTTTTGTCTCAGAAATACAATATCTTAGTTTTGAGAAAGTTTTGACCCTGTCCTCTGGTAACCCAAAGAATTATAGCCCAGCTCAGATCAAATAAAAGTCAAGATGGAACGTTGCAAACAACAAGGTGACGCCGGTTAAAACTACGCCGTGCCGTATACATACGCAGTTATACGTAAAACGAAACTACGCCTTAGCTTGTCAGTTGAGCTCTCGGATCAAATTAAAAGTCAAGATGGAACGTTACAAACAACAAGGTGACGCCGGTTAAAACTACGCCTTACCGTATACACACACAATTACACGCACACACTTACAACGAAACTACGCCTTAGCTTGTCAGTCGATCTCTTAGATCAAATAAAAAGCTCGACTGACAAGCAAAGGCGTAGTTTCGTTCCATCTTGGCTTTTTATTTGATCTGAGTAGCCCAGTGCAAAATAATAGTTTGAATAAAATGATTACATAAAATTTGACGTACGGGAAAATAAAAAGGTTTGTCATAAGCGATAGTGTTTGATACACCAAATATGGCAAATTGTACTTCCGCATCGTAAATGTTTCCCTTTACGGGTCGTAGTACACATTCATGATATTGAAAACCTGTTGATGTGGTCAGTCTACCTATTAAAGGATTATTACCTAATCAGGCTCAATCATACACACATTCAGCTTTTTTGACAATATTTATTTTATTTATTTATTTGATTTTTAATAAACTATAATATTTAATAATAAATAAAATATATTATGTAAGTAAATTATTTTTTATTTTAATATTCATTTTATTAGTTTTCCTTTTTTACCTAATCAGACTCAATCATACATACATTCTTCTTCTTTGGCAATATTTATTTTATCGATTAATTTAATTTTTAATAATTATTATATTAAATAATAAATAAACTATATTATGTAAATTATTTAATTATTAATATTTTTATTTTAATATTAATTTTTTTACCTAATCAGGCTCAATCATACACACATTCTTCTTCTTTGACAATATTTATTACATTTTTTTTATTTTTTTTAATAAATTATAATATTAAATAAACTAAATAATTAATATTGTCTATATAAATTATTATTATATTTTATTTTAATATGTTAAATTTTATTCCTTTTGTGTCATGTTTTGTTCAAAGTTCATGATTGAATTTTTTCTCAAGCTCATGCATGATATTGTTTTTAGGAACTTATTATCATCGTTTTCCTAGAAATACGCTAGCAACTTACCTGAATGACAAGGCCCTAAGAAACCATTACATATTTTAGCTTGCTAGGAAAATGTACCAGCGTATAGCAAAGGCCTTAAGGAGCCCTTACAGAATATAAGCTTGTGAATACAAGTAAAAATTAAAAATCCCAAATTCACCGACTATTTATTTTTTAATTCATACTTTTTAACTACATAATTTATCTAGTAGTAGACACGCTTCGATCAACAATCTATCGAACACGTAGTTGTGACACGGTATCTTGCGAAAATACAATGATTCAAACAGTAAAACACCCATAACTTTTGAACGGCTGAACCGATTTCATCAAACATAGCTAAGAACACGCCCGATAATGTTACCTTCGAACAATAAAAATACTAAATCAAATCATTCATCATCAGTTCATCCGTTTTCAAAGTCAAAGTCAAATATATTTATTCAATTAGGCCAATAAACGGCACTTTTGAACGTCACATAAATTAAAATTAAAATTTACAAGTAACAAAAAAAAAAAAGAAGGTTTCTACCGTGCATTCTGAAAGTAGATTGTTATGGAGAAGAACGCACAAGAAACTTACTCTTTTAAAAAAAAATTGGTGTTTTACAATATTTACATACGTACATACATTAATATATGTGAGGAAGATGCACCCAGAATAGCTCTACACACTATACTGCGTAGTACGTACAGGTATAAAGTATTAAAAAGCATTAACAGGAAAATTAATTAATTTGATAAGTAGGAACATGGTTCTCACATACTTACAAATATTACAAACATAGGTAAAATACCTAATTCAACAACAACAGAACAGTGTGTGAGTCAATTTCTAAAAAAAAAAACAATGAATACAATAACTATGAATAGGAATATAAATTAACAAATTTGATTTTGTCTACACCAAAGATTGCCCTATGGAGCAGGACCAGCATGTTTCCAAGCATTCTTATCTTGAATATAATCATCTAATTTGTAATATGCTTGTTAACAAAGAGTGCTTTTAACTTAAAAACTATGTTGCCACAGACATACATAAATAAACAAAGCAACAGACACACATGTCAAACTTATAACACACCTCTTTTTCCGGTTTAAAAATAGACCACAGCATAACAGAAGGACCACCACCACCCAAAACCACTTACCGCCACCTAGCCAAATTGATAATTACCTATGTCTATATGTATCTAATAAGTTCTTTATCTTTATCAACAGCTGGACACATGGTTCGGGAGGCCGAAGAAGGGCGGGACGCAGATCGAGCGCGGTTACGACACTGTACCGCGGGGGGCGGAGCCCCGGGCTGAGGATGAAGAGCCTTCGGCCACCGCCGAGTATACCAGCAGGATAGACGCCTTAGATGATACTCAGCTGCAGCGGCGGTTTGAGGAGATGCTGGTAAGTTAAAAATTGATCCTTAAACAGGAAAAATCTAAGTCGAAGCTTAGGCATCCGCTGCGGATGGTCCGCGAAGCGCAGAAACTAGACGCGGATTATCCGTTGCGGACGTTCCAGGTATTTGTATAAACAAATGACGGCTCGACGAAAGTTAAGTATTGAAAGGTCAGTATTTCAAGCTGAAGTAAAGCTATGGCACTATACCGCGAGGAGCGGTAGCGGAGCCCTTTTGTTATTGCCAGGAAGAATGCACATGCATACTCTACCACGGGGTAATAGTGCAGTTATGTGGGACTGCAATCCACTAAAACTCCACGGTGTCCTCCTGTGCCGCTTATGGCGGGGACACGGGCACGCGTTAGCACTCACTGTGATCCCGCCGCGGCTGTACGTCACCGGACCCTTCTCTGGAGGGTCCCCTCCATCACCGGCGCACCAGAACACATTGCTAGCCGTGACCAAACCAGCTCATGGGTGCCAGGCGATCCCGTGTATTGGTCCCCTTGTGACGGGTCAAGATCAATGGCCCCGTCACCTACCATTTTTCGGCTGCAGGGGATAGGGAGAGCGTCCAACGCTATACCGAAACTACTCCACTTCGGCCCACCGCGTCTGCCATCAGACGGTAGCGACCCCGTCCAGGCCGCGGAAGGTAGGGAGAGCAGCGCACCGCAATACCGGCACTCCTCTCCCGCCTCGGCTACCAACCCTCAGCCGCTGTCGTTGTCGCCCAGGCGGCACCGCAACCTACTTGTTGACCGCTACGTCGTCGGCTTATTGGCAAAAGCCTTGACGACCGGCCCCTCCTCGGGTTTCTCTTCGCTTCACCGTGGGTGACCAAGCCACGTCTACTGAGTCCCCCCGCCTCGACAATGCGGGAACCCACCTTGGGGGGAGGAGCGGAATATGAGGCGTATATCTTTTATACGGTACAAGAAAAATACACAAAAGCACTCTAGAAGAGACGCCCGGCAATACGCTGTATATGCAGTTCATGAAATTTATCGGATAGGATCCTCTATCCTAAATATCCTTTATCTTATCCTCATAGCTATGATTGTCCTGTATCACATCACATCATCAGCCTATTAATGTTCCCACTGCTGGGACACAGGACTCCTCTGGTGGATGTCACATGTCTTCGATTTTTTTGGTTTTAGGACATGCCGGTTTCCTTACGATGTTTCCTTCACCGTTTTGAGAGCAGTGGTGTTGAAATAATTTACACAAAGTATAGCTCCTGCCTGGGCTCGAACCCACGACCTACAACTTGTATTGTAATTCGCGGCCGATACCACTGGGCCACCATTGCTCTCTGCTCTTGTCCTGTATAGAAAAGGCAGACCTTATACTAGTACTTTTTTAGGATTTTATTTCTTTACTAACCTATACTCTTCTCTTGATTCCAGGCGGACATGAATCTCAACGAGGAAAAGAAGGAGCCTCTCAGAAAGTATCCTCGTGATCAGAAGAAGAAGATGCTGGTCGCGTATAAGTTTGTTAATACACAGGTTGGTACCCTTGTAGAAACTTTTCAACTAAGAAACTGGGGGTCTGGGGATCTACTCCAGTACATAATTATGGTTGACATAGATTATATTAAAATAATAATAAAAACCGGTCAAGTGCGAGTCGGACTCGCGCACGAAGGGTTCCGTACCATTACCGTGAAAACGGCAAAAAAAAAAAAGTTTATTGTATGGGAGCCCCGCTTAAATAATTATTTTATTCTGCTTATAATATTTGTTTGGCTCTCGTCTATTGCCCACTCCAATATTAGACCAATTTAAAAGATATTCCATAAACTGATAAATAAAGAAATATAAAGTGCCCCTATGTTTTCCTTTTTGATGATACATTATCTTTAGAAGCACTAGAACCCTCAAAAGATACTCAAAATTGCGCTGTAAACAGAGGCCCAGTGTACAAATTTGACAACTGCAAATAAAAAAGGAAAACATAGGGGCTATATATCTTTCTTTTTCAGTTTATGGAATATCTTTTAAATTGATCTAATATTGGGGGAGGAAATAGGCGAGAGCCAAACCTCGAATTATGACTTTTTATTTGGAAAATTCAGTAAGATGTCTGCGAACGCTTTTCCTCTTAATGGTAAGCCACTCTCAAAAAATCTTTTACAAAACTTACTTACTCTTAACCCCGAAATATTTCAGGAAGGCCGCTCAAAATTCGAGAAGCCTTCAGACTACGTCACATACCTAAACCAGCCGGAGTTATCAGTGGGCAAGCTACACGGCTGCCTGGAGAACCTGAGGATCTCGCTGACCAACAACCCGCTGTCGTGGATCGAGGAGTTTGGCACTAAGGGCATCGAGAGCTTGCTGACTACGCTCAACCTGTGCTATACCAAGTGAGTAGTAGCAAATTGCTCCAACTTGCACCCAAGACTCCAGATTGCTCTTCAAGTGGCCGTAGACTTTGGTTCAATTTGCCCCAGGCAAGTCATGTCATTTCCGCAGATTGAAAGAAAGAAAATAAGTTTATTTAGCACAACCCAAATTACCCCAGATTGCTCTTCAAGTGGCCGTAGACTTTGGTTAAAGTTGCCCCAGGTAAGACATCTTATTGCCCCAGATTGAAAGAAAGAAAATAAGTTTATTTAGCACATCCCAAATAGTCCCAGATTGCCCATCAAATGGCAGTCGACTTTGGTTCAAGTTGCCCCAGGTAAGTCATCTTATTGCCCCAGATTGCTTATCAAATTGTCTAAGGACCCCACGTCTTATTGTCCAATGTACCCTAAACATTTACAACTTAAAATTTCTCCAAATGCCTCATTTTGAAATGTAATCTAATTAACCCGGTTAGATCCTCTGAGGAGTAACCCCCATCACCGGCGCACCAGAACACATAGCACGCCGTGACCACCCCAGGGACCAAACCAGCACATGGGCGCCAGACGACCCCGTGTATTATAGGGCACCCTTGGTCCCCTTGTGTCGGTTCAAGGTCAATGGCACCGCCACCTACCATTTTTCGGCCGCAGGGGATAGGGAGAGCGGCCAACGATATACCGGCACTCCTCCTCCCCTGCGGCGGATCATCAGACGGTGGCGACCCATCATACTGACCTAGATTCAGAATCAGACTGACCTCTGATCCTGCCTTACCTACTCATGTTTTTCTTGAAATAGTTACTTAATTTAACTATTATTTCATGCTGCTAGCGGGAGTGGATTTTATCGGTAAGTTTTTAAGTGTGTTCGTCCAAAGCTCCAGCTACAATTTTATTTAAGACTAGCTGACCCCCGCGGCTTCGCTCCCGTCAAAATTATAGCCTATGATAATCGGGAATAATATAGCTTTCCTTAGGTGAAAGAATTTTTAAAATCGGTCCAGTAGTTTCGGAGCCTATTCGGTACAAACAAACAAACATACAAACAAACAAAAAAATCTTTCCTCTTTATAATATTTATTATTATTATTTTATTAAACTGTCATTAAGAGGAAATGCGGTTGCAGACAGCCGACTGAATTTCCTAAGTAAAAAGTCATAGTTCGAGGTTTTGCTCTCGTCTATTTCCTCCTTCAATATTGAAGCAATTTAGAAGATAGTTTTATTTTTTAATGTTTTTCCTTTATTACTCAAAGACGCCTGGACCGATTTGGAAAATTCTTCTTTTGTTTGAAAGGGAATACTACCCAGTTGGTCCCATAGTCATTAGGTCAGAATCTGATGATGGGATCTTGAAGAAATCGAGGGAACTCCTCAAATATTATAGGCATACATATAGCGATTTTGGTATTTTCATCAACAAAGCAATCATTTTACTTAGAAAATTCATTCGGATGTCTGCGAACCCATTTCCTCTTAACAGACTATCAGTAGAGGAGCGAATTCATCTTATTTTTTTCAAGTCGATGGTTAATCCTTATTAGTTTGAGCCCAGGAAGTGGCGTTATAGACTCTATGGAGAAGCGAATAATTCTTAATAATCGAAACTCAACCTTAGCTACTACAACATAGGCTTTTTTTTTCCATAAAATAGCATCACAAGTCGCTTTGACACGTTTTAACCCTGCAATTTTCAATTCCAGTGACTCCCGCTACGACCGCGTTCAATACGAATGCATCCGCTGTCTGTCAGCGATCCTGAACAACACAGTGGGCATCAGAACGATGTTCGAGTGCAGGGAAGCGTTGCCCGTGCTGGCGCGAAGCTTAAACGCCAGGAAGCCCCATTGCGCGCTAGAAGCTTCTAAGGTATCTTCTCATACTGTTTAAATATAGGTTGTATTAGGTATTTTTGATACGGACATCGTCCCAAGGGGGGCAGGAAGACCAATATCCATTTTAGCCTGTCGACCCGTTGTCTGAGAAGCTCGTGGCTAAATAATAACAGCCGCACTGGTAGATCATCAAGGTTAAGCAACGCTTGACGAGGTCGGTCCGTGGATGGGTGACATTTCAACATACTGAGTTTCCTCCGTGCCTCGGAAAGCACGTTAAGCCGTTGGTCCCGGCTGTCATTTATAGTCGTTACGGGTAGTCAGAAGCCTGAGATCTGACACCAGTCTAGCCAAGGGGTATAGTGTTACACAGTTACTGGGTTGTGGAGTTCAGATAGGCAGTCGCTCCATGTAAAACACTGGTACTCAGCTGAATCCGGTAAGACTGTAACCAACTTACAGAAATAAAATCATTTATCATTTATTTATCATTTATCATTTAAAGGCTAGGCAGATTGATTGACCCGTTCTTGTCTGTTAAATTTTCAATACCTTTTTGTAAAGTAGTAAAAGGAAATCTAACTTGAGCGAAGCGGGATGCTAAAGTTTTCGGCAATCTTAGGTAGTTATCAATATTGTCTGCTAAGGTCAACAAAGAAAATTTGGACTAGTTAAAAGAATTATATGCTATTCTTTTATATCATAATGCTAAATTTTACAAGCTTTTATTTAACTTGCAATGTATGTATGTATGTAAGGGTGTTCGGGTCAAATCTTGCAACTGAATTTTAAAGCAGTTATCCTCCACCGATTGAGATGAAATTTTGCATACACGTTAAGTTTAGATGACTATGCATGGCCTGCTACGCACGCGATTTGTGCTGTGATTGGCTGTTGAAAATCCATTCAACCAATCACAGCAGATAACGCGTGCTTGACAATTTGTCACATTAATTCTCCGATAATTTTGAGCTGGGCAACTGGGGGTAAGTGATGTCATTCTAAATCTATTATCGCGGACGGTCCAAGATGGAGGACTAGTTATTTTTTAGTGCACTGCCATGATATGGGTATCAAATGCTGAGAATAATACAAAAAAAGGAGAAGAAGATAATTAATTTTATTTTGAATTTTTGAATTTACCGTTATGATGATGGCCATGATATGAGGACCGTTATAATAAGACTAAAATAGTGCATTTGTTTCAAGATATCTAATATTAATCCAAATACCGTTTCTCCTTCCAGGTGCTAGCAGCAATATGCCTGATCCCCAACGGGCACGAGAAGGTTCTCGAAGCCATCACGATGGCGGGCGAGTCCAACAGGAAGCCGCGACTTCTGCCCATCATCGAGGGTTTGGAGACCAAGACGCCGGAGAGCTTGAAGGTAATATTTTGAAATACAGTTTGTTAACATAATATGTAGATAGTTTAGTGGATTTTGTCCGTATTGAGCCACTGTACTTAGCAACAACTTAATTAAAATACAACATTACAGTCGCAGATAATATAATACTAGCATACAGATGCCTCATCCCATACAAAGAAACCGTGCCGACGTTACTAGCGTTTTTCGTCTGATTAAACTGATTATTCTTTGTACATCGATCGATGGTGTGTATTTTTTGGCACGTTTTTACAGTTTCATTGCACTAAAATGTTTTACAATACAAATTTAAACAATTGAATGGAACGCCTCAGGCATTTAAAACCGCGCCATCTATTGGCATACATTCGTTCAAAAAATCTTTGAAATATGAATTACGGGCCCAACATTCCATAATTTTGTACTTAGGAGGGTTGATTAAACAAGAACATACAATTCTTATGTTCAATTCCAGAAAATGTTAATTTTACACACAATTCGATAACAATTGGGTGCATGTTGCGCCATCTAGTGAGATTTTCTTAGCGCTGGGACCCCTTACAGTTATCTGACGGTATGACAAGGATTGAAAAAGTTTCCCCCAAACGAAAAGTTCTCTCAAGCTGAAATCCACCGTGAATCTGTGCCAATAGATATTAACAGACAATCATCTTACCTGTTATTTTCAATATGTTATCTATACTTTAATAAGTATAAAGATAAGTTTGCGAGGTTGTAGGGTGTAATCTCTGGATCTACTGAACCGATTTTGAAAATTCTATCACCAGTAGAAAGCTAAATTATTCCTGAGTGACATAGGTTATAATTTATTTTCAAAAAAATTAGAGATCCTTATGAAAATTGCAATAATGTAACACAAAGTAGCGCAGAGAAAACTATTGACGGTTCATAAAAAACCGGCCAAGTGCGAGTCGGACTCGCGCTCGAAGGGTTCCGTACCATTTTCGTAAAAAACGGCAAAAAAATCACGTTTGTATTATGGGAGCCCCCCTTAAATATTTATTTTATTTTGTTTTTAGTATTTGTTGTTGTAGCGGCAACAGATATACATCACCTGTGAAAATTTCAACTGTCTAGCTATCACGGTTCATGAGATACAGCCTGGTGACAGACAGACAGACAGACGGACCGCGGAGTCTCAGTAATAGGGTCCCGTTTTTACCCTTTGGGTACGGAACCCTAAAAAATATGTACTACATGATTAAAGTACTCATTATAACCTACAAAAAATTCTCCGAGAGAATATAGCTAACTATCATAGTTAAGTCACAATAGCAGCTTTTGTGTTTTAAATTTTAATTAGATCGCCGGTAGAAACAAAAGTTGGTTACATTCGTATTTTAGTATTAATTCTTATTCGGTAGGTAGGTAGGTAGGTAGGTAGGGTAGGTGGGTAGGGTAGGTAGCAAGTTGACAGGAGCGAAGCCGCGGGGTCAGCTAGTTTTTCAATACAATAAGACTCACAAACCCTTTTTACCCTTCCAGACAGGCTGCATGCAACTGATGAACGCTATCATAACGGAACCTGAGGAGTTGGAGTTCAGATTACATCTCCGCAGCGAGTTTATGAGGACTGGACTCTATGATTGGATCGGTAAGGGTTATTTCACTTTGTATCATAAAAATACATGAGATTTGACTACAGATTTATTTTCTTCCTTTAGTTAAAATAATTTTGAGCTTCCGCATTTAGTTTTTAAATGATCTGACCATTAAAAATAAGTCACTTACCTCTTAAGTTATACGAGAAAATATTCTCGCCGCGCATAAGCGATTATACAAAGCATAAACAAAAAAAAAGACTCCGCAAACAGTACTTTACAGCCTTTTAGACAGGCTTGTAACCGTATCGCACTGATTCGTTTGATCCACTTTTTTTTCCAATCCTGCATATATTATACACATCATCGCTTACCAACTGGTGAGATAGTGGTCAAGCGCGAGTTGGTACAACTAAAATTAAAAAAAACGCCAATTTAATTTTTCAATCGTACTTTTTTTGCCATAAACAAAACTGTTTGGGATGAAAGGACAATCATATTTTAGAATAATACATCCCATTATCTCTTACAATGTTTTTTTTTTGTGGTTTACAGACGAGCTCCGTGCAGGCGCGGAGGGTGCGCGTCAGATTCAGATGAACGTGTTCGATACACACGCGGCCGCTGATCAAGACGAGTTCCTGGCCAAGTTTGATGACGTCAGGTTGGTTTTAAAACATATTTGATCATGTTTATCAAGGGCGCCGGCAGGGCTGCTTTCTAGGGGATGCTCGGGCGGACGGCCCAAGATGGCATGGGTATCGAATTAAAAGGTTTGCTGAGAAGGATACGGAAAAAGTTTGTTTAAAAAAGATTTTCTAATGAATAATCTATTTACATTTCCAGAGTGGATTTCCATGACGTGAACGAATGTTTCGAGCTCGTCAAGAACCTGGTGATGGACACGCCGGCGGAGCCTTACTTACTGTCTATATTACAACATTTACTGTTCATACGAGACGATGAACTAATCAGGTGAGGAATATGACAATATTTCTATATTTCAAGTCGGTGAAGTAAGATGATTATCCGGCTCGAAGGACCAATGTTGAATCCGGCTCGAAGGACCAATGTTGAATCCGGTTCGAAGGACTAATGTTAAGGTGTTGGGAGTTGAACTTCACGCATTTGTAGCCAGGACATCTAAAATAAAGTGGTGCTGGTGGCATAATTTAGGCCCGCGTGGTGTATTACCGCAGTGGGAACATTAAAACGCTGATGATGAATTAAGATGAAAGTCAGTGACGACAGCTTAAAGTTAGTGAAGCGAGCTTACTGCTCTATTTTAAGTAACATTAGTGAAACAGAAAGGCCAGGTGCGCAGTACTCATAACCGGCGTGTATGAATAGATGTATGAATGTGAGTGAAGCAAAAGAAGTATGTAAGGATCGTAGCAGGAGGCGTTCTGTAGTTTCTGCCTACCCCCGTGGGAAAAAGGCATGATAAATTGGGCCTAGTTTTTGATCCATAGTTCCCTTACACTTACTTACTTACTTTTGTATCTTTGGTCTTTCATTTTTAACCCCCGCCGGAAAAAGAGGAGTGTTATAAGTTTCACGTGTGTTGCTGTGTATTTGTGTGTCGACTGTCGACTGTGGCATCATAGCGCCTAAACGGATGAACCAATTTTGTTTTGTTTTTTTTTTGTTTTAATGGTGACTTTGTCGAGAGTGTTCTTAGCTATGTTTGAATAAAATCGGTTCAGCCGTTCAAAAGTTATGGGCGTTTTACTGTTTGAATCGGGGTGTTTTCGCAAGATAAACGGGTCGGGGGATTTTTAAATTTTGAAATTTTTCTTGTTACCAGTCTATTTAAATTCGAAATGAATCAAATATTATATATGTTTTCAGGCCAGCGTACTACAAACTAGTAGAAGAATGTATCACGCAGATAGTTCTACACAAGAACGGCTACGATCCGGACTTCAGAGCGACGCAGAGGTTCAATATAGACGTGCAGCCGCTCATAGATGGACTTATAGGTATGTTGTTAAAGTTGTTTTACGATGAGATGTTCAAACTTAGTTTTAAATGCCAGGTTTCTATAATCAACACAAAAATGAGCGAATAAGCCATAACACTCATTTTATCTGCTGTGATTGAATGTTCATTCAGTAATTTTAATCATTTGATTTGAGAATCTATCTATCATCATCATCTGCCTAGCCTTTTTCCCAATTATTGTTGGGGTCGGCTTCCAGTCTTACCGGATTCAACTGAGTACCAGTGTCTTTACATGAATCGACTGCCTATCTGACCTCCACAACCCAGTAACTACGTAACACTATACCTCTTAGCAAGACTGGTGTCAGATCTCAAGCTTCTGACTACTCGTAACGACTGTCAAAGATCTTCAAATGACAGCCGGGACCAACGGCTTAACGTGCTTTCCGAGGCACGGAGGAAACTCGGTATGTTGAAATGGTCACCCATCCACGGACCGCACAAGCGTTGCTTAACCTTAAAGATCGACCCGTGCGGCTGTTATTATTTAGCCACGAGCTCCTCAGTAGAGAATCTATCTATAAAGTATCTAATAAAAAGTCATTGTGTGACTAATGCCCACTTAAACAAAAAACTTAACTCAGAGTTAGTTAACACGAAATTTAACTGACAATATTGTATAACAAACTCTGCAAGTAGGCCTAAGTAAGTATTTTTTCACCAAACTAACAAAAACTCTTTAAAATTATAGAAAAATCACGAGCGGAAGAAGAAAAGAAAGTCGAAGAACTAAGAACGAAACTAGAAGCGGCCATCGCGGCCAGACAAGAAGCTGAAGCTCGGGCGGCGCATCTAGAGGAGCGGCTCAAGAGCTCTGCGGCGCACACCGGGCCCGGGGGCGTCACGCACGGGAATATCGCTGCTATTGCTAAGGTGAGAAGGACTATAGTACTGTAGCAATATTTCTTGTTAGTGGTGTACGTATGACGTGATATCTTCAAGGAATGCATGGAAGGATCGTCTCTACTGGTAAAGTCAAAAGGTCTATAATAGTGTGGCAAGATTATATGGAACACTGGAGTGGTTGAAGCAAATGAAACTGCTATTGCTAAGGTGAGAAGGTCTATAATACTGTAGCTAGATAATGTTGTGTATTATGGAGTCAGCGAGAGTTAAGAAGCGGCAGCTCGGGAGACGCATCTAGAGGGGACGGGACGAGAATATCGCTGCTATTGCTAAGGTGAGAAAGGCTATAGTACTGTAGCAAGGTTTCTTGTTAGTGGTGTACGTATGACGTGATATCTTCAAGGAATGCATGGAAGGATCGCCTCTACTGGTAATGTCAGAAGGTCTAAAATAGTGTGGCGACATTCTATGGAACAATTAGTAGTTGAAAAAAGTAGTTGAAGAAAATGTAACTGCTATTGCTAAGGTGAGAAGGTCTATAATACTGTAGCAAGATAATGTTGTGTATTATGGAGTCAGCGAGAGACAAGAAGCGGCAGCTCGGGAGACGCATCTAGAGGGGACGGGACGGGAATATCGCTGCTATTGCTAAGTTGAGAAGGACTATAATACTGTAGCAAGGATTCCTGATAGTAGTGTACGTATGACGTGATATCTTCAAGATATGCATGGGAGAGTAGCCTCTACTGGCAAAGTGAGAAGGTCTATAATAGTGAAGCAAGATCTGTGGAACAGTGCAGTCTTTGATGCCAATGTAGCTGCTATTACTAAGGTGAGTAGAGCTATATTACTTTAGCAATGTTTATCCTGTCGAAGTATGGAGTCAGTAAGATAAGAAGTGGAAGTTCGGGCAGCGCACAACACCGGGCCCGGGGGCGTCACGCACGGGAATATCGTTGCTATTGCTAAGGTGAGAAGGACTATAGTACTGTAGCAATATTTCTTGTTAGTGGTGTACGTAAGACGACGTGAAAATGACAAGAAATGCAGGGCATTATCACTGCTATTGCCAAGGTGTGAAGGTTGGCTCTATAATACCTTGCAGTGCTGTAAAATGGGCTTATTTAGATGTCTAATGTTATCTCAAATGGAGTTATAGGTGCTTATCACCTATTCGAGGAGAGGAATAAGATATTTATTCAGGAAAAATCACTGTTCTGTATATTCGGTTTAATTAATGCTATATTTTTTATTCGTAGGCGATAGGCAGTCCCGGCGGACCGGCGCCACCTCCTCCGCCGCCTATGCCAGGAGGTCAGTACTACTGTTATATTATTTAACACATTTTATGAAACAATAATTACTAATTTACTTAATACTACACTGGGGTTCTGTTTCACCACTTCCTAATTGTGGTATCTGTTTATTTTGTACAGGATGATAAGGTAAGGTGTGGTTGTATTTTAAAAACTTCTAATACACACGTAAATAAAAATAAAAAAACGCTTCTCCCATACACATTTACAGTACAACTATTTTCTTTTTGACCCTCGGCAATCATCGCATTTAGAATAGAATAGAATAGATAAAACATTTATTCGACATAGAAACAACACAACAACAACAATCACAAAGTAACAGAAAAATAGTAAAAAATAACGTACAAAAGTACAAACAAGGTTTAATAGTGATTGCGCCGAGCGTGCCCATACCGAAAGGGTTACCAACTCAGCATTTGCTGGGCGTCAGACACCCAAATTTTTGCATTTCCAAATACAAATTTCAATGTCCATCAATAATTAGATTTATCGTGTATAATAATTTGAATTCGGAACTAAGTACTTTATTGTTGTTTTGTTTTGATTTCCGTATGAATTATATAGAGCTGTAAAATAATTATCCTATTTTCTTTTAGCAGCTTGCTTCCCTTTTTTTTTATTTATTACATTAAGTTAAAATAGTATTAACAACTCTATATACTTCAAATTGCAAGTGCAAAGGGCAACTGATAGAAACGCCGATGAGTGACGAAAGATGAAGTTTGCCGAGGGACATAAAGAAAATAGTTGTACTGTACGTCAGCTAGTGACAACTTTGTATGGAAATGCCAAATATTTTTTTGGGACTTCCTTGGAGAAAGATGTTTGTTTACATGGGTAGAAACAGTTTTGAAAATATGATCACACCTTTTGTTACAGCCTGTATATGTCTGTGGCGGAAAATAAAATGGCTGTCGTAAGATTCCCGTGTGGGCTTCGAAACAGCGAAGATGGGATTAAAAGTAAATTAGTAGTTCATGTGATGAATTTAGTGGGCTAAATTAAGTGATATTCGGATTACCGAAATGTTGAAAACAGGCCTTTACAGTAATAAATTAACTAATGTCGTAGATATGCATGTTGGTTAAAACTACAAACAAAATCTTTTCTTTGTATGTGTTTAAATTATATTTCTATCGAAAGTTAAATAAACATGTTATTAATTTAATATTCTCAATTAATTTCTTCAATCACCACGAATGCTCTCGCACACGCATGTCACTATATCTGTCTCTGTCTGGTGTGGTTTATAGGGGCCGGGCCGCCGCCGCCTCCTCCAATGCCGATGCAAGGTTTGTCACCAATTTCTTACGTAACTTTGTAGAGAATAGGTTGGGCCAACGTCTTGTATAATAAGTTGGGCCAATGTTTTGTGTAACAACTTGGGCCAATCTCTTGTATAATAAGTTGGGCCAATGTTTTGTATAACAAGTTGGGCCAATGTCTTGTATAATAAGTTGGGCCAATGTTTTGTATAACAAGTTGGGCCAATGTCTTGTATAATAAGTTGGGCCAATGTATTGTATAATAAGTTGGACCAATATTTGTATAGTCGATGGAATATTGGCCCAACTTCGTAGCTAAAATGTTGGGCGTTATTGTTAGTTATTTTATTTACTGGAAATAAGTGCGTAGCTAAATAAAATACAATAAATGTAAAGTATTTCCAACTGGGTCTAAGTTCAAAGCCTGTATGTAAGTACTACACTTACAAGCATGTAGCTTAATAATATTCAACTTTCGATCATGTAATGAATTGAAATATAGACTGCACTATTTAATTGATTGGTGAAACTTTATAGATGTGATTTGTAAAAAGAGTAAAAAACTCAATTTCCGGTAAAAAACGGCTGAGCACAGTGTCAACGCTCTATACATGAACGCATTCTGTTTACTTGTAAATAATTTTTGAAAAGACAATCTACGTAGCGTTGTCCTAACTAAAGTCTCCGCTAGAAACAAAAAAAAAGTCATTCATCCGACTTGTACCAAAAACTATAATTACGTAACTTAAAAACACGATTTTTTGTTTATGGAGATATTTAAATAATTTTGGTCTCAAATGAAAGGTATAGGCGTAGAACCATTTTACCCATTTAAATCATGTAAATAGGTTCACGCGTCTATGAGATATTAACTCATTATTGAATGCCAAGTGAAAGGGCCACGGACGCCCCTTACCGCGATACGTTTGTTTTGGTCGTGTTAGCGACACTACCTTAACATTTTTTTGTATACTTTTTAAATATTGGAATACATTGGTAGACAAGTGTTAATGACTTTTATTTTTTCGTTATCTGGCGGGTACTATATCGGGGTCGACTTCCAGTCTAAGATGCTGCTGAATATACGTATTTTACATGTTCATGATTTATGAAGTTTCGCTAACTATTGCATCCGGAATATTTCGGTTTTCTAAGCATGCCACCACAGACATAAATCTAACTAGATGACGCAAGTCCCACCAAGCGTGCCACTTTTTCACAAAAAAATTAAAAACAAATTTAAAGGCATTTTTCTAGATTTCGGTTGATTATCGGTGCCAATAATGATAAATGAAAAAAAATAATTTAAAAAATAATGGGGTGATGGGTCTTAAACTTTAATTTAAAAATGTGGGTCTGCAAACCCTAGATAATTTACTTAGTTTAATGTATTGTTGTTAATCAGGAACTGTCAACATATAAATGATTAATGTTATATGTTAAAAGAGGTGATTTAGCCTACTTAACATAATTTGATGTATGTTGTGTTTACATTTCGAATTAGATCTTTTTTGTTAACTTTTTATACCTTTATGTCAATAAAGACCATTAAAAATCAATCAAAATCAATGCTAAATGAAAAGCTCAAATTACGATCATTGATCATAATTTTACTCCGTTTTTTGGCACGCGAAGTACTAACAATCGCGCCATCTAGTTAGATTTATATCTGTGCACTCTCACAAGCATGTACACACAATAACACGGGTGGTGTGTTTCTAGGTGTCTCGAACGCCCCACCACCGCCGCCCATGCCGACAGGTATGTGTGACGTATCGTAGTGTGTACGTTAACACGTAGTTTGAACGTAGTTGTGTTTGTTTGGTGGGGATTTTGTGGGTGACGGGCTTACTATATTTTATTTATGATTTTTCGAGATTTTCCGACTAAATTAAACACCAACTTTCGTTTCACGATTATAAAACTTGGGCTAATTTATATTGGGTTGGGTAATGATAGATATTTTCTTATAGTAATATTTTGTTCTGTTTAATAGAAGTCGTTTATTGGCCCTCGCATAACTGAACGACTCAACGTCAACTCGAATCAAAATAAAGCATTGAAAGTGTAGCCTCTATTTCGTGACTTACTATAACCTATAAATAAACTACAGTACAACTATTTCATTAATGTCCCCGGCAATCATCGCATTTCCGAATAAAAACGAATGCTAATTGCCATGTGCTGCTATGCTGATGCTATTTCCCGCGGCTTTGATCGTTTATAAAGTCTTTTATCGTCCCAAGGGAATACAAACTATCCTATGTCCTTCCCAGGGTCTCACACTATCTCCATGCCAAATTTCATCTAAATCGGTTCTATAGATCCAGAGATGCATACACGCACAATGATCCACTTGAAGGACTAAGTGCGTCCGCTAAATTGTCACCGCAAAAAAGAAATAGCCGAAAAACCGTTTGCTTATCCTGTCGCGTGTGGTGCGGTGTCGGGCAATTAACAAACGGTTGATACAAATATATGGAGCTTTGAATCGTGACTACCTTTGTCGTGTCGTGTGTCGGCCTATGACACACAATATAAAGCTCATAATTATATACTTGAGAGCAATAAAATCGCACACCTTGACTTTTTTTTGTTAAGGCAGTTTTAGTTTTATTGCTCTCAAGTGTATATCAATGCTTTGAGTCGAGTTGATGTTTTGTTGTTTCTGTGTGCAATGACCATAATACAATTGTTTTAGGCAACTTTGTGAATAAATATCGGAAGCATGTCAATCTTATGATGAACTCTAAGAAGAAGTCATTGTGTATGTAAATTTTTATTGTAAGCCGTGTTTCAGCAGTTGATTTTTACTAACGATAAATAATATCATATAAGGGCGGATCCAGGATTTTTTTCTGGGAGGGGCACAAGGGGTGGACTGGTAAAAATATCAACAATAATGTATATATGTATAGGAAGGTTTATGAAAGTCAAGAGTTTCACTCATTCACTTTTATTTAATTCATATATTTTAACAACTCTGATAATTTGACTTTCTTCTAAGTATGTACTGTGATGGAATCGCCACAGTACGCTAAAAACCGTCTTAGGGCACGAGCCCCCGTGCCCCCCAGCCTCCTTAAATCCGCCCTTGATATCATATAATCATTGTTTATTTTAAAGATTCAATTAAATGGTGTTGTAGGGTTTGATTTTTTTTGTATCTGGTATTGTGGGTAGTTTTAATATTGGTGTTGTTTATCTATTGTAAACGGAATACAGATTACCAAAAATGTCCCGAAATTAAAAAACACTATGTAGTTGTTAATGGCAATCTGTTGCCAGATTTTTCGTTTCACAATAAATAAGCTATTTTTTTTATTTTTTTATTCGGGACTCTTACAGCTAATTTGAACAATAGGGATGTTTCCTGAGTAGAACAATGATAATTTTATTTAGTTTGTCAGTGAGATTATCAAATAATATGGGACACGTATTTTTTGCTTTAGCAAATCAATAAAAAATTAAAAAGTTAAAGCGCATCAAAGTTCAGAGTGAGGGCTTGTGACGTCACTAAGGCAGTATAAAGTGTACTAGCGGCGTGACGTCACACGATATTTCAACGCATTATATCGTCGTCACTTTATGTTTACGTGTCAAAAGAAAAATACGTGTCCAATATTTTTTATTAAGTAAAATGAAGGACAAAAAATAAAATTCAGTAAACTTCCCTATCGTCGTTATTGTAAGACTATTAAGGTCAATTAAAATGCTAGTATATATATATATATCACATTGCTGCACTAGTGTTGTTGGCTTCCTATTTTATATATTTTTACCCCACAGTCTTATAAAGAAGGTAGAGTTTTTTGCCAATCTGTATTATTAATAAAATAACTTATTACCAAAAAAAAAAAAAAAACTCATATACATCATTATATTTGTAATAATTTGTAGGCTGAAAGTATTCGTTCTATCACTCATTTGAGGGGGCTAAAAGCAAAAGCGCCACTGTCCAAGATTTTTTTTTTTGACGAAAAGTAGTAAATACTGTTTATCGCTTACATGGACCAAAAATTTGCAGATAAGAATCAAGTATCTAGGCAGTAGATCATTTTAATAGCCATTAAAAACACTCAAACCATGGAGTATTTTTATAGAAAAAAAAATTATGACAGGACAGTAATATTTTTGCATCTCAGCTTTGGATAGTGTAAGATTTGCATCGAAACGCTTGGACAGTGGCGATTTTGCTTACAAAAATCATCTACTGCGATTACAAAAATGTCATCTTCATCAATACCAATATCAATCATTCAGCACTTAAACACTCACACACAAGTCTTTCCCCCTACAGCAGGAGGAGGACCTCCACCGCCACCCCCTCCGCCAATGCCAGGTGGTCCGCGAGGCCCCCCTCCGCCTCCTATGCCTGGTATGGGTGGGGGCCCGCCGCCCCCGCCTCCTATGATGGGAGGCCCCAGGCCACCACCACCGCCTGGAGGGTTCATGATGCCGAGGATGGTGAATATCTCGCGTTGTTGCTAATTGCTAAATGATAATTTTTATCCGTGGTGCTAGGCAACTGGGCTTATACCAGTTGTAAACGACCCTTTGTGCCTATTGGCCTTGTTTGTTCTGTCTCCTGCTTGATATGGAGTAAAGTGGCAATTTGTATTTTTCCCTACTCCTCCGTTATTGTTTTCTGAATAATTTCGTTGTGGTATCCAAGACAGTTAAATTCATTCTCCGGGACTTCGTCGAGCTTCAATGCCTCGGCGCTTTTCTGGTGGTCGCCACTGTTGATTCTGGCTTTCAGGAGTTGCAGTGGTTTGGGAATAGTGCAGTGGGATTGTACCAAAACAAGTAAAATTTCATAATTTAAAAAACCCCCGACACATTTATCTTGCGAAAACACCCCGATTCAAACAGTAAAACGCCCATAACTTTTGAACGGCTGAACCGATTTTATTCAAACATAGCTAAGAACACTCTCGACAAAATTACCTTTCAAACAAAAAAAAACTAAATTAAAATCGTATCATCAGTTTAGGCGCTATGATGCCACAGACAGACACACAGATACACAGCAACACACGTGAAACTTATAACACCCCTCTTTTTTCCGGCAGGGGTTAAAAAGAAAATTGTCGCGTTGTTATAAATACACCACTCGGGCACATTTTTAGACCACAACTAGAAATTCTCTCAGCAAAAAGAGCAAAAGAGACGAGATCTAATCGCTTCCCATTCAGAAACTTAAGGAGTTTTTTTTTTCTAGCCCGTACCCGATGTGCTACCTCACGGCTTGAAGCCTAAGCGCAAGTGGGAGCTGGAAGGTCCTTTAAAACGCGCCAACTGGAAGACTATCGTACCGGCGAAGATGTCTGAAAAGGCTTTTTGGGTTACGGTAAGACATATTGCTAGCACTTTTAGCATGTATTATTATACACTAGCTGACCCGGCAAACTTTGTTTTGCTTAAAAAGACCAAACATTTATCTACCCCACCCTACCCTACCCTACCCTACCCTACCCTACACTACCCTACAATACTCTACCCTACACTACCATACCCTACCCTACCTATATATGTGTTTTCCCAGGTCTCAAACTATCTTCATACCAACTTTCATCTAAATCGGTTTCATCTAAGCGGTTTAAGCGTGAAAAGGTAACAGACAGACAGACAGACAGAGTTACTTTCACATTTATAATATTAGTATGGATTACATAACATTGGCATGTATTACGTATTTCTTTGGTGATGGAAAAATTTTTCATCATCATCATATCAGCCGAAAGACGTCCACTGCTGGACATGGCCTACCCCAAGCGTCGCCACATTGACCGGTCCCGTGCGTCTCGCATCCAGCGGATCCCCGCAACCTTCACCAGGTCATCGGTCCACCTGGTGGGAGGCCTTCCAACGCAACGTCTTCCAGTTCAGTAAAATTGTTTATCTTGCTTACAGTGCCAAGAAGACAAGTTAGCATCACCAGATATCTTAAGCGGCTTAGCACTTAAGTTCTCAAGTAAACCCGTCGCTAAGAAGAATGAAGATGCTGTCGATAAGTGAGTAAATCTTTATAAGTGGTTGGTGTTTTTGAAAATAACTTCGACCAATCCGACGATAGGACGAACAGACTGATGCGCAATCGACTGTCGAATACTTGTCCCTTTAAAGGTAGTTCTTTGTATTTTTTAGGGTTCCGTACCCAAAGGGTGAACACGCCTGTTACTAAGACTCCGCGGTCCGTCTGTCTGTCTGTCACCAGGCTGTATCTCATGAACCGTGATAGCTAGACAGTTGAAATTTTCACAGATGATGTATTTCTGTTGCCGCTATAACAACAAATACAAAAAACAGAATAAAATAAATATTTAAGAAGATGTAGTGACTAAAATTTAAAAGAGTATGTTAAGATGGTTTGGCCATGTTGAGAGGATGAATGAAAGGAGACTAACGAATGGTATTTACAAGGCAGACGTGAATGGAAACGCCGGCAGGGGACGCCCTAGAAAGACATTTATAGACCTTATAGGTGATGTTCTTTAGAAAGGCCAAGTGCGCAGTACTCAAAACCGGCGTATGTGTATGACTAGATGTATGAATGTGAGTGAAGCAAAAGATGTTTGTAAGGATCGTAGCAGGTGGCGTTCTGTAGTTTCTGCCTACCCCCATGGGAAAAAGGCGTGAGTTTATGTTTGTATAAATATTGAAGTAGGGTTCCTATACAACAACCGTGATTTTTTTGCGATAATGGTACGGAAGCCTTCGTGCGCGAGTCCGACTAGCACTTGGCCGGTTTTTTTAAACCAATATTTTTATGGAACGATTGTTCGACAGTTTCACACAAAATACCTAATTCAAAATTTTAATATCTCGAAACATGTCGCTAGCAACACTGCATGCAAATGTTTCTCACTGCAAAATGTTGCCAGCGATATTGTATGCAGCATCATGCTGTTTCTGCTGTGGAAAAAAGGCTTTATTTGCTATCAACGACACCCTCAAACACGCTTCATAAAACCACGGCTTCTACCCACCCCATCATCACAAAAAAACTAACATCCGTAAAACACAAGACTGTATTCCAGGGTGCACACGCTGAAGAAGGTGAAGGACCTGAAGGTGCTCGACAGTAAGGCGGCGCAGAACCTGTCCATCCTGCTGGGCGGCTCGCTCAAGCACATGTCGTACGAGCACATACGTACGTGTGTGCTGAGGTGTGACACCACCGTGCTCACCGCCAACGTGCTGGATCTGCTGATACAGGTGAGTTCTGCTTTCGTAGCTAGCTGGACCTGTGAAGAGCTAGCATCGCTCATCATAATACTCACAACAGATCTTTGTGTCTCTGGATTGGCTGCAAGACCCTGTGAAGTAGCTATTTCTGTGTCAATATTGAAAGTTTGTATAACTGTTTCTTTCACTCGAGTACGTTTGTCGCATCGTTCTATCTCGCTTACTCTATGATGACAAACTGTTTCTTGCGCAATGGTTGTCAGAGCCAACTTCAGAGTCACAAAGATCCGTTGTGGCTATTATAGTTGGCTCAGGCCGAGTTTCTCACCGCTAAATTACCGCAGAATTAATGTGACTAATTGTCAAGCACGCGTTGGATGCTGTGATTGGTTGAATGAATTCAACAGCCAATCACAGCAGATAAATGGCAATTATTCGTCGATTACGTTAACAGCCCGATAATCGAGTGTTGAGTGGGTCATAGTGGTTTTCCTGGTTGAGAATAAGCTTGCTTAATTCATATGTAAAATCGCAGTGGTGGCTCGATTGTAATTGGGCTCGGTTCGCTCGCTCAGCTAGTTAACTTGCAGCAGGTTGCTTTGATTGATAATGGGCTCGCTTCGCTCGCCTCAACTTTGGTTGAAAAGGTCGATCACGACCATTGTGGTATAACACACGGTAAAATAAGCTAGGTCAAATACGAATCAAACTACCGAAGCGAGCCCGTTCATAATTAAAGCGAACGCTGTGAGCTTACTTACAAGGCAAGCGAGCGAAGCGGACCCATTCTCAAACAGAGTTACAAATTCGAGTCAAGTTGATAAGCAAGCCGAGCGAGCGCATAACACGGGGTCCCAGCGCTGACAAAGAAAATTTGGTTCAAATGTATATCACTAGATATCGACATTTGTTATTGAATCGTGTGTAAAAATTAATTTTCCAGAATTGTTCATAAAACTTGTTTAATCGAGTTGATTTGATTGTCCTAAGCACAAAATTAAGGAATATTGGCACAGTATAAATTTAAAAACAGTATGGAAACTACCTACAAACACTCGAAACTGCACACTTACACATACGTACGCACCGACGAGACCGATCGGGCACTTTCGAGGTAATGTCAGTACTAATTGCCGCGTCGCGACGAGTGGTTACGTATGTTTGTGTAAGTGTGCCGTTTCACGCTTTTGTAGGTAGTTACCATGCTGTTTGTATATTTTTACTGTGATATTGGGCTCCTAATTCACATTTCAAAGATAATTTGAAAGGATTATTTATAATTGATTCCAAAAGATGGCGTTTTTGAATTCCTAAGGAATGCCACTCGTATTTTTTTTTATTGGGTTATTCACACATTTTGGTACAATGAAACTGTAAAAACGTGTAAAACTGTAAAACAAATCGTCACAGTATTTATAGAAAAAAATAGTCACGAACCAAGATAACCCTTTTACTTGTAAGTCGCTGCTAACATCATCTATAGCCGTGGAACGGAACCGAACGCGATCGAAGTACTTATAATCAGCATAATAAAACGAAAAACGCTAGTTACGTCGGCACGGTTTCTTTGTGTGGGATAAGGCATCTGTATGCTAGTATTATATTATCTGTGGCATTAGATTGCGAGGCAACCGAGCAAGCCAAGGTCGCGTGGGCTTTGGTTATACGCGTAAGAGCAGAGAGAGCAAGGATTGTACGACAGAAGCGAGCTAGAATGTCCTTTACCTTGTTGGGGGTAGATGGATAGCGAAATTAAACACGTACGTTGCAGGGAATAATTTGCTTATCTATTCGTAAAAGATCCTTCCTTACATACTATTTTGGAACATTCAGTATGAACAGGGTACACAATATATAATGTTATTTTATTGTCCGATGGGAGAACACTGATCTCCTAAACTTAAAACAACTCTGTAGCAATGATCTACGATGAACGTGCACCCATCTCACTCTCGCGCGTGCGCGACGTATAGCGCCGTCTGTACGCACACAATAAATATTACCGGCGCTGGCGCATCCTCTTCAGTACGTATTTAGTTCCAAGGCTGGCATGTCGTCTGTTCGTGCGGCGAGTGTTTACATATAGTGTCGTAAGTATGTGGATACGGGAGTCCCACAACCTTTTCTAAATCTTCCTTACATTTTGTTCCAGTACTTACCCCCAGCGGACCAGCTAAAAAAGCTAGCAGACCTCAAAGTGAACGCCGAAGAGTTGACGGAAGCGGAACAGTTCGCAGCCACGGTGGCTGACGTCAAGCGACTGGTGCCGCGACTGAGGAGTCTGGCCTTCAGGGAGCACTACACCGAAATGATCTCTGAAGTTAAACCTGTAAGTAATGTTTTTATACAGTAGACCATCATGGTTTGGTGTCCCATCTAGAGAATATAATCCTGAGCATGTTTTTCAATCCCAGTATTACGGGATTTTTGAGGCGTAATCCCGGGATCCCGATTAATCTAATTGGACACAAATGAAAAAAAAATTGAACATTAAAAAATAAATGTTTTTAATGTCTTTGCAAACAAATAATAAAATAAGAAAAGAAAAAGACAAAACAAAAAACAATACTTTTGCAAGAAATCAAAAAGATAAAACAAAAAACTGTTTAGAATTTCGAAAATATAATCGCAGAAATATCAAAGCATCTAATGTTTGACTTCCAAGCCTGCTTTGTAGTTTATTGCCAACATAAGCAGCAGCTGAACATATTTTGGGTGTGTGTAAAATATTAGAACTGTACCTGTGTAGTTTATACTGTGTATAATTATACTTATCGTACGACGGCGTATCTAAGGGTTGTTTTTTATCTTTATGTAATAAATGCTATTAGTATAATCTAGGCAAGGTGTACATTGTCCAGGCGCAACGGACTACGGCATACAAATTAGACTTGTTTGTGGCAATCCGGAAAATCCCGGGATTAGCCAATTACAGTCCCGGGATTTTCGGGACCTGAAAACGGTCGGGATCCCGGGATTGTATTCTCTAGTCCCATCATTGTCCATCATGGTCCTTAGTGGCCCATCAAGGGACGTATCTTACTTTCATAGTGGTGCATCATTGCCACTGATACATTCGCACTGGCTCTTAGCACGGAGAACCAATGAAAAAACATTGGTTCAAATAAATTGCACTAGATGGCGTGATAAGCATCGATTTGTTATTGATTTTTATTTATCTATTTATGTACACACAAAACACTTACCAAAGAAAAGAAAAAATACAGATAGAAGAGCACAAAGGTACTTCTTATTTCAATAGAAAAAAAAATGTAATATTAAGTTTTTCTAGAAATTATTATTAAAAAATGTATGTTCTTGTTCAATTAACTCTCCTCAGCATAAAACATGATGGTATATAGGGCACCCTGATGTGTTAAAACTATCATACTTCGACTGTAACAAGTAAAATTTCAAAATTTAACAACCCCCGACACATTTATCTTGCGAAAACACCCCGATTCAAACAGTAAAACGCTCATAACTTTTGAACGGCTGAACCGATTTTACTCAACCATAGCTAAGAACACTCTCGACAAAATCACCTTTTAAACAAAATAAACTAAATCAAAATCGGTTCATCCGTATAGGCGCTATGATGCCACAGACAGACACACAGATACACAGCAACACACGTGAAACTTATAACACCCCTCTTTTTCGTGCGGGGGTTAAAAAAGGGACAGATGAATATGACTTGTATCTCTGTCCCTTACGCACACTCAAAATATGGGAGCTTATGGTACCCTCCTGGCTCTTCGGAAGAACATCACTAATAAGATCCGTCTATGTTCAAAAATTAAAGTTGATTCTCATTTTGTTCACAGGACATAGTATCCGGCACAGCGGCGTGTGAAGAAGTGAAATCAAGTGACAAGTTCGCCAAAATACTTGAGCTCCTACTACTATTAGGAAACTATATGAATTCGGGCTCAAATAATGCTGGCGCGTATGGATTTGAAATTAGCTTCCTTACTAAGGTATGTAGTTTATTAAATATTAATTTTAAATTGTGGAAGTTCCATGTTACAGGGACACTATTTTAATGTAAAGATAAAGTGGCAACCCTCCAAATGTCAGTTAAGTCTACGAATATTTGGTTTAAAGGTCTCGCAACCGTGCCAGTGGCTTAGCCAAAAAAAAAAAAAAAAAGTCTACGAAATAAAAAGGAGAATGCCCATTTTGTAAGGGCCCCTTTGAAAAAATGGTTGTATCTTGATGAATTTGGTTGTATATTGTAGAAAAACATGTTATATTCATAATTACAAAACATTTTTTATTTATTTTGCGGGGCTCACGCTATTACAATGCAATAAGGTGCATACAAATGTCCAAGTGAAGGAACCTGATCTGTTGTTGTCTGTACATATAAAGTAAAGGACACAGATGGAAAATAACACAAAATATAAATCCTATTTTTGTATAATATTGAAATCGCACACAAGATACCTCATAAGGGGCCTGTGTATGGGCAATGTGCTTTGATTTGATACGTCTGCTAGTTGGTCAAAATCATAGTCGGCACATATCTACTTATAACCGATTAATAACCGTAGAATCAATTTTCATTGAATGTAAATTTTAACGTTCAAAAGTGCCACATGATGGCCTATTTGAAATAAACACATTTGACTTTGACTTTGACTTTAACCATCTGCAATAATGTACCTTTCAAATGTAGAAAGATTTTTTTAGGCACAGATATACCTCAGTAGCTGATTTTAAAATGAGAATCACGTCTAATTGGCTAGTCGTTTATTTTTGGAAAAATACATGTTACATTAGACCATTTTCTTAATATTTTGATCTAAGTTCATTTTGAGTTTTATTCGTATAACATAGTGTAATTAATTTGTAAAGTTATGTCTGACACGGACAAAAACAGGACAATCGCACCAAAACCGCTGGGCGTATTTTAATGAAATCGACAACATCTTAAAGACACAACAACATATTAACAACAACAATTAATTATCTACATTTTGATCTAAGTATTTTTTTTAAGTCATAGAATAATAAGGAAAGTACAAAAAAAAACTTTTGAATTTTGGGTCGCGCGGGTGTGAAACGAGTGCGCGTTTTGTTCCCTCAAGGTGGTTGGCGACTTTTGTCCTCTTAAATAGTCGTAATGGTTCCAGAGTAGTCCGTAGTGGTATCCTACAAATCTGAACAAACTCACGAATCTCTCATTATAATATCAGATAAGATTCAGCTTTTCTCGCGGTATTTTTTCTGCGATAATAGTTATTTATGCTACAAGTGCGGAAGGTAGGTGATTTCCGATGAGTGGATAAATCGACACGAGTCGGAAATCATCTTACGTACGTGTATCATACAACATTTTACTATGCATTGTGCGAGGAAACAAATAAATTAATAAAATGGCGGGCTTATTCAAGCGCGTTCAGCATATCCACAGATTAACTAATAATTCCTCGGGCATATCTACTGCGCATGTGCGAATAGCTGTCACATCGTAACGCAATAAGGCCCGAGCCAAATATACGTTCTGCCAAACATATTTAATGAATATTTAAAATTAATTATTGATCAAAATCTAAAATAAAAACGCCTAAAATAAAGTATTAGTTTTATTTTACCTTTTATATGAATGATAATCTGTACTTAACAAATTTTTTAAACTTTTCTCAAATAATAAAAACTCTATGCGTCGGGCTGACGTTGGAGTTAAAAATTAAATAAGTACAGGAAAGTAAAAAGTACTAGTGAAAAAAAGTGACACTTTCCGCACAGTTTGGCTGCTTGGAAAACCGCTCTTTTCGAGGACATGCATTGTAATAGTTATTTATGATACTAGTGCGGAAGGTAGGTGATTTCCGATGAGTGGCATTTTTATTCACGAGCGAGCGAAGCGAGTGAGTGGATAAATCGACACGAGTCGGAAATCATCTTACGTACGTGTATCATACAACATTTTACTATGCATTGTGCGAGGAAATAAATAAATTATTCAAATGAAATAAAAAAGATGGCGGGCTGATTCAAGCGCGTTCAGCATATCCACAGATTAACTAATAATTCCTCGGGCATATCTACTGCGCATGTGCAAATAGTTGTCACATCGTAACGCAATAAGGCACGAGCAAAATATACGTTCTGCCAAAAATATATAATGAATATTTAAAATTAATTTATTGATCATAATCTAAATCTAGAGTAATTAAATCGCCTAAAATTAAGTATTAGTTTTATTTTACCTTTTATATGAATGATAATCTGTACATAACTAATTTGTAAAACTTTTCTCAAATAATAAAAACTCTATGCGTGCGTCGGGCTGACGTTGGAGTTAAAAATTTAAAAAAATACAGGTAAGTAAAAAGCACTAGTGAAAAAAGTGACACTTTCCGCACAGTTTGGCTGCTTGGAAAACCGCTCTTTTCGAGGACATGCATTGTAAAGTATTTTTCGTACCACTTGCTCAAAAAAGTGACATTCTATGCCACAAAAAACGAACATAACAATAGTCATTTTTAATCTGTTAAAAACAGGGAAAGAAAATTGTACTGAATTTTATTCATCCTCTAGGGGGAGAATGTGATTTAAATTTGGAATACTTACCGAAATTTATACTGAACTACATCTGTGTTTACACCATTGAGTTTGTATATAAAGAATTATACATCTTTTAGAAAAAGGAATACGCATTTATTATGCAGTTATGATTATTAAATAAAATTACGAAAACCGACGAGGCCGTATGAGCTTGATGCCTTTGCTTTTCCGACAAAATATATTAGTCTAGGAATTTGTCGAGTTTTTGTTTTCTTCAAATACATAAACGTTAAGTTTATTTTACTTTTAATTGTCATTATTTTTAATAAATGCTTATCTCATATTATTATTGTGTTAATTTTTTCGCAAATGATACGAAAAGTAGAGTATTTTCCTCGGTGATAAAGCTGTCTTAGTCTTGGGTGAACTTAAATCCCTCGCTACGCTCAGGACTCATCTTAAATCCCTCGCTTCGCTCGTGATTTAAGTTTTTAACACCCTCGCTACGCTCGGGAGTAAACCTCGAGTCCTTCGTTACGCTCGCGATTTAAATCGTCTCCCGCGACAGAAGACACTGCTTTATCCCCTTGGTTAATAATCTACTATTCTTATCTATGACAGGTTTTTTTTTTGTAATATAGTTCGCTTCCAGAGATTCCTACTAAGAATCAAACAGTTTACCATTTATAATATTAGTTTAGATAATAATTAAATTAATGTATTTTGTCCACAGTTAACGGCGACGAAAGATCTAGAAAACAAACAGACATTATTACATTATTTAGTTGAAACCATAGAGAATAAGTTCCCCGAAGTACTAACGTTCGCAGAGGAAATGCCTCATATAGACAGGTGAGTTACCCAGGCCACGGGCACCCAACGCGAAGAAAGAAAATTTGGTTCAAATAAATGGCACTAGATGGCGTGATAAGCTTCGATTTGTTATTGAGTTTTGTGAAATATAATGTTTTTTTTGAGAAATGATCATTTAAAATGTATGTTCTTGTTTAATTAACTCTCATAATCATAAAATTAAGGAATATTGGGCTCTTAATTCACATTTCAAAGATTATTTTAATGGATCATTTAAAATTGATGCCAATAGATGGCGCGGTTTTAAATATTTGAGGCATGCCACTCGATTTTTTATTTTTGTATTGTAACACATTGTACTGTAAAAATGTGATTATATACATTCTCTAACCGACGTTCTTCTCCCCAGAGCGGCCCGCGTCTCGATGGAGAACGTCCAGAAATCCCTGAAGAAGATGGAGAACGACATCAAGTCTCTGGAGATGGATCTGAACAACTCGCGCGTGCAGCAGTGTACCGACGATCTGTTCAACGAGTCTATGAGTGTATCCTTTTATAAAAAACCCGGCCAAGTGCAAGTCGGACTCGCGCATAAAGGGTTCCGTACTTGGTAAATTGCGGTTTACGATTTATGCCGTATTAAAAAAAAAACTACTTACTAGATCTCGTTCAAACCAATTTTCGGTGGTAGTTTACATGGTAATATAAATCATATATTTTTTTTAGTTTTATCAATCTCTTATTTTAATCTTATCTCTTTTTTTAGTTTTATCAAATTCTTAAGTTACAGGGGGGGCGACACATTTTACCACTTTGGAAGTGTCTCTCGCACAAACTATTCAGTTTAGAAAAAATATATATTAGACACCTCTATATCATTTTTGAAGACCTATCCATAGATACCAATAGATACGTATGGTTTTGACGAAAAAAAAAACTTTAGTTTAGTTTCAAGTATGGGAACTCCCAAAATTTATTGTTTTTTTTCTATTTATGTGAGAAAATCTTAATGCGGTTCACAGAATACATCTACTTACCAAGTTTCAACAGCATAGTTCTTATAGTTTCGGAAAAAAGTGGCTGTGACATACGGACGGGTAGACAGACAGACAGACAGACAGACATGATGAATCTATAAGGGTTCCGTTTTTTGCCATTTGGCTACGGAACCCTAAAAACGACTAACTTTATAAGAATGTAAGGTTCTCTTGATATCAATCGAAAAATCTAGCTGCCTGTTAGGTTCAGTCACAGACATAAATCTAACTAGATGACGCAATTATATGTACTTCGCGTGCCAAAAAACGGAGCAAAGTTACGACAAATGATTGTAATCTGAACTTTTCATTTAGCATTATCGGCACCGAATCTAGATCTTTTTATGCCATATTGAGCTATAAAGAATGTATAGAAAAAGTTGGCCGAGGCATTGGAAATGTTTTATTTCATTGGTAAGTAAATTTGTTTATATACACTCACAACGTAATGTTCCAAATATGAATTCAAAAAATATTGCATAAACACGTACTTTATATTCGTGGATAGGTAAAATTAAAAAAAAATATCCATTACAGTTCAACATTTTTCTTCGATTTTCAAACAACTGAATCATAAACTAACTTTTTAATTTTTATAGCACACTTTTACTTTTTAATTTACTGGTGCGTATGGGCTCATTGACATTGACAGTCATGGTGCAATGAGAATCTAAATTGCCCGCCATACCGCATATTTTTTCCTTTTCCACTTTTATTTTATTTCAACTGTATGAGTGAAGATAAAATAGTGTATGCAACGGTATATAATTAGGTATTAAAACACTCGCGTGTTAATATTATCACATTCGGCTTCGCCTCATGTGATAAACCCACTACTATTTTAAGTTGTTTGTGAATAAGTGGCACACTTGGTTTCATACAGATGGAGGGACTTGCGTTATCTAAACTCCATTTGCGATAACATTAGCCATTTAAATTAGCCCATTTTAAAGCCCGTTCAACCGATTTTGACTTCTATTGCGTTGGTGATACGACAAATGGTAGCTTTAGTAAACAGTTGGTTTTGGTAATAGGTTTAAGCTTTTTATGTCATCTTTATGTTTACGGGATAGAACTCAAAGTCGGTTGAACGGTTAAAAAGATTTGGAAACATGTCTAATGTTATTTCAAATGGAGTTTAGTTAGATTTTTGTCTATGACGTAAACGTATAGAGTGATGAATTATTCGTCACTTAATCGGTGTATTCAGCTGTAATCTTACGGCGATGCGCAATCGATGCATGGTAGACCCACCCATACATACTTACAGGCTTATTACAAAAAGCGGTTTAACTAAAAACCCAGGTTTAAATCTCTATAAACCACGGTTTAAATAAAAATGATATTATAAATAATGGTTTAGCGATAAACCATGGACCATATCATGGTCTAACGCTAAACCTCGGCGGCCCCTAGTTTAACGGTGGTCTAAGTCGTATCTGTCAAAGTTTTTCTTTAAGGTTATAGAATCTTTTTCATTGTGTTGTGTTGTTTTTACCCGAAAATGGATATTAACATGGTGGATTTAATTGATATTGAGGATATTACTTTTTCCTCGGTACTCCAATTCTCAGATGTTTTTTTTTGTTGGTCCATCACAACACATATATTAACACATTATTAACAAAGAGGCAATTGTTATAATAGAGACTTGGAGGACTTTAAAATTTCTAAACCTAATGAACTTTGTTCAACGAGCGATGGTTTTGTTAATTGTTATGGTTTCATGTAACGCGCGAGAATGTTACGTTTCGTTACACGTACGTAGATGTAATATTAGTAATTAATACGAATTTAAGTCATGTGCTTAAACCTAAACAAATCTGCAATCGATAAAGTAACTAATGTTTATATACATGCAAAATAACAAAGTGTCAATATTTGAACACTCCTAAACATCATTTAATCCTTATCGCATTATCAAAAAGTTTTCTTTTCTGGGCATACGGAACGTTGCAATTAAACGATATTATGGTGAACGAATGATATTTGTTTTATGCTGTGGTTGAAATATTCATGATATATTGACAATGGTTCATAGAGTATAGTAATAGATTTGGTTCAAATGACGGTACTAAGAAGACCAGGGTTTTTTTAAGTTTTGTAATACGGACAAATTTAGACCATGGTTTTGCAGATAAGCCTGGACTTGATAAGCCAGGTTTAAACCAAGGTTTATTGAGTTTTTTGTAATAGGACTGTTAATGTTTTAAAACGTCTTATGACGAAATATTATGAGCGTAATAATACCGAAACGTACTATTTGCACTTTATCACACTGACAAAAAAGTTTATAGATCAATGTCATTAGGAAATTTGGCCTTTTTTAGGGTTCCGTACCCAAAGGGTAAAAAGGATTCTTAGTAATAGGGTCCCGCCCTATTACTAAGACTCCGCGGTTCGTCTGTATGTCTGTCACCAGGCTGTATCTCATGAACTGTGATAGCTAGACAGTTGAAAAATTCTCAGATGATGTATGTCTGTTGCCGCTATAACAACAGATACTAAAAACAATAAAATAAATATTTAAGTGGGGCTCCCATACAACAAACGTATTTTTTTTCCGTTTTTAGCGATAATGGTACGGAACCCTTCGAGCGCGAGTCCTACTCGCACTTTGTCGGTCTTTTTTTCTTGTTGCATTTCCTCATGGTTGTCCTCAACCATGGGGTGGGTGAAAGGGGTCTTTTAGACTCGTAACTGACTAAAAACACCCCGCTGGTCCCTCGCACACTAGCGTTGGGGGCCTAAAATGTGAATTTTATGTTTCCAAGATCCCAATAAATCTGTATTATTAATATTATAAAGAGGAAAGATTTGTATTTTTGTAAGTAACGAATAAACTTAAAAACAACTGGACCGATTTCAAAAATTCTTTCACCGTTGGGAAGCTACACTATCCCCGGACAGTGGTGTCTCATCCCATACAAAAAAATCGTGCCAACGTTCTATACTGATTATTTTTTGTACATCGATCGCGTTCGGTTCCGTTTTGTTCCGTTCTACGGATATAGATGGTGATTTACAAAAAATAATCGGTATAATCAGATCAAAAACGCTAGTTACGTCGGCACGGTTTCTTTGTATGGGATGAGGCGTCTGTATGCTAGTAATGTATTATTCCCCGGGTGACAAAGGCTACTTCTTATCCCTGTATTCACACGGAAACGGGGACTACGTGGGTGAAACCGCGAGGCGTCAGCTAGTCAACTATAAATCATACCATCCTTAACTCCTCACCACTCTGCTGTGGTATGTTTGTGTACAGTAGACCAATATCCGTTCTTTTTATGTTTTACAAAGATTAATATAGCATTCCAAACGCATACTTCTCCAACAATTTTACCCTTAACTCAGCACACAACAGTCATTCGCAATAGAGGCTCGAGAACAATGCGACCTCCTCCACTCGATGTTCCGCAAGATGGAGGCGCTGTACACGGAGCTGGCCGAGTATTACGTGTTCGACGCGCACAAGTACACGCTCGAGGAGTTCTTCTCCGACATCAAGACATTCAAGGACGCCTTCATTGTGAGTAGCATGCGGTAATAGACCCTAGGTGTAGGTCAGGAACGTCAAAAGTAGCTTGAACCTTAATAACAGCCTTCGCAATACAAAAATGCTTATAGGAGTCGACCTCTTGGTAAGGTTGTAGGACCTTCCCGTTAAGTACATTTTAGTGGGAACTCATAAAAATGGGCAGTTTCTATAGGCAAAAAATCACAGAAACAGCATCACAGTCCCAAAAATCACCCTTGGAAGTCGTAACAGTTAATTTTATATCGAATTTCGTAGAATTCGACAGTAGTTACAGGTCTAGCGCCTAACTGTGTCAGTTCTGAGGTATGGGAGCGGTACGGGAGGGGTGTGTTTACGAAACGTCAAACGACACGTAACTTCAGTTGGGAGTCAGGCTTGCTGTCGTCAACACGTGTTAATTGGACAGGTCGCTTCAAATAAAACGCACACGGTATTCGCAACCAAAGATGAGTCCTCCAATAAGGTCTCAAACTAAACAAATTGTTTATAAAGTGTACGAATATTTAAAAACAAAAAAAAAAGATCGCAATTCTGCTTAGTTAGTAAAGATGACATCTCTCGATTCCTGAACTACCTATTTTATAATATTTACCTACAAATTTGTACCCTTGGTAGGCGAGTCCGACTCGCACTTGTCCGGTTTTTTTTTAATTGTCACACGCCGAAATATTAATCAATTTGACTTGGGTACACTCTCGTAAATATCATAAGCATATCGTAAGAGATATCTGCATTAAAATGTATCACGTGTATAGCGAGACAGTTAGGATACGTCATGTCACGTACCGACACCCCTCCCGTACCGCTCCCATACCTCAGGAACGGACACAGTTAGGCGCTAGACCTGTAGAAGCCTAGAAACAGACTCGATTTCGTCTAAGTTATTTTTGTGGAATCTTCATATTTCTGCCCTTGTCCTATTTTGCTTGGGGTAGACACACGTTTTCAGTTGCGGCGTTGATATTTTCGTTAGGGCCAAGTGTTTCAGAAATATCGCCTAGAGAATAGTTTTCCGTGACGAAATTATCCTTACCATTTAAAAAAAAAAAGGAAATTTAGTCATTGTATTTATGAATCTCTTTCTTTCCACAGGCCGCCCACCAAGAAGTCGCAGCAGCTCGCGAAGCAGCTGCACGGGCTGCCAGAGCCCGCTCAGCTCGCGCGGCCGCCGAGCGCGAGCGTAGGGACCGAACGCACCGGTATAAGCAGCTGTTGGACATACATCAAGCCCAAGATGGTGTTATGGACAGGTACGTTACAATACTCACTTTACAGACATCATTCCGACCATCAAGGCATTAAAAAATGGCAAGGCTGCTGGACTTAACTGTTGATCAGATAAAACACCTGGTACTTTTGGCTGCATCTAGGCTCTTAGCATTCTTTAATAAATGCATGGCTTCGGCAAACATTCCCAAATTATCACTGCCAAAACCAGGTAAGCCCAAAAATTATCGCCCTATTTCTCTGCTATGACACATATTGGCTGTTTGAAAGACTTATAAAACCGCCTCACAGCAGAAATTGACTCGACTCTAATACCTGAGCAGGCAGGCTTTAGACCTGGTAAGTATTGCACTAGGAAGGCCCTCCGACTGACAAAATATATGGAGGATGGGTCTGGTGTCGTATTCGTTGACCTCTCGGTGGCTTACGACACCATCACTATAAAAAGACTGCTAGGCAAAGTCAGCAACCTTACTAAGGATCAGGGTTTTGCACTTATATTAAGTGAAATCCTGCACAACCACCGTTGCCAGATATGCTTCCAGTCCACCAAGAGCATAATATGGCGACGGCAAAAGAACGGTGTCCCTCAGGGTAGTGTGTTGGCGCCGACACTTTTTAACATCTACACGAACGACTACCCATCAACACACGGTTCCTTGATACGGATGACTTGGCCTTAACGAGACGATCCTTGACTTTTTTCATCCGGAAAATCTCAATAGCCATTACATGAGACTTAAAGATACCTGACGAAATGGGGGTGTGCTAGAGGTGCCCCTATGCCTAAACCGTCGGGGAATACTGGTGTGAATATTATGTTGATAAAAGAGATGTACCAGAAATTTATGGAGCCTGGGCCATCACTTTGTACACTATATGTAAAATCGCTATACAATATAGTAACAGTTTTTTATTGTTAATTATTATAATTTCACTTCGTTTCAATGTACACTCAAATTAACTTTGTAAAGTTGAGCTACACTATATAAAATTAAACATGGTGGATCAGATCAGCAGTATACGAAAAATGTCATTTTGACAATGACATTTAATTGACGTGTCATCAAATCAAAAAATTAACACGAATTCAATTGCAACAGAGAAGCAATCAATCAAAGTCCTTAGTAGTAAACTGGGTTACAAAGCTAAAACAATCAAGCGCCGAAACATATCCAATTCAAAGTCAAAGCAAAGAAAGACTCAAAGATGTCACTTCTTAAAATTGTCAAAGTCGTCAAACGTTATGTCAAAAACAACTGTTATGGCCGCCGTAAAATAGGGTTATCTTATTATAAAACTTTTAAAATGTTGATTGTACGCCTGAACCTTCTTCAAATTAATTTGTTAGTATTTTTATGGCAATTCCCCTATTTTTTCCGATTATCTACATAGTGGTGGCTCAAAATCGAACAACTCCTTTATTTTTTTATGTGATGTATATTAAATGTATCTTCTTATTTCAGTTTGATGGAAGCTCTACAAAGCGGGTCTGCGTTCAGTCGAGAACGACCTAGGAAGAAAGCGAACCCAAGGGTAGCTGGCGGTAAGACTACATGCTTATATTTATTAACATAGTAACTAAATTTTCTAGCTGATATAGTTGGCATAAGCCTAGGTCGAATTTTTGACATCAGGTAATATGCAAATCTCTATGGCGTTTTTAATAGAATTGTGTGTTTAGACTTAGCTAATGTTAAATTCACTTCATCGCTCTTCTTGTGTTCATTAGTATTACAAATGTTTTGTCTATCTTTCATATCATTGCTACATGATTTAGATATTGAACTCAAACTTGTTTCTTAATAGGGTAGTTGGCTGTAAACTTTTTTGTCCGTCAGGTAGATTAATAAAAAAATATTGGACACGTATTTTTTCTTTTGACACGTAAACATAAAGTGACGACGATATAATGTGTTGAAATATCGTGTGACGTCACGCCGCTAGTACACTTTATACTGCCATAGTGACGTCAAAAGCCGCCACTCCTGCAGTTTGATGCGTTTAACTTTGTTATTTTTTATTGATTCGGTAAAGCAAACAATACGTGGCCTTTCTTTGATAATCTCACTGACAGACTAAATAGAATTATATTTTTTCTACCCAGGCAACATTCTTATTAAAACATTTTGTTTCTAATGTGTGCTTTATAGGGCAAAATTATAATATTAGTTTAAGCACTAAGCACAATTTTAGAGTAACGTCATATCATACTGTAATAAGTGTTCAATGTAAAAACCATTGAGTCACCAATTATAACCATTATACTATACTAAAAGTAAAGTAAATGGTAAAAATAAAAATGGTAATATAATGGTGAAATAATATAGTTCCAATTGAAAGAAACATGAGGGTAACATAAAGTATATTTCCTTGCCACCAATACACAAAAACTTGATGTTATCACCCACAGTATTAACTATAAAACTATTGTTCACCACTCACTGTTATTTTTGCAAAACCACACATTGGAGCACCCTTAGGATAACACTTACTGTTTTTATTCAACACAAAAGTGTAACTATTCACCTGAACACAAAAATCTTAAGCCTTTTACGCACGAACGAACAAAATATGGTGAACACGAACATCGATCACGGAACATTTGGTTCGTATGTGTAGACGTAAATTAACAAAGCGAATACGAACATTTTGCGAACATGGTCTACTTGTGTTCGTGCAACGAGGGGTTGACCCCTCAGTAACTATGGATTTACCGTTGGAAGTGGTCGACAGTGAAGTAGTCAAAAATGTTTAGCTATTCGTTTTGATTCTCGAAATATTGTTTCCAAGGGTGGTGAGAAACAGTTTTGTACAAAAAGGGAAAACAAATTTTTCTGAACACCGTCCCGACAGAACAACCAAATTGGATCGCCACGAACATTTTTGTCGAACACGGTGTTTGATGTTCGTTAGTGGTACGCACGTGCGAACAAGGTGTTCGATGTTCGTGTTCACCATGTTTTTGTTCGTCCGTGCGTACACGGTTTTAGGGTAACCACTAGCAATGTTAGGGTGACCACCTAAGCTGTACTGTTTTTAAATCACAAATCTCTTGACACACGCTATCACAGAGGACGTAAGTGATGGAGAAGGACTAGTTCTTTCAATACTGCACCGATTGCAAGGTATGTCACTTTTAAAAGTGCACCCAGCCATAGTATTGAGAAATTGTAGAACTTTTAGTTTTGCTTGCATTTATTAGTAATTTGATCTATGCCGAAATTCCAAAATCCTACGCAATATATAATTGCAAAAATCTCATTTTATGTACAGGGTTCTTGAAAAAATCACTCATATAATATGCACGTCCACACACTGCATAAATTTGTATATGTTACTGTATAAGTCCGAAAGACGGTAAAACCTAGGATTTACCGGTAAAACCTAAGATTAACCAAGTCTTAATGGTAAGAGTTCGAAATGATCTATGATTTTCGTCCTTCCGCCAAACCACTGTAACTCCTGAAAGTCAGAATCAACAGTGGCGACCACCAGAAAAGCGCCGAGGCAATGAAGCTCGACGAAGTCCCGGAGAATGAATTTAAGTGTCTTGGATCCCGCAACGAAATTAATCCGAAAAGAATAATCGAGGAGTAGGAAAAATACTAATTTCCATTTGATCTATGATTATGACAACTTTATTTTTCTTGTTCTCATAATTTCTTATAGTGTGTGATTACAATTTTACATCATTTACCAGTCTCTGAGGTAAATCCTAAGATTTACCGTCTGCCTGCTGGTAAAATTAACGATTATCAAAGATCATTTCGGAGTTTTATCAGTAAGACTTGGTAAATTTTTGGTTTTACCGGTAAATCCTAGGTTTTACCGTAGTTTGGGCGTTTACAGTAACATATACAAGTACCTGCTATTTAGTTGACAATGTTAAGGTCCTATCCCATTTCAATAATTTAAAATATAATATTTTAGAGCTTACAGTATCGTAAATGTTTTGTTTATACATTTTGTTGATAGTTGCACGATTTTAAGAGGAAATATGGGCAGAGAGCTCCGAATGAATTTCCTTAGTAAAAAGCCATAATTCGAGGTTTGGCTCTCGCCTGTTTCCTCCTCCAATATTGGACAGATTTAAAAGATATTGCATTTATGCTACAAGTGCGGAAGGTAGGTGATTTCCGATGAGTGGCATTTTTATTCACGAGCGAGCGAAGCGAGTGACTGGATAAATCGACACGAGTCGGAAATCATCTTACGTACGTGTATCATACAACATTTTACTATGCATTGTGCGAGGAAATAAATTAATTAATAAAATGAAATTAATAAAATGGCGGGCTTATTCAAGCGCGTTCAGCATATCCACAGATTAACTAATAGTTCCTCGGGCATATCTACTGCGCATGTGCGAATAGCTGTCACATCGTAACGCAATAAGGCACGAGCAAAATATAAGTTCTGCCAAACATATTTAATGAATATCTAAAATTAATTTATTGATCAAAATCTACATGTAGAGAAATAAAAAAACGCCTAAAATGAAGTATTAGTTTTATTTTACCTTTTATATGAATGATAATCTGTACATAACTAATTTTTTAAACTTTTCTCAAATAATAAAAACTCTATGTGTCGGGCTGACGTTGGAGTTAAAAATTAAAAAAATACAGGAAAGTAAAAAGCACTAGTGAAAAAAGTGACACTTTCCGCACAGTTTGGCTGCTTGGAAAACCGCTCTTTTCGAGGACATGCATTGTAAAAGATATTTCATAAACTCAAAAATAAAGATATCTATGCTCCTATGTTTTCCTTTTTGATGATACTTTATATTTAGAAGCACTTAGAACCTTAGGAGGAAATAGGCGAGAGCCAAACCTCAAGTTACGACTTTTTGCTTAAGATATTCAGTCGGTTGTCTGCGACCGTATTTCCTCTTAATATATTCTGTAGACGATTTCCACTTTATCTATCGACTGGTATCTAAAAGAGCTTTTCACAAAATCTGTTCTCCAAGTCTCTTTGTAGCTTTTAATGTGCAACTAGATTGGAGACGATCGACATCGACTAGTCGATATTGATCGCGTAAAACCTAAATCGGATTCCTTGCGGAGTATGTGTGGTGTAACTTTAACCGATAGATTGAGGAATGAGGTAATAAGACAACGTTGTGGTTTAAAAGAAGATGTAGTCACTAAAATTGAAAAGAGTATGTTAAGATGGTTTGGCCATGTCGAGAGGATGAATGAAAGGCGACTAACGACTAGAGAAACTATTTACAAGGCAGACGTGAATGGAAACGCCGGGAGGGGACGCCCTAGAAAGACATACATAGACCTTATAGGTGATGTTCTTCAGAAAGGCCAAGTGCGCAGTACCCATAACCGGCGTGTGTGTATGATTAGTTGGATGAATGTGTGTGAAGCAAAAGAAGTATGTAAGGATCGTAGCAGGTGGCGTTCTGTAGTTTCTGCTTACCCCCATGGGAAAAAGGCGTGAGTTTATGTGTGTATGTAAAACCTAAATCGAAAAAAGGATCGACGACCAAAATTCGCTGCTTGTGACCCAGATCGATAATCTGAATATTCGATGTCATGAATCGACTGCAACTTATTCGCACTTTTACAAAAATGCACGGTTTATCTAATAAATGTATACTCCTGTCCTTCCTACAAAATTTGTTACTAAAACTATTATATCTGTATATTAATGTTGTATGTTATTTTCAGCTGAACGAAGAGCGCAGCTTAGTCGGTCGCGATCGCGTTCCGGGTTAACGGGAGCTATGACTACGCGGGAACTAACTAAGTGAGTTCACTCTCCTTTCTATTATCACTATTTTAAGTTATATATGTCACCAGCCCGCGTACCATGACGTGCAAAATTATCATACTTCAACTGTGAATAAAATTATTCATTAAAAATATTTTTCAAAACAAGCTTATGTATTCTTCTCAGCAAACCCTTTCATGTGCTACCCATATCATGGCAGTGCACAAAAAATTACTAATCCGCCATCTTGGGCCGTCCGCCATATTGGATTTAGAATGAGGTCACTAAGCTAACCATGCTTCTCATTCAAACTAAACGTGTATGCAAAATTTCATTTTACTCGGTGGAGGATAACTGCTTTAAAATTCAGTTGCAAGATTTACTGATTTACTTAC